>JAZKJV010003624.1:0-666382 GCA_037367405.1 Ottelia alismoides | reverse complement strand
TAGCAGCCTTAGTTTGATGATCCACATGAGATGCCAGCACATGGAGCAGATGATGGAGATCATGACAGGGTGCATGACCATGTGCCTTTTGTCGATGAGTTTACGCCCGACCACTCTGTCATTCACAGGCATCGGTCGATTTTCATTTTTGCAGATAAACTACAAGACAACAAAATACAAAAAGAAACTACAATATAATAAATGATTAAATCTATATTTCTCTTCCCACATTTGAAATTATTCTAGATGCAATATATTGCAACCGATCTTAAAACATATTTGGAGATACACACAAGTTGATGTCTGTATATACAATATAAACACATATTCATTAATGTGGATATCTGTATCCGTCAAAAAATAAGTATCCATATTTCTATCCTCAAAAAAAATGAAAATAATATCCATATATGTAAAAAAAATATCATATCTATATCCATATCGGTATCCATTAAAATAAAAAATTCATATCTATATCTGCTTAAAAATGGATATGACGATGGACGGATACGGATATTCTGTATCCAATTGCATTCCTAGATGGATATCCTTTAGAGATCCATCCAAAAAATATATTTATATAAAAATTATATACATAATTACATACTTCAACTCTCACACATAGCTTTTGCATGCTTAAGTCCGTTCTCTGAATAAATCTCTCTTCTCTGAAGATAACCCCATTTTCTCCCCAACCAGATGGCCCACAAATGCGCACAAACTCTGCTCCTCCCATCAATTAAACCCGTCCAATTACAAATAATGAACTCCCAAAATGACTCAGAACTATTCCAACGTATGCCTGGCAGCTCAGCTCTCTCCCATGACTCCATAGATTTCAGGCACCTGAAGAAGAGATGCTCAAGGTCCTCCATTGTCATACCACATCTTGTGCAAGTCTCCTCACATCCAGAGAAAATCCGAGCTCGTCTGGCGCTCGTCGAAATTCTTCCTCTCCTCATCAATCACAGGAAGATATGTATCCTCATAGGCAGATTCAGCCCACAGATTCTAGCGCAATAACTAGTGTTGTCCTTGTATAAAATTGTACCCGGACTTGAAATAATCTTGTATGTCTTTTTCACCAAAAAAAACATCATCACTCTAGCACCAAAAATCTCTGCTCTCAGTCGACGCCTCCATTCTAGCCAACCTGCCAGATAAGGAGATGAAGTCCTCTAGCCTCTGATCCTCTGCCATGAATTCTAGCAACCACGAACAATCCGAGCGTGTATCTGCCACACTCGCCTCCTTGCTTGAAGCCAAGGCAAATAGCATGGGATATAGATCACGGAAAGCTACTTCTTCCGTCCAGTCGTCCTGTCAGAGACTGAAACCCCTGTCATTACCTAGTAATGGTCTCATCGAAGCTGCAATATCTTGCAGCACAGCACAGATGCCCCTCTAAAGAGTAGTAGGCAAGGGCACTACTCCCACACTCGCGCATTAAGCTAGGAGAAACCGAGTAGAAGGACCTCAATAAACGCGAGGGCTAGTCTGACCCATCGCCCCAGAGCCTCATCACCCACTTTGACAACAAAGCCTTATTCATTTCTTCAATTCGCAACACGTCTAAACCTTCTTCCTTGGTCGATGTTGTCACGGTTCCCTAGTCTACCAAACCATGCCCTTCCCTTCAATGGTAGATGCCAGAAAAAATGTCTCATCAACCCATCCAACCACATGTGAATCTCAGCTGGCACCAGCCTGGGGAGACAAAAAAATCAGGATCGCATACAAGACCTCATTCATTATCACCAACCTCTCTTCCCTTGACAAGCACATTGCCTTCCACCCAGCCAGCTTCTTTTCTAATTTCTCCACCACAAGCAACCAATCTCTCTGCCTTAGCCTTCCACATTATGTATATTACATATAACAAAAAAAAGCCTTTTTCCTACAATTAAGTAGGGTCAGATTCAGATCTTCCATTCAGATCTATCATGGGTCAATCTCGGGCTTATATCCAAAAAACTAAGATCCCATCGTATAGTCTTATTTCAACACTTCTTGATCATCCTCGCCCTCTCTTAGCTGGCTCAACATCCCAAAAGTCGCATCTTCTAACCATGGCCTCAAATTTCAGCGAAATTCGACCGAATTTCTGTCGAATATCGATCTCCAGTCGAAATCAAAATTCAACCGCAATGACCGAAATGACCGAAATATGGGGGTCCTAGTATAAAAAATGAACGAAATTCCGGTCGAAATTCCACCAAAATTCTGTTTGGTCGATACCGAAATGGTAACCGAAACCGATATTGAGGGCCTTGCTTCTAACCGATGCATCAGCTGACCTCCTTTGCAAATGGCCAAACCACCTTAAGCAGTTTTCTCGCATCTTATCATCGACCGAAGCTACACCAAATTTCCTTCTGATTGCATCATTCTGAATCTGATCTTTGCATGTGTGTGTGTCCACACATCTACATTAGCATTTTCATTTCAGCTACTATCATTCTATGCACATGTCTATGGTTCACATGCCGATATGTAGATCCATAGAGCATAGCATGTCTTACGGCTGCTTCGTAGAACTTTCCTTTGATTTTAAAGAAATTTTCTTATCACAGAGAACAACAAAGGCTCCTTTCCCCTTTAGCCAACCTGCATTTATTTTATAAGCAACATCTTCATCAATTTCCCTATCATGTTGCAAAAAAGATCCTAAGTATTTGAAAGAATCTCTCTTCCGATTGTTATCATCACCAATCTTCACCTCGATTCTTCGTCATTCGCTTCCATTAAAAGTGTACTTTAAATATTAAGTACTAGCCCTACTTATACGAAATCATTTGGTCCCCAATGCATGTCTCTAGATTTCAAGCTTCTCATTTACTCCATTTCTAGTCTCATCAATCAACACAATATCATCAACAAATAACATACAGTAAGGTATCTCATTCTGAATGTGACTTGTCAACTCATCCATAATCAAAGCAAAAAGAAATAGACTCAAAGTTGAACCTCGATGTAAACCAATGTTGATGTCGAAATAGTCAATCTTCCCAGACCGGATCCTTACATAAGATAAAGCATTATCATAAAATATCCTTTATAAGGTTAATGTATAGGACATATACTTATCTCTTCTCCAAAACTCTCACAATATCTCATGTGGGACAGAATCATAAGCCTTCTCCAAATCAATCAAAATCATATGGAGATTCATTCTTTTAGCTCTATAAATCTTCATTGTTCTTAGCAAATGGATGGCTTCAATAGTTGAGCAAACTTGCATGAATTCGAATTGGTTTTCTTTTACTTTGGAACTAGCCCCAACCTTCTTTCGATCACACGTTCCCAAATTTTCATAGTGTGACTCATAAGCTTGATACCTTTGTAATTTGAACAATTTTGAGTGTCCCTTTGTTCTTATAAACTATAAAGAGGCACCATGATACTTCTCCGTCAATCTTCAGGCATTTTCTTACTTTGTCAAATAACATTGAATAAATTAGTAAGCCAAATTTAACCACGCTCACCTAAAACTCTCCATACTTCTATATGGAATGGCATTCGATCCTACATCTTTCCCATGTCTCATAACCTTCAAAGCCTCATTTACTTCCTTTCTTCGTATTCGTCTATAGCTTGCACGATTCAAGTAACTTTCACTACTAGCTAGATTACCCAAAGTGATCTCTTCATTTCCTTCCCCAATGAAAATCCTATGGAAATACGGCTTCCATCTAGTTTCAATATCCTTCTGAGTAACGAGCACATGACCCTCATCGTCCTTAATACATCTCACTTGAGAATGGTCTTTGGTCTTTCTCTTGCTTTGGCCAACCTGAATATATCCTTCTAGCCCTCCTTAGAGTCGAGATTTTTGCACAAAACTTCATAATCTTTTGGTGTGGCTTCCCTTACAGCCTTCTTTGATTCCTTCTTCGCTATTTTGTAGTATGCGACATTTTCCCCGTTCCATCCTTAGACATACCTTTAAAGCATACTCTTTTAATTTTGAGCTTTCTTTGCACCCCTCCACTCCATCACCAAGCCTTTAGCCCGAAGCTCCTCCCTTTGACTCGCCTAGCATCTCTTTGGTTACCCTTCGAATACAAGATGCTACGACCTCCCACATCTCGTTTGCACTTCATCTACAATCCCAAGATAAGACTTCTAAAACCTTCTCACTAAAGCTTGATTGCTTCCACCATCTAGTTCTAGTGATCTTGGAAACCATTTTTCTTTACCAACCCTTTTATTTGCATATCCATGACTAACAAGTGATGTTGGATTTTCAAACTCGTTCCTGGGATTACTTTGCAGTCTTTGCAGTACAACTGATCTCTTCTCTTCAACCCAAAGTAATCTATCTGTGTTCTGGTCGGGACACTCTTATAAGTAATTAAAGTTCCTCTCTCTTCTTGAAGAGAGTGTTTGCTATGAAAAGATCATAAGCCATTACAAATCTAGAATGACTTTTTCCTCTTCATTTCTATCCCAAAATCATGGCCTCCATGAACACTAGCATACCCTGAAGCGTCATTTCTCACATGTTCATTAATGTCTCCACCCAGGCAAATCATTTCTTTGTAGGATTCCTTGCAAAATCTTATCCAGATCCTCTCAAAGTTTTTTAGTCCTTTCATCTAAATCAATTTGCGGTGAAAAACTGAGATAATATTCAGAATTTCTTCTTCAAGCATCAATTTTAGCAAAATGGTCCGATCCCTGAATCTGTACACCTCAACCACACAATCCTTCATATCCTTATGAACAATCACTGCAACACCGTTTCTACCCTTATCCTTACCTAAATACCAAAGTTTAAACGATGTCTTCTCGATCTCCTTTGCTTTCTCTCTAACTCATTTTGTCTCTTGGAAACATAGTATCGGAATCTTCCTTTCCATCGTATCTACGGTCTCCATCGATTTGCCAATCAAGGTGTCAATATTCCAACTACATATTCGTAACTTCCTTTGCAACCTCGTTGGACTAACTTCTTTACTCACGTGTGTCCATCATGCGAGAATCCTTGCAAATTTTGGACTGAATTCGAACGGCAATGCAGCGGAATTAGCTTATTTACTCGCATGAGGGACGCATGCTAGAACTCTTGCAAATTTTGAACTAAATTCGAGCAGTGATGTAACGGCCCTTGCCAATTTTTCATTGCATTCGAATGATGCAACGCATCGTAAGTATATGAAACGCCCCAACAAAATTTAAATTTTGCTTAATCCATGTTGAAAAGATTCGACTGTCTTGAGGTAACTTCCTAAATAATATTTTAAAAAAATACTATTTAGGAAGCTGTCTCTACTATTTTATGCTGGTTATCGACTATCTAACGCAACCCTCCTCAATTTACCCGGGCTTGGTCCGACCATGGCTGAGTTGTGTCTAATACATATATGCTTATATATTTACAAAATACATGTTCATCAATCAATAAGAATCCAAAATAAAAATACCAATTAACAAGTTACGTATATGGAGCTTTCATATTTATGGTAATACCAGGATAATAGGAACCTTTAATGAATAGTCGGTCGACTATTCGATCAGTCAATCAAATAGTCAGAGTCAGTATTCGGTTGGACCGAATTTGTTTAGACTAAATATGACCGATTAGATACTATTCAATCGATGACCCCCCTCATCGCATATTCAGAGCAAACATTCGATCTTAGCCGGCCGACTATTGTAACAGAGTCTGCTTTGACCTCGATGGTTGAGTTTGAGTTTGCTATTCATCTTGGAAGGCTACGTATTTGTCGAGTTGATTAAAACCAATCCCATATGAAGTATTTGGTTTATTGTTATTATGTTCACTGTTGTAGAAGTCGACCAACTAGGCTGATTAGTCAGCCCACCTAGTTGAGTCGAGGGGTAGCCGACTCGACTAGGCCGATTAGTCGGCCCGACTAGTCAAGTCGAGGGGTAACCGACTCGACTAGGCTAGTCGGCCATTAGTCGGTCAACCAGACTAGTCGGTCAACCATTCAGTTGACTTTTACATGGAGATTTTTTTATTTTTTTAGTTTTTCGATTTTTTTAAAAGCAAACTTATTCTAATATACTTAATGTTATATTTAAAGATAGATACTTCTTTTATTCTATTATGGTAGTATAGAAAATATACAAATCAATGTAAATATATAAGAATGTGCATAGAAATTGATTTATATATTTAATTAAAAAAACAAAATCGATTAATGGCCCGTGACCCCGCCGACCGAGAAATGACTACCGCTTTTGCAACCTTGATTATGTTAGATCTAACAACCAAAGGCAATGTCAGCGAATGTGACAACCTGTATATTAATAAAATACATTTTTGTATCAATTTCTTATTTGATAACTTATTTTGCACTCCTCAATATCATATGCAAGTGCTTGTAATATATTAAAAAGTAGAAAACTAGCATGCACATAAACAACTGATGACTTACAGCTTATACGTGTTTGACAAGCTCACTGTCAGAAACCCAGAACACTTTTAAGTTTTTTTGCTAAACGTGGAATGAAGATGCATCCATTAAAATCACATGTACAATTAAAAGGAGGAAATTTGTGCATATGATTCAACCGGATGTGTCTTCAAATCTTGTGGAGTGTGAAACAGAAAAGGAGCATAAACAGTTGAGTATTAAAAGGAAAATGCAAAGCAGGATCCAAAAGGATGGCAACGAATTAGTAGTAAAAAATTAACTTAGCCATCATATAAAGAAGAATAAATGATAGATATGGATGGATGGATACGTTATTTTTTTGTCAGTTTCTTATATAAATTTGTTATTGATAGAATTGAATCGGCCACAATCATTCAATTGACAAAAGTTAGTGCATGGGTTTTAAATGATATGATGAAAGCAAATAACAATACTGCTTTAAAAAAAAAGATAAACACCTTTTGTGATGTCGAGGTGACACTAGAGTTTTCAAATTCAACCCATCCATCTCCGTCTCTGGCCGGATGATATCGGTGACAGTCTGATGCCAAACAATTGCCATGAAAACCAATTATTCTGACATGATTGAACAGCAATAACAAAAGGCAGAGATTATTAAATTGTTTTAACTTCACCTGACACCACCTTGCACAGGCTTTGCTTCTGGTTGTGCATATCCACAAGTGTGTGTTGCCGCATTTTGTGCATTCAATACGTCTAGATTCTTCAGACTGATAAACTGCAACATTCTGATTATAAAAATGGCAACATAATAGTTCAGAAAATATCATAATCAACTTTTTAACTGATAAAATCAGTGATCAGAGACGGTGTATCCTGGCAACTAGCTTTTGACCGGTTTGAACAAAAATATAAAAACCAGGGTAAACCCCACGAGACTTGCAGAAAACTATAGATGTAAATCTAGTTTCAATACAAGGCAATGATGTGGCTGGCATTCATGTATGAATTAAATATGCCCTGTTCAGCAATCGAGATGTGTGTATGTATAAGAAAAATGAAATCCGAACAGGTAAAACAGAGAGAACATAAAAAAGTATCAGATGAAATTTTGATACCAAGCATTAGGGTAAAGTTTTCTCCTAGGAAGATGTTTTAAATGACTTTAAGGACAATTTTGCCAAGTAAGAACCACTGGAGAAGGGCATAGGAATGATATCTGCAGCTAGTATTGAGTAGGGATGTCAATTTGGGTCTACCCATTGGGTATCCGACCCGAACCCGCCCCATTTAAGGACCCGAAACCCATCCCATTTACTTTTGAACGGGTTTGGGTTTTGAATTGACTACCCATGCGGGTACGGGTATGGGTTTGGGATTGCCTTGTGGGTACCCGAACCCGAACCCGCCCCAAACCCGAATAAAAAGTATATAAAAAGATAGATGTGTGTGTGTTGCATTTTGATCAATTAGACCCAAATCCTTTTCATATCTAATATGTATCGATCTGCATGTATAAATATCCAACTCAATTTTCTCCTCTCCATCTGTTTATTCATATTCAACTAACTTTTTGTATCTTTAATAAATAAAAACTATCAACACAAAAGAGTTAAACACTTAACATATATAAACATTTAATATTATCTATATATTGCACAATTTTATGAATCACCATATTACACAATCTCACTCTATTTCGTCTATCTGTAAAAATCTTGTATATTTATAAACAACTTAAGATTTACCATGTCAAAGATATGGGTACCCATTGGGTACACGGGTATCCGGCAGTTATATGGGTACCCGCTAGAAATTACCCGTTTAATAAATGGGTGGGTATGGGTAGTGATATTATAAATGGGTATGGGTTTGGGAATAGTAATACCCACCCCAAACCCGACCCGCTGACATCCCTAGTATTGAGTGTGAATTCCTCTTCCCAGTTCCCATTACGTATCTTGGACCAAGGCCCTAAATGTCGGCTTCGGTCATGATGCAGCGTAAGAAAGAAATATAGGGCTGTATTTATTTAAATTTATATCGGTCAATTTTATTTACGTTTATTTGAGTTGTCGTATTTTTAATTAAATAAACGAGATCGCATGTGATCTCAATTAATTAGTTATAGATTTGAATTTCGAAATTAATCGGTTAATTGGTTAGAGTCAAATTAGGATAATTAGTTTTTAATTTGAATTTGAGTTTCTATTTTTATAATCTCATCCCTCTTATATAAAGGGGTGATAGGTTAGAGTTTTAAAACAGTTCAAGTTAATGAAAAATTTGAGATTTATCCCTCTCTCTTCTCTCCCTTCTCCTTCTCCCTTAACATGGTCTTCACGTTTTCTCTTCTCCATCCCCTCGTATTCCCGACGAGTTTTCTTCTCTCAACCCCTCAATTTCCTCTTCCACCTTAAATTCCACCGCTCAAATTTATTCCCCGTCATCGCCGAAATCTCCGTTTGCATCATTTGGTATCAGAGCATGGCCTATAGATCGTCCACACGATCTGACGATCCGTCCAGACGCTCGCACCGACATGCATCAAGGGACCATCGTTCATCCGAACAAAAACGACGAGCCATCGACGCCTACAGCAAGGAGACGGAGCGCATGCTACGTGATTTGCAAACCACATTCCACTCCCATTTTCGAGATCTTATGGTCGATTTCGCGACTCTACGCGCTGTCCAATCAAAGCCTCCAACCACCGAAGCCGTTGTCACGAGTTTTGACGAAGAAAGCCTCGTTGTGGAGGAAGATTCGATCGCTATCCAGGTCATTTCAGAGGAGAAAAGCGATGAACTGCTCGCTGTCCAGGTATTTTCAGACCTACAGAACCCCCCCAAATCGAGCAATGCCCCACCCGCTGCAACCGTACCTCCTCCTGCTACACACGCAAACCCCACCGTAGACCCACCATCACCACAATCTCCCCCTCCCGCCTTCGCACCTCATGTGCCAACGTCTACGACCCCACCACGTCGCCACCGACATCCGCTGCCCTTGCAACCCCGCCACCCTCCCTCGCCCTCGCCCTCGCCCCATCACAAGCCAAGCCCCCAGCCCCGCTAACGCCTTCCCCACCCACTATTTTATCCCGCGATCTTCCCCTCGCCCCCAGCAACCCCAGCCCCGACGCCGTCCCTCCATGTGTCGTCACCAACCTTCCCTGTTGCACAACCCCCACAACCCCAACCCCCATCCCCGAAGTCCCTGCCCTTGCAACCCAAAATCCCGTACCCCCACCACCCGCCGCTACCGCCCCCACCCCGCCAACCCTCCTCCTCACCATCCAAACACCCCCCTCCCTCCCTCGCCGCCCGCCTACCCGCGATCAACGGCGCCAAACCCCCTCCTTCCCTCACAGTCGCGGCCCACCTACCTCAGCCCCGACTACCCTTTCCCACCTCCTCTGCGGCATCCCCTCGAAGGACGTCATCGCCACGCGCCTGCGCAGTGGCTGCCCACCTTCCGCGCGTGGACTCGCCCTCCCCACGCCGCGCCCCAGCGCCCCGCATCCCGACGCCGTCGCTCCACCGCTCCAGGCACACGCGCCACCGCCGAGTCCGGGCCGCCGCCCATGGCCCTCCATCCCAAGCATGCGCCGCCTCTTATCGTGGACGTACAGAACCCTAGCAAGGGGTTCCTCGGCAAGTGAATCCCTAAAATTAAGGGATGAGGGATTGATTTCGAGAATTTGCAAAAACTTACCCCCACAGAAACCCTTTTATTTAAAGGTTGGAGTTGGTGGTAAATTAAGGAGAGATATTTCAAGTAAAGGGGTAGGAAAATTACACTTCAACCCCCTGGAGCAAAAATATTTTAAAATAAGTGCCGAAAGAAGGAAATTTGGGACGCTTCCTTATCCTATTAGGACTAGGACCATGGGTTTCCCCTATTTAAAGACCCCATGGCTTCATTCCTTGGACACATCTCCTCCTCTCCTCTTCTTGTGCTATTGTTTTTCTATGGACTCTCCAAGGGCCGTGTTGTTCATGCCTCATCAATTTTTCAATCATCACAATGAGGAGACAAGATTCATGAAGACGCCGCCATTTGCGCCACACATGTTCTTCCACCACGAAGGCCACATCACCAACGCCCGCGTCGTGCGCGTGTGGATTCCATCATTCGCTCCACACCAATTTTTCCAGGGGATGACTGAGAACACGGATTCAACCTTCAAGCCTGCAGATCCAGCAATTCGTCGGGAGACGAATTTTTAAAAGCGGAGGAGAGTTGATACAGCGTAAAAAAGAAATATAGGGCTGCATTTATTTAAATTTATATCCGTCAATTTTATTTACGTTTATTTGAGTTGTCGTATTTTTAATTAAATAAACGAGATCGCATGTAATCTCAATTAATTAGTTATATATTTGAATTTCGAAATTAGTCAGTTAATTGGTTAGAGTCAAATTAGGATAATTAGTTTTTAATTTGAATTTGAGTTTCTATTTTTGTAATCTCATCCCTCTTATATAAAGGGATGATAGGTTAGAGTTTTAAACAGTTCAAGTTAATGAAAATTTGAGATTTATCTCTCTCTCTTCTCTCCCTTCTCCTTCTCCCTTGTCGTGGTCTTCACGTTTTCTCTTCTCCATCCTCTCGTATTCCCGACGAGTTTTCTTCTCTCAACCCCTCAATTTCCTCTTCCACCTTAAATTCCACCGCTCAAATTTATTCCCTGCCATCGCCGAAATCTCTGTTTGCATCAGGTCACCATTTCGGTATCGACCAAAACAGAATTTCGGTGGAATTTTCGACCGAAATTTCAGTCATTTTGGTCATTTTTTGTACTAAGACCCCCATATTCCGGTCATTTCTGTCATTTCAGTCGAATTTCGATTTCGACTGGATAACGATATTCGACAGAAATTTCACCAAATTTCGCTGAAATTTGAGGCCATTAGGACTGGGGTATCCACTGTGAATAAAGAAGCGATGCAGAAGTGACTGGAGCCTAGAGTAGCAACAATAGCAGTTAGCTGGATAGAAAATACTTTTTATGGATGGCGGACACGACCATGTTGAAAGAAAGAATTACCAATTCATATTCATCTATGCATATTCTTTTTGTTTCCCATATGTTTGTAAGGTACACACAGAAATCAGTTACGACGTGTAGTCCCTATATTGTTAGCTCGTGTTGTATGAATGATTATGATGGTGATGCAAAGTGTAGAATTTAAATTTGGCATATACATATCAATTAACAAGTGTGTTGAAGTATTTGGTTGTACGTCTCTTATGTTATAGATGGGTAAATTGATACCTCTATGATCCATTTATCCCATCCATGTTCAGTCCCACATCTACCAAAGGTGGGACTTGGATGCTCTGTGGAGGCTATATAAGGATCCCCAGACCTCATGTATCCATTGAGAAAGTTGAATGCAACATATGGTCCTCTTGAGGCCTTCTCCTGTGGTTTCATCCCGCTCCTTAGGGAGTAGGGTTCCACGTAAAAATCTTGTTCTCCATGTTTATCTTTCTGTTCTTATGCTCTGTTTATCAAATCGCTTCCGCATTCTTATTTTCTATCATGGTACAGAGCGGGTTCGATTCTCGAGGTTTTCATGTTCTTATTTCTGTTCAAGATTCGATGTTGATGGTGAAGATTTATTTGTGAAAATTATTTGTTCAAGTAATCTGTTCGAGTATTCTAGGGTTTATTTTTGAACCCTAATTTCTATATAATTTCATGTTCATCATTCTAGGGTTTTGTTGTCAAAACCCTAAGTTCAGGTCACGATCTCAAGCGAGCACGCACAGTCCTCCTGATCCTATTGTAGATATATGTTGCAAGAAGGAACTTGCAGCAACCTTTGCATACTTCAGACTGCAGTGATCCTGCCCCAACGCACTAGCTGCATCTCAGCACAGCCCAGTGGCAGTGGCGCGATATTCCAGCAGGAGTTCCTCCTCCGCACAATCCTCCCCGTCGTTTCCCTCGTGCCAAGTGATGCACCTCCACCGAGATCGATCTCCAGGCACCGCGCAGATGGTGCTCTCCAGATTCAGGCGGCAAGTGACCGCATCTTCTCAGGCCGCAATGCTGATGGCTTGTGCAAACCTCCAGCAGGCCACCTCTACTCGCCTCGTTCCAGATCCCTGCACCTTCCGCTCCAGGCGGTCACCCCACCAAGGCTCAAAGTTCCTTCGACAACTTTTCAATCGCGATTTCCTCCCCTGGATTCCCACCGCAGGCAACCCGAGGCGGAACAAGTCCTCCTTTCTGAGCCCCCAAGCTCCTCCTTCACGCCAGCAGTTGGTGCGACTCCTCTCTAGTCATCGCGAGGCGGCACCCCTTATCCATCGTACAGGCGATTCTTCGTGCAGGCCTCGTGCCTCCAGGCGAAGGCGACTCCCCGTGTGATGCAGCAGCACTACTCAGTCCAGCAGCGTGCAATCTTCTCCAACGGCGCACAATATTCTCCAACGGCGCGCAATTCCTCCTTCGCGCCAGGCGACTCTACATATGGTGGAGCCCTTGCGTGCAAACCCTCGCTTCTTCCATCTCCATTGGCATCGTGCGCACCATCCTGTGGCGACATGCCCTAGCCATGGTGGGAGCGGCATCCAGATTCAGGAAGAGGGTTCCCACGATGGGAACCCTAAGGGAATCCTGGCGACATTTTAAAAAAATTGGGTCACTGCAGATTAAGAAAAGAAAAGGGGAACGGTTGTTTGCATAAAAATGTGTTTGTAAAAAAAGACAAGTACAACAAAACCGTACAAAAAAAATATTTTTGAAAAAAAAGACAGTAAAAAAATGGTGAAACGGCTTAAAAAATGTTTCAAAAAACTGATTTGAAAAGCCGAAAAAAATGAAATCGGCTTATTGTTGTGTTTCTCCTCATTATCTTGTCTTCTCCCAACTAGGTCGATGTTGATTTTCCGACAAGTATGGGAGAAAGGGGGAGTATTGTCTAGAGTTACAGGTCGGCTCCAAACTATTCATATTTCAGACTCTACAGTTTCTCATATATTCAAACTCGACGTCAGGTTCCGAGTCTGTAGTTCAAGACGCATGAGTGTGCGATCTTCAGTTTCGTGGTCCACATCATTCTTGTTGTTTCGGCCAGAGTTTTCATGTGAGTCATAGGGACTCCAGAGTAGAGGACTATCCCTATGCCATTTAGGCAAGGGTTTTTCATGTGGTATCATGAAGACTCTACAGTAGAGTTACTAGAGTACCATTCTCTGTACCAGATGGGAGAGACTCAATTCTCCGACGAGGAGACTTTTCAGACTCCATTCTCCAGCGACCGTGGACTCCAACTAGGATTGCACTCCACGACCTTTCAGTTTGGCCCTTTTCAGAGATGGAGTAATTGTCCACATGCTGTGGCAGGCCAGAGTTCTCCAGGTGGAGACTCAATTCCAGTTGCAGCGACTCTGACAGGCGCAATACAGAGCACATGCTCTTCGACGAGGAGATTCAATTGACTCACACTCCAGCCTTTTCATCCTCCTCACTGCACGGCATGAGAAGCGACGTCCTCAACAGTAACCAACAGTTGTGTGTGTTGAGTTGAAATTGTTTGTAGTGTCATGTAGCGTGAGTTGAGTTCTTTTTGTTTGTCCAAGGTGAGCATTGCATGCTCCAGCTTGAGGGGGAGTGTTGGAGTATTTGGTTGTGTACAATACAGAGCACATGCTCTCCAATGAGGAGATTCAGTTGACTCACACTCCAGCTTGTTCGCCCTCCTCACTGCACGGAATGAGAAGCAACGTCCTTAACAGCAGCCAACAGTTGTGCGCGTTGAGTTGATATTGTCTGTAGTGTCATGTAGAGTGAGTTGAGTTTCTTTCTGTTTGTCCAAGCTGAGCATTGCATGCTCCAGCTTGAGGGGGAGTGTTGGAGTATTTGGTTGTACGCCTCTTATGTTATATATGGGTAAATGGATACCTCTAAGATCCATTTATCACATCCATGTGTTTATTCCTACATCTACCAGTGGTGAGACTTGGAAGCTCTGTAAAGGCTATATAAGGAACCTCAGACCTCCTGTATCTATTGAGAAAGTTGAATGTAACATATGGTCCTTTAAGGCATTCTCCCGTGGTTTTATCTCGCTCCTTAGGGAGTATAGTTCCACCTAAAAATCTTGTTCTCCATGTTTATCTTTTTGTTCTTATGCTCCGTTTATCAAATCGCTTCCGCGTTCCTATTTTCTAACAAAGTGGAATGCTTGGTGTGTGGAGGATGTCATACTTTTAGAAGGTCGTACTACTCGTTGGGTTTTCAATTTCCACAGGTCCAGAGTTCAGGAAATGCTGTTGCAAATGCCTATGCTAAATCATTGCAAGTAAACTTACTAGTAAGATGCCAAAAGTACATTTATAACAACTCCAATCCAAATATGGAAGGCCATTGGGTATTCACGTGTGATAGTTTCACAGATGCAGCTGAAGATGCACAACAATACCTCGGAATTCGTTCCACGACAAAAAGTAATCAGAGTACCCTTTTGATAACAAATGCAAAAATAACAAACTAATCCACCTCAATATGCAGAAAATGAGAGGAACTAAAGGTGATAATAACCTGTGTAGAGTCTTCAGAAGGCATTTGGTAAACATTCTTTAATTCATCTCTTCTAAGTTGTTCATCGTAATCTTTCTGCTTCGAAATGTCAGACAGAACCTACATTATATCGTTGAGGTAAGTGAAAAGGCAGATAGAGGAGAAAGCAACTTAATTAGCTTGAAAATGAAAGGGTGATTATATGGAAAATGTAGCTTCATTAAGAATGCCCTGCCTCGTATGCACATTGAAGCTTCTTAAATGAGTCGCTGGCCAATAGATTTCCAAGATTTTTGTCAGGATGTACTAGCATGGCCTAATTTTTGACACAAAAAATCAAGTAACAACTAATTAGTGTACATACAATATATGTACTGTATCATAGAATCATACAGTAGTTTACCTTTTTACGGTACTCCTTTTTCAGTACAATCAAATTAATAGTCTTATTTCGAGGTAAACCAAGTGCTTCATAATGATTCCTGCTACCCATAATCCTTTTCATCTCTTCTAATGATTCAGAATCAGATTTGACTACCTTGCTGCGAGATTCCATCTGAATATTCGTACTGCTTGATGTATTTGATACTTTACAAGATGAAGTGAAGGAGGATGTGCTTTCTGTTTCAAAAGTTGAGTCAGAAGAACCATGATCCTGAGGAATGTCCTCTGCTATCGGTTCCTTCTCACAGCAGCCTTTGAATTGTCTTCCTTCAGTGGGGTAATCATACCCTTGGAGGAAGTATCCAAAAATATCATTCGAAACGAAAGCTAGATTTAAGGAGAGAAAAATTCCAACCCATCCCACTCGAATATAAACTAGATATAAAGAGTATGATGTTGCCATAAAGATCAGAAGTCGAGCATGGTTCAAAGAAAACATATAACCTGCATCACCACAGAAGCTAGTTGATTGTGATCCTAAATTTTGAAAGACAGAATAAGCAGCTGCAACTGAAATCTGAGAAAACTGACTGCCTAATATAGCGTAAAATTTTAGCTGAAATGGAGAAAACAAAATGCAAACCTCCTATTAGAAAGAGAATTCCTGTAGCCCAGAAGTTGCCGTATATCCACATAACTAGAATTCCGAAAAGGCCAACAATGAAAAGTCCGGGAGTATATCCCAGACTGTAAATAACAGCTCCAGCAGCTCCCTGGTACAGAAAAAAATCGGATTATAGTTTTGCATGAGAACTTAATCTCAATGTGTAATAGTAAGGTTCTTGCAGTACAATCCTAGAATTTTCTAAAGATATGGACATCATAAAGCACTTCCAAAAGATGTATGCAATTGTCAGTGAAATGGGAGTGGGAGAGATATTCCTACTTGGGTTATGTAAAACAAGCCAAGATAAGTAACAATAGCAAACAACGCAAGAAGAAGAATAAACTAGTACCACTCCTTCTCCATTCTCAGATACAATGACAGCATACTTTTATTGCATGGTTATCCTCTAAGAATCCAGAATATAATTTCCAAATTAGATCCTCCAAGGACATCGGCATATAATTTAAAGTGTAAAAAAACTTCATAACCAAGTAGAGATGTCATTAATTCGACTTAAATCGATCGCCACACTCAATTCCATCATGAAATTGATGCCATCCGTGTGGCCCCAGCACAAATTTTATAACTTGCAACTTATTTATCATTGGATCATAATCATATAGACATAACATAACTCTTATGCCATAAAAAGCAATCTTCCTCAACAGAACAACCCCAATTAAGAGTGATTGACAACCGGGGGACACTTGCCAGAAGAAGAAGCACATAAAGGAGGCAGGATGTCGACGTCAAGCTAAGAAAGGCGCTCCACAGGATGACGAACATGGCCGTGTAATCGAACCCCAACAACGACCAAAACCCCCTCACTACGCAATCTTTCCACTGCTTAACCACCAACAAAACGAGCCTCCCCAACCTCAGGCACCAATTATAAAGCACCGGCCAGTGCCGGTCAACGAAGAACCCACACCATTCTCTCGCGCAAGACGCCGCAGCCGCCTGCAGTCCCACGAATGTCTGCTTTCGGGATCGCAACCAGCACCATCCTTGCTTCAGAAGGCCGATATCCCCCATCAAACAAACCACTCCCGTCTCCTAAGATCTCACCAGTTTTCAACCACCCTTAGATCCATCCAATAATTCCAACATCCAACTGGCGGCTTGCGAACCAACAAAAAAGAAACTTTCGACGACCCAACTCGCGATTTGCGCGAATTGATCACACCGGGAGCTCTACTCATTATAGCCGTCTCTACTTCGGAACCCTTGCCGAATCAACGAGGCTTTCGGGTGCACCGACGAAGGAACCGCGAGGTACCCAACATGGAAATCGAGGTCTGGCAGTGAGGGGATCGATTCTCACGATTTTCCGATGCGATTGGATTGGGGTGGTGGTGGTGGTAGTGGTGGTGGTGAGGCGAATGTGGAGTGGGTGGCGAATCCGATCTCTCTCTCTCTCTCTCTCTCTCTCGATCTGTGTCTGGAAAACCCTAGAAAAAGGGGAAGAGAAGAATCTGAGGGACCAGAGGGAGGCGTTGCTGCTCCTCGTGAGAAAAGCAGGTGGGGAAACTAAAGCAAAGGTTTAGCTTCAGCAGAGTGTAGCGTAGAGAGAAGGGGAAGTGAAATATTATTAAAAGGGCCTTCAGATGAGATGCGCCATAGCATTTATGGATGGGAAAGGGATTACATTGTAATTACATCATCAATAGCGAGATTTATCACGTGTTTATCCGTAAACGGCGGGTAAATCCCACTTGTCTCGCGTCCCACCAAACCCTTTATCCCACCTTCAAATAGGTCTAGGTTTTTTATTTATTGCATGAATGAGGAGATGAAGAAAGTGTTGATAGAATGAGGTAGGTCTCCCATTTTCTAAGGGCACTAGTATGATGGATGCTTTTTTTGTTATTTCTCGTTGATAAGGCGGTGAGATAAATTAGGGATTTTTACACCTGTAATTTTGAGTAATTTCGCAGAAACATTCATAACCCTGTATAATCGTGAATTACATGAAAAATCATAAATAGTCACTCCGTCTCATACTTAGAACCCTACGTTAGTGTAATATTTTAACTCAACTATATGAATGAGTTAATCTAACTCATCTTCAATCCAACAGTCAGGAAACAAAAAAAACACTACTGCTGGGGTGGGGACTCGAAAAGGGGAGCATTGTTGCTGGGGTGGGAATTCGAGCAGGGAGCAGGAGGGGCTTCAACAAAGGGGAGCAGGGGCAGGGGGGCTTTGAGCTCGGTTGTGGGGAGGCGAGCAGGGAAGGAGCAACTTGGATGACCGTGGGGGAAGGGGGCGAGCAGGGGAGGAACAACTCAGGGAGAGACAGGGGAGGAACAACTCTGAGGGGGGCCTTGAGCTCGGCGAAGGAAGGAGTAATTCAAACATCGGGGGGGGGGGGGGGGCTTTCACCTCCACTGCCGGGAGGGGGCAACTCGGTGAGCAGGGGAGCTTTGAGCTCGGCTTCGTAGGGGTGCAGCAGAGGCGCGCTTGGCAGGGGTGGAGCAGAGGCACGTGGGCTTGGACGAGGGAGCACGACAGCGCAGGCTCGACTTCGACGAGGGGGGGAGCAGATCGGCGCGGGGGGTCCAAATCAGGAAGAGGGGTGGGGGGAACTGATGATGGCATGTGTTTGCAAATAAGAATGAACATCAGGAGCATTTTTGTCTTTTTCAACGAAAATCGTCAAATATAACGGGTATCCCAAATGGAACATAAGTGTTATGTCATGTAAGAGTTAAGCATAACTCGGGGTTTCTCATGTAATTCTCGATTATACAGGGCTATGAATGTTATTGTGAAATTACTCAGGGTTATGGGTGTAAAAATCTCATTAAATTATATTATAATTTTTTAAAATATTAGTAGACCTAAGTGACACTTAATTAACGGAAAACCAACTCGGTCGATCATGATCTTACTAAAATTTTATCCGATGATTTGACTGAATAAACATCAATCTGAAAGTGAATAAAAGGTTGTGTAGAACCAAATAATCACATTTGATTGTGTGGAATTGTCTACTTGCCAATTAGTTAGCATTTACAAACCTTGCACGCATGTGAAAGTTATCTGAATCATAAACATTCAAACAATATTATAAGCGTAAATCACGCACATATTGACAAAAAGATTTTTACTATGAAATCCAGCTAGATAAGATTCCATATTGTGTTCTTCCCAACTTAACATTTTATAGTTGGATCTCCCGATCCTATGCTATCACACAAAAAAATATCGATAATTCAATCACAATATATTTGATATTTTATAGACTGCCATAGTGCAAGATTCACTTCCATTTAGATTTTGGATTTACATAATGTGGGCACTCAGTACAGCAGAATGATACAATTACTACTTTTGTACAAGCTCAAATAAATGTGTCATGCAACTAAGGTTTTAATGGTATTGATCATGTAAAGAGTTGGAATAAAATAAAATTGTATCCAAGTTGTATGCATTAGAACTTAAATTGGTAGTTTCTCTCAAATATTTAAATGAAGAATATGAAAGTATTCATGGTGTTTATTGTTCACTTGATTGATGTTCAACTAATGAATCAAAGATGAAAGCAATAGCCTAAGGTCCTTTTTATAGACTTCAATGGTCGAGATGTCCTACCATTAATGGGAATGAAAGGTTGGTATATGACTAGCAACTTCTGTTAGAATTAGTTTACTGCACGTAAAAACTAGTTGTCGAAAACTCAATTGATCAACAAAAAATGACGTAAATTTAGATAGTGGACTCCCGACAAAGTCAGTAGTTGATCGCTCATCTAGTTAATTGATTTGTCAAAAAAGATTTTTGATTCAAAAGTTGAGTACTTGTTTAAAACAAATAGACAACAACTCCTGAGAATTGGAAGAAATCGACCAAGGAAAGGCTTACTTGACATAACATGCATAATTACTTAGATAAATAAAATCTTGGTCTTAATTAGTTAATTAATTATCAAAAGCAATTGTTGGGTCATTGTTGATGTTGGTGGATGCTTAAGTAATGTTTGATTATTTTTAAGATGACTAGTGGAAATCATTATTCATTTAGAATAAGATTAGTTAGCTGATGAACTTATAGTAGACTCACAAGAACTCAAATTTGAGTTATTTGGTTAATTTGTTCTTAAGTCATGTCATCGAATAAAATATGCATGTATGCATATGCCATTAAGTTTTACATCACTTCTAATAAAAATAAAAGTTTAAGGACTCATCACGTATTCAATCTTTTTTCAGATGGTCTTCTCTTCATCTTCAAGCCATTTCGTTATCGCATGAAACTTGACTTTTGGTATAGATCCATCCTTATTAGCTCATTATTAGATTTGTTTGACATTTTCTTGATGATCTTCAAATTTTAGCTTTTCATTGAAGTCGAGAACTTCATCCAAGCTTGACGTCATTAGCTTGATTCAACTAGGAATCCAAACTCTTGATAAAAGCAATAATGCATACTTTTTATCTTATTAAACACATGCATTCATCTGCAATTACTAATTGGAAATGAAAAATGTTTTTCAAGTGCTTTAGCAAAAATATAAAAGTGGTATGTAGGAATATTTTCATGTCTTTTAAAAAAACTTAAATTCAAATCATTTTTGGTAAAATACTCCTTATATATATTTCCTTTCAAACATAATAAAAATGATTTTTTTTCAAAAAAATGTTTTGAATTCTAAATGGAGGTACCAAAAGAAAATTTTTCCTTCTTTTTGGAGTATGTTTTTAACTTCGAGCTTCTCCTTTTTATTTTTACAATGATCTCTCCTTAAACTTTTTATGTAATGTTCCCCCTTATAAGATAGGAAGTACTTGATCATTGTCAATGCATCATATGCATGTCATTGAAATAGAAAAGTCATGAAGTCACCTAATGTCCTTAGCGATAAACTTCTTCAATCATGATAGCATCATTGAGGTGACATCAATCCACGATCTTGATTCAAATGCATACTTGATCTTGACTATAGCCATCTTGGATGGTGTTAGTGGATGTGAATATTGCTAATAGGTGTGGTTCTTTAGATATTGGTACTTGCAAATGATGTGGCATATTACCATTCATATTTTAGATCCTTGAAGATTAATCTTCCCTTACACTTTAGGAACCGCATGCCACATTTCTTTATTCTTTTTACAACTTCTAATTAAAGCTAAAATCTTTCCTTATATAGTTAAGGAGATATATTTACATTTTAAGTTCTTTTTTTTCCTCTTCCAAACAAGAGAAACAAATTTTAAACTCAAAAAGACCATTTTGAAAAAAAGTCATTTTTCTTATTAAAAACATCTAATATCTTTAAATAAAGTAATTATTTATCAATTAATTTCTCATTATCTTTTCTTAAAACATATATTTATTTTTCATATTTTTTAACTTATATAAGCAAGTCTTGAGAGATTTTCAAAATATTCATTATAAGAAATTTATTTACTTTATTTTCATCTAAATCATCACTTTGCGTGGCCCTAAAAACATGCTCTTCATGAATAGTAAAAGGAATCATCCCAAGTCATTTGGAATACTTTCTACTTTGTCAATGTTGTGCTCCTTCTCTATAAATGGGAAATTGTTCTTTATATGCCGGAGCTTTTTACATTTGTCTTCTTTTTTGCCAATAGTCTTCTCAGCTTATCTCAAACTTTTGTTCTTGGGAAATCACTTAAATTGTTGAGTTATAGGTGTGGTGTCTCTATCCTCTTCTTTGTTGGAATCCTCTGTTAATTGTTAATTTTTGTGGAAGTAAATATCTCTTCTTTGAGCTCTTTTCTTCTTCATTCATATTAGAAAGCTTAGTCTCATATGCAGGAAGGGGTATCTTATAGACATCAAGCATAGTCATGCTTACTCAATGATCATTGCCTTGTGGTCCCACTCGAGTGTGAGTTATGATATAATCCTATTTGCAAGCTCTTTAGTTGGAATGTCTTCCCAAGTATGTGGAATTAGTTCATATTGGCAAGTAGTTCAACATTCATTTTGGTTATACTCAATTCTTTGTTCGTCTTGAATATCTCATATTTGTGTGTATGCATGCAAAATCTAAATTCTTTCACCATTGATGTGACCTCATATGTAGTTTTGAGGCATGTGCCATCATTCAAACTCATCCTCCAAAAGAGGAGTAATTTAAGACAATGATTGCTCTAAAACTGAGAGCCATTTGGCTTAATTTTTGGTAGCGATGTAGTCCTTTTTATTATCTTCAGTGAAGGCAAACACTTTCTTCACACCATATTCCATGTAATGCAATAAAATCTTCAGACCGTAAGAAAATCATCATCTTCATTTTTCAATTGAAATAGCTTATCCCATTTAAGTATGAAAAATGAGTGATAGTGTTTTCCTCTATCAGTTACATTGCTAGACATGTGAAAATTTGAAAGTGACTTCATTGGTGTAGTTCAGCATTAAATGATTTGAGATTTTAGGATGTTGAGATGAATACATGATTCTCACAAATTGTAATTGCGCTAAGATTTTTTATAAATAAGCCCAACTAGGTAACCATCTCAATCATAGTCTCCCCCACTTGGAATTTCATAATTGGATCTCTCGATTCTATGCTACATGAAATGCTTAACCATGAGAACTCACACAACAATACAATTTAAAAATCTATCACTTAATTTGTGGAGATAATGTGTCAATTATAGTCTTGATTAAGTAATTAAATAAATTTATTTTGACGTTATCTTACTAATGGGCAAGTCCCATTGTCGAACTAGCACTTAGAACTTATATAAGTACATGTAAAATCAAGTGAGTAGGTATTTCGTTATGATTTGTAAGGTTTTGAGGGTCTTTTTGTTAAATTTATTTTCTGTCTTTTGTTTCTTATTATTTTTTATTTTTATTATACCTATAAATAGAAATATTTAGGTATATTTGTATTATTTATGTATTTTTATATCTTTTATTTTATTTTTTTCCCTAATTAATTTTATAATTTAAGTGTTTTTAAACTCTTTTTATTTTGAAAATAAATATAAAAGATATTTGCAAAATGATATATTTTTATATGTGAAAATAATTGTAATAATTATAAAAATTAAATTTGATAATGTTTTGTGTCTTGTGTATTTTTCTTTATTTTTTACATTTCTATGAAGATTTATATATCTATTTGTTAGGAGTATGTGAAGATCATCTGGATTAGAGAAAATATGGGTTTATAAAGGACTTATATATGGATAAGTGGAAATTAATTACTATAAGTATTCTGTAAGTGATGGGATGTATAATATTTACAAATATAGCCATTTCTTATCTTTTTATACGATTTTGTAAGTTTTTCTGTGTATTTCTATTGTTGGGGGGTTTATGTTTTTTAGATATGCATTAAGGGATTATAGAAAATAGACTATATAATTGTTTTGTAAATTTTAGATGAAACTTTTCATTGTTAGTGAATGTTCTGTTATGTTGTCATTTTCAAATTTTAGAAATCATAAAGAGTAATGATTTTGGCAGTTTATTTTATTTTGCATTTAGAGGTAATTTTAGATAAGTACACAACTTTTTTATGTAAATGAAAGGTCCAATCATAGAGAGACCGTCATTTAATGCAATGATGACAGATGTAGAGTTAAAAAAGCTCACCTTGATTCCAATTTATCAACAAATGGATGAAAAGTGGAAATGCAATTTGTACACTATATGAAATGCAACTGAAAATCGAACCATAAACCATTAGTAACCGCATTAGAGAGGTATTCGTTTTATTTGAAATTTTTTACACCTATGGTTTTGAAAGTATTGATCTTTTTTGATATTTTTATGATTAGTCATAAAGATAGAAAATGAAATCGTAAATAAAAAGGTAGAAATAAAAAAATTAATTTGAAAGAAAGGGAGAATATATGTTCTCGTCATTCATTGATAAACTATGCACGAAAGAAAATGTCCACGATCTAAGTTCCTAAATCATTGTATTGTAGAAACAATGAAATGATAGAATTCAAACTAAGATAGTATAAATACATATCTTTGACTTTGTCATTGTTTCATCTTGCTTACGCTTATACACTGATCATCAATGTTGCCTCTAATAAAGTGATGGGCACTTGCATTAGTTAGTGAGATAAAAATAAAATAGAAGAATATATAGGAAATCTATATAAATGCAAAATTTGAAAAAACTAAACATTAAACTGTCTGACCTACATTATTACCTCCCTAGCAATGGCGTCCTATTGATAGCTAAAATACCGACCTTTACTATTATGGATTTTAATTATTTTTAGTTCAATGGTTGATATCATATATCAAAATTTCAATAATTAATCATAAAAATAATAAATTTTGTTCAGACTCATAGAATAAGTGTGGAACTCATGGATGCAAAATCAAGTTAATGTAAATATACTAAAGTATTTACGAAAATTTATTACGCGAGATAACAATGTTCTTTAGTTATTGAAAAGAGAGAAAAATAATAAGACACTGTAACTAAGAAAAATTTAAAATAATTACTAAAAATGTGTGAATGAAACTCAAAAAGTGAAAACAAGTTATGTGCGAATGAAACGGGCATAGGATGTTTTGTGATTTGGTTGTATAGACACAAATTGGATGACTTGAAATACACTTATGGTAAAATTTTCAAAACAAAGCAAGTTTATAAATGGTGTTTGTTCAATTGGTTAACCCTCTGGAGCTTTATAGTGCTAGTTCTCCTCATGATAAAATGACTTAGAAGAAATTATGTGGTTCTTGGAGAAAACATACATCTAGGTTGAAGCTTCTCAACAATTTGACAAAATAATATCCACACTTATTTGCACATGAGTTGTATTGCGAATGTTCAAAAGATTTAGAATGGAATGACATAAAAAATGGATGAAGCACAAAAAAAGTTATTCAGCAAGTTAATATTGAAATAGTCTTCCAACATGGGCTCCATGAACCCAAGACCAAGGGGAAAGTAATGGCAGTGATCCCTTTTCTCATGTGAGGATGTTTTTTTTGGTGGCAAATCCTTTACTAATGTTGTATCTCGGTTAATCCCTCCTACTACTGGTGGTCTTTTATCTTAGAGGGTTTTTGGTGCGCCCTATTTTGTTGTCGGTGTTGTTTACATCCCATATCTATTGAGCAGATTAAGTTTCTAACCTTTATACTTTTATTTTGGGTTGAACTATGGCATGATGGTTGTAGCACTACTTTTCAATTTTATATATTGCTTGCTTGCCTGCTCAAAAAATCTAGAGTAGTCACTCAAACTCCATAAAGCTTTAAATGATTAAAACAATTTCTCAGAATTCAGGCCTCCTTCAAGCAATTTGTTGTGATAGTTAAAGAGATCAACTATGTGATGGAGGTGAAGATAATATTCAAATTGCTTTGAGGAATGTAATGTCAACAAAAAACTACAAGTGTGATTGGTTCTCAACTAATGCTCAAAATAGCTCATAAAGATTAAATCCAATCATTTTAGTAATTTCCAATGAAAAGGTTATTCAGATGTTTAGTAATTGAGCACGGATCATTGAAACTAAAAATAACTTGAGGTTCTGATGTTCATTTGCTGAAGTAGGATGAGCTACAAAATAGTATACTATTTACAAAACAAAACGTTTAATAAAAACACATGGTATACTACTGGGTCTAAAATTTCAAAAGCATTGCACTCAATATCTTCAGTCTTTTAGATTAGAAGCTTAAGAATAAAAGGACACGACACAAGAGAAGTTGTTCAATGATGCATATATGCCTAATGCAAATATAACTCCAATTCATTATTGTGATGCGAACTGCAACATTGCATGAATTGTAGCACTGCAAGAGTCAAATAACAATCAAAATCAATAATTCGGTATAAGTTGTCTCAAAACATATAATCAACAAAAGAAATTAACTACACATATGAAGCTTAAAATCTTTTGCAAACCATCAATTTTCAAACTTCTAGTGGCATTAGTATACAATGAACAAAAAATATGAGGTGGCCTAACAGATACACACTATCAACAAATTAATATCGAAGAACTGGATTGATTAGGAGTCTATCAGTACTATCAACATATAGATGAACAATTGATTTGGAGAAACATATAGATGCACAATTGCTTTGGAAAAATCTTATGAATGACACCCATATTTAAATGATAAGCATAGAGATATCCATGCTACAATTGATTATATGCAAACAAGATTCAGTGGTTTGTATTACATGAAGTGCATAACATATATTATCCCCTTAATTCTTTATCTCAGTAACAGTAATATAAAACCATCTCAAGAATTTGTTGTGCATGATTATTTTTCAATCAATTTAGATGGTGCCACTATTTTATGCCAAACTCCAACTAGATAATAATGAAGAAATAATAACACTGACAACAAAGATGATATAGTAATTTGGTATTGTTGATATGCATTTAATTCTAATCATCTGTTTTGCTGAATCTTGTTGAAGAACCGTTTTTCTGCACCCTTCTAAGGACGGGTAAAACATGGGAGTGACCGAGCAAAGGGAGGGGCGAATCTAGGAGGTAGCATGTATTCTACCATCCCAAAACAAAATTCTATTTAGGTAATCAGATATATTTGTATGGAATCCATACTGAGAGTATTATATAGACCCCTAACGGCAGTGTTGTATAGGTCATTATATATTACCTTCTCCATATATATAAAAAATGATTGCTACCGCTCATGGACATAGCCCACTCGAAATTCATGTGCATGTGATTTGCTTTTGGTTGTGTTTATTTGCTTTTGCTACTCGCAACAGGTATCTGATGATATTAAGATAAATGTAATTGATATCTCCAATAAAATGGCTAAAACACCAGAGGAGTCACTCTTTACTCACACATAAGATTCATAGAATCTAGTGGTTATTTTATGTTGATCACATACTTCTAAGTGGTAAATTGTTCTTTGATGATATAACCATATCAGCACCTAGGCATGACCGACATGGAGTTTCAAATTCTTGATCACTTTGATATTGTTCAAGTCAATGTAAACATTCCTAATCTTAGATGATCCAAGCCCTCTATGCTCAGATAACCAATTATGATCAATCACCCATATTGATTAGCCAAACCTCAACAACACATAACCATTGACTGATGCTAATCACCCTCACACACACAACTCAATACCTTTCTTTGTATGTCATAAATAGAATTAAAGATAACATTGGAGCTTATGTGAATAAATTCAAAATCAGACATTTAGCCATCAGGATAGACTTCTAATAAGAATCTTTACAATATGGTGGACATTTCAGAATAAGGTACCGGATCTATCATTCAAACAAATAGCATAAATCAATTGAATGAATGATATTTGGATTCTCATGAAGCACTCCATCATCACCAAGGAACAAAACCATCATAAGAATCCTTATCATTTTAATATTTTAAATAATTATTGTTAAGTTTTGAAAATGAAATCAAATTATGATAGATTATAAATGATGGTGATGGAAACGGTGGAATGAATCCCCCAAGATATGTGGAATGGAGAGGATTAACATTAGGATAGAATCCATAAACTTGATTCAATTAATGAAAGATTGTGTATGAGGTAATGGGATCTAATCCATGGATAAAACATCATAACTGGTATAATTAGCTTTGGGAAAATGGATGAAGGAATGTTAATGAGGAAATATATGAGGCGAAATGATGATGCCTTTCTCGGAGATTTATTCTCTAGGAGATCAATCAGATCTAAGAGTTTGGGAGATAGAAGGAGAATTCGTTATAACGGAATTATTAGTTTATATAGAGACACAAACTCATTTTGGGATTTTTCTAATTCAAATATTAAATCGTAGATGGTAGGTGAATCAAGATGCGACGTAATTGAAGGAAAGAAATGATGAATCGAAACTGAAATTGAATTACAATGATGAAGAAAAGTTAGACATCTAATTCTATACAGTGCAATATAGATCAAAGCTGAAGAGAGCTCAGACCACTCAAGTATTATTGCCTCTAGAATCAGTGAAGATAGGAGGCTTGTGAAACTTGATGAAGCTTCCATGGTGAAGACATAATCCTATAGTACTTAAATCATTCACAATCCTCTCCCACTCTCTTCCTTGTTGTATAGATATTCTCAATGTTTGTTGTCATTGGGCGGAGTTAGACCAACTCGAAGAGGGTAACAACAAGATGGAAATGACGTCATTTATTCGTGAATGAAGAGGATTAAGTGGATGGAGATATCAACCTTGGAAGTGGTTGGATGGATGAGGAATACCAAAAGAAAGAATTGGGAGAAAGGAGGCCACTAGATAATAAGCCAAAAATGGCTATACAAAGAAATGGCTCTCGTAGTCGACACATGGATCAAAAGACTTTAAGTAGAAAAAATGTCAGCAAGAAATTTCTATATCTCATCGAGTATTTTAACTAAAGAGCATATTTCTCAAATTCAACATTATTTAAGAGATACGTGATTTCAAGCAATTTGAGGCATTTTGAATTATTATTTCTTTCTCTACAATAAGATATTTATTTTATTTTATGTTATAAAAAGTTGACATTTTCATACCATTTTAGATATTTAAAGCAATTCAAAAGAGTTAGTATAAGAGAGTTATAAACTTTTGAAGGTTGTTTTTAGGCAATTTGTTTAGACAAATGGTCCAAAATCGGCTTTCACATTTTAAGTTTTATATTTTGGGGGGTATTTTTAAAAGTTAAATTTAAGAATGAACGTTGAAATGGACACGAAGTTGATTTAAGTTAAAGAAAAAGAGATATGAGCATGTGAAGTTTCTCGATTATAATTCCCTCATTGTTTTCCTCCTTTAGAGCAAGAATAGTCTTGAAGTGCCTCCTATAATCCAAGGTTCGGTATTGTAGATAGCTAGGCTAGGCAGAGCATCCCAAGGTGGAGCTTCTCTGAGCTTAGTCAAGAGGCATAGACTATAGAAAAAAAACCCAATGTTTCAGTTAGGCAGAGGAAGCTCTGAAGGAGATGGCTTTATTGTGTATTATCATTGAAGAAAGGCTAACTTATTTATTCTAGATGCACTCGATTTTAGTGCAAAGAATATCGTCTACTCAATCTTTGGGAAAGTTATGAAGATAAATAACAATAGATAGGCTGGTACATAAGCAAATGTCTCAGAGAGACAAATGATATCTGAGCGATGGTTGTCAATAATAACACCTTCTATTTAGCATGAAATGATATAATTCCCTCAACAATTTCTAATAAAAAAGTCTTCATTTATGGACATTTAATAAATAGCCCTACTTTAGGTAGTGAGATTTTCACTAAGCTGATTATTATTCTTACTTCCCTTACCATGGTTGAGGAGTGTTGCGCGAACCATCGTGCTCTTATACTATACATCTTTTCCCATTCTTCTAGTTGTTACTTTCTTATATTGTTGGACTTTTAGATAAGTGTCACTAGTTCTATTTATGAAAGAGTGAATGCTATCAATGTAAAAGGCCAAAAAGATAATCTCGATCCATAATGCTTAGTTTACATCATTAAAGAGGTCAATAATCTTTACTTATGTTCTGATCATCTTGATTATCACTGTTTTTCATTTGATAGACTCATTCGATGAGCAAATATATCCTATTACCATAACTAGTGACAACTCGTGAACTTTTGGTCAACGTACAACAAGATGGGAGATTGATGACGTTAGAGGCGTAACTCTATTACCACGTGAAGTTACACCATGAGTCAGAGGATGAGAACGAGGGCAGAGTAAAAAAACTTTTGTTATAAGCTCATCTCCTACTTGGAGGGTTTATAAGTTCGCCTAACACATCCACCCTCATCCTCCCTTACCGCGTATACCGAGCAAAAGTTCCCCCCTTAAATCAGAAAATAGTTCCATGACATGCAAAACTACCAACTATTGTTTTGTTTGATCATGAGATCATTAAATAGGTCAGATTTCTTTAGCCAGTCACCACTTGTAGATATCAACAAATCAAGTTACTTGTCTATTCTTGTGACATCTTAGATAAATATAATTCTAATGATTTTTTCTTGAGAGATCCATTTAGTCATTACTTGGTATTGAAATAAATATTTTGCATTGTGACATCTATTTGTGTAAAGACATGGGTATGTACTAGTTAAAAACGGTCAAATCAATTGCTTTTTTACTTAGTAAATAGAAATAACTCAAAATCAAGCTGATCTTTGCTACCAAAGTTTGACAAAAAAGCCCTAATTTTCAAATAAAGTGCAGCTTTTTGAAAACTTTTTATATTCCAATTCCAACATATTTTCTATTATTATACTCCTTGACTCCCCTCCCTTCGTAGTTTCTTCGAGGAAAGCTTCCACTGGTTTCTATGTATATGTTTCTTTAATTTTAAGAAGTACAATTGAATATATAATGTAACACATTGTGTATTTTTATTTGTATGAATTACTGGTTAAGTCTCTTGTTCGATCCGTTAGGGTAACACTGAGGGTCCCTTCGGTTACCGGATTACCTCGGGATAACCCGGTATATCCCACTACATTCATGGATTGGAAATCCATCACAAATCACGATGACATCACATCGCATTCCTTATTCCAACACTCTTCTGACCCTCGTAAGCATCCAAACATCTATTATTCACAAGAGGATACCCAACCCACCCATCCTAATAACCAAATAGCCCTAAGGGGGCCTTTAATTGGGGGTTATCCTCCCCGTTGGGGGATAACCCTCAAAATTCATATTTCCAACTCTCATTGGAGCTCACTCTGGCGTGTTTGGTTGTCAGGATACATCGGGGTATCCTAGCATACCCCTAGCTCCAACTCTGCATTCTTGGGTTGGGATTATTTGTACTGACCCTACAATTTCTTTAGTATAATATTTTAAAATCATGTTCAAATAAAATTATTAACATAAAAAATATATTATAATCATTAAAAAGTTAATCTAATACATAACTAATGTCACATGACATCACAATTATCATTCCAACCCTCCCAACCCTCTAAACAAGTACAATTCACAGGAGGATATCCCAACTCAGTAACCAAACATGCCCCTCCTCTCTCTTAATACAATAATGAATCATTTCTCTTCCATCAATTCCATAAAAAATATATATTATACTATCATATAATCTACAAATCATAAAATTATCCAATTCCTACACACTTTTCCAAAATTCAATACATTCACATCACAATAACTATTCACTTTCTAAATTCCATTGGAATCATGTCACAACAAATCCTGTCAACCCAAAACCCTCTATTCAAATACCAAAAACACAAAAACGAGTTATACTCTCCCAATTTATTTTGAGATAACCCACCAACCAAACACACTCTAATGAAACCAACAACATCATCTCATTTTCGAATAGTTGACTCTGACAGATCTTAAAAATCCGAAAGCAATACTTAAAAGGTTTGATGTACATTTCAGTTTTTTAAAAATCCTAATTCTCTACTATATATATGAGATAAATGCTTCTCTACAATGTATATATAATCCTGATTATCATTTCTCGCATGGTCAACCATCTCTCTCTCTCTCTCTCTCTCTCTATATATATATATATATATATAAGGATAGGGAGTATGCACTCTGGTGCATGTAATTTTACATGCACCGAGGCCTATATCTCCCACATTTTTTACTTTTTTGGAAAATATTACCGTGTATATTCATCTATAATCCCTCCAATATACCATTCGAATTTCGTTAGAAACAGAAACTCCTATGCCCTCCATCTAGAATGGGTAATTTTAGCGGTCTTAGAATTGTTGTAATCGACCTTTTCCAGATGGAGGGCATAGGGGTCTCTGTTTCTGACGAAATTCGAATGGTATATTGGAGGGATATATAGATGAATATAAACGGTGATATTTTTCAAAAAAAAACTAAAAAATGCAGGAGATATAGGCCCTGGTGCATGTAAAATTACATGCACCGGGGTACATACTCTCCATCCTCTCTCTCTATACATATATATAGGGGACCATTCAAATAGGACTCAGTCCTTCCTGAGTTCAGGAAGGCCGACCCTTTTTTGTATAAAATACGAGCACTTTAGTAAAATACGTATACAATTTGTCTTATAGGTGCACGTTATAAATACAAGCCACATACAAAACTGTATATTATAATACAAACATTAAAACTGTGCATTATAATACAAACTGCATATGTATTCTACTAAAGTCATCATGTTTTATAAAAAAAAGGTGTTGTCCTTCCTGAACTTAGGAAGGATTGCACCCTATTTGAAAGAAATCCTATATATATGGGTAAAATGGAGCTGCCCCCATGGAGAGAGCTAACTTGGCTCCCCCAACCCATTTCACCTGATTTTTTTATTTTTTTGAAAATTTCTTCCGTAGATGTTCATCAATATATCCCTATATTATGTCATTAAAATTTTGTATGAAACAAAGACTCCTACGACCTCCATCCAGACGGGGTTGTTTTTAGCAATTCTGTTATCGTTAAAAATAACTGTCTGGATGAAGGTCGTAGGAGTCTTTGTTTCACATGAAATTTTAATGACATAATATAGGGATATAGTGATGAAATTTCACAGAAGAAATTTTCAAAAAAATAAAAATATCGGGTGAAGTGGGGGGGGGAGAGCCAAGTTAGCTCCTCCAAAGGGGTAACCCCATTAACTCTCTCTCTCTCTCTCTCTCTATATATATATATATATATATATATAGGAAATATTTCCAATGAGGTGCATCTTTCCTGGATGCATGGAAAGCCACATCAATTTAAGCATTTATTCTATTTATTTTACACATTCTAACTCCATAAATTTAGTACTAAATATTAACATAATATGTATATCATGAAAGATTTATGAAAATATTAGTATATTTGACATTAAATGTTTGTTACAATATGGATGATATATTTTACATAACTGTATTATCATCATTATTTTACAATATGTAGTTCAAATTTACAATATTGTTACGTAATTTACAAATTTGGTAGTGGCTTTCTGAATTTCAGGAGAGATCCACCTCATTAGAATGACTCCCTATATATATATAGGGGGCCTTTCAAATAGGATGCAATCCTTCCTGAATTCAGGAAGGCCGTCCCTTTTTTGTATAAAAACGAGCACATTAGTAGAATACGTATACAGTTTGTATTGTAGGTGCACGTTATAAATACAAAGCCGCATACAAAACTGAGTATTATGATACAAACATTAAAACTGCACATTATAATACAAAATTGTATATGTATTCTACCAAAGCCATCCCGTTTTATACGAAAAAGGGACTGACCTTCCTGAGCTATGGAAGGACTGCGTCCTATTTGAAAGAAATCCTATATATATATAGGGTTATATGTGGCTGCCACTAGAGGCAGCCAACATGGCTGCCCCCACCTCATTTTCGCAAATTTTTTTGAAAAATATTACCATGTATATTCATCGCTATATCCCTCCTATGTGCCATTCGAATTTCGTCAGAAATAGAGACTCCTATGACCTCCATCCAGACAGTCATTTTTTAACGGTAACAGAATTTTTAAAATCGACGTCATCTCGATGGAGGACGTAGGAGTCTCTATTTCTGATGAAATCGAATGACATATAGGAGGGATATAGGGATGAATATACATGGTGATATTTTCCAAAAAAGTAAAACAATTTGATGAAAAATGGGACGGAGGCAGCCCCACTTTTTTCCACATATATATATGGTTAAATGAGGCCACTCCCTGGGAGTAACCAATTGGCTACCCCCACCTTTATTTTCCCTCTATTTTCTATTTTTTTGAAATAAAAAATATGTATATTCATCACTATATCATCCAAACATGTCATTCCAATTTCGTCAGAAACAAAGACTCATATGCCCTCCATCTGAAAGCGGTCAATTTCAGCAATTCTGAGACCGTTAAAATTTGACAGTCTTGATAGAAGGGATAGAAGTCTTGAATTAAGTTGAATTTTGAATGACAATATGATGACATATTGTGATCTAAATTCCAATAGATTTCATTTCAGAAAAATAAAAAAAATACAGAAGAAAAAAGATGGGAGCATGTAAGTTGGCTACAACCGAGGAGCATACTCCCTTTTTCCATATATAAATATAGGAGTGATACTATGAGAGCAAAAAAATGTGAGAGCATGAGAGCATGCATTCTGGACCAATGATCTGGTCTTCTCTCTCCTGGTTGAATCATGTGGTCTAGAATGCATACTCTCATGCTCTCACAAATTTTGGCTCTCATAGGATCATTCCTCTCTCTCTCTATCTATATATATATATAGAGAGAGAGAGAGGAGTGATCCTATGAGAGCCAAAACTTGTGAGAGCATGTATTCTAGACCACATGATCCAATCAAGAGAGAGAAGATCAGGAGAGAGAAGACAGGATCATATGGTCCAGAATGCATGCTCGCATGCTCTCACATTTTTTTGTTCTCATAGGATCACTCCTATATATATATGGTGCACTTGAATTGAGGTGGCACCTTTCCTCGATTATGGCAAGGTGTCATCTTAAGCTATTAGATGATACATGTACGAATGAGATTGAAACCACTAGGTGGTTTTCGTGCCAACTAACATTCCTATTATGGTGGTGGATTAAATTATTGTTAATTTTATAAATTACACATCATTGATCATTCTATATTTAGGTATATATCGAGTGATGTACAGAATTTTGCAGAAATATCAGATGAAATAAATGTCCACATTTTGAAATAACCGTTATCAATTTACAAATGCTTAAGATATTTTACAATTCTGTGTTATAAATTACAAATGCGTAACCACTGATATTCGAAAAAAATCCAAATCTGACGAAAATTTGTATTTTTTGTGTAGATGTGTTTCCTTAAATATAAGACGCTTTTTGTGCTCATAAATTGATATACACGTGGAAAAAACTCCTAAAATGATGGGATTTTGTTACAACTATATTTCCTAATATACGGAGATTTTTGTGTAGCTGTGTTTCCTAAAATATAGGTGCTTTGATCTTGTGCTAATCAATTAATATACACGTGGTGAACATCCTTTTTGTAAAGTGCATTTGATCTATTTTGAAAATAATCATCCAACATTATGTGGAAGCAATGTTGGTAGAATACAACATTTTTTTTGTAAATTTCATAATCTCTTTTTCTAAAATGAATTAATTTATTTTGAAATTTTTTGTTGTTTCTTTTGATATATTAGTGCAGTGTTTGTAAACTGTGATACTTTTCGTAAAATCTGCTTCTGTTTTGTAAAATTCATATAATGTTTGTAAAATAGATTGCTTATTATTAATGTATAAATTGTTTTGTGTGTCCATCCAACGTCTTTTCCAATGTCGTGGGTCCATCAAAATTCGTCATCCATTGTAAATTTTGTGTATATTTTGTAAAATCCACGCTCACATTGTAAAATTTATATGCTGATCTGCAAAATAAAAAACCAATCGGTAATATTCAATTAGACGCATGGAAATAACTGTAAGAAAATGTCAGACAATTGTATAATAACTGAGTTAAATATAAAACATATTTTACAATTGTAAAATATGTTAATGAAATGATGTAGCTATGTATCACGAGTTTTCATTTTGAGCGAGTGTTGGTCATGCATTTGAATGAACGTAAAATTTTGTAAACAGAATGTAAAATAAAGTAAATGAAAGTGAAATATGTATTATTTATTTAACATGGATAGCACATAAACATAAAACTTTGTGAAAAATATAACATAGATATTAAGATTTGGTCCAAAAAATGTATATATTAGGAACAAGTATAACAGAAATAAAAGAAATAAAGTAGTATAGACGAAACTAAAAATAACATGTTTTTTAAATGCAATACATATCTAGATATCAAATCATAAACAAAGCAAAAGAATGCATTTATTTCGAACTTGATATTCGCATTCATTCATTAATGTCTAAACACAAATACATTACGCGACATATAACGAATGATAAAAATGAATCAGATCAAATTAAATGAATTAGGACTGATTCGGAATCATTTTTTAATAAAAAAACGTGATAGAAACAAAAAAATATGAATGATTTCGTAAAAAATGATATGTACCTTTATAATATCAAAGATCAAGAGGAGATGTTGGACGTGTCATCGATACTTGGGCAAAGAAACGGGAGCATCTCGTCGAGGATGATGAAGAAGAAAGCGAGAGGACCCTCGTCGAGAGTCTCTTTTGAAAATTTGAATAATTGAAAGTCATGATGTGATAGATTCTATATTTGGAAAATTCAATTCGAGTAATTAATAATCAACGGGATAATGACGTAACTAATGGAGTATTCGATTTTTTTTTTCTAAAAATAGCGATTTGAAGATTTTGTTGACGGTGGTTTTGGATTTAATTTAGTGGTTTTGTTAACCACCGTTGATCAAAATTGGATGCCTCATAAGAGGTGTCGCACCATACTCATGGTAAGGTGGCACCTCAATTCAAGTTTTTCCTATATATATAGGGACTGGGGAAGCTGCACCCGGAGGTGTAGCTAACTAGCTGCACTCGGCCATTTCTTTCATTGATTTTTTTTGCTTTTGAAATGAAACCTAGGGGGATTTAAATCAACATATATCACCATGATATCATACCAATTTCAACTAAATTCGACACTTCTATCATCTCCATCAAGACTATCACATTTTAACGGTCTCAGGATTATTGAAATTGACCATATCTAGATGAACATGCTAGGAATGTTTGTTTTGCATGAAATTTGAAACACATATTCCACACAATAAACTAAGTAAATCTCCACAGGTTTCTTTTAAAAAAAATCAAAAATCAATGAGAAAAAAGCCCGGGTGTAGCTAGTTGGCTGCACCACCCGGTGTAGCTTCCCTTTTCCCATATATATATATATATGATTCCTTTCAAATAGGACGCAGTCCTTCCATAGTTAAGGAAGGCCAGCTCCTTTTTTGTATAAAACAGGATGACTTTGGTAGAATACATATACAGTTTTGTATTATAATGTGCAGTTTTAATGTTTGTATTATAATACACAGTTTTGTATGCGGCTATGTATCCATAACGTGCACCTATAATACAAACTGTATATATATTCTACTAAAGTGCCCATTTTTATACAAAAAAGGGGCGGCCTTCCTGAACTCATGAAGGACTGCACCCTATTTGAAAGGCTCCCTATATATATATATATATATATATATATATATATATATATATATATATGGGAGTTATCCAATGGACCATGTGCCCATTTGAGATGAGATGGGCCCACTCATGTTATACCAATAGTTTCCATCAAAATTTAATGCTTATTTATTTACAACTGTTATATTATATTCTTACTATTAGTAACTATTTTCATATAAAGAACACCTTAGATTCATAGGAAATGATCATTAGTAAGAATAAAATTAATACTACTAATATGAATAATAATAAAATCATTTTGTATGAATTTAAGGTTTTTTTTTTCTGAAAACAGCTACTAGTAATAAGAATATGATACAACACTTGTAAATAACAAACTACTAAGCTCAAATGATAGGAAATAATGGTAAAAAATGAGCGGGGTCATCTCATCTCATATGGACATAGGGTTCATTGGATAATTTCCATATATATATATATATATGGGAAAAATGGGTCTGCCCCCTAGGGGTAGCCAACATGGCTGCCCACACCCCATTTTTTGGTAATTTTTTTTTTGGAAAAATAAAACCATGTATATTCATCCCTATATCCCTCCTATATGCTAATCGAATTTCGTCAGAAACAGAGACTCCTACGACCTCCATCCATATGTCATTTTTTTAACGATTGCAGGATTTTTTAAATCGACTCTGTCTAGATGGAGACCGTAGGAGTCTCTGTTTCTAACGAAATTCGAATGACATATAGGAGGGATATAGAGATGAATATATATGTCGATATTTTTCAAAAAAAAATAAGAAAATTGCAAAAAAATGGGGGTGGGGCAGTCTGTTGGCTGCCCCTAGGGGGCATCCCCATCAACCCTATATATAGAGAGAGAGAGAGAGAGGGGGGGGGAGGGAGGGAGGGAGAGAAAGAGGATAGAGAAGGTACTATATGGAGTAGCTAACCATAGCTACTATATGCCCATTTTTTTATCGTTTATTATTATTATTTTTAAATACCACTGTGTATTTTCATCACTCTATCCATCTCATATGTCATTTCAATTTCGTCAGAAATAGACTCTTTGTCCTTCATCAAGAACACACAATTTTAACTATCTTAAAATTATTGTAATCGATCTGGTCTTTGGATTGGAGATCTACCACCGGACTGTAACAATCAGTTAAAAAAGGTATAATATGTTATTTCTTGGGTTAATTGGACGAGGGAGATTACCCGTTGAATAAGCGTGCACATTTTTCATGCCAAATCAATGGAGGGAGCGAAATTTAATCGGGGAAAATGTGATGCAATTTTTGGTGACTTGTGTCAAACGAGTTGCAATGAGGGCAGAAATAACAAGGAACTTCTAAAATTGGACCGATACTGAAACCGTATAAAATTATTATGAATTGAAGGGTACCACAATAAAATTCCGTTGCCGGGACTCGAACCAAGGTCTCCCGGGAGAGAGCCGAGTATCCTAACCAACTAGACTACAACAGATCTGTTGTTCCTGAGCGTTTCGTACTATATATCAAAAACGTATCATATCGTACAGATAACCACCCGTAATTTGTTATCCCAATCAGTTCAGACTTGATTCTGGTTTGTACCGCATATATTATTTTGACATGACACGAAACCATTGAAAAATCCGAAAACAAATATTTTGATTCAAAAAATTGTTTATAATAAAATTACGATGTTTTTCATTATCAAAATTTGACTGCTCAACAATAAAGGATCAACAATAAAGGATTTAGGGGTGCAGAGAAAGGCAAGAGGAGCAAAACCCTTGAAAGAGTGCACAACCGGATGGTAAGATGATGTAGATTTCCTATCATCCATATATCCTTTGAAATCCACATTAGAGTATACTAATACCTTCAGAGATCTATCGTAATGTATTAATCTTAGATGTAATGTTTGTTTTAGATATTATAGACTCATGTTTACAACTTCTCAATGTAATGTCTAGGATGACTTCGTTTGTACTAACTACGCGTATTGGATAATAAAAGTCATGTTGAGTGCATAATATTGCCTACGTGAAACTTCCCACCTTGAATACATATTACTAAGACTCGTGTACTTGAATCGCTATCTTTTGATGCTCTGTACATGCATGCTTATGCATGACCTAACATGTCTTTTGTCTCAAATTTTGAACTTAAGTTGTTCTCTTATTCCATTGAGCATCATCATGTCATCAAATGCGAGTAGGATATCATCCATGTACATGACATAAATTGCATACTTGCTCCCTCTTTTCTTGACACAAACACTATTATCCAATTTTATTTGCATTAAAACCACATCAAACGATTTATTCATGGAATTTGAGATACCATTTCCGTGGTGATTATGTCAAGCTATATAAAAACTTTCTTAATTCGTAAACCCTTTCTTTACAGTCTATCCGACTCCTCCTTTAATTATCCATTAAGGAAGGTTGTGTTCACATCTATTTGGAATAAGCTCAAATTCATATTGCAACTATAGTTAAGATTAATTAATGTAAACTTCACAACTTCAAGGTAGGTTTCTCGAAAGTTTATTTTAACGTTTTGAGTATAACCCCTAGCAAGTAATATTATTTTATATTTACAAATAGTAACATTAACTTGATACTTTTTTCTTGAATGCCCAGGGACGGAGGGAGGGGGGGAACGGAAGGGGGCGAGGCCTCTCCTATCCTCTAGAACTTTCCTCCCTAAATTTCGAGAGAAAGGAGATTGGTCTCCCCCATGCCTCCCATTTTAGGTAAGATTTCTCGCTCTCCCACCTAAAATTATGCAACTTTACAAAATTAAAATATAAAAAAATCTTGACTAAATCTCATCATTTTCAAGTAATGAGCGTGGCTTCTCATTCTTTTTTAACCTTTATTTCTATAGTTGCAATTATGTATTACCGAAGCTGACGTAATCTCCACCATTTTCAATTCCAATTTTCAAAATTCTAGAACCACGTTTATTACAATCTTAGCATTTTCTCCTTCATAGGTTCAACAACGTGAACAAGCCAGATTCTGAAACTTTCCTCTACCACAAGGCATGCACCTTCGACGCAACCGCTTCAACATCGTCCCAACCTCCACTTTATTGATTTGATTTAACCTTTCTTCATTGTTCATTGGTAGTGTGCATGTATCAATATCATCGAATACATTTTAGTTTATTATTCGTTTTCTATTGATCTAATGATAGAAGTACGGTGTATGACAATTAATTCATGATTATTAATTACTCAACACAATAGGAAGTTGCATATTAAACTTAGTTACGAAAATGATAATGAATATCCAACTAATACATATGCAAACGGATAAGGATAAAAATATATATGTTCCTTTATCGTATCTGTTTTATATAGATTTTTACATCCATATTTATATCCGTTTAAAGTGGATATGGATAAGGATATCACTTTGATATTTAGAAACATTTGTATTTGTACCAGAATATCCATTTTCATACACACACATTTGTAAATTTATTTTTGACCATAGATAACATAATTTTAGGGCTATATCATATGCAACCTTCTTAGATTTTGCAATATCAGTTATGCTCCTCCTTTTTTTTGTAATATCAATTCTTGCACTATATTTTTACGAAATTCACAGTTTTGTCCTTCCATCAAGGTAAACTAGGGGCATAATTGATATTACAAAATAGTAGAATTGTGGATTTTGTAAGAATATAGGAGCATAACAGATATTATAAAAAAGAAAAAGATAGCTAATAATGCCGAATCTAAGAGGGGCATAAGTGATAGAAATCCTTAATTTTATACCTTCTTTCACCATATTTGATATAATTATTATAATATAAGCGCATTTAGTATATTTACGTCATTTGTATTCCCGTCTAATGCTTGTTTATTTAAGGTAATATAAAGAGTATTCGTATGCGACTGGTATCCATTTTAGATCCATATTAGTCTTTAAGGACTTGATAACATAGTTTTCATATTCGTCAATATATGTATCAGCATCCGTATTTGTCAATATCTGTATGCTTTTTTTAAATTCAAGTTTTACTTCAACAAAGTAAGTTTATTGGTAATTTCATTACTCAAGTTCTCTTTTCATATAATTAAAAAATATTATGATATGTTAAAAAAATATTTAATATTTTAAAGATGGTATTAAAGATGGTATGACATGAAGTCAAGCTAATTTTTACGTCTAAGTAAAAATATCTCTCTACACACATATAATCTTCCTATTCTATTTGGCTCCCCCGACCCAACAATCCTGGCTTCGTCTCTGTGAATCCTACTTACAACATACATATTGCATACCTTCTGGTATATCACATAGCTCCCATATATTGTTCCCTCAATTGAGTCCAACTCATTCTTTATGGCGATTATCATGATTCCGATTAGCTTGAAGACAATACTTCATTGAAGGATACAAGATATGTATAATATGGTATATCTCCATCTATAATGTAGTATGATATCTTGCATCCATAGAAATATCCATGCATGGTATGTTCCATACTTCTTACTATGGATTATACTCCTGGGTTGTGTGAATTCACCCACTTTCTGCAAAAGATCACCGTTACTTTTTTTTCATTCTCTAAATATGTATTATCATTCCATCCATTGATTCATGTCTTAATCCCAAGCCATCTTCTTTTCTTTCTCTTCGTAATTTTCAAGGAAGGTTGCAGAGATCTGAAGAACCTAATCCCTTAGAACGTTTAGATACCTAAAGAATATGTATTTCAATGTCTTAAAGTCTATCTCATCCCTAAGTTGATTCAATAGGAAGACATGTGCAATTCATCTCCAAAACTGTGGACGGTCCAATTCATGTTTCCTATCATTTTAAATTTCATATGACATAAATTCAACATACTTAACAAGAGTTTTGTTATGTATTACTTTACGGTCAATATTGTTGCTCCAATTTTTTGAGATACATATAAGAAACATTGGGTAATCATCAATGAAAGTTATAAATTATTTTTTATTTATAAATGTGACACTTATTGGTCCACATATACCTAAATGGATTGAGTTCAATATTTTGCTTAACAAACAACTTATTGAGAAAGTTTTTCTCGTCCTTTTATTAGTAAAAAATGCTCACAAGGAAATACTTTTGTACAAGAAATCTTAGACAATGTGTTCACTTTGATCACTTGATTCATGACCACCTATTTGTTCGTTTACCGGGTTCAACACAAAATCATGAATAAGCTCTACCAAGGATTGCCAAGCATTTGGCACTGACTTTCCCCTCCCTTTTTCGTAACTTTTCAATTAAGTGGACATTTCATTCTCATGTGATGCGAATCGTAGTCAGACATATAACATAAACAATGCTTAGAAATGAATGATATGTTTATTCCATAGATTTAGGGTCTCTTATATAGAGAGAAAATCCTAGAGAGTACAAGGGTTAAGGAACTTGAAGGGTCACGGGGGGTTACAGAACTCGAAGGGTCACAGATGGTTAGGAAAGCTGAAGGATTACAAACATAAATGTAGATATAATAACTCTAACACTCTCCCTCAAGCTGGAGTTGAGAAAGCTGCAGCTTATAACAAAAAGAAAAAATATACACCACATCTTCACACGATGCATCATATGAACATATGCCCGCTATTGGTAGAAGACCTCGCTCGAGGACGAGTCTGCAACTTTCAGGTCACCGAAACGTATCTCTGCCATGCCTGTAGAGTCATTGCGATATCAGGCCATCGGAACGTATATCTGTCGTGTCTGCAGATCATCGAAACATATCTATGTCGTGTCTGGAGGAGAATCTATATAGAAGAAGTCCAACGCTGAGTAGAAGTCAGGTTGTGAAAGAAGAAGTATATACCTTAACGAAGAAGATGTTGCTTGGTGAAGACAGATGATCTGAGTAGGAGTCTAGAGTGTCGGTCTGTCAGTCGTGGTAGGGCAGTAAATATCCTGAAGAATCATCTCTGACTCCCCCTTTCTCCCATACTTGATAGAGTAAAGAGTATGAAACATCAAGTTGGGAGAAACAAGTCGTGGTGAAACATGGGCTGTTGGAGAGGGTGGGGCTCCAGGCGGTGCTGATGATGCAGGAGGTGCTGCTAGAGCTACTAGAGCCTTGGGCGGCGCTTTAGGTGCCGCTGGAGGTGGCAGCTGATGCTGTTGGGGACTCGGAATGCCTTGCGCGAGACCATCGAATCCACGAGCGATGCAGGAGGTCCATCCGTCTCTCTTTGTCGATGGAGAGAGGGCTAGTGGTGTTGGTAGATTTAGGATATTAGGCTCCGTTCTAGGACCGTCGCTCTGATACCATGTTGAGAAGAGGAACAAAATGATATGTTTATTCCATAGATTTAGAGTCTCTTATATAGAGAGAAAATCCTAGAGAGTACAAGGGTTACGGAACCCGAAGGGTCACTGGGGTTATAGAACTCGAAGGGTCACAGATGGTTACAGAACCCGAAGGGTTACAAATATAAATGTAAATATAATAACTCTAGCAACTTGAACTGCTTGTTATTGGGAAATGGAATAGATCATGTTCCCATGAGGAAAATATAACAGAAAGAGGAGGGTGGAGTACATGAATCAGTTCAACATGCCTATACATAAACCTCCCATGGGGAGGGAAAGACACACCAACCCCACGAACGGAGCTTCGCTTTAGAAGCCATCTCTTCATTCTAACCTCTTCCCCTCCACTGTCATCTCTCCATCGACCGCTGACAGTTGCAAGACCATGAGATCACCAAAAAGATCGATTTAAAGTGAATTTGTTCAATAAGAGAAAACAAATATTACCACCAACCATGTTAAGAAACACTCCTCACGAACTCAAGATATTGATTGTATCGACTCATTAGTTGTGAATTTTGATGGTTTAAGCGATTTTGTTTTAGTTAATGTCAACTGCTTAAATTCTCATTCTGAGTGCATAAGTATATCCACTCATTGAAGTCACATTCTTTTATGCTCAAATCTTACTTTCTTTGCTTGATTATTCGATTTTGAATAAGGATGCCAACCTACCCATTATGAGAAGTATAAGTTGGGGCTTAGGATCCATGGAATGAAAGAGCGAGAACGAAGCAGCCGATCGATCCCAAGCGAGGTAGAGGAATTGGTCGATTGATCAGTCTTTGGGTTTTAGTAGTTATTAGCAACAAATCAAATCAAGTCTTGTTCTCTCATAGGCTCACATATTTTGGATTTGATCTCATGTTTGCAAACATAACGAAATCCTCGATCTCTTGCACCCATTTGTCTATATCTATTTTTTATTATTGTCTTCCTTAAAAGCATCAATCTATAGGGCATGATGTCCAATAAATGAAAGCATTTTTACACTTATGTCCTTTGGAACTTTCACATTTACACATATGCTCCTACTTTTTTGCAATAAAACTTGTGCTCACAGTATTGTCCTGTTGTTATTACACTTATACCCCTATATTATTACTAATAGAACGAAGATAATAACGTAAAATTTGGAAGAATACATAAGTACAACTGTATCACAGAAAATGTAAGGGTATAAATGTAACTAAAAAAACTCAAAAGTCACGAATGTAAAATCCCATAAACGAATTAAATATTTGTCTTCCAAGATCTACTATATTATTTAATTGGCGACGCTTGCGAGGTGTAATATATGTTAGCTTAACCACTTCACCTATGGGCAATTAATTATAAAATAAACAAAACATCCCCATTATGGAGAGGAGTATGAGAATGCGGTTGGAAAGGTCTACCATAATTTTCTATACAACAAGGGAGATTTCTTGAGAATTCTTGTATATGGACATTATAACACAAGAGAGTGAATAATTTAATATCCATTTTCATATCTTTCATAGTCAAATATATAACCATAAATATTAAATACGCAATGAGTATTGTCATAGTTGTAAAAGTCGACCGACTAAGGCAACTACTCAATCCGACTAGTCGAGTCGGGGAGTAACGGACTCGATCGACTAGGCCTAGTCGACCATTACTTGGTCAATCTGACTAATTGGGCCGACTACTCGACTGACTTTTATCACTACAACAAAATTGAGCTATAATGACAAATTTTTTCAAAATCCTTCACTAAATTAACCGTTATTAAATATATAACACGATATTATTCGTTGCGAAATAATTTTTCCTACTCAAAATTAGTGAGGAATATCATATATGTCGTTATATCATTAGCAACGATCTACATAGCGACGCTTACCTGTTGCTATTTTTCAAACTTATAATTAATCGTCTCTAAATTCTGATTAAAAAATTAGCGACGATTAGTTGATATTTTGAAAAATAGCAACGGATAAGCTCGTTATGTAGACCGTTACTAATGATATAACACCATATATGATATTTGTCGTTAATTTCGAGTACGAAAAATCATTTCGCAACGAGTAATATCGTCGCTATATATTTAACAACGGCTAATTTAGTGATCGATTTTGAAAAAAACGTCACTATAGCTCAATTTTGTTGTAGTGCATATAGAGCTTTTTATTTCTTTTGCTTTTATATTTTTGCTTTTTTTAAAAAGCAAACTTATTTTAATATACTTAATGTTGTATTTAAAGTCAATTACTTCTTTTATTTCAATATGATAGTATAAAAAAATGGACAAATCAATGTGAATATATAAACATATATGTATAAAATTATTTATATTTTTAAAATGATTTAAAAAAAATTCAAAATCAACTAAATCCGATTAGTCGACTGATTGTTGATTAATCCGTGTTTAGTGACCTCGTCGATCGAGTACGGACTATCGATTTCTGCAACCTTCAATATCATATTCTTGTTATATTACTAGCAAGGAATCATAAACCACATTTACTTGTTGACTTTTCTTCTAATCTTTGCTAAATTGACAACAATTAGTAAATATTTTCAACGAAAAATGCAATAATCATTGTTATATGAAACTTTACTGATGAATATGCCATTTGTTGTGGTTTACAAGAACAAAAAAATACTTTTAAAATAAATACATTTTTTTGCAATATATTAAACATCCGAAGATTTTGCAATGAATATTCAAATTATTCGTTACCGTAAGTCGGTTTTGCCACAGTAGGTAAATATCATTAGACAAAGAAGTATGGGATAATCTATTAGTGGTCTATAAATAAACAGAAGAGAAAGTAGTTTATTTATACTTATATTAAACCAAATCTAGGGCTAATCGATTTTAATTAAGATTTAAGATCGGATGTTGATTTTTATAATACCAGTCGTATTGGGGAAAATGAGATTGACTTTAATATAAATTATTTGGAATTAGATTCAAGTATAGTACGTGAGAGATTTCTTTGAGACAATGAATTCAAATAGTCCACTCAACTAATTAAAATTAGAAAGTGGTTAAGTTTAAGTTTGCTTTATGTAAAATACATGTATATAAGTTTTCTTTATGTAAAATACATGTATATTTAGAACGTTGCATATATGATATCAAGGAAGAGAATCTAAGAAAATAGGATCAATTTTCTTCTCCTTCTTTATAACCTGTAAACCCTCTCGACAAACATGGTGAAATACTAGAGAATTTGCAATTTGTAAAACTTGAATTTGAGTCTTACTACCAAAATCTTGTATCAAGATCATTTAATTAACATCGATTAATACAAATTTCAATAAAAGAATAAACAAAAATCGCTATTATATAACGATTAGAAACAAATATGTCATTTATTGAGAAGATGAAAAGGTATTTTTGCAATGAATATTATTTCTTGTTACGTATTTACAAATACATCGTTTGTTGAGGACTCCAGGAAGCAAATGCAATTTTGCAACGAATATTATTTGTTATTACGTATGAAGAATGATCCGAGTTATATAACAATGATTATTTATCGTTCTTCTAATAATTGCTAAATTAGTCATGGTTATTAAAAATTCCAATGAAAATGCAAGCTAATAATATTCATTATATTAAACTTTACCAATGAATATGATTTTAATTGCGAATTACAAGAAAAGATAACTTCACAAGAGATAATATTCATTGTTATATATTTAACATTGAAAAATATATTATTTAGATCATTCGTTATCATAGACCACTTTTGTTGTACATTTGTTTTTAGAGGTATGTTAATACCTTTTTTCTATTAAATAATTTATTTTTGTATATACACACCGAAAATTCCAAAATGGTTAAAAATATATTAAAACTATATCCATATCCTTGTATTTGTACCTTAAGCTCATCTATTAATAGACAATTGAATATGTCCTTTCAAAAATACCATTTAGATGTATGCAACAACCACTACTTTCAAACACTATCCAATAACATTTTTGTTATGTAAACAATTATTAACTTGTATTACATTTAAATGCATCGATTGAGGATAGTGGTATTTGAGGATTAAACCCTTATTGTTCATTGATCCAATATTTTGAAGGACATCTAAAAGATGGTACCGTAGATATTATGGACCTTAGGGTTTTATTTTGGTACATAGAATATCCGTTGTTTTTTTTGTAAATTTTTAGTAATTAGGATATTCCAAATCCAAAAATAAATATTGGTGTTATCTCTCATTTTCTCTATTTTTTCATGACGTAGAAAGGCACTCATAGTTTGCAAACTCTAATTAAATTTGTATTTTGAAGTATTCTTTTAACATCGTTATTTATTCACTCCTCAAATCTTTTTTAACATCCTTACTTCTTCTGGAGTCGATCCCAGGTACGCCGTTCTTCTTGTGCGAGAAAACGAGAGAGGTATAGAGAGGGAGAGATGGAGAGAATGAGAGGGGGCTCCCTATGGCGAGAGTTCTCGGATGATATCTTCCTCCCATGTGAGGTAGATCTATATATAGGGGCGTGTTCACCCCTCGCCAAGTCCGCCCCCTCCCTCACGCCCCGATGGTTGCGGCCTCCGCAAGACCCGGCCCTCGCGCAACCGTCGGCGACGGTTTTGACCACTTGGTCATTCCGCGCGAGAATCGTTCAAACATCTCCCACTTGACCGTAGTGGTCAAAGACATATATACTCCCACTATTCGTGTAGTATATACATGGAGATTTATCATGCGAGGATCATTATTTATGAAACCTCTTCTTTGACTCATACATTCTTGAGTCCCATTAAACCAACATGTTTAATGTATGTTCCTACTGTTATTCCCTTGGTAAGGGAATCAGCCAACATGTCACTCGTAGGTATATAGGTTACCGTAATTTCTTGCTTCGCCACTATATCTTGTATATAGTGATATTGGATCTCAATGTGTTTTCCTTTAGAACTATTAGCCCCACTATTGATCAAGCTTATCGCAGTTTGATTGTCACAATACATTTCAATTGGCCCTTTGACCAATTCGAGGCTTAGGTTCTCTAGAAAACGTCTGATCCATACAGCATGAGTGGTTGCCATGCTACATGCAATGTACTCAGCTTCCTGTGTATGTCGAGATACACATCCTTGTTTCTTGCTACCCCAAGAAATGGCTGCATCACCAAACATGAACAGATAACCTGATGTAGATTTTCTATCATCTACATCCCCTCCGAAATCGGCATCGGAGTAGCCTACCACTTCAAGCGATTCTCCTTGATACACAAGTTTCAGATGTACTGTCCCTTTCAGATATCGAAGAATCCTCTTTACAGCTTCCCAATGTGTTGGACCGGGATTGCTTTGATATCTACTGACTAGGCTTACTGGATAAGCTAGATCAGGTCAAGTACACATCATTGCATACATTAAACTCCCCACCGCTTGTGCATATGGTACATCTAAAGGTTTCTGCCCCTTTCCGGGACACTGACTCTTGCTGAGTCTCTTTCCCATCACAAGTGGTGTTGGAGCTGGAGTGCTATTCTGCATTCCAAATCTCCTTAATACAGTATGCAAATATCTTTCTTGACTGAGACTCAATATTCTTGAGTTCCTGTCTCTTGTTATCTGAATTCCAAGAACATAGGATGCTTCGCCCATGTCCTTCATCTCAAATTCATTGCTCAATTTCTGTTTGATTTCATTGAGCATTTGTATGTCATTACCTGCAAGCAGGATGTCATCTACATACAATGACATGATTGCAAACCTGCTCCCACTCTTCATGACATACACACAGTTATCCAATTTATTTGAAACAAATCCAAATTGAATAACTTTCTCATGAAATTTGAGATACCATTGCCGTGAAGACTGCTTTAAGCCATATAATGACTTTCTTAATTTGTAAACCTTTTTCTCCTGACCTTCAACCTGAGATCCATCAGGTTGTCGCATATAAATCTCCTCCCTCAATTCTCCATTAAGGAAGGCCGTCTTCACATCCATTTGGAATAATTCCGAATCCATATATGCGACTATGGCTAAGATCATCCGAATGGATGCAAACTTAGCCACTGGAGACTAGGTTTCCTGGAAATCTATTCCAGCTTGCTGAGTATAAACCTTGGCAACTAATCTGGCTTTGTATTTGTCAACAGTACCGTCAACTCGGTACTTTTTCTTGAATACCCACTTACATCCTATGGATTGCCTACCTTCTGGCAAATCACATAATTCCCAAACACCGTTTCGCTCGATTGAGTCCAACTCATCTCTCATGGCGGCGACCATGATTCCGACTCAGATGAAGCCATATCTTCATTAAAGGATATGGGATCTGTACAATCCGCGACATCCTCATCCACGGTGTAGCATGACGCCTCGCATCCATAGAAATGATAATCTTCCATCCATGCGGGCCGTGTTCTGGGTCTCTTGTTGTCGATTATACTCGTGGGTTGTGTGGGTCCACCCACTTCCTCTAAAGGATCATCATGTTCCATAGGTTCATTCTTTACATTTGGATGATCGATATCATCCTCAAGTTCTTGTCTAATGCTCAAGTCGTCTTCATTGTCTTGTAAGACAATCAGAGGATCTGATTCCTCTATTTCATGCTCCTTTTCTTGATGAATTTCAAGGAAAGTAGCATCACGACTTTCGATCAGATCTTTATTTTCATGGAAGAACCTATATCCTTTAGAATTCTCACTATACCCAATAAACTTGCACTTTAATGTCCTGAAGTATAGCTTGTCCCTAAGCTGACTCGGTACCAAAACATGTGCAACACATCCCTATTTCCGGAGATGGCCCAACTCGGGCTTTCTGCCATTCCATATTTCATATGGCGTTGATTCTACGGACTTGGTGGGAATCCTATTCTGTATATAGTTTGCAGTCAACACTGCCTCTCCTCAGAATTTCTTGGAGAGTCCTGAGTGTGAAAGCATACACCTTACTGCAATCATCAAAGTTCGATTCTTTCTTTCAGCTACATCATTCTGCTGTGGTGTATAGGGCATTGTAGTCTGCCTACGAATGCCTGCCTGAATACAGTAATCCTCAAACTCCTTTGAGGTATATTCCCACCTCTATCTGTCCTAAGAGTCTTGATTGGTTTTCCCAATCTTGTCTCCACTTCTGTCTTATATCTCTTAAATGTTTCAAGTGCTTCCGACTTTCTTCCTAAGAGATAGACATAGGGGAACTTCGAATAGTCATCAATGAATGTTATAAAATATTCCTTATTTCTATGTGTGCAGACGCTCAGTGGTCCACATATGTCTGAATGGATCAAACCTAGTAACTCTGTTGACCGAATTCTGGTTGAGAAGGGTCTTCTAGTCATTTTACCGGTCAGACAGTGTTCGCAGGGCAATGTCCTTGCACCCGTGATCTTAGGCAATAAATTTACCTTAATCATTTGATCCATCTTAGAGTTTCCTAGATGGCCCAGTCGCATGTGCCACAAGTCATAATCAGACAAAAGACACAAGGAATAATCAGAAGCAACATTCATTGATTCACTAGAATTTATTACAGGAAGACAGAATAGGTCATGCTCAGGCACAAACTTTCCCATCGCATAGACCTTTTTATTCTTGCCTATTGACACACGCTTATTATAAAACCTAACTTCAAAGTCTTTCTTGAGCAGCACTGGGACAGATATCAGGTTCCGACGTATCCCTGGGGCATATAGGACATCATTCAGTACCATAATGCTATCTCCCAGGTCAAGTCTGTATGTCCCAACACCTTCCACATCCAGGTAGGTGTTGTTCCCCATGAAGATCCTCTGTTCGCCTTTTCTCAGCTCCTTGAAGTCCACCAGGCCTTCCTTCGTCTTGGCGATGTGTCTGGTTGCTACAGAGTCGATCCACCATCCATCACTGTCCGTGATGACGGAGTTGCATTCCACGACTGCCGCGAATTCCATTTTCTTCTTGCCTTTGTTTTCAGGCACTTTAGAATTTCCCGGTTTCTTCTTGTTGGGACAATTGACCTTGAAATGGCCATATTTGCCACAACCGTAGCAAGAGCCGCGTGGGTATTTCCCACTCTTTCTCTTGAAATTCGCCTTTGAGGGGCCTAATCTTTTCTTTGCGTGCACGGCATTTGCTTCTTCTTCCTCCTCGACCTCAAAGATCTCAGCTTTCGATCTTTGTTTAGAGAGGTCCTGCTCAATCGCCAGCTGTGCAGGTAGGTCCGTCACAGACTTAATGTTGCCGTTCATTCTAAGAGATGTGGCAACCATGTCGAATGACGGAGGGAGACTTCCTAATATGGCTGCGATCTGCATCCTCTCCGGAATCGCGCAATCAGCAGCCGCAAGATCCTTGACCATCACGATCATCTTGTTCACATGCTCGAGGACGCTTTCATATTCCTTCATTCTACACAACTTGTACTTGTGTAGATGAAGCTGGACGCTCACTTCGGATTTGGAGTGATATTTCTCCTTAACCGCGGTCCAGAGCTCGTAAGCTGATTCGCAGGTCTCAAAGACCCGAATCAGGTTCAGATCCATGTGGGTCAGCATAAAGCTCCTAGCCCTATTATCTATTTTCTCCCACTGTTCGCGGGACCTAATTTCATCCACAGTTGGATTCTCAGATAAGATTGGGCCAGGTTTGTCTATAATAGTGTGTATGCTATCATGCAACAGGCCATAGTAGATCTTCCTACTCCATAATTCATAATTAGTACCGTTAAGGTACTCTATTTTTCCCACCTCAGTGGCAATTGTCTTGCTTGTCATTTTTGTTGATCTGAAGTCCCGCTAGGGTTTTTGTGAGAACAAGAGGGCGGCGGCAGCGATAGAACTCCAAATCCGCCCGTCGGCTGTTGAAGCAGGGATGAAGTTGCGGCAAAGCAACGAGGATCAAGATCTGTGATCGAGCTCTGATACCAGTCTGGAGTCGATCTCAGGTACGCCGTTCTTCTTGTGCGAGAAAACGAGAGAGGTATAGAGAGGGAGAGATGGAGAGAATGAGAGGGGGCTCCCTATGGCGAGAGTTCTCGGATGATATCTTCCTCCCATGTGAGGTAGATCTATATATAGGGGTGTGTTCACCCCTCGCCAAGTCCGCCCCCTCTCCCACGCCCCGGCGGTTGCGGCCTCCGCAAGACCCGGCCCTCGCACAACCGTCGGCGACGGTTTTGACCACTTGGTCATTCCGCACGAGAATCGTTCAAACACTTCTTTCATATAAAGGCATCGAAGATGTCGTTTTGTAATATATAGAATTACTCTCTAATTGTATTAAAATTGATAGTGAGTTTTATAAATCACAATGAACGCCACTTATCCTTTCGTCATATTAAGCACCTATAGAACTATAAGGATGAAAATGATCGAACACGGATTTGAATATAATTGTTATCATATATTTATCTCCTTTAAAATTTGGATACATATGCAAATACAAATAGGGTTAAATACGTATGCTCCCTGAGAGTATATAAGAGTATACTCTCACATTTCTTTTTGTATTTTTTTAAATTTTTTTGAAATGAAATCTAGGAAGATTTACTTAGAAAATAAGTGAAATATGCGTTTCAAATTTCATGTAAAACATGCTTTCCTTATACTTCTATTTGAATGGGATCAATTTTTAGCAATTTTGATATTGCTAAAATTTGACGGTCTTGACGGAGGGGATATAAGTTTCGAATTAAGTTGAGTTTTGAATGACACCGTGATGATATATTGTGATCTAAATTTCACTAGATTTTATTTCAGAAAAATAAAAAAATAAGAGGAAAAAAGGTGGGTGCATGTAAGTTATATGCTTTCAGGGAGAAAACTCCTTTTTCCCATAAAAATCTCATACATATATACAAAATATTGAATCCTATCCTCACAATACTAATGCAAAGTATAAAAAGCATCTAAATTATAACAAAAGAAACTTATAATGGTAATTTATATTATATTCGTATTAATATCCTCCAAAATATGGGCATTCATATTAATATTTATATTTATATTTGATTCATATCCTTTAGAAAACAAATATTCTTATTTGTATCCTCAAAATTTTGAAAATTCGTATTTATCAAAATAAAAGATATTAAAAATCCACATTTGTCTTCGTTAACAGTTGGATTTCACATTCATATGAGCATGTGTATCCATCAAAAATAAGAAAAAACATCTATATCATTTATTCAACGAATATAAACACAAAAAGATACAGAAAGAAATATTTGTATTCGTTTTCATCATTATGTGATACAAGTTATAACCAACTAATTTATTTAGGAACAAACAAAAAGAAAGTATGTTTTAGAAAAAAAACATCAACCCTGAAAAAAAATCCATATAGCAAAAAAAGGTCAAAAATCAAATTACTTAGTCCCCGTTCGGGTAGGGGGTAACCCCCCCTTGACCCATTCTCTCTCTCATGTGGGCTTCACTTTTTCTCTTTTTAATACATTAAGTAAATCAATTTTCTTTTATCACTTCTATCAAAAAATAATATTTATACCATCATATCATATAAAAATTATAAACTACTCCATCTCTACTCACTTTTCCAAACTTCAATACAATCATGTCACAATAACTAGTAACTTTTCTAAACTTTAATACAACCATATCACAACAAACTCACAACAAATCCACCTCCAGTTTAACTCTCTATCGAAACATCAAAACACAAAAATGAATTACTCCCTACTGGTTTAGCCCATCATAACCCATGTACCAAACACACCCTTAGGATAGTTGTAAATAGTCCTTAACTTTCATAAAGACTCCATGTTGAATTAATTGGTTCTTCGCAATTATACATAATCGAATTCCACATAAATGTCTTGAAGTAAGAATCAATCTATTAACATCCAACCTATATTGATGGTATTGACTTTATTAAACAAAAAAAGGGAAAAGACCATCTAAAGGTCATGTGTCATTTAATAAAGTAAAACTTATGGGGACCAAACTTGATCTAATAGTTTTATGAGTTGTATGTACTATGCACCAATATCTAACCTTATTTACACGAAAGAAGGAAAAAGAAGTTGACCAATTCAAAGGGATATATTCCAAAATGTGAATCATATTTTTTTAATTAACAAAGGTGAACATAAAAAATTGATTCGTATAGCATCTTATGCTTTTGTCACATGTTACAATCTTTTGTGGCTTTGTCTTGTCTTGTCCTCTTGCATGGAATTGTCTATAGATCACTTTGCCAATATTGATGAGGAAAAGTATTAGAGATGAACTATTCGAGGAAAAGTATTATAGATGGACATAATAGAGATGAAAATGTCCGGGTATGGATGAAGATCATCATGTACTTGTTTTTAAATCCGAATAAGAATATGAAACAGATATTCATGAATCATGATATATATATATATATATATATATATATATATATTATACACACACGTGTGTGTGGGGGGGGGTATATTTTTTGATAAATACATGCAGATTATCCTACTACGAATGTTTAACGCTCTTAATTTGCTTAATACTCAAAGCATTAGAAGTAAAAATAAATTCTATGTTAACTGAAAAATAAATGATAATTGCGAAAACTACAAGTTATTGCTAGTATTATATATAAGGATCCAAAAGATTACATAAGTACATTTGAGGTTGGAAGGCAATGATCGGTTCAAAGAAATATCATGATTTTGAGGAGAATTCGGAGAGAAAGATCATTAAGGCAAAATCTGATGAGTCTGAGGTGGGCATTGTGATGATTAAAGTCGCCTCTCTCGATCAAAGGACGAAACCGCTTAATGCGGAATCGCTTTTAAGCAAAATTCACTCCTTTATGTCTTGAGATCGAGACTGATGATCGTGATCGTCACAACAACCCTTGTTATGAACCAACTCACAACATGAGATCCTCTCCTTTTTGAGGTCCTCCCACCTAGAAAATGTCCTTAAAACCCTGGTAAGGAGCATGTATCTCTAAAAGAGAAAATTCCTAGAATAAATGTAAAATATGTAAAGCTCACAAGCTTACGACAATACCGTGTATTATCGAACCCCATCATGTTAGTCTTCACTCGAAATCACGTGAATCTAGAGATATTCAACAATAGCCACATCCACTCATACATACAATTCATATTCAAAAAAGATAAGTAGGAAAGATAAATGTGAGTAGCTATTACTTCCTAAAAGATATGCTACAAATCTAGACCAACACTAAGGGAGCGTTCTGTTCGAGAATAAGCGGGAATAAGGATGGGAAATAAGGAGAATACGGATCTATCCTCTGTTCGGCTGGAAATATAGGAATAAGGAGAATAATGTCGAATAAGGGTGAGTAAAGTGGAATAAAGATATGAATAAGCGTGAAATAAGATAAAATAATATGTAGATAATAATAGTTGTACTCTTGAGAACCGCATCGGATGAGGAATTGTCCCCTTATTTCAATGTTTATTCTCGAAACGAACATGGCCTAAGAAAAGAAACTGAGACGGTGTACTACGGAAGCTCCCATTGCTATTACACTACATGCTACAAGTATGGTTCTAAAAAGTAACGAAGTTAAAGCTCAATAAAGGGAAAGTACACGAGTCAATTGTAGAAATAGAGAAAAATAAAGTACGTATTCTTCTTTTTATACCATATAAACCTTCTTCTATCAATTCACCTTCGTATGTGGTAACCCTCGTGTAGTTGTATTGGATTGGAGTACATTTCTCTACCCTTTCAAAAGGTTACTAAGATAATTCTTTTGTGAATAGTATGTATCTTGACGGTAGGAGAATCGGAATGGTAAATGTGACGGGATGTGATACTGAATATATGTTATACTGATTATATTTATGAATATATTTTTAATGTTGACCTTTTTTTATTTAAAGGTGGTTACATGTGTTGTAGCATACTTTAAATTCTAAGATAATATTTTTCCTTCCTTATCCGTCAAACCAAAGGATCAAGAATGATAGATAAGCCTCATTTATTCATCATCTCTTCTTTATATGCATATATTTGAGTAATATTTAACATCCACTTAATTAAGTCCTCATATTTCCACCTAAGTATCTTCTATCATTACAAATCCACAAGTTCCATTATATAAACTTTGCCCCCACTTAACCATTCACAAGGACCTTCTTCCTTCAATTTTCTTTGCTTTTCTTTTGTGGCATGAACCTAAACCCCCTCAATAATAATAATAAACCTATATATTATGTATTCCTATTGTGTTTCCCCCTTTTATCAAGTTCTTATTATTAGACATTCACACAATATTAATATAAAAAATGTAACAATGACAATGATGATGAATTCAACCAGAAACCAAGTTCGACGAAGCATCGTAATATTGAGCGACTTAGCAACAATCGCGAAATGGCGACGCTTCTTTCAACGACGCAGACCCTAAGCCTCCATCCTTTCATACAACGAACTAATGGTTAGGAACCAACAGATACATCATATGCAAACAAAGATAACAAGAACCATAAAAAGCAAAGCACACACAAACACAGTATCCGACGATATATAGTGGTTTGCGAATATGCCAGCCCCATTGCGCACATCAAGTCTCTTCTTCTTTCACGAGATCATAATACGAGAAAAACCCAATGATTTCGCATGCTCTTATATCTCGTAGACATTTCACACATCCCAAAATGCTATATTGCATAAACTGGGTCCATGTTATATTACAAAGCACCAACATTGTTAGATGGGATCATAGAATCTACACAGAAGTATACCTCATTTTGATCGAGAGCGTGCTTATGAAACACATCAAATAAACAATATATTCAAGCAGCATCTAACAACAGACATGAACCGGGCAATCGAACTACAAAACGAGCGAGAGGTTTACGTGTCACCCCCACCCTTACTGGTCAAGGGCTAGCCATTCCAATTCCAACTCTAGCTCTCCAGATTCTACATTCTGTAATTTCAGTAACATCCCCTGCTTGACCTTACCATCAACGATGTTCACGGTGCTGTCCTTGATGAGGGCATTGTCGTTTGTTTTGTGCCATTTACCGATCTGCATGTTCCCCATCAACGTGGCATCCCCGAAAGCCATTGCTGCATTAATCAGCGGCTGGATATCGATCTCGGCATCGCCCATTATGTCATCGGCGGAGAAGGTATCGTGGTCATACACTTCCTGTTCCGTTGGGAGGAGATTGTTAGCTCAGTGTGAGATATCTCTCAGAAAACAACTAACTGGAAGTGTTAACAGATTTCTCATTTGCATACGACAACAATGTTTAATCTAATGCTAATAAAAGTTCCAAAATTTTAACGAATCCAGCCTGCTCATAAAACTTGAAACTAATTAAGGGTGAATTCTGAACCCGTCTAATGATCTGGTGGTAGAAGCAGTGGATCTAACTTTACAGGACCAGGGTTCGAATCCTGCTAAAAAAAGAGGGCGAAGGGACTACATGCAACATACAGTGGTAACTTTTTCCCCTGTATTTTTACACGATAAATGTATATCTCACTGATGCCTTGTTGGGGCTAAATATCATATTTCTCATATCACAGTTCATTGAGCAGATGACAACACAATCATATGTAAAATGGAATGATTTGCCGGTCAGCTTGAATATTTGCATGCGTTAAAATTTAAATTACTTTACCGTTACAAGGATTAAATTGCGTTCGGTAAAATAAATTCTATCCTATGACATTCGGACTGGAAAAAAAAGTAAGGTTGTAATGCAATGTCATTATGATGTATCACTAAAATGGCAAGCATAAACATGAGGCAGGTGCAATTACAAATGCCGATTTACCAGTTTCATAGGACGAAATCGTTGAGGAACTGAAAGCTTTAGCTCTTCATTCCAAATGGGATTGAGATTGCTTTGTATTACAGTAGTTTGGACCCTCTTGTGAAAAAGAAAATTGCATGAGAAATCACATAACATCTAACATATCAACAACCAAGAAATTAAGCATAGTTGTTGTAAACCACTTGGAGTACAATACAAAATACAGACCTGCTGCCCAAGAGTTAAAACCACGTAGGGGTCACTTGTGAGCATGTCTCTGACAGCCAGATTTGTGCCTTTTATTACTTTTACCTTCAGGATACCAATAAATTCCACCATTCCCGCCTGTCAATAATCTTGAGTCATCACATTGAGATTTGTTTGAAAAAGTCAAGCAAAGTAATTAATGAACTGATGACACATATACGGGGGAAAAGAGAAATAGTACATACATCAGATCTGGAAGAGTTGGAACGAATGGAACTGTCTGTGCTCTTTGTAGAATCATTCCTAAATTTAAAAGATTTGTTTGAACAAATGCGTAAACTTGGCTTTAGAAACTCTTGCAATTCATATTTGGCCCTGGGAACAAAGAAAATGTCAGAAATGGTATACTATTACCGAAGAAAAAACTACAGTCATCTTGACATTACTTGATGAAACTGGTGCGCTCTTGTGCAGTTGCATTTGGCCCAGGCTTTGGATAATCCTCTGGAATATAGGCTTCATAAATAGAATTAGCAGAAGAGTTTCCCCCAACTTCTAACATAGATTCAATTTCCTCGTCTGACCATTCATCAAGGGTCACGGAAAGCACCTGAGTGAAAGCAGCAACCAAAACAGAATTATCTGTAAAAATTTAACTATGCCATGAAAAATCTACTTATCAATATGTGTTTATAAGATTTTACAATATAAACACGGAAAACATGGATCAAAATGAAAGAAGTTTTCTTAGCTTTGTGCCAGAGTGAAATCATTTGATACAACAGTCCAATATAAGCTGGCAAAAGTTTGGTTTGTGTTCAGAAATGAGATTCAGTAATTGTAAACTATAAGTATACCATCAGAGAACCAAAAACATAAAAATAATATATATGCAGAATAAAAACAAGTGTCCAACAAAAAGTAAAAAATGATTGCATTCAGAGATTAAACTTTCCTGGAAATGAACAAACACTGGAATTACCTTCGAAATATGTGTGCCAAGACTTTTGTGCACGCCACAGCATTTCAGGCAAATGAAAACACCAATATTCGCAGACCTGACAATCAGAAAGTAATAGCCATACATGTAAATCATTATGTTTTAAGCTTAGCTTCTACACAAATTGAGGCATGAACCTATCAAATTCTCAGAGTTCTATTATTTATCGCATGCATCAGCCAATCACCCTTCTCTCTTTCTACATAAGTCCTTGTTTAGGAAAAGGTAATTTGTGAGATTTCAACCATGGTTCCCAGGGTGGAACCACACTGCTCAACCACCACATCAATTAAGAGGGTTAATAAATTGAAGGTTCAGAAATGTGGTGTGCAGATCAGTAAGGGTGGGATTCTGCATAACTATGAGAAATGCATGGGAATGTGGTTTTACATTTTTTATTTAAAGTAAAGGGTAACTCATTGATAGTTTTCACAAGAAAATCTTGCAGACATAGTTTGTGTAACCATTTGTCACCTTAATACAAGTCGCCAAAACTACTAATAAAACTGGATGTTCTCAAAATTAATAAATGTTAAAACGTAAGTTGTATATCAAGTGAAATTAGAATGAGGATTGAATACGTGGTGTATGCGGTCAAATATGCACGGACCATTTACGCAGCCTAAACTGCATTATTCCCCACTTTGAGAAAGCAGGTTGTCCCACCTACTGCATAGGCAGATACAAACACATACGTGCTTTGTCGCTGACAAATTCCTGAACACTTCCCTTGTGTTTTCTAAATAAGTTCATCACAAAAGATGATGCATTCTCCTGCATTATGGTTAATACCAACTGTTAAATGGTCTCTGCCTTATTTTTTGACTTCTCGAGGGATTATTATATGAACACCCTTATAACAATTTCCATGCTATACATATACCCTTGTATCCGATATAATTGTAAGTTACATATATGCCCCATGGATAATTTGATGGCTATACTTGAAACATTATGAGTTAATCTTGACTCTTCTAAGTAACAAAAGGATCATATAATCATAACCTATAGACACAAATGTAAACTATCAAATCCTAATTTTGTTATATATACAAAAAGATGCACAGTATTTTGTAGACTGATCATGGTTTGAAAATATACATAGGGTAAAAAATTACATTTGGTTAAACATGGAAATTCCCTGGACAAAGTATAATTTGGAGATCATTGTGTTGAGAGGATTCAAAATCTCAAACCAAAGCCAGAGGTAAGCTCTCGTTGGATTACATCTATTTCCCTTTTTCCCTTGTGCCCATGTTTCTCCTCCGTCAACAGTTTCATGCTGAGGCCTTATTAAGTACGACATTCCTTCTAATGCATGTAACTTTATGTGCCCAAGCCTGAGGGTTTATGTTTCCTTCCCCTGGTCCTTGCTCATCCATTCCTCCCCTGCTGGCCTCTCATCATATGTTTAGTTTCATATGGCCTACTGTGAGATAGTTTGATATATAAGGTCTTGTACTATAGGTTTCTATGAGAATAATCAATAAAGAAATGAGGCTATTAGATTGCTTCTTCCATGAAGGTGAACGGTCACCATGTCTATCTCGAAAACGTAAACGTAATGCTTTGATGCATGTTTGTTGTGCTTTATATTCCATATTAATCTTCTCAATTTATATCATAGTGGTTGGAAGGAAAAGCCTCGTGAACCATAGACATGTGGAGAGAATGGTTGTAGCAGAAATGAAAATACTAAGGTGGATGTGTGGACATACACGTAAAGATCGGGTTCGGAATGATGCAATCAGAAAGAAAGTTGGTGTAACTCCGATCGAGGATAAGATGCGAGAAAACAACTTAAGATGGTTTGGTCATTTGCAAAGAAGATCAACTGATGCACCGGTTACGAGATGCAAGTGTTGGGATGTTGAGCCGGCTAAGAGAGGGCGAGGACGGGTTGGAAAGAGACTATACGAAGGGATCTTAGTTTTGTGGATATAAGTCCGAGATTGATCCAAGGTAGATCTGAATGGAGGCGAAGAATCCATGTAGCCGACCCTACTTAATCGTGGGAAAAAGCTTCGTTGTTGTTGTTGGAAGGAAAAGGAGTCATAGGAAGCCCTTTTCATCGCTAGAGATTATATAATGTATTTTTTTGGGGAATTTAGCCTATCTGTCTGTCTTCCTCTGATGATCTATTTTTATTCTATCTGCCATAGAAAGATGGCGAGGATTAAATGAATCCACCCACTAAAGAGACCATGAGGTAGCCAGGGAATCAAATTTCTATAATAAAGTCAACGACTTAATTGCAATACTCTAATCCATAAATTCATGAGGTTTGGAACAGGCAATCTACACACGGAGTATATGATAACTAATATCTCTCTCTCCCTCTCGACCCTCTACCCTCCCAACCCCATTTCCTCTCTCACCAATTTCTTCCTCAATCGACACACATAGCATAAAATATAATGCAGTCCCTTGCAAAAAATATGCAACATCATTTTCTCAGACAGCTTGATACTTGGATCAACTAAGATGTCTAAAAATACCAAAGAATGGCAACTGAAGTCATCATTGTAGCCATTACACAATATATGGAGTCTACATCTTGTTTCTGGCTAGTGGGGAACTTCATTGATCAAATACCATAAAATCTGACTGAACCAAGGTTTTAAAAACTGGACCAGATGTTGAACCGGTAAGTCTTTGGTCTGGTCTGACTGGGTCGGACTGTCATTTCAAACCGATTGGACCGGCGATGATGTCAGCATGACATTACCATTTCTATCAACCTGGAAAAAGATTGGACCGGGCTAAATTTACCGGTCAGACCAGTCAAACCAGTTTTCTAAATCGAGAAAACCGGATATAATATATATGTATGTGTCAATAAAAATAACCGTTCAAAATTTGATAAAGTGGAATGCCAACAAGATAAGCATGAAAATGATATAGTAATTTAGTACAGTAGTAACAATATCTATAACGAAAATATTGATTTAGTACAGTGGTAACAGATGGCATATACGTAGTCAATTATCACTACAATCCATGGAGTGATTTTCTTACCAAACAGCTAGTAGTCGTATATGTACTCAACCATGACCACAATCCATGGGGCCATTTTCTTATCAAATATAGAGAATAAAATAAATATAAAATCAAAAGTGATGAACCCAATCATAGTGAACCTTGCATGGGACTCTTTTTGAGACAGTGGTAGCCTCAAGTCAATTTATGTACCTAAAAGTGCTTTGCACAAACCTTTAAATCGGGGGGAGGAAAGCATGTGTACTTCCTCAGCAAGATTTTCATGCAAAAAGGTATTCAGCATTTATGATAAAAAGACAACTCCCAGGAAACTACAATTGAGATGATACTGTACTGCTCAATCTGGCATATAAAGTTATATCTCAAATAGGGCTGCTAATTGAACTGAATCATTCGAATTCAGTTAGGATTCGTTCGATAAAAGTTCGAAAAAAGTTTGATTCGAAACCAAATGAACTGAATTTGAATTTCATTTGTGGATTCGATTCCCAAATGAATCGAATTTGAATTAGCCTGAATTTGTTCGATAATAATTCGATTCGGTATTTATATACATATGTACATATATGTATATGTGTGTCTATGTATTTATATATACATAATACATACACACACACACACATATAGACACACATAGGCCCCCCCAATGAGATCCAATCTCTTTCATTTCCTCTTTTATAACTTAGTTCAAGTGGTTTGACTGCAAAACATGTTATGAAATAGAGATGTGTGTCCTTCATGCGCATCAGTTATAAAAAACATTTAAGTTTATGTCTTTACTTCTTATTATTTTGTATAAGTACAATAATCAATCTTAACATGCTATTCAAAAATTTTGAGGCATTAAGAGGATACAAAGCACTCTAAGCCATATCCAATTTAATTTGCATATATGTTTGTATAATCCTATTATTTAAAGACTAATTATTAAATATAAAAAAGAGTAAAAAATATTAGTTATAAAATATAATAGGAAAAATCAAATGTCTAATATTGTTATTCTAAATCATCATCCACACATTTATTTTCATGTTCCCACACTCCTTACACTGTCTTTCCATTCCCCCTTTCATTATCTACCAAAGATCTTAAAAACTCATGGCAGATTATGGTGACCTTTCTCCTAGCATGTGAAAACGATGGTTTTGCTACTTTGAACTCCTCAACATTTATCACGATTCAAAATTTATCTAGATATATCTTCTTTACTTTTTTGTTGCTTTGATTTTCCTTGCATGGCAATCCATGATGAATATCATTGTCAAGGTGAAATTTATCATCACATGAGTAATATACAAGTTCTTCTCATCATAATGTAAGTTATTCCTTTTGTACATCAAAAATTCATATATTTCATTTTCATGGCTTAATTTTTTGATATTGAAGATACTCACGCTCATTGAAGAAGTTTTATCTTTCTACGTTATTTTTTACAATTCCCACTATTTTAGATATTAATATTAATTTGTATCAACTTTCTATATAAAGTTTGATCTTATCTTACTTTAACATGCAATGGCAATTATATTGTTCAGCTTTTTCGTCAATGATATTATATCTCTTTGGTAGACTCATAATTATATTGTATGCATACATTCCTTCATCATAGAAAAAGTATATTAGATTGTAAAAAATACATAAAAATTGAAAAAATTAGATACTTTTATCCAATGTATTGTATTGGTTTGGTATTTTTCGTGATTTTATAGTTTTTCAACTTATCTTAGTAATATACTTTCAAAATTAGAATTTTACAATAAAACATTGATATTATTATTCATATAATATTATTTATATAAGCTCTAAAACATCAATTAATATTTCAAATTCAAAATAAAATGAATCGAATTTGAATATCCGAAACTCAAAATGAATTGAATCTGAATTTAAGACAGTAAATTCGTTTGAAATTCGATTCGAGTTCGAATTCGAAATTTTTATATTGAATTGAATCAGAATCCTGGTGGATTCGAATGTATTCGATTCGATTAGCACCCCTAATCTCAAACACGTCAACATGAAAAATACAAGCATAACCACGTGGTAATGGCAGGCCTTCAAATTCCAACCGGACAATTTGCAGAGTATTTAACTGAAAAAACTCAATGACATCCAACAATTTCATCACCATGTGAGTAGTACACACAAATGTTTCATAGGATAAGACAGTCAAACTCTTCTGTAGCACAATGCCAGGGGGATCCTAAAGTGCTCTGCAATGATTTTTATTATTCCTACAAAAATGGCTGCATAGAAGCCCGTTGAGAACTGAATGAACAATCTGCCTACTCTCCCATATAAATACTATTGAAGATTGGAAAAATCTGCACAAGCAGTTGCTTCTCAAAACAATAGGAAGGCAACCATACCATCTCCAAAAGTCCCACTAGCCTGTAGTGACATAGAAGCCCAATAAAAGCCCATCTGACAACCAGGAGAAGAGCCACGGACCAGCCAAAACAAGCTAAAGCCTGCCTAAACAGATCACCAAAGAATGTGGATCTTGCACCAAATAAACAGCGTTGCCAAAGCAACCTTCCAAGATTCCCAACACAATCAGAGGATCGCCAAGCCAGAGTCCAATCTGATACCCCGAAATCTCGATGCCCCCAAAATGACTGTCATATCAAGAGTTAGGCCAATGATCGCTTGAAATCTAAAAATCCCGATGCCTAGAAAAGGAACGCCAGATCGAGGCTGAGGATCAACCTGACACCTGAAAATCTCGACGCCCTAAAAAAATAGCTAAATCAACACATGACGGGGATCGACCTAACATCTGGAAATCTCATCACCCCCAAGACCAACAATCATGCCAGAGACCGGCTTGCAACCTAGAAATATCAACGCCAACAAAAGATCATTTGAACGACATGTCAGAGGAAGATGGATCGGATCAGTTGAAGATGAGGTCAAACAGAAAGAACAAGAGAACCATGTAGAAGAGAAGGTCCCCCTCAATAAAGAGGGGTCAAGATCCCAAATCCATAATCAAGAAGAAAGACTGAATTCCCGATTCTCCCCAAAGAGATTGTGAGGAGATCAATTGAACACAGCATCTTAGTGAATTTGATAGCCACGCCTCTCTTTAAGACATACAACTTATTCCAGTGGAAATTTGAATAGAATATTGTCTTGTGTATGTGTTGGACTTTTCTCTCACAGCTCCTTCGTCTGGTGAATGGTGAGATCATGTCCGCTCACCAAGCGTGTTTCACTCGCTTCATGTAGCATCACCAATATTACAAGCAACATCAGTAGAAATTACATCTTTACCATGGCACTAAGAATTCATGGATGACAAATATAAGTGTTGAAAATAAACAAGCGGGAGAGAATCGATAATCATAGACAAAAAATCAAACATAAACATCTCGATTTACGTGGAATCCTACTCCCTAAGGAACATGATGGAACCACGGGAGAATGCCTCAACGGGTTGGATCTTCTATTAGAATATCTCAATAAGTACATTGGGTGTGGGGCTCCTTATATAGCCCCACAGACAAACCGAATCTCACAAATGGTAGATGCGGGACTAAACATGAGTGCGGGTAATTGGATCTAGAAGAGATCAAATTATTCATCTATTACATACCCCAACCCTTAGTCTGAAGTTGAGAAAGTTGTAACTTGCAGTAAAGAAAATATACAACATATCTTCACTCGATACATCTGAGAGAGACAGGGATAGAGACATCATGCTCAGATGGGGATAGAAATATCCCATTCGAAGTAACCGTTGTTGGCAGAAGACCTCGCTTGAGGATGGGTCTACGACGATCAGGTCACCTGGAAAGAACATCAATCATGCATATAGTAGTCATTGCGACAACTAGATCGTGCCTAGAGTGGAATCGTTGTAAAGGAAGAAAGTCTTGCGTGAAGTAATAGTCGAGGATAGAGACACCTCGACAAAGTATTTGATGCTTGGTAAAAATGGTTGATAGCAGTAATAGTCTGGAGTGTCGGTATGTCAGTCATGGGCAGACCGTAGAAGGCGTGTAGATATATCTTAAGAAAAAGAATGTGCCCTCTCTCACTCTCCCTTTTTTCCAAACTTGATAGAATAGGAATATAAATCTCAAGTTGGGAGAAACAATGAATAACATGCATTGTTTGTGTGCTTTTTTCACAAATTATTATTATTATTTTAGTCGTTTCCTCTTCCTTTTTTCGACTATTCCTTTTTTCCGTACGATTTTTTGTATGATCGCCTCTTTTTTTGTTTTTCGAAATGCATGGCTTTTTATTCTTCAAAGCATGCCCCCTTTTTGTGTGGCCTCCTCTCTTTTGCTTTTGAATATGGCTTAATTAGGCCCGAAAATCACACTCTCCCTTTTTTCCTGTTTTCGATCTCTCGTCCTTTTTTTCACTAACTTGCCTCTTTGTTTTCTTTGCACGCCAGCCAGTCTCTCCTTTTTTTAAGCTGCAGTTGGGACCGTTGGGCCTAAACTTTGCACATCTCCATATACAAAGAGTAGAACTTACTTAGGAGGGGGGTATTGGGTGCCCCTTTTCCTTGCAAAGTATGCATGATGGCTAGGCCCAGATAGGAAGAACCCAATGCCGCCTGCGTACATGATGTAGGCACCGCTATGGCTAGGGCTTCTCAGACGATGCATGGATTTGGGGGCGGTGCCCGAAGAGGGCGATGGGGTGGTCTCTATGATGGCTGGAGGTGGCGTGAGTAAAGGAGAGAAAGCTCGATGGAGGTTCTACAACCGACGATCATCGAAGATGTACTCTTCGCGTGACCAGATCTTGATAGCCTGGGGCATCACCACCAATGGAACTTCCTTGCTTGCCATCGGAGGATCTGCATGTGGGGAGGGCTTGGTTCGTTGTTGTGAACAGCCTGGAGGGAGGTGCGCCACTGCCCGTTGTGTCAGGGTTGCGTTGATATCAAGGGGGGAGTAAAGCCATTGGCATGAACCCATTGATCTGGACCCATCGTAGGTATGGACCTATCACGCCATCGATTTGGACCCATCGAGCATGAGAACAAGGGCTTCGAGATTGCTGGGAATGCATGGAGGATTGTCTACCTGGAAGTTGTGTGTTGATGCATCAGAAATTAGGTTCTAGTGGAGAACCTTTTCCATTGCTTGTGATGCTAAAAGAAGGTGATGCTGTTATAATAGTTGTAAAAATTGGTCGACTAATCTGATTAGTCGGTCTGATTAGTCGACTGGTAGGGTAGCCGAGTCGACTAGCCAAAGTCGGTCTATAATCGGGTCCAAGTAATCGATTTAGTCGGTTGCTTAATCGGCCATTTTTTGCAGACTTTCTTGAGTAATTGGGTCCCCAAAACCAAATACCCAATTACATTCAATAGAGCAACATACTGTTCGATAGTAAGCTCCCCCCCCCCTCGCGCACTCTCGACCACCAAATACCTAAACTCCAACGAAAACTTCCATCGTTGCTCCTCCGCCAAACCACGTTGCCGCCTGAAGGAAGCTCCGCCTCGACATCGCCCAGGTTAGGGCTTTTACTTGTTTTTCCTTTTTTGAACTTTATTATATGATTAGGACACTGTTTTTTGGTATTTGGATTTATATATGATTAGGATATTTAGATTTTCGATTGAAACTTGTGAGTTAAGAATTTTTGTTAACTCATATATGATTTGTTTATTCATGGTTGGCATTTGGATTTGATGTACATCAAGGTTGGAAGGTATCTTGATGATGGTTAGGGTTTTTGTATATCATGGCTTAGGGTTTGCTATATATCATGGCATCATGTCATTGATGATGGGTAGGGTTTGTTGTATATCATGCCATTAATATGATCTTTGTCAATCTCTCCTCAAACAGTGGTTGTATATCTTTGGGTTTGTTGTATATCATGGCTGATTTTTGATATCATGCCACCAATATGATCTTTCCACTTATATTATTCTTTTGAGCATGTTGTATATGTTTTTTATTTTTGAATATTTGCTCGTACTATGTACCAAACATTTTGTTCTTAACTTGCTTCATTTTTCTTGTCTTGACATAATTTTTAAGCTCTAAAAATATTAAAATTGTTAAATATATGAATATAAATGAGAGTATATGTTATAAAAATTGATTTATTTATTTAAAATAATTTAAAAATTCCAAACCAACTAATGCTCAACTAAATCTGATTACTCTTACGACTACCGATTAATCTTAGTCAGTTACTCTCCCGACTACTGATTAATCCTTAGTCAGTGACATTGTCGACCGAGTGCCGACCTTACCGCTATTAGGGTTCCTGGTTGTTAATGAGGGGATGCAACTGTCGTGTAGATTTAGCCCTCGAACTTTAACAAAACAAGAACATGAACATATTTCGGATGATAATGCATACACAAACTCAAAATCGAACCGCGGGATTGAACTGCTCTGATACCATGTTGAAAATAAACAAGTGGAAGCGAATCGATAATTAAAAATACAAAATCAAGCATAAACATCTTGATTTAGGTGGAACCCTACTACCTAAGGAGCATGATGAAATCACAGGAGAAAGCCTGAAATGGTTGGATCTTCTATTCGAATTTCCCAATGAGTACACGAGGTGTGGGGCTTCTCATAAAGCCCCACATACATACCAAGTCCCACAAATAGTAGATATGGGACTAAAAATGACCTCATCTATTACATACTCCAACAAGAAGTAATTGCTATGATTTGAGACTCAATGACATGTGGTAGCACTGACTCATCTGGTGATGCAAGACACTGAATCAATGGAAAGAGATAGGAAAGGGACAATACACACATTCTATGTGAGTTCAAATAGGAGATTGGATAACCATGTACTCAAGAAACACTGAACAAAGATGAAAAAGATTTAAACATAAGAAAAAACTCATTAATGGATGAATAATAGAAATACTACCTTTTAAAATGAAAGTTACACCCAAAAACAAATAAGCAATATCATCCCAAATTATGGATAAAGTAGAGCTATTCAAAGACCTCAAATGTCAAGATAAAGATTGTTTATGTTGGGAGAAATGAAAGAGTTGTTCGTTCCATGGAACCCTAGGCTCTCTTTTATAGAGGAGAGATCTATGGGTAAATTACATAAGGCATGCATAAGAAAAGATAAATATAAAAACAATACACAAGACATAAATATATCTCTACACTCCCCACAAGATGGAGCATAGATGTCGATCATGCTCACTCAGCTTGGATGAACACATCTAGAAAGATCCTCTGAGCAGGGCCTCGATAAAAATATATGTGGTTTGATAACCTGAGTTGACATGAGAGGTAGAGAGAAAACCTTTTTGGATCATGTTCCATGTATAGTGGTAGCCCGCCTCAATATGTTTAGTTCTTTCATGAAACGCAAAATTGTTGGCAATGAATAGTGCAACATGGTTATCACACTGTAACTGCATAGGAAGAGGAACATCTATATGTAATCCGCAAGAACAACTCGAACCTACATCATTTTGGTGCTTGCTTGTGCCATAGCCCTATATTCAGATTCAATACTTGACCTGGCAACCACAGATTGCTTCTTACTCTTCCAAGGTACAAGAGGACTACCAACAAATAGAGCAAAACATGTAGTTGACTTTCTGTCCTTGGAACACCCCGCATAGCCTACATCTGTACATGCTGAAATGGTAAGATCTGCCCCTTTTCTGAATAACAATCCTGCACATGGGGATGATTTTAGGTATCTCGGTATCATATGAACCACATCCATATGTACCTGTCAGGGTTGCTCCATGAACTGACTCACCCGACTCACTGCGAAGGAGATATCAGGTCTAGCGAAAGTGGCATAGATAAGCTTTCCCACCAATTCTCTATATATTCTCTTGCCTACTTCATCTATATCATCATCATATAGTCCTATATTGTCTAATGGCAGGTCTACACCCAATCATTCAAGGCTCAACAAGCATATACGTGACGTACTTCCTCTGCGTCATCACAAGACCCTGTTGATTCATGACAAACTCTAATCCCAAGAAGGACCTTAGAGTTCTAAGATTCTTGGTGACAAATTGACGTCCCAAAAACTCCTTTGCTCTTTTTATCCCCCGCACATCATCTCCTGTGACAAGTATGTCATCAACATAGACCATAATAGTGACAATACATGTAGATGTTCTCTGAACAAACAATGAATGGTCTGCATTTGACCTTCTAAATTCCTGCTTCTCAAATAAATCTAAGAGCTTTTGAAACCATGCCCTTGGACTCTGCTTCAAGCCATAAATTGCCTTGTGAAGTCTATAAACCTGGTGGCACTCCCCCTCAACAGCAAACCTTGGAGGCTACTGCATGTAGACTTCTTCCTGAAGATCAACATACAAGAAGGCATTCTTAACATCAAGCTGAAATAAAGACCAATCATGTACCACTGCACTGACAGAAGAATACGTAGAGTAGAATGACGAGCGATAGGTTAAAAAGTGTCCATATAATCCATGTCATACGTTTGAGTAAAGCCTCATGCAACCAATCTAGCCTTGTAACGATCAATACTACCATTTGCATTGCGTTTCACTGTAAACAACCATTTGCAACTGACAACTGATGCCTAAATGGGAGCAGTAACCAGGCTCCAAGTACCACGAGACTGCAGGGTAGCCATCTCCTCTTCCATAGCAAGACGACAGTAACTGTCTTTCAATGCCTTCTAATAATTCCGTGGTATAGCCACAACAGATAGAGTAGTAGCAAACTTCTTGAAATCCCTTGTTAAGCGAACAAAGGAAATCTAGGAAGCTAGTGGATATGAGGCACATGTACGCTTCTGGTTTCTAACAGTAATTGGAACATCCAGGTCAGCAGCTAACTCCTTAGTTGGAGTAACATTCTCCCGCATAGATACATGCACAGACACACCTCCAGAACCATCGTTAGAATTGTTGACGCATATTGAATAACTGTATCTCTTTGTTATTTTAGTTTCTTGTTATTCTCTTTATGTAATTTACCCATAGGCTACTCTCCTATATAAGAGAGCCTAGGGCTATGGAATAGATCATCTCATTCACGTTTCCCGACATGGTATCAGAGCGACGGTCCTAGACCGGAGTTCTCGAAACCCTAACCCTAACCCCACCCGCCGGCCTCTTCTCTCTCTACTCGGTGCCGCCTTCTTCTCCGACCTTAGATCTACGGCGGCCTTCTTCTCCGATCGGCGCCGCCCACTCCAGCCCTAGGCATCGCCTGGCGCACCTGCGCATAGCCTAGGGCTTCCCCTGCGCATTGCCAATGGCACACACTCCCCTATCACGGGTCAGGGGGAGATTAGATTGACATCTTCTATGCAGCTCAAGAATGTCCTACATGCACCGCATTTTTCTATGAATCTATTGTCAATTAGTCAGATTACGAAGGATCTACAGTGTCGAGCTATTTTTGATCCATCTTCTTTGATTTTTCAGGACATCCGTACGGGCAACGTGATTGGTCATGGCTATGAGCAAGGAGGCCTTTATCGACTGAACCGGACCCCATTTGCTGGAACCACATCTTCTCCTGCTGGACAAGTATCTCCTCTCCTGTGGCATCTGCGCTTTGGTCATTTACCGCTTCAGAAGTTGCGTCTTGTTCTACCCTATGGTCTCTCTCACACACCTATCCAGTGTGAGGCATGTCAGTTGGGAAAGCATCACAGGTCGTCTTTTCCCAGTAGTCAAGGTCGGAGTAGTAACTCCAAGTTTGAGTTGTTTCATGTCGATGTCTGGGGTCCGAGTCGTGTTCCCGATCATCAGGGACACAGGTTCTATATTGTATTTGTGGACGATTTCTCTAGAGCGTCATGGGTCTTTCTAATGAAAAATAAATCTGAAGCAGGAAATATTATTATCCACTTTCTTAATGAAATTCAAAATTTTTTTTCTACTTCTGTCAAGAGTTTGAGAAGTGATAATGCTTTAGAGTTGTGCACCAACATTCTAGCCAATTACTACTCTTCAAAAGGGATTATTCACCAAACATCTTGTGCTCATACATCTCAACAGAATGGGGTTGCTGAAAGAAAACACCGTCACCTTCTTGATGTCACAAGGTCTCTTCTTATTCAGAGTCATGCTCCGTACTCCTACTGGGGTGATGCAGTCCTTACTGCATGTTACCTTATCAACCGTATGCCCTCTTCTGTCTTGAATGAACAGATTCCTTTTTCACTCATTTACCCTGACAAGGATTTGTTCATATGCTTACCCCTCGTGTGTTTGGGTCAGTCGCATTTGTCCATCAGTTGTCACCTGGTACTGACAAGCTCTCTCCTAGGGCTGTCAAGTGCGTCTTTGTGGGGTACTCCAGAACTCAAAAGGGGTACAAGTGTTTTGATCCTGTGCGTCGGCGGTATATGATCAGTGCAGATGTTACATTTTTTGAATCTACTATGTATTTTTCAAAATCCGGGAACATGCAGCCACCACCTATATCTCCTGATACCGTATTCATGGCACCACCAACAACACCACCGTTACCACCATCACCACCACCACCGCTACCACCACCACCACCGCCACTAGTATCCCCGCTACCATTCCATTACACACGCAGGCATCCTCCAGCTCATGGTCCTGACCCGTCACCTAGCTCGCCTATGGTATGTAATGAAAATATTAATGTTGATGGATCTGACGACATTCCTCAACAGGATGCATTACAGGAGCATGGTGATAACACCGAGGATCTGGATGTTCCAATCGCTCTACGCAAGCCGAAGAGAAGTTGTGCCAAATATCCATTATCAGCAGCTGTGTCTTTTGAGAGGCTATCTGGAGACTTCCGGACGTTTGCATTGGCCCTTTCAGCTATAGACATTCCACGGAACCACCATGATGCTTTGCAGGATGCTAGATGGCGGCTAGCAATGGAAGAAGAGATGGCGGCACTTCAGTCTAGAGGAACCTGGAGTTTGGTTCCTATACCTCCAGATGTCAGCCCGGTGAGTTGCAAATGGGTGTTTACAGTTAAGCACAATGCAGATGGCTCCATTGACAGGTACAAGGCACGCCTAGTTGCACGAGGATTCACACAGACATATGGGGTAGATTACCTTGACACGTTCTCCCCTGTGGCGCGTCATTCCACTCTACGGATCCTGTTATCAGTTGCAGTTGCTAGAGACTGGCCACTCTATCAACTGGACGTGAAGAATGCATTTCTGTATGGAGATTTGCAGGAGGAAGTCTATATGCAACAACCACCAGATTTTGCTGTTGAGGGGGAGTGTTCCAAGGTTTGCAGATTACATAAGGCCATCTATGGCCTTAAGCAGAGCCCCAGAGCATGGTTCCAGAAGCTGTCGGACCTCTTTGAGAAACAAGGATATAAACGCTCCAATGCTGATCATTCCTTGTTTATACAGAAGACGGCGAGATGTATCATTGTAATCATGGTTTATGTTGATGATATCTTGATTACAGGTGATGATGACCAGGGCATTAAGCATGCAAAGGAAAGGCTGGGGACCGAGTTTGTCACCAAGGACCTGGGAGTCCTTAGGTATTTTCTGGGGCTGGAGTTTGCCAGAAATCCGTATGGATTAGTCATGTCACAGAGGAAGTATGTTACAGATCTACTGAGAGAGACAGGTATGCTAGGGTGTCGACCTGCTACGACACCAATGGATCCTAGCATGAAGCTGTATGATGATGACACAGAGGAGGTGGACAGGAGAAGATATAGAGAACTGGTAGGCAAACTGTTATATGTCACGATCACTAGGCCAGATATATTATTTGCAGTGAGCCGTGTGAGCCAGTTCATAGGCTACTCTCCTATATAAGAGAGCCTAGGGCTATGGAATAGATCATCTCATTCACGTTTCCCAACAAGAATCCTTTTAATCAATACATACCTTAGGCATACTGGATAACGGGCATTAACCATGAGTAGAAGATGGCCCACGAATATAGAAATGTGGGAATGGTGGAACAACATGCACCAACGAAGGTACAGGAGAAGGTGACGTAGGTGGAGGAGATGGCGGTGGTTGGGTTGGGATAACTGGCACGGGTTGACTGGCGGTGAGCTCATAGGAGAAGGTGGCATATAAATCTTATCATCAGAAACCGGCGAAAATAATTTATCACCTGTAGGAAAAAAGTACATAACCGACTCAAAATATGTAATATCGGCACTCACATAATATTTCATGTTCAAGGGATCATAGCAACGATATCCCTTTTGTGTCCTGGAGTACCCAACAAACGCACACTTGACAGCTCTAGGAGAGAGCTTGTCTTTATCTAGAGACAACTGATGTACAAAAGCAACCGAACCAAACACATGAGGAGTGAGTGAGAATAATTCTCTCTGGAAATGCAAGAGAGAAAAGAATTTTCTCACCCAGAACTAAGGAGGGCATGCGGTTCACAAGATAACATGCCGTAAAAACAGCATCACCCCAGAACAAATGTGGAAGACAACTCTGGATCAGAAGAGTGCGGGTGACATCGAGTAAGTGACGATGCTTTCTCTCTGCAACACCATTCTGTTGAGAAGTATGGGTACACGATGTTCGATGAATAATACCTCAGGATGAAAGGAATTTTGATAGAGCGTGAGTACAAAATTCCAAAATCAGTTCTCACAAATTTCACATACAAAGAGAAAATATTTAGCATTTCATTTATAAATTTTTTTGATAACATCCCCTGCTTCAAATTTATTCTTCAAAAGAAACATCCATGATAAACGAGAGAAATCATCAACTGCGACGAGATAAAACATGTGTCCCCGATGATCGAGAATACGACTTGGACCCCAAATATCAATATGAAACAACTCAATAAGGGAGTGACTGCTCTGACTCTAACGACTAGGAAAAGCATATCGATGATGCTTTTCCAACCGACAAGCCTCACGCTGGAAAGAAGAACAAGGAGAGATCTGAGGCAAGACATAACGCATCTTCTGGAGTGGAAGATAACCAAAGTATAGGTGCCACGTGAAAGAAGAGACTGGTCTAGGAGACTGAGAAAATATGCTAGCATAGGGTGTTCGGACCAATCGATAGAGGCCGCCCTGCTCACGACCACAACTAATCACCTTGCCTGTGAGTATGTCCTGAAAAGCAAGGGACGATGGATCAAATATAGCCCGGCAATGTAAGTCCTTCGTAATCTGACTAATAGATAATAAATTCGTAGAAAAGTCAGGGCATGCAACACATTCTGTAAATGCATTGACGGTGTCAAGCTGATCTCCCCTTGTCCTGTAATCGAGGAATGAGTCCCATCTGCTATGATAACAGTTCTCCCTGGAGGACCCTTTCTGTAGACTGCAAGTTGATCTCGATTGCCACATATGTAATGTGTCTCCTCGGAGTCCATAATCCATTCTGTAAGATCAGAACCATGATAAGTAGAGAGAGCATAGGTGCAACCTGAGATACTGGAGGAGGCAAAAGCTGCAACATCTGAATGGCCTCCTGGAGTAGGCGAGGAGTCAAGGGAACTCCCAGAAAGCATAATACCCCTTAGTTGAGCAACAAGGTCATCATACCTCTGATCCGAAAAAGCAATAGCATGAGAATTTGCTTACTCTGTTATACGAGCCGATGCGGGAAAACCATGCTTTGAGTAGCATGTATCCTGCGTGACCAGTACAATGACAATAGTGCACTGCTATCGAATACGACCTCCTCTACCTCGAGGTCCATATCCACGAAACTTAGAAGAACCCCCTCTACCACGGGAGGCCGCCATCGCAGAAGAAGTCTGAGTCGAGGTAGTAGATGGAACAATGATCCTACTGAGTCTTTTGAAAGCTTCCACCATTGGAGGAATAGTGGCATCTGCCAGAATCTGTGAATGAGTTGCCTCATATTCAGGGTCTAGTGTCGCAAGGAAGACAACAACCATAGTAGCATTCCTATACGTCTTCTGTTTCTCAGGAGTAGATGTGCAGGGCAAGAAATTCTGCAACTTCTCAAACATCCCACACAGGGACGTGTATAAAGAATGGAGGGGCCGTCCATTCTGCTCGATGGTGAATATATCATGTTGTAGCTACAGTATCTTGGTCTCCTTCCTCGCCTGAGAATAAGTTGCGGCGAGGATATCCCGCATAGCCTTTGCAGTGGGCTAATGTAACACATCATTGGCAATCTCAACCGCCAATGTACCAGAAAGCCTGATCTTGGCATATACATCATCTGCCTCCCATGAGGCATCGATCCATGTTTTATCAACCGGCACCTCTTCAGTAACAAAATGCTTCTTACCCCTGGATTTCATGAGGCTCATGAACTGTATATCCCAGAGCTCGTAGTTCGTCCTATCCATCTTGACAATCGGTGCTGGACCTCTGAAAGTGTCAGTGGTGGGAACATCGACCTTGCTCTCTGACATAATGTCGGTTGAAGAAAAACTAGGGTTGGTAGACTGATAGAAATATTATCTACACAAACATATAGGGATTTGATCGCACGTATAGACTCAAGTGATCAAATCCATCACTACAATCGAATCTCTACGCGAAGAAACGATAGAGGAGAGCCACAATAGAATCTGCAGTCAAGAGAAAGGTTGTGCAAGCCATCGTCGACGCGAGATGGGGCAGTGAGATGGCCGCCGAGATAGGGGCGGTAAAATGGCCGCCACAAGGAGGGGAGGGCCGACGGCCACCTCCATGAGAGGGGACCGCCGAGGGAGGATGGGAGGGGCTCCGCCGAGGGGGAGGGGGCGTCGTCGCTGAGAGAGAGAGAGAGGAGGGTTTGATGGTAGGGGATTAGGGTTAAGGGTAGGATACAAGAGCTCTGGACTAGGACCGCCGCTCTGATACCATGTTGGGAGAAATGAAAAAGTTGTTTATTTCATGGAACCCTAGGCTCTCTTATATAGAGGAGAGACCCATAGGTAAATTACATAAGACATGCATAAGAAGAAAAGATAAATAGAGAAACAATACACGAGACATAAATATATCTTTCCAGTTTATATGGGTGGAAATTTTGAAAAAGCATGAAGCAATGAAAATGGAACTCATTATTTTAGATAACAAAAAATAAAGACCATACTTAACTCATTCATGATGTAGGCACACTAACATGCAACGGCAAATGCATACACTAAGTTGATGTTTCCTACAATTCCATTATGTTGGAGAAACTATAATTCATGTGTACATCAGAATTGCAACAAAAAAATAGGTACAGGAACCAAGAGCGTTATAGAACAAAGCACATTTACTGATTAGAAGAAGTTGACTTCAATTCACAATAAAATATATATAACTAAAGTCCTTGTTATTACCAAAACGAACAAGAACAATCAACAACAGCTAGATAGAATGTGTACCTCTTAAGACATGGTATATATTTTGGAATCCATCACCAGAATGAACTAAATTAAACAACACCTATGTATATATATATATATATATATATATATATATATATATCTTGGAATCCATTACAAGCATGAACTAAATTAAATAACACTAGACGAAGTCCATGCAAAAGCACGACAACTTATGTTTAAAAGTTTAGTTAATGAACATTTTATAAGGTAATGGTGGGCTCATAAATGAAATATATGAATTTCTCTTCCCAATGCCCCTTTTATAATATAATCGTATATATTAGGGCTTCGCATCTCCATTCAAGACAGCTTTTCCCTAACATTTCTTTTTTTATTTTACATCAATTTTTTGAAATTAAGTGAATAATATAGTATAAATCCCCCCGTGTGGAGGTTGCGTTAGGTAGTCGACAACTTGCGTAAAATATAAATATAATCGAATATTTCAACATGAATTTGACCAAGAATCCATATAACCGGCCCTGCTTATAGAGGGAGAAGGCTTTGCCATTTTTTGTCAAGTAAATAATATAGTATATTTATACATTTATAATATTCAAGTTAAATATTAATCGTTCATATTCATTTTATTATTCCACCATCAAAATTTTATATAAATATAATCACATTATAGAAAATTTAATGTTGATAGACTCGAACCTACATCTATTTCCTACAATTGTTTAAGGTATAAATTATATGTCCACAACCATCTAGTCAATAACGAAGTCTAATCGTTAAATCAACTAACTTTGAATGCATGATATTTTATCAAATATTAACATGAAAAAATTATCATATACGATAATTAATAGATATTCAAATGGTATACATTTAATTATGTGGAATATAAGGATATGTGTCCAGCTTTTGATATTTATGGGGACATCCAACAAAAATCTCAAGAAAACTAAAATAATTCAAACCGTGTATATTTTAAATAAAGGAGAAACGTAAAAGTGAACAAAGTAATATCTAAAAATATATGTGCAATTATATAGAATAGAATGGCATTTATTTTTTAGAGGAAAATGCATGTGATAATTCAAAAGCTCATTAGCTTACATCAACATCAAAGTTAAAGTAAATTATACACTTAACAATTAGTCTATTTATTCAATTCAAACACCCTCTTTAAAAGATCATTCAGAATTTCGTTAGTAATCATTTGTGCTGAGTTGTAATTTGTCTAGAAATATATAGAAAAATATCAATTTGGAGGCTTGAAATGTTGACTTAGGAAGAGCGCTCAAATTGAAAAACCTCTTGTACTAATATCGCATGTTGCACTTACTGAAACACTTAAATTAAGTTATAAATTTTGTATTCTTTTTAAAATCGTGGGAAAATCCACAATACAAAGGTTCGAAATGCATTTTGGCGAGACCCCCTTCTCTACACAAACCACTATAATGTCAGATAGCAACTGCAGCAGAATATTTATATACAACACTGCCTCTTGTATGCTTTTTAAAAACATAGAAAAAAATCCTCAATCCAAAGGTTCGAAACAGCATTTTGAGAAGACCCTGCACCAACGTCAGATGGCGATTGTAATGAAACATTTATATACTAATAACACAAATAGGCACTATAGCGACCGTTGCAACCACAGTGCCTACCACACGACCCATTATACATACATATGTATTCTAGTTACTGAGATGATATCTACAGAGAATAGTCATTCATAATTGAAAGGTCCACTAGGTTAACTGAGGAAAGACTCGACAAATTACCCATGTGGAGATGATACTGATATCAACTTGTAGTGCCATTTATAAGCAAAGCTAATTAGACAAAAATGGGAGATTAAGATAGCAAACATCATCTTCCTCAATTCCCCTTGTCTTCTTTTTTTGTACCAAAATCTAAAAGAACCTATACTGCAAGTCTGCAACATCAACAACCAAGTTTTTTCTTACCTTGGTGGGGTTGGCTACAAGGATTCTTTAATTTCAAACAAAGCGAATTTAGGTTACACATTGGCTTAAAACTAACAAGGTAATATCTGTCTTAGTACTAACACTTCTTTGATCTTTTCTAACCCATCTTACAAGGCTCTTCTAACTTCTCACGTCTTCGAACTGCAGCTGTAGTCTCATTGCAAATTGGTCCTTTTTGTGCGACCATATAGATCCAATAGAGCATCTCGATTACAGACATTTTCTGCACGTCTATGTTAGCTGCCAACACTTGCTACCATAAAGAATAAATTGGTCTTGCTACAGCTTTACAGTATTTTCTTTTTGATCTTCAAAGATATCTTCTTATCACAAAAAACAATTTAGCTCCTCTCCCTTTCAACCCATCCTGGATTAATTATATGAGTAATATATCTATCCATTCATCCACCCCTTTAAAGATCAAACTTGAGTGTTTCATAGCATCCTTATTCAGAACAAAGATATGTTCTAAACTTTAACTCTATCACATCTCTAATTTCCTTATTATTGAACTTACCTTTCGTATAATCCATTTTAGTACTACTTTGTCAGAAAGCCTTAAACTCCAAAGCCTCCCTTCAAACCTAAAATATCATGTTGACTCCGTCTCTTGTCCTGTCCATTATAAAAATATCATTGGCAAACAACACAGACCATGATAGTTTCCTCGTATATGCATCGTTAATTTATCCATAACCAAAGTATAGGGTAACGCTGATATGATTGATCTTTGGTGTATATATGTCAAGATGATTTATTAACCTAGCTACTATGCTCACAAACGTTGTTGATAGGCCATACATATTTCTTATCATGTTGATGTATAAAATAGGAAACCATCGTTTCCATAAAGTCCTTTATGTGATTTCTCTAGGCAAAATATCATAAAATGCCTCTTAAATCAATGAATACCAAATGAAGGCCTTTCTTCTTATTCCGAAAACTTCCATCAAAGGTCGAGGATGTCTATGATCTCAGTTACCTTTTAAACTAAAAAACTCATCTCAACCTCCTTTCATTTATCCTCCTTACCATAACATCATTGTATGACTCATCAATTTGATGCCTTAATAGTTTCCATAATTTTTTATATCTCTTAAGTTCTTATATAGAGGTATCACAATGATCTTTCTCCATTTATTTCATTTTTCTTGCTTCCTCAAAATATATTAAATAACTTCATAAGTCAACTTGTACATTATTCCCCCGGTATTCCAAACATCCATGGCAATGTCTTCCTTAGTCCAATAATTTCCCCTAGTACATTTTGTTCTTGCTTTGATTCGCTTCCGCATTTCATATTTCAACAGGGATGAGAGATTCAAGTTCTGGACGGACGACTGGCTTGAGGGAGGGGATATGTGGGTGCACCTTCCTCGGTTGACGGCTTTGGCTACCAACCAGGATACTTTGGTAGCAGAGGTGTGAAACGGGCCGAAGCTATCGGATAAGAGAGTGGAAGAGCTTACGATTATGCTTGGGAAGCTGGAGAGTATGGTTGAGCCAATAGATGGATGTGATTACTAGTGTTGGCATGATGGCATTTCTCTGTTGGGAAGGTTACAGAGACTTAGAGGGTCATGTGATTTTTGATCCCGGAGGTTGTGAGATGGACTGCAAGAGGATTTGGAAATGGAGTGTTCCAGCTCGTGTTAAGGTCCTCCTATGGATTCTTCAAAGAGGCAGACTCCTTACAGGGGAAAGGTTTGCGCAGTTCTTCGCGGATGCATATCCAATGTATTCGTGGTGCCATAATGGTGTTGAGGATACATACCACGTATTCTTCAGGTGTAGGAGCTCCTTGGATGCCTAGAATCTGTTCGGAACCCAATCGGGTTAGTTTGCTGATGGGGCGGATTTTTGGGATTTCATTGTACCCACTTAATGGTCTAGTGGTGGTACAGTGTAACTACCACAACAAAAGACCATGGTTCAAATCCCCACTCTTGCAGTGATTGCGTTAGCCGTCAGGTAGTCGACGGTCAGCGTAAAAAATAGTCGAATCTTTCAACATGGATTTGAGCAAGAATCCATGTAGCCAACCCTACTTATAGTGGGAGAAGGCTTAGTACATTCATTGGGGCAGGGTGGAGCCTTTTTCCTTTCAAAAAAAATAATGAGGATCGTAGAATCAATGCCAAAGCCCAAACACGATCGGCCAATTGATCATCTCCACCTCGCCCACATCTCAAAGTGTGGTCTTCAAAGACTCCAAGATTCTTGAAAGCAATGGAACTCCTCTCATGCACGCCACCGTAAGACTCATCTCCTTCGGTTCTCCATCAGTGAATCGAGCCTTTCGCGCCACTGGAAACTTTTTTCTCATGTTCTCCATAAATGACTTCCCAATTATAGGCTTTAAAGCCCTAGAATACATACCAAGTGTTCGTCCAAAGGCACCACATCCCCTAAAAAGGAGAGACTTATTCTTCTCGTGATCTCTACTTCTGCAATGGAGATGCCTAAGACTTCCACACTAGGTGCACTGATTAAGAAGCCATCCTTGCTCTCTAAACCATTCCAATCAGATGCACTGAAAGAAGCCCCTGAAACCATCGGATCGAAGGTCATGTTCTCCGACAGGTTGTTGTTAACAAACGTGGTAATCTTTAGTGGTTTAAGTGGATGCATCTCCTTCCCAACTTCAGATGATCGCTTTCGATGATCAGGGATTTCACATTGTCGAGCAGGTGTCACAATGGTGGCCCCAGTCCCTACAAATAAAACATTGGATCCCTACAGTGTATGCCCCCACTCAATGGCCATGAATGCCACAACGGAAAATATTGCAGACCTAAACGAAGTCGCATCCGATAGCTCACCACCTCCCATAACCCCTCACCCTCCTCATGTGTGGTGGACCTCCTCAACCTCTCTCTCCACTCACTATCATCCTCTAGGGATGTCCCCCAGGCTCTCTCACGTCGTCGCCCTCTCTCTCTCACCCTCCACCGCCCGACTCTATAGGCATGAGGATTCCATGTGATGATATTTTTTCCAAGCCATGCAATACATTTCACGTAGAATAGTATCCATGTTCAAAGAAGACCAATCAATCAATAAACTAACGGTATTAACATGATTGGGTACCGTGCACCACAGTTTTATAGATGACTAATTGCGAGTATGTGTGAGGGCAGGGCAAGAACAGGCGATGAAATATTTTAAAAGATTTGATTGTGGATTGGTGACTTGTATATAGCTAATTCTGTTGTGAGGAGATACCAGTTCACTTTCAGGAATGGATATATAATTATGTTCTCCAAGTTATCTGTGTTTGATCGACGGGTTAATACCATAGATTACGGAATCAAATTGTGAACTATATGCAAGATGATCTAGCTTTTGATAGCTAATGATAACAGTAGTTTTTTTTGGAAGGTTAATGATAACAGTAGTTGTTCATTATGCCATGGCTATATACTTGTGATTAGTTTTATATTTGTTTGTGTTTTTATGTTGTCTCGCGCTATTCAGATCTCCATCAGGTGTTGCACAGGGTACACGGAGACGTACATTTGGAAGAGTCGCTACCTCTTTCGCCGTCAGAACGGGGAAAGCTTCGTCAAGGGGGTCACGTCGACCAGGAAGGAAGCACGATCCCCCTCCACCATCACTCCTAGGGGAGTGTCTCCAGCTTCCGTCGATGGCACCTTCATCTGACCTCCGCCGCCCACCTCCGAGCCTGAAGGCCTCTGCTTCATCTCTTGCCTCCGGGTTCTTCGCCGCCCTCACCGCTGCTCTCGCCCTCGATCTCCCCAACCGAATATGTTATATGGTTTTCCCATCACTGGACCTTCCAGGTGGATCGGGAAAGGTGAAAAAAAAAAAGGAAACCAATAACAAACCGGAGAAGCACATAAAGGCAATCCTAAAACAAGATTTAAGTAAGGCTCGCCGTTAAGATCCGGATCGTTAAGGGTTCGATTCGAAAATAGATGAATCGAATATGAACAGGTGTTTGAGCTTGATTAAACAAACAAATTAAACCTAAAAATATAGGTTTGATCATGTTCGATTAGTTAAAGGTTCAATTATACAGACACAATATATTAAAAGTTTAAATACATACACATTATATATAAGGAAAAATTACATTTATATTAAGATAAAGGTATTCACTTATTTCTCAAACACATCCAGTCATCCACTCCCCATATTCCTATTCCTGAAACCCCACAAAACCCTCCCCTGCGGCTGCGGTTTTTCACTGTGAACAGAAACGTCTGCACAACATTTATTTTTAAATGAACTTTTAACGAGGCGAACCGAACATTTATGAACCATTACCCGAGTCGAACCGAACTTGATTACACTTTTTATTTTATCGAGCCGAACCGAACCCAACCTCAAAGTATGTTAAATGAACTGAACCGAACCTAAAGTTAGTACACTAAGCTTCGATTCGTTTACACCCCTAAATCTAAATAAGGTTTACTCTCATTTTTTTTATTAAAATAATGAGTAAGAAATAAGTTAAGATGAGGGATAAGGGCTCATTTTTGTTCATTTAAGATGTAGAGAAGATATAAATACTGTGGACAAGGTCATAACAAATGATTTAATTGTGACGTGATCCCTTTATCTCGAGATAGTTTATTTTATGTTGACGTTTCCTATAATGTTTATCATGTTTTTTGTTATATTGTAATCACATATAGAGTGGAATAACTAATTCCAAACTCTATTGATTCCTTTGTTTGGAAGGAAAATAATTATTGGGACTTGTTATTCCATTAAGATACCTAATTCCAAGAATACGGAATGGGTATATTTCCTATCCTTTGTTAAATCCTAGTGGATTGTGTTCTCTCTCCTCCCGGAATAAAATTGTCGTTATAATTAGGTACATATTTTGTAGGTGGTAGATGTTTGGATAGTTGGATTAGTAAGTAGTGATATCTTATCAGTTGCATTTGATTATATTTATTATTAATATAGTTTTGGATATTAATTTTTAACTTGCAAGTGGATAAAAATATTTACTAAAAAAAACATGAGACTTGCATCATTAATTCCAACCAAAATTTAAGAGTAGAAGTAGAACATATAAAACCAAGTTAAATCAAATTACAAAAAATGGAATTTGATTACAATTGGAAATACTAAGCATGTAATCAAATTTTGAAAAGAAAAACAGATCAACAAATGTATAAAGTCTTTATTATAATCCTATAAAAATCTTTATTACAATCCCAGAACATAAATCTCCCACTATATGAAAAGTCCAAAAAAAAGATCAAACTATTTTGAATATGTACACGCAGCATTATATTTCATATGAGATTATTGCATGGCTTGCACATTAATTATAAATTAGAAGAAAGGAAAAAAAAGAAATTAATTTGCAAAAGATAAAATGTAAAAAATCACGAGATGACAAGAGTAGGACATTATTTTTTAGAATAATGAAAATTATATATAAATCTTAAAACTTACGCCATTTAGATCTGGAGCGCTACAATCTGCACATACGCGATTCTCACTCTTGAGCAAGAGATCTTTCAATCTCTTTGTGTTACCTGCGTATGATAAAAGAAAAAATGAAATCAGTCATACTCCATTTAGATGTTTTAAATGACTTGCATGTTAATTTTTTATAAAAAAAACATTCACAATAAAGAGAATCCAAGAATCAATCATTCTACGATAAATACAAAGTACTCATTCGACCATAATGCTTCAACTACATAATACTACACATAATGATAGAATCTATTTTAGAATTTGAGATTTAAAATTCAACAATATACATTTTAATAATATCATATCAACCAATCTTAGCTATCATTCTTAACATTTTCCACGCGTCAGATATCGAGTGATATACTGTTGAATAACTACAATTTGGATCTCTATATATGGGTAAGATCCCAGAATGGGTCCCCATCTTTAAATTAACGATTCAGGTTCTCGGACCGTTAGCGTAATGAACTTTTTGAGTTGATGACGGATATGCTCTTGTTTAAAAGTTAGAACACAACCCCGTTCCCTTCTTCTCTCCTACCCAGCAAGGGCATTTTCATCATGATCCCAAAATTTATGTTTCCTAAACAGTCCGGGAACCGGAATCTTTACAATTTAAAGATTAGGATTCATTCTGAAATTTGACCCATAAATGGGTATCCAAATTGTAATTTACTCTATACTGTTTGTATCAACGAATGCCATATCATTGAATCGCAAGATTTGCGATGTAAATTACCCACCTCTTTAATGATATCCTTGATATCAAGCTCATTTTAACCAAATACACTACACTATATGAGAGTGTATTTGTATCTTCCTTATTGATCTGAGTGAGATGACATTGATACACGAAAAGATTTTTTAACCAGTTCTAAATTTTCACCAATATCTCTTTCAACCCTACTGGTACGAAACTAATATCGATATTTCAAATATTGTTCACACGTAATATCTTATATCTATTTCTATAAACTACTATGCCACTCATGACCCATTACCATTTATCTTTATAGGGGTGTTCGGTAACAAGCAGGTATAAGGAGAATAAAGGTGTGCTTGGTTGGGAGTTATCCTCCTAGTGTTACCCTCCAAAACTCAAATCCTTAATCCACTTGTGGGACCTACTAAAGTCAACTCTCTCTCTCTCTCTCTCTTTTATTTATTACATCAAATAAGTCATTTATCTTTCGTCCATTCAAAAAAATAGTATACCGTATTATTATATAAAAATCATAAAATACCCAGCTTCTACTTACTTTTTCAACCTATAATACAAGTAAAACACGACAAATACTTACTTTTTCAAACTTCAATGCAATTATATCACAACAAACCATCTCCAACCACAACCTTCTATCCAAACACCAAAACACAAAAAGAGTTACCCCAACCATGGGTAACCCGTTGTACAAACGCACTCTGGGTTGAGGCAGGTTGGGGTGGGTTGGGTAACATGATGGTAATAGTAGTTGTTTGGGATGGTTATGAGAGTTGGGGAGGGTTGGAATAAAGAATGTGATGTGATGTCACTATGATTTGTGATAAAATTCCATCCCAAGAAAAGAGGGGGATAAATCGGGAGGATAACCCGGTTACCAAACGAGCCCTAAGGATGTGTTTGGTATGTGGGTTTAGGTGGGTTAAACTGGTCGGGGTAACCCGTTTTTATGTTTTGGTGTTTGAATAGAGGGTTAAACTGATTGTGGGTTAGAAATGGGTTTATTGTGATATGATTGTATTGAAAGTTGAAAAAGTGAGTAGTTATTGTGATGTGATTGTATTGAAGTTTGAAAAATGGGTAGAAGTGAAGTAGTTTATAATTTTTTATACGATATGATGACATAATATATTATTTTTTGATGGAATTGATGATAGGGAATTGATTTATTTAATTTTTTAAAAAGAATTAAAGTGAGGCCCAATGGAGAGAGAAGAGGCGGGTTAAAGGGGGGTATTTACCCCCCTTGTCGAACGACACCTAAGGGTCTATTCTTTGTCCGGCTGGAAATAAAGAAACAAGAAGAATAATGTAGAATAAAAGGAAGGTAAGTGGAATACTGATAAGAATAATTGTGAATAAAGTAAAATAATGAGATGTGAATGAGAATAGTCGTACTTTTGGGAACCGTGTCGGTAGATAATCAACCCCTTATAACAGTGTCTATTCTCCAACGAAAAAGCCCTTGTTTCTCAGTGATGTTTTAAAGAGGAAGATAATAAAGATGATTACCAGATGCAACACATTCTCAAGAGAGAATCTCGTGTCCCACTTTACAAGCTATTTTTCATTTCCTATCTCTGTGTCATTTGCTAGCATTTTGGTTTCGGATGAAACTTAGCTCCAACGTCACCAGCGTCAATCGGAAGAAAACTGTAATTAGACTGACATCAAATATTGGAAATTTCCAATAAAGAGGATAAATATCCAATCGGTAACAAAGGTATGCGTTGATGAGGGATAGAATATGACGAGGATTAACGAGTAGTTATGATGTATTCGTCATTTTTTGTTCGGTAGATCCGAAGGATGTGGATAGGGATATAGTGGACGATGTATGATGTCACCATCTTATACCATGATGACTTCTCTCGAGAAAAAATCCCATTATTCTGGATTCATCTCAACACGGTAATTTTGAGATCGTGTATCCATCTCAAGAAAAAAAGAGAAGAAGAAGACATTGAAATCGTTAATCTTAGCCATCGACCGACGAGCAACGAAAACCAAAGCAATAGCCAAAGCAACATAAAATCATCGACGAGACCCGAACGGTACCGATGCGAATTTGGAGTGTGGACCGTCGCTCATCCTGCTTCCTCGAGACCTGTCCTCAAGCCACTGCACAAGATATCCATTCCATATTGAAAACATTAAAAAATAGAAATCTGACAAATCGGATTCCATGAACAACATGTTCGAGGAGCAGCATGAGATCGATGCATTTTGGGAAGAAACGAATCAAACGAAGTTGCGTTTCGAAGCATTGATCCCGTCGTGAAATCGGCGTTCGATGTTAGAGAGGAGAAATGGAAATAGCACAATGCGGATCTCGAAGATGCCGAAGAACGCAGATTTGGTGGAGAAGGGACCTGTGATCGGAGGAGTGGGCGGCCCGGCGGTGGTCGGCGGTTGGGGTCACGCCCGCGGGGAGGGGAGGAGAGTTGGAGGGGCCATGCCGATGGTGGGGTCCTTTTTGGTGGATTTCCTCTGCTTTTGGACCCTTCCCCATTTAAGGTTCCCTCTCTAGCCCTTATATTTTTGCAACTTTTACATTTCTACTCTGGGAAAATATGCTAGTAACATTCTAGCCCTTCCTCATTATATATTTGCACGGCACACCTTTTAGAACTTCTATAGTTTTATGTTTATGTGTGTTTGTGTATTTTAAATTCATGTGCCAAAATTGTTTGCTTTTGGGGCTTAAGGGTTGAAATACAATAAAAATCTTTTAGAAGTTCAACAAAGATACATAGTTATGTTTTGTCCCTCGCCCATTCTAATACCTTGTTCCATCGAGTTAGGCCTCGTTGAGCTGGTAAACATTTATAAGCTGATGAGTATCTACAATATTCAGCAATAGGCATAATTAATTTAAAATATAAAAAATATATCGAAAATAATAAAAAGTCTATAAAAGAGAAATAGAATATTATTACATAATCAATATAAAAGTACAATGCAGTTTACTACTATTGTAAAATAAAAATGCTTAAACACTACCAAAAACATTAAAGAAATAAAATAATTTATTTGATATCATTGCTTACTTGCAAATGTGGACCATCTTATTACTTTTTAAGTAACAAAAAAGATGGAAATCATTTGTTCAAAATTTATTTATGACTTGTTGAGAAGCATCCAAATTGTGTCCATACATCATCCCAAAGTCCAAAGGCAATAATGTCACTCCCACATATTTAATTTTTACAATTCTCGTTTTCATGATCCATTGACATTAGATGATCGATCACCTTAAGTCAGTTGATCGATCACTTGGGTGATCTATCACTTGGTGCTTCTTTTTTTTAGCATTGAAGGTTAAGGTGAGAGTTCAACTCGTCAAAGTGATCAATCACTCTAACATTTTACCATGAACCGGTTATAAGCGTATGGTTGATCAACCATTCTCGAATACACTTTCCAATTTTTAACTCCAAAACTCATGTATACTTATGCCCCTATTTGACCTATATAACTTAGTATTATCATAAAATATCTTACGATAACTTCAAATATTTGGAAAAAATCACTATAACCTATCTATGATCAATCAATTTTGGATCATTAATCAATTATTGTTTATTTTTATATTTTTAAATGTTCGATAATTGTTTCGATATGCTAAATGGTGGATTTCATCCCCCAATTTTGGTTCATCTATTCTAGGAGCTACACAAATATGATTTCAACTCTATGTAATGGTGTTTTTTATTCCACAAAATGTCCACAATAATTTGGAGATTTTGAGAAAAAAATCTTATGTCTCCAATATGTACGACGTCTGGCTTAATCGTAAGCATCCATGACTCCTATCAACATATATAACCACATACAAGCATATATACATATCTAAGGATCCTAAACAAACATCTAAATCATTTTAACTTAATAAAAAGAATTACTTTGCCTACATCTCTTTTAGTTATTTTCATTAGGAAAATAAAAAACTAAAATCAACACTGCCAAGAGGGCAAATCGACCAACCTAGAAGGGCATGGAGGTCCATGGGACATGGGCATGGCGAGACCAACTGTGACAAAGCCATATAGATCATACCTTTTATACAAATGACTCGTGTGAACCTACGTCACTTAAAATCGTGTTCCTATTTATCCATAGCATCATGACAATCTCTAGACCATACAAATCCACGATTATCCTTTTGACCATCACAAAAAATAAAAAACATAACAAGAAAACTCATTCACCTTTCCAGTGCTAGAACATGTAGAGAACAATGAGGGGAAGCTACTCTCAAAAAATGGTCAACATCTATTGCTTCGGTGAACTCTAATGAACCTTTGATGGAGCTTTAATGAGGTTGAAAGTGGAAGAATGACTTCTTAGGGTTTTAAAGTGAAGCATCGGGTATCAAAATCCATTGCATATGGCTCTTTATTAATTTAGGATAACCTTAGATGAATCATCTCCAAAATTCACATCACTTATCTCTATCTCTATTCCCTTTCACTTAAATGATCATATTTCTCGTAACTGATATTCAATTTTAGGATCTCAAGATGAAGATACACATCTAACAAGTTTTTAAATGCATTGTTTAAATTTTAAATGTTTTTTAAGATTTTTATTTGTTGTGCCATATATGTATGATCATCACTAAAACCTCCAGAATTTGGGTCAAATGGGGGTTTCACACTCCATGTTCCCCATCACATGCGAGACCCTTTCCCACATAAGGTAGTATTTACCATGATGGTATAAATAAAAATATAGTGTCAAATGCATTCCTCTTACTTCAAAAGAAGGGGTTGCATTGTCGTGCCTAGGTCGGGGAGATGATGTTGTCTCTCCAATCTGAGGATTTGATTAAGAGAAAGCAAACGTTGCATAGCTCGACCACCTTCAATCTCACTCAGAGTTAGGATGATCAAGATACAATTAGTTTTTACTAACTCCCTCAAGCTCACTAATATTGATCCCTTACATTCCTCACTAGGTATGCACCCAATATTTCTTCCTCCAGATAAAAAGGAAAAGTGTGTGTAACACTAATGGTCCGAGGGTTTGCTAACAAAGCTTTGCCTTCTTTGAAATGCTATTACATGTCAAATGTCTTCTCCTTCGAGGAATTTCCATAAAATTAGCGTTTTATTAGGAAATTGGAATTTGAGACACTATATATTTGTAGTTGTCTCTTAGTATTCATTTAATAAATTAATGTCACAAGGTTAGAATGTCCACCCAAGCTAAATTACTCTATCAACTTCAACTAATAGGTGTATTCATATGTTTATGCTTCAACAATTTGAAATAGAAACCTTGATGCATATGTTAAGTTGAAGAGATTTGATGATTTCACCCAATCGTTCAAATCTTCATTGCTTTATCTTGGGAATCATGATTTGTTGCGACTCTTCTCAGCTCAATTGTAGTCAGTTAGTGGATCACGAATACCGCTTTATCTCAAACTTGTCATTAGCTTCTACAAAAATCTCTAGAAAGAAACAAGACTTGATGGGTGCTTATCATTTACATCAGGGCCAAATCTCAATTCAGGACATGGTCCTAGTTCGTTTTGATGGAAGTTGAGTGGATCATCAGAAAACTCAATCAACTAGGGCTTCGTTTGTTTGGTGGAAAGGAATACAATGGAATGAAATCAAGACAAGAATGGAATTAACAATGGAATGGAAAGAATATATTTTTTCTTTCGATTGTTTTGGTTCATATTAGGAATTGAAATATTTGTTATGAGAGACGTTCTTTTCTTATGTTTGGAAAGAGATACTGTATTTTACTGTATATTATTGTATATTTACTTTATCCATAACTTGTATTTTAAAACTTTTGAAAAATTCTTTTTGGGGCTCCCGTGAACTGAGTTTTGTAAATACCCTGTAAAAATGTTTTCTTAAAAATTGAGGGATTAATCTTTATGTAAATAACACCTTTTTTTAAAAAAATGTAATAAAATTTTGAAAAATTAAAATCCTGTCATTGAATTAGACTTTGACTACTAGTCTTAGTAGATACTTTCAGTGAGGGAACTTCGGTCTCCCTTAGCATAGTGGGTGGTTTTAAGGAGAATGTATATGGCTCTGTACTTAAGGAACACGAGTCTGTCTAAACGGCCCGTATTACACCCATACTGGCTGAAAGTAGATACTTTTATTCATTGAGTCTGGGCCAATCATTGTCTCTTCAAAGAATTAAAAATTAAAAATAAAAATTATAAAAAACTGCAGAAGCCAATAATCACAAAAATATTCACTAACTAAGGAGTCGGTGTATTCCTGACACATTCACATTTCACTCAAGGCTTGAGGATTTTGAGGACACTTGATTTCTGTGATCTTGAGAGTCCGAATTAACACCCCTTTGTCATTAGGGTTTTTAACTTTAAAATCTACACTTCCCTAGTTTGAAAGATTTGAGCAGTTATATTGCACTCTTCATCTCTACCTTCAAAACAATATGAACAACACAATCACTTTCACAACTGCATGATTGATGAGATGAGTTGAGTTATTTACTTGAGGAGCTAGGACTAGAGATTTGAGTTTAGACATGATCTAATTATATTCAAGGATGGGGATAAAGTTAATGAAGCCTTCAGAAAACCTGAGTGTCAACAAAACTTCTAGCCAGTATGTGATCAAGTTCATATGCTATCTCTTTGATATTTACCTATGTGCCAGGGTGTGATGAAATGATAATTGTTGATATGTGTGCGCCAACTTTTGATAAAAGCAGTGGAGCTAGCCAACAAAGAAAAGAAATGTCAAAGAAAAGTTCTATCCGCCAAAGTCAAGTTATAAAAGAACTTCCACAAATGGCGAGCGCTCCCAAACATTTTCAAGGTGTTGATGAATCTGCGATTCGTCATCTTTATTCATTTATTTTAGCTTAAAATCCCTTATAAAACACCTGCATATAACGCTAACTCCTATTCTTACTAACTTGCATTTGGTGTAAATATTGTACATTCTTACTAATTTTAACCTAAAATAAATAAATAAAGAAAGAAAGGAAAAATAAAGAAAAGAAAATAAAAAAAAGGGAAGACTGTATACAGGATGACCCGAACCCCGAGAGAAGGTCAAGACTTGACCTGATCGACCAGGAATAAAGTAGGGGGAGATAGGGTCCTCAACCAGAAAATCCAAAAAATGTGTTTCTCACTTATTTTGTGTATATCTGTATAAAACTAACATTAATTTATTTGTACCTTAATTGACCCCAAATCAAATAACATTCAAAATCAAAGTTGTAAATAAAAATGGGTCCTAATTAACAAAACTGATTGCACAATTAAATCATGTACAGAATAAAAGTAGCCACACTTGGAAAAAGCCACTAAGCACTAATTGAAAGATCAATTCCGGCTCCATATGATCTCAAATTGAACAAATATCACTTCCATTGAATTCTAAATTAAATTATCTTCAAAATGACTGTGATTTTATAATTTTTGGAGTTACGGTTGAAAAGTCGGTTTTCTGGGGTGGTTTGTGCAATTTTCCCTTGTATTTTGTGCATATTGTATTTGTATATATATTTGTAAATATTTTTACTAATTATTTAAAACAAAAATAAAAATAAAAAAATTTTTAATAAAATTCTTAAAACAAAAAAAAAGAGAGGCTAATTTCCCCATTTATCCTTGTATATAATGTCATATATGTCTATAGTACATGTATATAGTTGCTATTTTTAACTAACCTTCATAAAAAATAAAAAAAAAACATTTTTTAATTCAAATAAATAAAGTGACGAAAATTCAAAAAAATTAGATAATTTTGTAAATAATTTTATCTTTCTATTTTATCTCTCATGTTATCTCTTCCACCAAAACAATCTCTCTTATCTTCTTATCCAAAAATTCAAAAATTCAAATTCATCTCTTTTCTATTTATATGGCTCCATCTCCCTCATTCCAACCTAATCAATCTTTAGAGAGAGGAGCCCGATCTCCGAGAGAAATTTCGTCAAGGAAGTAGCCTAGCCTCCAAGCCGTCCGGTGACGGCGAGTCGGCCTTGTTGAGGCGATCACGGTCCATTTTCCACTCCTAGGTGAGATCCGTATTTTCTTCACATTTTTATCTTAGTTTAATCGTATTTTATTTTGTCGTATTTTTCTTCGTCATTTTTATTTTCTCTAGATCTAAAAATAAATTCATCTCGATTTGATCCGCCACCGACTCGATTTTTCATCTCACTTTCTCGATCTCTCCGCCTTCGATTTCTATCTCCCACGATCTATCAACTCCGGCCACGTACGGTGGCCGGAGATCGGATTCAAATCCCTCATCTCCGATGAATCCCGTTCATTTTCCGAGTTGTAGATAAATAAAAAATTCATTTTTTTATCTCTAACGTTTGTTTTGCAAGATAAATAAAAAAACACAAAAAAATTCTCTATTTTGTATAACATTTGTTTTGCAGGATAACAATAAAAAAAGAAATTTCTTCTCCCTTTCTTTTATTATTTTCGGATTTTTTTTAAAAAAAATCTTTCTTCTTTTATTTATTCACTATTTACAACATAAACACAAAAAATAAAAAAAATAAAAATAAAAATAAGAAAGCAGCAAGGGGGCAGCATCGCCAGCACCCCAGCCGCCCATCGCCGGCCGCACCCCGCGTGGGGCGGCGCCGCCATCAACCGCCGCGCGCAGCCCTCCGCAGCGGCCTGCGCTGTCGCTGGTGCCTCCAGCAAGCGTCCCACGCAGCCCCTCCTCCTGACAGGCTTCTCAACCCGACGTACGCGCAGTGGCTCCGCCACATCCAGCGCGACGCCGCCCCGCTTGCCCCCGTGCGGTGCGCCGCGCCACTCAGCGCCCCCCTCCGCGACGCGTAGTCGGCACGTGACCTCCCGCAGTACTTCCTCCATCGCCGCCGCCGCCGTTGGCCGCTCGCGCTGCGCGCCTCATCACGACCCCGCCGATCCGCCGTGCTCTCCCCCCCTTGAAGTAGCCGCCGCCTTCGTCCTCCCGCGCGGCGCGCTCATCTGCAGCCGCGAGTGCCGCCCACGCGCGCGGCCTGCTAGCCGCATCTCCGCGCAGTGGTCCGCTTCCATCAAACGCCAGCACCGCCTCCGCTCCATAGCGCCTCCCAGCCGCCGGTGAAGAAGAAGAACAGGAAGGGGGCGGTGCCCCCTTATCCCTTTGGCTCCCTCTTGCCCCCTTTGCCTTGGATAGAAACGAAAGAACAAAGCCCTAGGGCTTCCTTGAGAGTTTTATTGAAAAAACAAAAAAATTGGACAAATTGCATGAAGGGCTTCAAAACTTCTGCAAATTACGAAGAAGTCCCTCTCAGCTTCAAGCACAGGACATGTTCATGACATATGGGTAACATTACATTTTAGTCTTTCTGTTCATTTCTATTATTTATTTAAGGCAAAAACATTGAGTTTTTACATTTCAATCCAAACCTTTTGCGGTATTTACAATTTGGTCCCTGAACTGGAGAACAATAACTTGCTGATCTTTTCATTGAAATAAATATTTTTTGTGATCCAAAAAAAGTTGCAAAAATTATGCTATGCTCTTGATGTTCATTTCCATCTAGCATAAATTTTTTATTGCATTTTGATTTCATTTATTATTATTAAAAAATCAAAAACATGTCATTTTTCTATGCTTGAAATTCAAAAATTCATAAAAATTCGAAAATAGCTCCAAAAATTCTAAAAAAATTAGAGTAGTTGTATTTCATTGTCTTTTAATTTCAGACCAATTTTCATGCATTAATTATTTATAAAAACCAAAAAAATTGAAAAATATCAAAAATCTTCTAAAAATCATAAAAAATTCTACAAAAATCCAAAAATTGTGATTTCAGTTGCTGTTTGTAGATATTTGTTTATAGTCTATCTTAAAATTAGTAGCCAGGAGTTTTGGGTATTTAAAAAATTTTAAAAATTGCAAATTACTCCAGGCTGGCCACATTTTCTTATTTTCTCCTTGTTTGATTTTTAGAAAAATACAAAAACATCTGAAAAGTCCACAAAAATTCTCAAAAACATTTCAAAACTTTTAAAATCCAAAAATATTTTCATTGGATTTTTCTGAGTTCTTTGATTAATTGAAAAATTGCAAAAAGAGTTGGTGTGCATATTTTCTGAGTTTAATCACATTGTTCGCATTATTTTTGAAAATTTAAAAAAAATTCAAAATCAAAATCACTAAAAATTTGAAATCATAAAAAATTAAAAAATTAAAAATAAAAAAATAAAAAAATAAAAAACACAAAAACCAAGGATAGTTGTCCTTTGAGATTCCGATTTTCTCTTAATTAATTTTCGATTAATTGAATAACCCTCGGGATTTGTAGCCTCCCTGAGTTCGACCCTGTCCGCTATACAGGTTAATAAGTAGCAAAAATTAAAAAAAAATCTTTTGTTTGACGTGAGATTCTGGGGATAGACAACGACCTATTTTCACCAATTAATTTCCGTCCTCGAATTTTGCGACTCAACAAAATGGCGCCGTTGCCGGGGATCGAACCCGGGTCACCCGCGTGACAGGCGGGAATACTCACCATATCTAGATCATGATACATTCCTGTCCGTTGTGGATTCTATATCTTTGGTATCAGACGATGATCTTTTGATTCCACCTTTTGCGTCCGATACATAAGCTCAACACCTCTTGTATATCCTTTCGTTTCACTCTGTCTTCTCCCGTTTTATCATTCACCCATTTTCCGTGTGTGTGTGTGTATATGCTATACTCAGGATGTGCTTTATTCCTAAGTATAGGGGGGTGAAGGATTTGTGTGTTCATATTCGTCCTGTTTATCACCCTTGTTATTGTTGCCTATACTTAGGGATACTCTACCCTAAGTATAGGGGGTGATGTTGTTCATATCGTGTCTTTGTGAGTCTGTACATTCTCTTCATCGGTTTTCCCCTTTGTACATTCCACTATACTTAGGATTACTTGATCCTAAGTATAGGGGGGATCACCAACTTCTCTTTATCTTTTCTTTGAGTCGTTGTAGCATAGGAGTCTTTTTCACCTCTCTTTGCTTAGCACGAGTTATGTCTTCCTTTGTCGCTCTCTGGTCACTATGAGGACATAGTTCGAGCTAAGTATAGGGGGTGTCGTATATATTAGTATATATACTTTAGACATAACTCGTACTTTTAAATATATTTATTTAGAGGGTTATGTGTATATTTTATAAAATCCACAAAAATAACAAAAAAAAACAAAAAAAACAAACAAATAAAAAACAAAACAAAACAAAACAAAACAAAACAAAAAAACAAAACAAAACAAAAACAAAAAAGAAAACAAAAAACACAAAAAAGAAGAAAAAACACACAAAAAAAACAACAAACAAAACAAAAAAAAATGGAAGAGAGAGAGAGAGAGAGAAAAAAAACAAAAACAAAAACAAAAAAAAACATAAAAAAAAAATCTCTTGTATATACTTGTATTATATTACTAACCCTTTCTCCTTTAAAAAAAACTACAAAACCAAAAATCATAAAAAATTTGCATAAAAAAAACTTTCTTTCACATCTGCATTTTTCTCCAAAAATCCATAAAAAGTTCAAAATTAGGAAATTGTTTAAAAAAAATGGTTCTTTTCACATGTGCATCATTCTTTAAAAAAAAACAAACTCTCTGCATTGTTCATAGTCTGCCATTTGCATGTGCATTTTTCAGGATAGCATTGATATTTAAACTATGTCTGGAATAAAATTGAAGAATGATGCTTAGTTGGACCTTAATCCACCTAATTCTCAGAGGAACTTCACCGAGAAATAGGATTTTAGAAGCTTCAGGTCTTTGACTTAATTCTTTGAGTTCCACATGACAATGTGTAGCATTTGACTCTTAGTGTCTAACCTGGTCTCTTCATTCTGGGTACAACTCTGGAATAGCGAATTAATTTGTACTCCCGCACTATGCACTTAGCTCAACTCAGACAGGATGTTGGAAGACTGTGTGAGTTTCTTTTCTGGTAGCGTGGAAATCTAAAGACCGGAGTAACGGGTTGAAATAAAGCTTCGGAAAAGGGATGGACAGATGGGCACAATTTTTTTCTAAGACCCCAAAACATGTACGGAAAAAAAAAGATTCTATATCCGTAGGGGCACAACAAGATCTAAGCAGAACCACCAAAACTCCAAATACAAGGAAGCTACTACCAAATAACAATCTGACCAAAAAGGTCCAAGCTTCAAGAAAACCTGCAGATCTTGGTGGAGACTCGGCCACACTGGCCAGCTTCACAAGGAGAGGTGACTACACCAAACCACCCTCCAGTTCTTTTCTCATTCTTCTAACTTCTCCCCAATTCGATTGTGAACACAGCACGACAGACCTTAGAAGGAAATACCTGACTCCCCGAGGACGAGTTATTGGAGAGGAGATTTGCATGGTAGTCCGGCATTCTGGATGGGGAAGAGCTAAAAATTTTCACACACATGAGTCGATTATTCAATGTTCATAGGGTATGCTTTGGGAAGAGGATCGATCTAAGATGACTTCTGGCCAAAACTGTGACAATGATGTGTAGAACTTGAAGGCTGTTGGTTTTAAAATTCTAAGTCTCACAGAAGTTCCGACACACAAATAATCCAAAGGTCCGACAGAGCTCCAAACTACAATTTTATGAAGATAAGTTTAATACTCAATATTGTCCTACTTTCTTTATTTACCCTTTCTTTTTCTTCTTCACTTATTCTTTCAAATAAGTGTTTGCTAAGGGACTAGCAAAGGTAAAGCATAGGGGGATGATGAATCTGCGATTCATCATCTTTATTCATTTATTTTAGCTTAAAATCCCTTATAAAAGACCTGCATATAACGCCAACTCCATATTCTTACTAACTTGCAATTTGTGTGTAAATATTGTACATTTCTTACTAATTTTAACCTAAAATAAATAAAGAAAGAAAGAAAGGAAAATAAAGAAAAGAAAATAAAAAAAAGGAAGATTGTATACAGGATGACCCGAACCCCGAGAGAAGGTCAAGACTTGACCTGATCGACCAGGAATAAAGTAGGGGGAGATAGGGTCCTCAACCAGAAAATCCAAAAAAATGTGTTTCTCACTTATTTTGTGTATATCTGTATAAAACTAACATTAATTTATTTGTACCTTTAATTGACCCCAAATCAAATAACAATTCAAAATCAAAGTTGTAAATAAAAATGGGTCCTATTAACAAAACTGATTGCACAATTAAATCATGTACAGAATAAAAGTAGCCACACTTGGAAAAAGCCACTAAGCACTAATTGAAAGATCAATTCCGGCTCCATATGATCTCAAATTGAACAAATATCACTTCCATTGAATTCTAAATTAAATTATCTTCAAAATGACTGTGATTTTATAATTTTTGGAGTTACGGTTGAAAAGTCGGTTTTCTGGGGTGGTTTGTGCAATTTTCCCTTGTATTTTGTGCATATTGTATTTGTATATATATTTGTAAATATTTTTACTAATTATTTAAAACAAAAATAAAAATAAAAAAAATTTAATAAAATTCTTAAAACAAAAAAAAGAGAGGCTAATTTCCCCATTTATCCTTGTATATAATGTCATATATGTCTATAGTACATGTATATAGTTGCTATTTTTAACTAACCTTCATAAAAAAATAAAAAAATAACATTTTTTAATTCAAATAAATAAAGTGACAAAAATTCAAAAAAAATAGATAATTTTGTAAATAATTTTATCTTTCTATTTTATCTCTCATGTTATCTCTTCCACCAAAAAAATCTCTCTTATCTTCTTATCCAAAAATTCAAAAATTCAAATTCATCTCTTTTCTATTTATATGGCTCCATCTCCCTCATTCCAACCTAATCAATCTTTAGAGAGAGGAGCCCGATCTCCGAGAGAAATTTCGTCAAGGAAGTAGCCTAGCCTCCAAGCCGTCCGGTGACAGCGAGTCGGCCTTGTTGAGGCGATCACGGTCCATTTTCCACTCCTAAGGTGAGATCCGTATTTTCTTCGCATTTTTATCTTAGTTTAATCGTATTTTATTTTTTCGTATTTTTCTTCGTCATTTTTATTTTCTCTAGATCTAAAAAAATTCATCTCGATTTGATCCGCCACCGACTCGATTTTTCATCTCACTTTCTCGATCTCTCCGCCTTCGATTTCTATCTCCCACGATCTATCAACTCCGGCCACGTACGGTGGCCGGAGATCGGATTCAAATCCCTCATCTCCGATGAATCCCGTTCATTTTCCGAATTGTAGATAAATAAAAAATTCATTTTTTTTATCTCTAACGTTTGTTTTGCAGGATAAATAAAAAAACACAAAAAATTTCTCTATTTTGTATAACATTTGTTTTGCAGGATAACAATAAAAAAAGAAATTTCTTCTCCCTTTTCTTTTCTTATTTTCGGATTTTTTTAAAAAAAATCTTTCTTCTTTTATTTATTCACTATTTACATCATAAACAAAAAAAATATAAAAAATAAAAAAATAAAAATAAGAAAGCAGCAAGGGGGTGGCATCGCCAGCACCCCAGCCGCCCATCGCCGGCCGCACCCCGCGTGGGGCGGCGCCGCCATCAACCGCCGCGCGCAGCCCTCCGCAGCGGCCTGCGCTGTCGCCGGTGCCTCCAGCAAGCGTCCCACGCAGCCCCTCCTCCTGACAGGCTTCTCCAGCCGACCGTACGCGCAGTGGCTCCGCCACATCCAGCGCGACGCCGCCCGCTTGCCCCCGTGCGGTGCGCCGCGCCACTCAGCGCCCCCCTCCGCGACGCGTAGTCGGCACGTGACCTCCCGCAGTACTTCCTCCATCGCCGCCACCGTCGTTCGCCGCTCGCGCTGGTGCGCCTCATCACGACCCCGCCGATCCGTCGTGCTCTCCCCCCTTGAAGTAGTCGCCGCCTTCGTCCTCCCGCGCGGCGCGCTCATCTGCAGCCGCGAGTGCCGCCCACGCGCGCGGCCCGCTAGCCGCATCTCCGCGCAGTAGTCCGCTCCATCAAACGCCAGCACCGCCTCCGCTCCATAGCGCCTCCCAGCCGCCGGTGAAGAAGAAGAACAGGAAAGGGGCGGTGCCCCCTTATCCCTTTGGCTCCCTCTTGCCCCCTTTGCCTTGGATAGAAACGAAAGAACAAAGCCCTAGGGCTTCCTTGAGAGTTTTATTGAAAAAACAAAAAAATTGGACAAATTGCATGAAGGGCTTCAAAACTTCTACAAATTACGAAGAAGTCCCTCTCAGCTTCAAGCACAGGACATGTTCATGACATATGGGTAACATTACATTTTAGTCTTTCTGTTCATTTCTATTATTTATTTAAGGCAAAAACATTGAGTCTTTACATTTCAATCCAAACCTTTTGCAGTATTTACAATTTGGTCCCTGAACTGGAGAACAATAACTTGCTTGATCTTTTCATTGAAATAAATATTTTTTGTGATCCAAAAAAAGTTGCAAAAATTATGCTATGCTCCTGATGTTCATTTCCATCTAGCATAAATTTTTTATTGCATTTTGATTTCATTTATTATTATTAAAAAATCAAAAACATGTCATTTTTCTTTGCTTGAAATTCAAAAATTCATAAAAATTCGAAAATAGCTCAAAAAATTCTAAAAAAATTAGAGTAGTTGTATTTCATTGTCTTTTAATTTCAGACCAATTTTCATTTATAAAAACCAAAAAAATTGAAAAATATCAAAAATCTTCTAAAAATCATAAAAAAATCTACAAAAATCCAAAAATTGTGATTTCAGTTGCTGTTTGTAGATATTTGTTTCTAGTTTATCTTAAAATTAGTAGCCAGGAGTTTTGGGCATTTAAAGAATTTTACAATTGCAAATTACTCCAGGCTGGCCACATTTTCTTATTTTCTCCTTGTTTGATTTTTAGAAAAATACAAAAACATCTGAAAAGTCCACAAAAATTCTCAAAAACATTTCAAAACTTTTAAAATCCAAAAATATTTTCATTGGATTTTTCTGAGTTTCTTTGATTAATTGAAAAATTGCAATAAGAGTTGGTGTGCATATTTTCTGAGTTTAATCACATTGTTCGCTTTATTTTTGAAAATTTAAAAAAAAATCAAAATCAAAATCACTAAAAATTTGAAAATCATAAAAAAAATTAAAAAAATTAAAAATAAAAAAATAAAAAAATAAAAAACACGAAAACCAAGGATAGTTGTCCTTTGAGATTCCGATTTTCTCTTAATTAATTTTCGATTAATTGAATAACCCTCGGGATTTGTAGCCTCCCTGAGTTCGACCCTGTCCGCTATACAGGTTAATAAGTAGCAAAAATTAAAAAAAAATAATCTTTTGTTGACGTGAGATTCTGGGGATAGACAACGACCTATTTTCACCAATTAATTTCCGTCCTCGAATTTTGCGACTCAACAGGTGTCCACTTGGACCAAGCGCTAATTAGGACCACGGAGTCGGGCTAACACCAAAAAAATGGCTCTGCATCATAAATCCTACAAGTCAGGGTGTCGAATGTATCTTAGATACTCAAAAGAGACACACCCCGATGTACTCTCAAAAAAATAAGTACAGACGACTCCAACTCTCTTGAAGGACACATTGAGCAACAATCTAAAATTTTACATGTGTTGAGTAAAGAGGCACTCGAGTGGCCCCTTATTACAATGTGAGGGAGAGAAAAATAGACACAATCCTACACCCTCTATCATCTAGCCATCCATTTACACTTTCAAGTATGACGAATTAAAGAGACGGTTGACTGAAGCAAGAATAGACTTATTCTGTAGTGTTGAGGATGAGGTCTAGAGGAGAGTCTCTTGGACTGGAACTTCAAGTGGTGTCTCGACTCGACTTTCATGAAATGCAGTACATTTAATGTCATATCCTTATATTATATGTACAAAAAGAGAGTCTGATAATTAGATAAGTTGGATTCCTTCTGACTAAAGCATGGATAAGCCCAGAATTTTAAGGTCGCTTAAATTAAGGGTCTTTGAAAGATTGAGCCTTGAAATCTTTACCTGCACTGTCTAAAATTAATTCGAATCCTCCATTCTTCAGATGCTCAAGGACGAGCATGGTCTAAGTATAAGGGTATGATGAATCTCGTATTCATCATGATAAAAGTCCATTTTTAAACCCTTAGCTTAAATAAACCAATAAAAATCACCAATAATTCCTCATTATTATATTGTATTATATTATGCATAAATCTACTATTATTGTATTTAATAACTATTATTTATTTTGTAATTATTTTATCACTTCATTAATAGAGAGTTTAAGAAATTAACGAAGGAGTGCAACATCGAGCATCTAGCTGTATATCATTATCATCCCCAGACCAATGGCATGGCTGAACTATCAAACAAAGAAATCAAGACGAACATGCAGAAGTTTGTAAAGCTGGACATGAAGAATTGGTCCCAACTCTTGGACTCAGTCCTTTGGGTGTACAAAACCGCTTACAAGTCTCCCTTGGTCATGTCTCCCTACTGTCTTGTATATGGAAAACCATGCCATCTGCTTGTGGAGTTAATTCATAATCATTGTGGACAGTCAACATTTGCAATTTGGACTCACAAAAAGGTGGTCAAAGAAGAAAAGAGGATCTGAATAGGCTCCTAGAATTCTGAGACTATGCTATGATAACACACTAATGTACAAGGAGAAGGTTAAATACTGGCATGGACGACACATCATACGAGAGATTGGACAGAAAGTGTGGTTATTCGAAGCAAAGTTAAAGATATTCTCGAGAAAATTAAATAGTAAATGAATAGGGTCATTCAGAGTGCAAGAAGTGCATAACAACGGAAGCATTGTGATATCAAAATTGTCTCCTAACGCACAACTAATAATCATCAACAGTTAGTTAGTGAAGCCTTACCTTGACCATGAAACTTTCCTGGCCATTGTCGATTTTGTCCAAGTGATATGCATTGAAGGAGCATCCACAACCTTAGTAGCATCACAATATTCAGATAATGCCACTAAAAAACTCTTCATTTAAGTTTTCTTCTTTTCTTCTTTTATGTATATTCACAATCTTCTGTTTTATTTTCCGCATCCATTGCTTTTACACTTGGATATGCTTCATCCTAAGTATAGGGGCATGAGTGATGTAACTTGTCCATTCTTTATCTCATCGCATGTCTCCTCTCTTATTGATATTTCCGTATATACTTAGGGATATCTTACCCTAAGTATAGGGGGAGACAGGGTGAACTGTGAAGTTGTTCAGCCTCGACCCTCCCTGCTTTGTGTATAGTCTGCTACACTTAGGATTATTCGATCCTAAGTATAGGGGGACAGTAGAATTCTCATTCTTTCATTTGTTATGTTTTTGTATTATAGGATTTCTATACGCGACACGAGGAATATCTTCTCTCTTTTTTTTCCATCTACGAGGACATAGCTCCAGTTAAATATAAGGGGATCGTATATACTCTATATATAATTTAGTCATAACTCGTACTTTCATATTTTTAGTAAATATTTCTAAAAATGTATTCTTATTCATTAAATCAATTAATAAAATGATGTTTATTATTCCTCAAATTATTTTTATATACTGATTAATAAATCAGGTAAAAATGATTTGCAAAATGTTTGAAAAAGAGTTTGTAATTCTATTTGAAAACTATTTAAAAAATATTTTGTAAAATATTTTCAACCTTTATAGAAATATTTGGTTTGTAAAAAAAGTCTTTTCTTTGTGTGAAATAAAAATGTTTTGGAAACCTATTTGCAAATGGTTGGAAAAATATTTGAAAAATCTATATATACTGTTTGAAAAACCTTTACATAAGTATTTTCAAATATTTGTAAAAATGATTTCCAAAAATTATTTTGGACTATAGTTTTCAAAATTATTTTTAAATCATTTCCGAATAAATTTGAGGAATATATACATCACATAAAAATCAATTTTTTGTTAACTATATATGCATATTTATAAAAATAATCATGTATCCCTTGTATAAATTTTTAAAAACCCATGTCTTGTAAATAATTGATGCATACCTATGTAAATACTTGTACATATATTTTATTCCAAAATATTTTGTTTTGAAAAATCCCAAAAACATTTGCAAAATCTATTTAAAACAATGCATAAATATTGCAAAAAAATCAAAAAACTCATAAAAAAGTTCAAAATATAAAAATTACATCACAAAAAATACTTTTTACATTGTACATAGCATTTGCATATCATTCGCATTTTACAGATTGTGTAATTGAACTATTCTAAGCAAAATCTGAATATTGGAGCTTGGTTGGACCTTAAATATACCTAATCACATGTACCTTATAGGAATCAGAATTGAGGCACTTCAGGTCTATTTGACTTAATTCTTTGAGAATCATAAGAGTTGGTTCAATGTCTTCTTGACTGCCTAAGTATAGTATTTCGGAGCACATTTGCGGCTTTTGTTGATAATGACCTAATTTGGACATCTGCATCTTTCACTTAGCTTAACTCAATTGGAGTGGTGAGGGGATTGGATTTGCCGGTATGAGGCACATACAAGTGGAAGAATTTGTCCTCGTCTAGGGAGGGAAGTGCACCCCAACCCGCCCAGTAGCAGAGAAGTCTAAAGACATGAGAGTGTGAGTTTCAATAATGCTTCAAAAGAGGGATAGTGTTCTGGCTCAAGAGGAAAAGTTCCATATGTAAATGCTGATGTATATAGTATTTCAAAAAAAAGGAAAAAAGGCAAAAACTTTAAAAAGTGGATAGGTCTGATTGAAAATAAAATGCCTGTCGGAGTGTACGTATTGGTATAGTCAATAAGCAAGCTTGAACTTTGAAGTCATATGTATGTGAACCTACAGTTGGATGACTTGGCTACACTGGTCGAGCATCCTAGGATAGGTAACTGCACTGCCTACCATCCATTCTTCTCTTCACCCCCTCTTCTTGAGTTGGTGGCCACTTCAACTTAGAAGGGAATACCCCATTCCTCGAGGAAGGATTTGCTAGATTGGGGAATCATTGGGTTGTCATATTGAAGAAGTCAATCTCTTTGTCATTTCAGTTGAGGGGAGCCACCATCACACACATTGTACACGTTAGATTCATAGTCATAATGGTTTGTGTATGAGTTGAAGTATTTTGACTTGGTTATTAAGGAGATTTGAGCAAAGTTTTGGGATTCTCGAAGGTTGTTACGTTTCAAATTATTTTCTAATAAGGTTCTGATCGCACTAAAATCCAAGGTCTGGCTTAAGCTCCAAACTTTGATTTTGTGAAGATTGATTTGAAAATGAATATCATTCCACTTTCTTACTTTTTCTTTTCTATACTTATTGCATAAGTGTTTGCGAGGTAATAGCAAAGGCAAGTATAGGGGGGGCGATGAATCCCCGTTTCATTACCTTTACTCTATCATGTTGGCCATAAAAACCCTAGCACTTGCATGTAAATAACATTATTTTGTACATATTAACATTCATTATTTATTCCATTTATTGTATATAAGATATTAGTTTTAATGCCAAAATTATAGAATAAAGAAAAGAAAAAGAACAAAATACTGAAGATATTTTATGATCCTAAAACTCGAGACCAAGTCAAGAATTGATTTGGTCCACAAGGAATAAAGTAGGGAGGATAAGGACCAATAATACAATAAGTTTTCCATTTATTTATTCATCAATAATCCAATTTTGGGACCTATTTATTCTTTATTATTTATTCATCAAATCAATAAACTTTGTACATGAAAGTTGTAGATAATAATACATAAAAAAATAAAAAAATAAGTTTACACAAAAATAATATACATTGTACAAATTGCACTCAAAATAAGAATCTGAAATCTCAACTTCGCAGACCCATATCTCCTAAATAAAAACTCAAAATGTATCAAAATCACCATTATTGTATATAACTTTTAATGCTATCTAATGAAGGTGGTTTCATACTTTCTGAAGTTCAAAGTGAGAAAGTTAGGTTTTGGACCCCTTTTGTATAATATACCTGATTAAAATATTCATTTCTTTATTCTTTATTATTTTTACAATTCTATATATTTACAATTATGTAAATATTATTTATAATACATTTACATATTAAAAATATAATAAAATCATAAATAAAACACTAAAATAAAACATGTATACTAAATACATAGATGAATATACAATAACTATATCTATATAATATACTCCCTTATTTATCTAAGTGTACATATCATATCATAAGATATAATAAAAATATTTTTATGTATATAAAAATGAGCTATAAATATATAATAAGGAAATAAAATAAAAAATACAAAAATACAAAATAAAAATAAAAGATTCACAACATAGGTAAATATACCTATAAATAAAACCCCAAAAAATAACTTGAAATAAAACACCTCAAAAAATAAATAAAAATCATATTAAAATACTTCATAAAATAACAAACACTTTTTATTTTAAAATAAAAAACTAATAATACCATTTATTATTTAGGAATTTTTACACCCATAACCCTGAGTAATTTTGCAATAACATTCATAACCCTGCATAATCGCGAATTACATAAGAAACCCTGAGTAATGCTTAACTCTTACATGACATAACCCTGTGTCATGTTCCGTTTGGGAATGCCGTTATGTTTGACGGTTTCCGTTAAAAAATACAAAACTACTCCTAATATCCATTCTTATTTTCAAAACATGCCATGACACCTTCCTCTCCCCTGAAGTATGAGCGTCGCGAAAGAAAACATGAACTATTCCTATAAGAACATCAATGCCTTCGCCGCCAATCTGGACGAGAGAGAAGCATACGAAATCGCCAATAAGATTATTAATAATTGAACATGCAATTTCATCACCTCTTAACCATGCTCGTAATATGCTAATACTATTATGTTAAATCTGCATAGAGCACCCGAAGGTTATATCTGTTTTCCCAAGCAAGGTGAGGACGCTTTACACTACCCGTTCGTGGGAGATGCTTGGAATGGAGAAGGATGGGAGAATCCTTCTCACCTGCGGGTAGATTAATTACATCCTCTATGTAATACATGTAATACATCTGCATAGTTTTTTCTGCACCTGCAGGTAGATTAATTACATCCTCTATGTAATAATGCAGGTGAATGGCCAGAATCCGAGAGTGTTGAGATAATCCCTATTTTATATATTTAGATAATTCCAATTTCTGTTTTTTCTTATCTTTCGTAATTCTTTATTTATCTTTTGTATTTTATCCAATGGGTTTTTCTCCTATATAAGAGAACCCTTGGACCTTTCATAATTTTAATCCAAGTTCATCCCTTTTACATGGTATCAGATACCTAATCCATCCCTAAACGTAACCCGTGCCGCCACGCCTCCTCGACCCCTCGCGCGTCCTCGACACCTCACGCGTGCCTGGGTGTCGCCCTCGTCGCGCCTGACCCCAGGCGCTAGCGCCCCTCGCCTGGGCGCTCGGCACCTCTCGCTCGACCGCGACATCTCTAGACGCGCCTGGGCACTCGATATAAAGAAAAACCCAAAAAACGCTGACACGTGGCGGCCTCTGGGGCGGCCACGTGTCAGCACCAGAAAAATCGAAAATAAAACCTCTTGTAAAATAGATAAAAAATAGCAAATGACCTCAGATCAAAAAAGTTTCTTCACGAAAAATGCTCGTCTTGAAGAGATCTACAACTTTCATGAAGATATCAAAGCCAAATTCGGTCAAATGTGAAAAGTGAATTTTTGGGGTATCCCATGTACATAGAATACCTTGATTTTTGGGTTTTCTATTTTTTTTGTCATTTTTTAAACAAGATAAAAATCCGGAAAAATATGGGAAAAATCAAAGATAAATAAAAGACACCTTAATCTAATTTTTTTTGTATTTTTAGTGATAAAGAAAAAATTTACATAAAACATAGGTCAAAAAGCCGCGAAAATAATACAATGTACAAAAGAGGCCCAAAACCCAACTTTCACATACGAGCTCCGATTCACTTGAACTTGGTCTTGTTTCGAAGGTAATTGAATGTGTGTTAGTTCAAAAGTGAGTAGGATCAAATCGGACACTGAATGGGGAAGATATGTGGCTTTTAGTCCGAAAATCCTGAAATTAGGGTTTGGGTTTTTGGTCCACTTATTTGAGTTAGTGATTTTTTTTGTATTTTTTATTTACTCTTGTGAGTGATATGTACACAGTGGAAGTGAGTTTGTGGCATTCGGAGTTAGCTTGGAGGAGTTAAAAATAGGGGAAGTTAGGCTATTTACAGGTCATTTTTTTGGCTTGGATTCTTGGCTTCTTGTTTGATGCAGAATTTAATGCTAAAATGCAATTCTTATGAAATCATGCACAAATGCTAATTATGCGAAATAGATGCAGAAATGCAGTTGATTTTTAGGGACTTAAGCTTAATAAATGAGATTTAGAGTGATGAATCCGAGATTCATCATCGACCCTTGGCCGCACATCTGCGCCAGACGCTCGACCCCCCTCGGCTGCACACCCTCACCCTCGCCCATCGCCTGCCCCCCCCCATCGTTCTCCGATTCTATGGACGAAACTCGCCGCGAATCCGGGCGCCTTATCATCTCGCAGACGTAGAAGCCGGCGCTTGGGAAGTCTACAAGAAGAAGAAGTTTCTACCTCTTGATCTCAGGCCCAAGAAGACCCGCGCTATTAGGCGTCGACTCACCAAGCACTAGCATCGCCCACGGCAAGACCAAGGCCGATATCGAGTCCCAGCATCGCCCAGAATCCAGGTGACCTCTGTTCTATGTTTTTCCCTTGGATTGGGATTTGATCGAAGAAAATTGCCCAATACCGCCCCTGCGACCTGCCCGTCTAGATCCGTACGTGAGAAACTTAGCCGTTCTGCGTCCAGATCGTGTGCTGCACCTTATCTATTAACAGTTCTGCATGCTTCATTTTTTCGGTCCTAGCAAATAACAAGGATGATTGTATGAGTTACACATACAACCAATCTTTCGTATGATTCTGTAGACTTCATTATAGTTGTCTACTCTCCGGTTGAACTCCGTTGTTTGGCTATTCCACATCATGGCCGGCAACAAGGGTGACATCTTCTCTAGGGCCTTCAAGGGTTTCGGCTCCCATTGTTAAGATGGATGGGACCAACTATGAATTATGGTCCATGCAGTTTCTCACCCTCATGCAATGCAACAACAAAGAACACATCTTGACAGATCCAGAACCAACTGAGAAGACCGGAGCAAATGCTTCTTGGAAGCAAGATGACACGTATGCACGCGTTTGGCTTTGTGGAACTCTTTCTACAGAAATAGCTAATGATATATTAACTCAGCCAACTGCGAAGGCAATGTGGGACACTTTAGCATCCACCTATGCTCAGGCAAAGAATGAAGCCAAGATTCTTCAACTCTAGTTTGATATCTACAACACCAAGCAGAATGGTCGTCCCTTACATGTCTACTATTCTTCACTACGTGGTATGTTCGAAAAGCTTTATAGCTACATTCCCATTACGACGTCTACTGAGTAGCAGAAGACATATATGAACTTCACGATGGTCGGAGTTTTTATGGTTGGACTTGACAAATAATATGATGCTGCACGTACTCATCTTCTTACTGGAGCAACCATTCCCCCTATAGAAGACGCCTATAGCCGTCTCAGTCGGCTCGTCATCCCTTCGACACCCACGCCTTCACACTCCTCAGCGATGGCCGCTTCTCGTGGACGAGGTGGTGCGACCCAGCTCAGAGGACGCACACCTCGAGGAAGAGGAGGGGGACGTCAACGTGGTCCCTGCACCTACTGCCGCAAGCCTGGACATGCAGAGGATTCATGCTATCAGAAACATGGATATCCTATTTCTGGTTGAGCAGCAGAGCAGATTACGCCCTCAGAGATCTCATCTTCACAGGCTGATCCTCGACTGGATGATATTGTCTCTCGTATTCGCGAGATCATGACTCCTAGTGCTGACACCACCACAGATACCGCTGCAGTATCTAGAGCCTCTTCAAGCTCCTCAGGTATCACATATGCTTTTACTGGTAGTACAAATACAGACATGACAGAATGGATTATGGACTCTGGTACTTCTCACCACTTGTGTGGAGATAAAACACAGTTGAAGTCCTACAGGGCTATACCACCTGGCAGATGGGTCGTCATTGCTAATGGCGACCACTTACCAATTACAGGACAGGGAGAGGTGCAACTGACACCTTCCATGTGCCTGAAGAATGTTTTATATGCTCCTGTTTTTCAGATGAATTTGCTTTCTATTAGTCAGATCACTAAGGATCTGCATTGTCGTGCCATCTTTGACCCCTCATCCCTTGTGTTTCAGGACATACTTACGGGCAGGGTGATTGGATGTGGCCGTGAGCAACGAGGACTCTATAGACTGGTCCAATCGCCTCATGCTAGTGTTTCCATTATACCTACAGGACCTGTCTCTCCTTATTTATGGCACCTTAAGTTTGGACATCTTCCTCTGCAGAAGCTATGCCTTGTTCTCCCTCAGATTTCTACGAGATCCTCCTTTCAGTGTGAGGCATGTCAACTTGGGAAGCATCACCGTTCCCCTTTTCCATCCCGTCAGAATCGGAGCAGTTTTCAGCTATTTGAGCTCCTTCACTTAGACATTTGGGGTCCTAGTCGTGTTCCTGATCTCCAAGGACACCGCTTTTATCTCGTAGTTGTAGATGATTTTTCTATACTTTCCTGGGTTTTCTTATTAAAAACTAAATCTGAGGCTGGATCTGTTATAAGGTATTTTATTAATGAAATAAAGAATATTTTTTCTGCCAAAGTCAAGTATCTTCGTACTGATAATGCCTTGGAATTTTGTACCTTACATCTTTCCGAGTTTCTTAGATTCCATGGCATTGTTCACCAGACATCATGTATCTATACTTCCCAGCAAAACGGTGTTGCCGAGCGCAAACATCGTCACCTACTTGATGTAACCAGAACATTGTTAATACAGAGCCGCGCTCCTCATGCTTACTGGGGCGATGCTGTCCTTACTGCTTGTTATTTGGTTAATCGTATGCCCTCATCCGTGTGAGGAGAAAAGATTCCTTACTCGATTGCGTTTCCCGAGAAGGATCTTTTCTCTCTTATACCTCGTGTGTTTGGATCTGTTGCCTTTGTTCATGATGTCTCTCCAGGATGTGACAAGCTCTCTCCTAGAGCTATCAAGTGTGTGTTTGTTGGTTACTCTCGTACCCAAAAAGGGTATCGCTGCTTTGATCCACTAAGCCAGAAATATTTTGTTAGTGCTGACGTTACTTTCTTTGAATCGGTCATGTATTTTTCTCCTTCAGGTGACAGACTTATTCCATCTGACTCTGATGATGAAATATACATGCCACCACCACCTTCAATTGATTCTTCACCCACCCCTCATCTTCCACCACCTCCACCTCCACCTCCTCCGCTGGTTCAGTTCTTGCCACGTGTTTTTTTCTCGCAAATCTCGCTCTGTTCGCCTTACTCACAAGCCTTGTCCATCATCCAACATACCTCAGGTATGTAATGAGCATATTGTTTCTACTGATGGCACTACTGAATTGACTGTACACCAGGATTCTAGACATGAGGAGCATGTGCCCTCTCAAGAGGGAGATACCTAGGCCCATGATTTGGCAGACGATCTTGACATACCAATTGCTCTGCGAAAGCCAAAAAGGACATGTGTTACTTATCCACTTGCAGCCCAGAGTTCTTTGGATAGGTTGTCAGAAGATTTCAGAAGTTTTATGCTAGCACTGTCAGCCGTGCAAATACCACAGACATACCAGGAGGCTCTCAAGGATAGTCATTGGAGGATTGCCATGGAGGAAGAGATGGCTGCGCTACAGTCACATGGTACGTGGAGTCTTGTTCCTGCTCCCGTTGATGCGTCAGTTGTAGGATGCAAATGGGTATTCACTGTGAAACACCGCGCGGATGGCAGTGTGGATCGCTACAAGTTGAGACTTGTGGCACGAGGGTTTACCCAGACATATGGGGTAGACTATCGAGATACTTTCTCTCCAGTTGCCAGACATTCTACTCTACGTGTACTCCTTGCTGTTGTTGTAACACGAGATTGGCCTCTTCATCAGCTTGATGTGAAAAATGCATTCCTCTATGGCGACTTACAGGAGGAGGTCTACATGCAGCAGCCTCCTAGGTTCGTTGCTGAGGGGGAGTGTCATAAGGAGTGCAGGCTACATAAGGCTATCTATGGCCTCAAGCAGAGTCCAAGAGCATGGTTCCAGAAGCTCTCGGACTTGATAGAGCAGCGGGGGTTCGTGAGATCAACTGCAGATCACTCCTTGTTTATACAAAAGACCCAGAGAGGTATTACAGTCATTCTTGTTTATGTTGATGACATTATTGTTACAGGGGATGATGAGCAGGGAATTCAGGATGCCAAGGACTTCCTAGGTCAGCAGTTTGTGACCAAGGACCTTGGACATTTACGTTACTTTCTTGGAATAGAGTTTGCCAGGAATCAACGGGGTCTTGTAATGACCCAAAGAAAATATGTTATAGATCTTCTCTCAGAGATAGGTATGGCAGATTGCAGACCTGCCACTACTCCGCTGGACCCAAGCACGAAGTTGTATGATGATGATACTGAGGAAGTCGACAAGAGAAGATACAGAGAGCTGGTTGGCAAGCTATTATATGTAACTATTACCAGACCCGACATAGCATTTGCAGTAAGCAAAGTGAGTCAATTTATGGAGCAGCCCAGACATGCACATATGGATGCAGTCCATATGATTCTAAGATACTTGAAGACTTCACCTGGTACTGGACTTCTTTTCAACAGAGGCACATCTCTATCAGTGACTGCATGCGCAGATGCAGATTATGCTGGGTTTCCAAAAGATAGAAAGTCTACATCTGGATTTGTCGTGTTCATAGGAAATTCTCTTGTTTCGTGGAAAAGTAAGAAGCAGACGGTGGTTGCTAGGTCAAGTGCTGAATCAGAATACAGGGCTATGGCACAGGCTAGTACAGAAATGATGTGGGTCAGATCTGTTCTTACTGATCTACTATAGAAGTACCTCTTCCCATGCATCTCCAATGTGATAATCAAGCTGCTCTCTTCATTGCAAATAACCCAGCCTTTCATGAAAGGACGAAACACATAGAGGTGGATTGCCACTATACTCGTGACATGATACAAAAGGGCTTTATCACTACTACACATGTCGGCTCTGGAGACCAAACGACAGATATACTTACAAAGGCTCTGGCAAGAGGACCCTATCAGAAATGTTGTTCCAAGCTGAGTCTTATTGATATCTACGCTCCAGCTTGAGGGGGAGTGTTGAGATAATCCCTATTTTATATATTTAGATAATTCCAATTTCTATTTTTTTTCTTATCTTTTGTAATTCTTTATTTATGTTTTATATTTTATCCAATGGGTTTTTCTCCTATATAAGAGAACCCTTGGACCTTTCATAATTTTAATCCAAGTTCATCCCTTTTACAGAGAGCTCCAAAGATGACGGAATGGGACCTGTTCCAAAAAGGTGGAAGGGAACTTGTGTTGATCCAACCGATCAAGGAGTTCGTTGCAACGGGTCGTCTCCCCTGTACCGCACGCTGCACGACACCAAGAGCCATGGCACCCACATCCCCAACCCCCTCCCCTCCCCCACCTCCGGAACCTCCCATCACCGACGTGGGGGTTGAGCTCTGCAAGGGCCTTCCCCCCGTCCCGGAACTGTCGAACAACACTTCTGACAACCCCCCTCCCCCGACCTTCGGAAACAACCTCCCCCCCGTTGACCTCTGCAACCCTGCAATGAGAAAGTAATCGAAAGAGAGAAAAAGATGTGATTTTTTTATTTAGATTAATCGCAACCGTTAGATCATTCATTGGTTATATTAACTCAATCATCTGGTTGAGTTAATGAAGTAAAGTAACGGAAGGTTATGGATGTAAACGGAACACTTGCTTAAGATCCTAAGTGTAATTCGCGATTATGCAGGGTTATGAATGTTATTGCGAAATTACTCAGGGTTATGAGTGTAAAAATCCCTATTATTTATTATTAATTAATTTCAAATAAATCATGATCTTTTTGTCTTCTTGTGTTCCAATGTGAACCAATCACATCCCGAGGTTTATTGACCTCCGATCAACTACCTTCCCAGGCGCTCTAGCTCGTCAGAAAAATCGTGTCCTGATTTTTCGCCCTTTGTCGTGGACATCTAATCCTTCTTTTTCATCGACTCTTCATGCCACAATCATCTTCTATCATCAGTTATCCATGCCTAAACTATGAATCCCTTATGCATAGCCTCGATTCTTCCTAAATCATCAAATAATAAGAGTGCTTCACACTGTGTATAAATAAAACCTATCTTCTTCTCTTCCTCATTTTGGTCATTCTCTGAGTCCATTAACCCTTCAACCTTGGCCTAGTGTGGATCCTAGTGACAAGGGGGAGGTCCGATGAGGTCTGAATTAGTTGGAGGAGGTGGAGTTGAAGCCTACGACGGCATTCCAACCACCTCTGCTCCTTGCCATCTTTGATAGGTATGAGCTATGCATTTCATTCTTTGGATAGATTTCGCTATCGAAATTCCATTTTCGTCTTCAATTTAGTCTCTAGATTAGTAGGATTAGCTAGCTTTGATCTTTTCATTTGCCGGAGCCACTAGGGCTCCAACCAGTTCATTGTCCAGATGCCCTGTTCTGACTCACGCTTTCATCCCATTTCCTCCGCCTTCCATTGTTCCATTCAATCGAACCTTTTAGATCCCTTGATTTCTCTCATATCAGTTCGATAGTGCTTCTTCTTCGCCTCTCACCAGAGCACCCTCATTCTGCCTCATCCCATCTCGACATTCATCATTAAATGCCCACGAGCCTTCGTCTTCACCCCACAATGCTTCGGCACCCATTTGCAGGTCTTGGAAGGTGCATCTGATCCCGTTTGAAGTTCAATAAAGAAGCTCTAAGTCTACCGCTCTCCAAGCCCCCTCCATTAGGGCCCGTACCCTTTGAATCCATCCCCAGCTATGAAAGACCTAGGCGATCATCTAGATACCCTCAACAACCTTGGTGGAGTTCGGAGCACGGAGGAGGAGTGAATCAAAGCAACCTGTTGAGGTGTTCTTGGCCTATTCCTCGAGGGCAGGTCATGATCGTCCGATGGAGAGGCCCCACTCCAAATGCAGCAGGGATCGTTGGATGGGCCCCGCATTCAGCCGTCAGATCTCACCTGAGATCTGATCTCGGCCCTCCAGCGTGAATCGTCATCGAGCTTCCTGGACATGACACGTGTCAAGTAACCCATCTACCATCGTCCAATGAAGCGCCATTTAGGGGTAAACTGCATATTTCGCCCACATCATTTTTTTGCATTTATTTATTAGTACTGTAAATAAAATGTGTAGTGTAAATAATTGTGAAATTTTACATAAAGGACCATAGATTTATTTAATTAGAACTTTGGTCCTAGCCTAGTCTGCCGACTGGGCAGGGAAGTTTGCAAACACACCCTTGATAGTTTTTATATTTATTTTTAGTATAATAAATTTAAATATCAGTTGTATATTTCTGGCACATTTGTAGATGAACCCGTGGATTTAATTTTAATTGTAAATATGCCCTTCCCAGTTCATGTATTTTTGGTGCTTGAATTTCATTTATTAAAAATAGCATCAGTGCTCCAAAAATTATGCAAAAATAGGGTTAGATGCCCGCTAACAATTATTTTCACGCACTTTTTATTTTAACATTTTGAGTATTTTACCATTTATAAAAATCAATGAGCATATTTTTGTCCCTATTTGAATTAAAAAAGATCCAAAAAAATTAAAAAAACATTTTAAAAAACTCCCCCAAAAATGTATGTTGTCTATTTTGATATGTTTTCATTCCATAGCAAAAGTTCCTAAAAATAGAAAAAGAAAAGGCATAAAAATTTAAAATCTCCAAATCCAACAAAAAATATTAAAAATCCCAAAAATATACTTTTCATCTTTAAATCATCTTTTCATTATTATCTATTTATTAAAATTGATTTGGGATTCATCAGGACACATTGAATAAAAAGCCGTAAAGAAAACTTCCTAGACCTATATATTCTCCATACAAACTCAAAATTTAGCAAACTCACCTTTATTGTTCATAAAATTAAATTAATTATTTAATGAAGTGATTTCATTCAATCTAGAGTTAAGATACAAAAGTTGGCCTTTGAGTCCTCATTGTGCGAGATAATCGTAATATTCAATTTATTTATTCTTTACATTTTAGGTAGTTCTTTAGCTTGCACATCTTGCTTTCCTCAATCATAAAGCCCTGGGGCTACTTCATATGAATATCCTCGGAGAGGTATTCATAGAGGAATGCAATCTTGACTTCACTCTCAAGGATGTCAAAGTCAAGTTGTGTAAGTATAGTTAGCAATATTCTAATAGGTTTAAGCAAGGTCACTGGAGAGTAAGTCTCATCGCAAGGGATGTCTTCTCTTCAGTGTGTAGCTTATGTCTATGATCCGTGCTTTGAAGGTCTCTACCTTTTCATCAAGTTCCATCTTTCTCTTGAAGATCCATTTACACCTTAAAGGGTCTTACCTATATAGGTGGATCCTCGAGGGTCCATACGCAACATTTGTATATGAAGTCTACTTTAGAATTTATTGCTAACATCCATCTTTACATGTCATGATCTTTAGAAGCTTCATCACATGAAGTCATATCATTGTCAGACTTGACTAGACCTGGCCAATGGGTCGGGGGCCCGCCCAGCCCGCTCATGGGCCAGTCTTAGACCAAGAGATTTCATGAATGGGCCAGCCCATCCTGACCCGCTCTTTGGCATGCCCGTCAAATGGGTCGTCCATGGACATGTGCCACAAAACCCGGCCCGACCCGCACATATAAAAATATAGATTTAAAAAATATATTTTAGATACATTTAATATAATATACTTGAATTTTTTGTTTTACATTATAAAAATTATAGAAAGTGGTTCAAATATTCTGGTCATGTTATTAGTCCCAAAATAACAATTGACAGGGTCTGGGGTTGGACATGTATATGGTCGTCTAATGTTGATTACATTTAGATGTAACGTGTTCACCTGCTCACCTGGTCATCGGAATGCTTATCCTGTAAGTATGTTCATTGCCATAAAAGATATTTTGATCTTCTCATGATTTTAATAATGTGATAATATTATCTATTATAACAGTTTCCATTGTGCATATTTGTCTCTTGGATTGTTGGAATTCCAATGCTCTCACAAATACGTATATTGACATTGTCAGAATAGTCTCTCATCATAAGATGAGGAAATTTTGATGATGTCCATATGTAATTGTGCTTCTCCTCTCAGTACCAATAGCTTTGATGTTGGAAGCTATCTTCATCAAACATTGGCAAAAAAATCATCTCTTGATTAAATCTATCAAGAGATTTTCGTAATCAACTTTGTAAGTTGAATGCGATATCATTGTTACTACCAGTTCAAAAAAATCCGTTCAAGCAGATGAAATAAACATGGTGGTCAAAACCAGTCATCTAACTGAATTTTTTATCCTTTCTGATAATGTAGTGAAGCTTATCATTTCTTCTTTTCCTGGCTTTTGCAGAGCTACAATAACAAAATGCATCTGTTGATTGCGGGTACAGTAAGCGGGAGATTTTGTTTCTTGCTATACTTATTTATAATCTGCAATCCGGCCATGTAAACTGTAAAGTGGTGTTTCTTAAACCAGAAGGTAAACAATTCTAGAGTATGATGTGCAAAGTTATCAGCCTTACAGTGTTGCAAGATACTTAAGTTCAGTTGGAAACTACGTCGGTTCCATTTGGAAGTTAAGGGAACTTCATCAACATAATCCAAACAACCATGAACATATGATTGATGAATCATTGTCTCATAAAATCTCTATTTAACAAACGTTATCTATCTTTTTGTGGATACAGTTGCATGCTTCACTATTATGATGCAATTTATGAATGGAGGTCATTTTTCCTTTGGCCCATGGGCCGACCTGGCCCAAACCTGGGTCGGGCTCGGGCCCTGAAGTATGGCCCGTGAGCCGGGCCGGCTCGGGCCTTAGACAGGGGCTTTTAGAACCTCGGCCCGTTCGGCCCGACCCATGGGCCGACCCGACCCGCACTTTAGCCAGGTCTAGACTTGACTGATACATGGAATATATCCTCAAACTCATTTGAAGAGGTATTAGTGTTTCATCTTTAATTGTCCTTTTAGTTTTCGATTTCAGGAGCCTCATTATCTTCTCAAGATTATATGAGTTCCTTTACTTCATTTTCATCTTGATTCTTAAGAGAATCATCCTCTAAGAATCACATTCTCAAAGATGAGATCTTTTAAGAATCTCAAGGTCATAAAGTAGGTATCCAATACCATCCTAATTGTAAATGCAATTTACAATATAAATATTGATGCAAATTGGATTCACATTATACAATTAATTGTAAATGTAATTTACATTTTATATTGAGTGATTGAATATGATTCATAATTGTCAATGACACGATAACAAGTATCACAAAATAATTTATAATTATTTTGGTGAGAATTTAAGAACCAAAAGTTTTTGCAAACACATGGAAATCGTGGTGAGATTTGAGAATCTCATCAATATGGAAAAGAAGAAGGCTCCACTCCTTATTAGGAATGGACGATCACAAGGAGAGGACTCCTTGGTGGCTGTTTACCCTAATGAGGAAGGAGACTCTCCTCCTGCCCTTATTATGCCATATTGAATTGATTTAATTGATTTTAAATTTATTGAATATTATTCAACATAATTATTTTATTTGAATGATCTACTAATTGTTGTTGCAAATTTATGCAATAAAATCATGACCATTGATTTGACTTCCACATCCAATTTGTTATAAAAGAAAAGTTAGACCTAGTTTCTCTTGCAACATTAATACACAAGTTGAAAGCAATAAATCTCTCTCTCTCTCTCTCTCTCTCTCTCTCTTCTCATACACATCCAAGCTCTCTCTCTCTCTCTCCCTCAATATCATGACTATCCACTATATTGATATTGAGGGCATCACCGTTGTTGCATCGCCGTTGTGTTGTCGTATCGACTGCTTGTAGATCTCCACCTTCTTGTGTTTCTTGATCGTGAGAAAGGCTACATATTTTAGGAGATGAAATCATGAGGTTTCAAGCTTAGATCGCCAACTCATATTGCAGGAAGCATGTGTCTCACAGGCCTGCAAATGTGTCATTCGTTGGATCAAACTTGAGATAGGAGGTCTCTTCATTTGGAGACATGTGATCTCATACACGCTTCAAAAGGTAATTCTATTACACATTTGTGATCTTGATGAAATGATATGAGAATGTTTCTCATATCATGTGGTTTCATCTTTGTTAAAAAACTCAATTTCCATTGTCCCCTGCAACTAGTATGACTAGTTGCTCTTGATCGTATGTGATGCAATTTTCACGCTTCCGTGATGCACTAAAGCCTAAACCCTAGCCTTCAGGAATCGAGTAAAATTGTTATAACTTGAGGTCAACCGAATTGAATATCCGAATTTAAAGGGAGTCCACACACATTGTTAATCTAAAGATCAACTCGGTATGTGTTTGTTTCTTATTCAAACTCAGCTTCAAATCATAGGACTTTGTGGGTGTGTCTGTTGCAAACACTTTTTTTACATTCTCTAATCATTTTATATTTCTATTTGCATATCATTGTATTGCTCGAGACTAGCAAGATTTAAGCATAGGTGTATTTTAGCCAATAAAGGGGCCACCAATGATGAGCATGGAATTCACTTCTTTAATAATCAACAATTCTAGTATAGGAGATGAAATTTGATCTATCAAAAATCATAATCTTTGAATATTGTGGAACAATTTTTACTTGGTAAGATACCAAGGTCGAACACAAGGACACGAGCCTCTTCGTCTATTTATCGAAAACTATCAATTAATTCTTGAGTGATTCGGTTCTAGGTCTTCATATGTACAGGCAAACATGATGCACAAAATGATATGCAAAGATTAAAATGGTGCATGTCTTTTTGTTTGATTTTAAATGCAATTGAAGAAGATGCAATGTTTATGATATGCTTGCAGATATGTATGTACAAGTATACCCCCAAAATAAACAAATTATTGAGCAAGAAAATATGGATCCGTTTCAGTCACATTAAGTATTAAGAAAGATTAATGGAATTGAAATAAGAGAGTAGGAGACACTATAGATCATCTAAAATGTGCACATTTAATTAAGTGTTAAATCACTGAGTAACATATGCCATTATGTAGAAAAAAAAGCAAGCTTCAAAATGAAACTGAAATTATGGAAAATAGATTTGTATAGTCAAGATATGCTAAATGGAATGCAAGAGCATAAATGCAAGAAAAATACATGAAAATAAAATATAAATAATCACAAACATAAATTGGAGGGGCCCTGTTACAAATGTTCCTGAAGCACATGGGTATTTCTGAATTTTTTGGAAATCGGTTGGGGCTCTTCTACAATTTGTCCAGGCACACACGTGATTTACATGTGCTTGGACCTATATGTAATTATTAAGAGCGTCGGGGAGGTTTCTGTAAATTACCCATCCTCTCACGTACCAACCACGTGAGAGGCTAGGTTCGGGAGGCGATGCTACTTGGGAGGCACGTGGCACTTTCAGATAGTTTGGTTGTTGCTCTAGAAGATGGCTCGGTTCACCGAGCCAGGAGGCTAGGCATGGAGGCTTGGGAGGTCACGTGGCTCCTTTTGAGCCATCCGATCATGAGGATCGAATGACATCTATACGTGATAGCTCCTCATCTTCCTCCTCATGCAATGCGGGAAATCGAGGCTCCGGCGACCGCACTTTGCTCCTTTAGTGTCTATTTGCAACATGGAAGATGCAAGTACCTATGTGATGAGTTGGCCAAGGTCCCGACGGCTTTGGTGATCAGCAAGGCAGCTCAAAACAATCGGGTGGTGGCTCGTCATCGGAGGAGCTGATCAAGGTCGGAGATGGGGCACAAGCTCCGACCATTGAAGCGATAAAGACATGCAAATATTAGTCCAAAGCTGAACGTGGTGCATGCGTGCGAGGCGAGTGGAGTGGAGGACCCAGTCGAGGTGGAGAAGGCAGGGGTTCATTGGTTCTCTACCTTGAAGACAGAGAAGGTGGGTCAACATGGATGGAGGTTTTGATGGAGGGGGAGGGTGATCTGGACCCTCCGCGAAGGCTGGAGGAGTTCGGCAAAGGTGATGTGAATTGAAGGTGAGAGTGATCTAGTGCGACGAAATAATTAAGAGAAAAATAAAAGAAGGGACACGGATATGTACTTGGAGATCGAAGGTTGTCACTTACGAGCGAAGTTGGCTTTAGCTGAGGGCCTAGGCAGTCCTCGGGTCATTGCACGATGAGGTAGCCCATCCTCAGTGCTCAGCGGTCGCCGGAGGTGCTGTGACACGACAGAGTCGTCGTTGGTCGACACTGGAGTAGATTCATCATCGCCTCACTGATTTAGCCCCTCCGCTGTCACCGGAGGGGTGAGTGAGGCTGGACTTTATCTCCTTGATTAGTGGACGGAGATGAAGGGAGGCCGTGTATCGGTATTTATAGGAGGAGTTGGCTGGTTATAGATAAGGTGAGACACTCCTTTGAAACGATCATCGACGGCTCTAGAAATTAAGGCACGGTGGTTTAATGGGTCCGCAATGATGGGGGATGGATGGGCTTCGTAGGGAGATGTTATTGTAAAGCCCTGAACTTAGAATCTCCCGGATCCTGTATCATAAGATACGGTTCAAGAGGAAACCAATGGAATTTGTTTCGTGTAAATCACACTTTATTTCGAATTATTATGATTTTCAGAAAAAATAGAAGGAGGCTTAAGATGCCATTAAACCTTAATGATCGTCATTAAGACCGATTAGTCGTGATTAAGGAAACCAATAATATCAAGGATCGCTAATCAACATTAGCAAACACTAATCGAAGATTAGCAGAACTTAAGCGTGAGTCATAAAAGTTAAATTACGATTAGCGGGAGTTAAATCGTGATTAGCGAAAGTTAATCATGATTAGCGCTAATTAAACATCATTAGAGAATATAGAATATTCTGAAAAGTTCTAACTTAAGTCCTAAATTTTGGATAAGCTTTGGCCAAAACCCTAACCGCGGTTAAGGGCTAAACCATGGTTTACTAACCATGGTTAGTGGTTTTCTGGAGCCTATAAATACCCCCTACCCATTCATACTCTAGGATTTCTACTACCACCACCACCACCCCAAGGGATAGGGTTGAGAGATCGGGAGGAGGAGTGGGAGGCGGGGAAAGAGCGCTAGCGAAGCGTTGTCGGGAGAACGAGGAGGAGAAAGGTACGATCCTCTTCTAGTAGGCTTCGTTTCGATTCATGTTTTTTTTCCAGTTTGGTTTTCTATTCATCTTCTTTTCGATTCATTTTATGTTGTGGTTCGAGGAGAAATCTGTGTAACACCATACTTAGGTGCGGGTGGCTATGCACGTTAGTGAACCCTGTGATTCGTCACACCTTCACCCACCTAAGATGCGTGGTGTCCACCGATTCTCCATTTATTGTGGTTCTATTCTTTATTTTCCGCTTTTATAAATATTTGGATGGAGAAATCTGTGTAATACCCTACTTAGGTGAGGGCGGCTATACACATCAGTGAATCCTGTGAGTCGTCACACTTTCACTCACCTAAGATGCATGGTGTCTACCGATTCTTCATCTCTTGTTGTTTGATTATATCCTTTCAGTTTCGTTGTTATTTTCCTCTCGATTATTTTATACAGGAAACTCTTTTTATTTTTATTTTAAAATATATCCCGATATAAGGGGAAACTCTGCAGAAATTTTTCTAGAAATATGTCATAGAATAAGGGGAAACTCTGCCGAAATTTTCTTAGAAATATCACCATGTATAAGGGAAAGCTCTACCAAAATTTTAAGAGAAAATATGTTCTTCGCGTTCTTCGTGTTCTTCATGTGTTCCTCACATTCTTCGTATTCTTCGTTCGTTCTTTGCGTTCTTGGCATGTTTTTAGTGTTTTTATACAAACATGAAATTTGATCGTTTCAGGAGCTGTAAATCATCCTTTTCTGAAAATGAATCACGATAAAGCACTGCATATGCGAGAGAGAGCTCGATTAGGTAACAAAATCCTTACTTTTGTTGTTGGGTTTTCATATGAGATCGTTGAGATTCCTGACTTTATGTTCTTCGTTACGAAGAACCCTAATTTGGCTATTTTTGAGAAAGTATGAAAAATTACTTTGTGATTTCAACTAAAATAAGGTATAAGAATCGAATGGATGTAGTGGCTCGAAAAGTTAGGGTTTGGAAGTTAAAACGAGCATAAATATGAGTTTATAATTATATAAATTAATTTATGTGTAAGTCTATACTCAGTATTATGTTTATGCAAATGTAAAGCCTAACGGAGGAATTAGATCATGGGAATTGATGTGTTTTGAGTTGGATCATGAAAAAGGATTGTGTCTTATGTTAAGAATGACTGGGAGTAGAACTATAGGTCGGGCATACAACCTGTAGGTTTGTCGGAAGGAGCTCGTATTGGTTTTTCCCTACCTAGGTGGTACACGGTTGCCCTGTTATGATAAGTGCGTACGAAATGAATGATTTGCAAGCATGGTATCGGGAGCCCATATATTCGGGTTGAACAACGAAAGATGTGGCCATGCCATGTGGAGGCATGGGTGGTTCAATAGTGGCTAGGTCTAACATGTATTTAAAGCTGCTAGGTTATGTGATTAACAATTAGCTTGAAGTTTTAAGCAACCAGGTCTTCGAGGATGGTGTGCTTCTTTGTTTGCCAGGCTGAGGATTTGAAACCTTGGTTAATAAAAGGAAAATTGTTAGGGTAGTATTGGAGGATTGGTTGAGGCGATATGCAGCAACATAATCTCATCAGATCAACACAATCTCCAATCCCGAAGTATCCACAGCTTCGGAATCCAAGAATAGTGGGGATCCCCTGAACTAATCCCTGATGAGGAGTAGAAGGAATAGGACTTAAACTAATGAGAATAAATGTAGCTTTTTATGCAAACAACTTTTTGAAAAATTACACAATTGTTTACTTTTCTCTTATTCGTTACGTAGCACCCGCTAATTGTTATCCTATGATTTATAGAAATCCCAACAGGTATCGGTGAACCATAGCAAGGACTTTAGCCGTCCAGTCAATCACATTAGCTTTACCCTATAAGGTAGTTGATAATCTTTCTGTGTATTTCCTTCTAGCTGATGTACATGTATATGGTTGTAGTGGGACATTGGATCATGTAAACTTTATTATGTGAATGGATAAGTGTTGAAATACTTTCTTTTGAGTATTTTTATTTGCAATCAGTTTCTGAATGTTAGTTGTGATTGCTGAATAAATTATTATTGAGTAATCATATCCAGATAAGGGAGGATTCGATGGCTCGGAATCGAGGTTGTGACAATTATGTAGAGGAAGGGAGGGTCAGACATGAATGCCAAAAATGGAAAAATGTGGCACGGTCATGAGGCATAAAGTTCGGGCGATAAGGCAAATAAGGTAGAAGATGAAGTTCTAGTCGTTGGATAAAGAGATCCAACAGCCAAGATTAGGGCACAGGCATGCGACGTGGATCATATCATAGGATGTGATCTTGTAGCTTGAGAGCGGTAAGGATGTGCGGTCTAGATTGGGAGTGGGTGAAAATGATCTAGTGGCTGAGGAGGGGACGCGTGGCGCGCGGGGAGGCGGTGAGGTGATGGCTGTTGGATCATGAGATCCAACGACTAAGATAGGAGCGTAAAGCGATGAGGGGGATTGGATCAGGCATCTAATCTAGCGGTTGATGGAGCGACGCTTAAGGGATGGATGTGACGAGGTGTGGGCTCCATCCAAGGGTGTAGGTGGTTTAGGTGACGTGGAGAGGCTAGGACTCTTAGATGAGATGCCAGCTAATGGTCACGATGATGGCGGGCAGGAGAGGTGGAGATGTGATCTGTAAGGCCGATCCGAGGGCTGAGAGTGAGCAACAGATGGATGGTGGAGATTGAGGCGGGGAAGGCAAGATCATACGACTCATGTGGGGCCAGGTGGCAAGCGGAGGAAGGGGCCACGTGGACGGTCCAGAGGGCACCACGTGGTCCATCTAGATTATTCAAAAATAGGTAAAATAAAGGAAAATCAAAATAAAGGGAGTCGAATTAGAAAAAAGTCAAAACATGAAAGTTGTAGATCATGATAAGATTTACAAGCTTCATGTTGGACAAAAAGTTAAAGGAGGTCATTTGTAGAAAGGAAAATTTTTGCAAGTATTTTTATGTAATTAAAAATACTAATTGTAAAGGCTTTATATTTTCTTTGTATTTTTAATTCTTTTTAAAGCTAAAATAAATATATACAATACTGATATTTATGGATTTTTAATAAGAAAATAAAGAAAATGTTAGTGATAAATACAATAAAATTAGGGTTATTGTTAATTATAGATGATTGATTTATTTGCCAAAGATGCAGAATTAATGAAGATTTCTCATGAGGTTCTTATTTTTCGAGGATGAAAAAGAGAATTATGATGATCCAACATGAATTCATCAACCACCCCTTCTTCTTCCTCTTCTTCCTCTTCGACTGCCAACGGTTGGCCCCTCTCCTTCGTGCAACTACCCGCGGAGGCAGTTGGCCTCCTTCCCAGCGCGACTACCTCCAGCCAACCGTCTCCTCCTCTCCCTCGATCTTTATAAGATGGAGAAGGGTCCATCGAAAGGAGAACCCAACCTAGGGCCTCTATCCCTAGAATCAAATTTGGTCGCATGCCCCCTTCCACTAACTAAACCCGTCAGGGAGCTTCAAAGCTCCGACCATCACCAAGCTTCTCCTTTGTGCCTCCGATGTGGGTGACAGCTGCACCACCATCTCTAGCTCCACCACCCTCCGACCCAGTTGACAGCATCGCCGTACCACATCTCTACCTCCTCCCGCTGCAAGATCCTCCACAATGACTTCCTCTCTCCTGCATCGCTGTCATCTTCCGTCGCTTGCCGTCGCACCCACTTGTGCGCCGCTGGGAGCTGCTCCTCAACTGTTGTGCTCCTCCGAGCAAAGCTACCTCCATCGCCAACCCTGATCTTGAGGATTGGGGGATCTTTATTGTATTTAATTTGGACCTTTATGTAATTAGTTAAAGTTTCGATTTATTTTATGCAATTTACCCAAATTAAGTTATTCTTTTTTTTGCAAATTTGCTATTTTATATCCAATTTGCAAATTACATTTTACTTCTCCAATGACCTTTCCACAATTTCATAAAGTTAGTTTTATTTATCTTCAATTTGACCAATTTTAATTTAAATATTCCAAATTTCATATGTGTCATGGTGATTATCAGTAATTGCAATTGCTTCCTTATGTTTCAAGTTTGTTTACATTCAAGATTAAGCCCATGAAGTCTCTTAAAAATTACATTCATGCCCTAGTAATTCAACAATTCACCAAAAATACCAACACAAATCAGAAAAATTCAGAAAAATTCTCAAAAAGTTCCTGTACGATCTTAATGTTGTCTAGAATCTGGTTGCATAGATTTTAACACATTTCGAGTTGCCATGAATACAAAGAAAAATAAGAATGGATTTGAATCAATAAAGTGAAAAAATATCTTTGTAAATATAATACAAAATTCAGGTAAAATGTCCAAGTCCTGGTATCCGCCTTATTATTACGTAGTATTGAATCATTTTTAGGTCTGTTTGTTGTAATTTTATTTGAAATCCGTCGATTTTCGCATGTGCATACAGTGACAAAAAAAACACTTTTAGCATATTAAAAATCACAATTTCAAAGAAGGTGACGAATTTTTTTCCAACCAATAGAATATTATATCTATTTTGCTTATATAGAAATAATGGTGGTGATTCTCCCAATGATTCCACCATTATCTCCAGCTTTCCTTTTTATTTAAATACTAATGAATACGTTCATTATCTCCATCTTTCATTTTATATTAAAATAAATAAATAAACCAACCATTGTCTCCAATTCGTGGATGGCCTACTTGTTTTAATGGAGGATGACACGAGTTCTTTAAAGAACATATGGTCGATTCCAAAAATATTCTCCAAGCTATTCGAACTCGAGATTAACTACAATAAATGTAATTAATGGGGAAGTATCTTAAAGAACATGTTGTCCTCCTCAAGGAGTTCAACACGTTAATAACTTGGGACATGAGTTTCATATGAAAAGTCTCCCTATGGACTTTGGAACATGATAATTGTTAGGGTAAAAAACTGTATAAACTGTATTTCATCGTACACGTGTTTATGTTTTTCCTTCCCAGCCAGAAAAATAATTTCAAATACCTCGTATAATACCGATCATTATACCTTATATGTCCAACAGGTTGATTCCTATATTAGGTGCTGGTGAAATTTGACTCCCTAGGAGCCAATTAGTTATGGAATGATAGTACAATAACAACAACGAAGCTTTTTCCTACAATTAAGTAGGGTCGGCTATATGGATTTTCCTACAAAATAAGTAGGGTCGGCTATAAACCATCTTAAACGATTTTCTCGCATCTCAATGGAATGATATTTCAACAAAAAAAACTACACACGGTTAAGTGGTCCACATTTTCGAGACCCAAGTGCAAAGGTCTCTGAGACATTAAAGACTTGAGATTTTTTAACCTTGCTAGGATGTTCAATAACCTTTGGAATATATATTATTATAAGACATAACATATCCTTGTTTGGGTGGATTTGGTGAAGGTAACAACACTATGGGTTCGTTTGGTTACCGGGTTATCCTGGGTAATTCGATTTACCCCCTGCATTCCTAGGTTGGAATTCCATCATAAATAAATGTGATATCACATCACATTCCTTATTCCAATCCTCTACCAACCCTCATAATCATCCAAACAGCTGTTATTCACATGAGTTTACCCCAACCCACGCCAACCCAGTAACCAAACAAGCCTTTCACTATTCATAAAAAGACTATGTGCAAGCTTGTGATTGTTTCAATGCTTTATTTCATTGCTTTACTGGAAAATAAGTCTAACATGTCGTTTCGATTTTCTAGAAGGGCAACAACTTAGATTTTCGCACTAGCAGAATTACAAGATTTAATTGAGGTAAAGTTCTTAGATTGAAAGGAATTATTCATCTCCTAAGTACTTGTGTCCTCTTTTTATAAGGATCTTGTGGACGTCCCTATCTTAGAAGGGAATCAAAATATCAACGTCTTATGCCTCAGCTCTTTTTCGAACAACATATATTATATTACATTAATTTGTGGTGGGTTAATAGGGTAACACTCATACCCCCAAACATATTCCCATATCTAAAACTCATAAAATGCGAGAATGTGCTATAAGTGGTGGGGATTACTAATTGACAACTTGAACTTAAGCATTTTGATTGGTTGTCAACGGATCCATATGGGTTCGTATTCAACAAGTTGTCAGGACCAATTTTCATCGATAACGAAACGGGGACCTAAGCTCGAGACATTACAAATAGCCTCTTTTAGAACTTTTTATTATCACAAAAAGATATGTCAAAAAATCTCCTTTTTATCTAACTCGGTTCCATATAAAGTTACTAAACCAAGCTAACTTGCAAAAGAGGAGCATGCTTTCTGTTCATTGTCAAGGAGAGGATTTTGTTAATTGTTTTATCATAGAATGTGTTTTTTCAATCAACCATCAATAACTTTAATGTGGGGCTATTGAGTAGACCTGGCCAACGGGCTGGGGGCTCGCTCGCCCAGTTCGCTCATGGGTCGGGAATCAATGGAAAAGGACCAAAATGGGTCATGGACCGGCCCATGGACGGGCCTTGGACAAAGATTTTTTAACCTCGGCCCGGCCTATGGACCAGCCCGACCCGCAATTTGGCCAGGTCTACTATTGAGTAGATAAGATGTGATCTTCTAGGGATCAAAAAATAATATTGCACACGATCAACTCTTCTTTTTGAAACTATGTGTAGTACCACTCTTCGATTTGGTCGGAGAGAAAGAAGTTCTAGATTGTAAAAACCCTCATTAATAAGAGTAGTATGGACTTTCTCAACAGCAATGATTAAGCTCGACATGCCTCTTTTCCTTTCAGGTTACTCCTTCAAAATGAAGACCATGAATTTGTGTTCTTTGAAGCAAATGAGTACTCATGATGATGATGATGATGATGATAATGATGATGATGATGACGATGATGGGTTCTTTTGAAGTTGAATCTTTCCTCTTTCCGGCTCCTTTTGGGGATGCAATTTTTATCCAACATCCAATTTTGTATTTCCATGCCCTGATCCATTGGGTTGTGTGCTTGTGACAAAACCTTGCTTTTGTTTAATCCCATTGAACTTTGTATTCGATGGCTTTTATATACGGGGAAAAATAGGGCTGCTCCTTGGGGAGCTAACTTGGCTTAAATAAATTTGTGAAAATTTATTACTATATCTTTATATTATGTCATTCAAGTTCCGTGAGAAACAGAGACTCCTACGACCTCCATCTAAACAATCATTTTTCAACGATCGTAGAATTAATGAAATCGACCTCGTTTGGATGGATGCAGTTAGCACGGAATTCAAATGATATAATGATATATGAATATAATGATGAAAATCTACGAAAATATATTTTCAAAAAAAAAATAAAAAATAGAGGGAAAATGAGACGAGGGAGTCAATATAGCTCCCTAGAGGCAACACCATTTTTCCCTTCATATATATTTACCATGGCTGGCTAAAAAAAGTACAAGAAACTGCATTTCGATAAAAAAATCATGCAGGGACATCCTTGCAAAAGCACTCCCAAGAAAGGAAAACTATGTTTCCCACGAAAGTTTATTTGCATCTCTCTCTCGCTCTTCCCCTTGTAACTCCTTCCTCCCCATAAGCGGACGTGGATCCACTTCTCCTGGCGACGGCGTGCTTCCACTTCCCTCCTCTCCGCTCCCCTCCCGTCGCAGGTAGACCCCATCACGGATGCCTCCTTTTCTGCTGCTTGCTAGGGTTTGAAAACATATCGCGAACCCTAATTGCTTCACGCGTGTATAAAGTTGTTTGAAGATCTCCATTTGGTAACTTTTCTTCCTTACTTTGCATCTGATTGGTTGAGTCCGTGCTGACAAACATTGGTTGTGGGATCGGCAGTAATGGTTGGCCAGCAGCCATGATCATGCAATCCGTGTAGTTTCTTAATTGGGTGTTCAATTCATTATCTAGATTTTGTTGCGCATTTCAATCGGATTCGATCAGTATCGCTCGCAAGAGCGGCCGATGTGGGGCATTTTAAAAAGAAAGCAGCTGAACGGAGAGATGGAATTCATTGTTGGTAGCTAAAGGAGGGAGTTTTTGTGGCATTTGGGATCGATTTTGTAGTTGGCTCCACCAACATAGAATTTGATTGACACTGAGGCGGTGCAGGGAAGAATGAGAAGACACCGATACAATAACAAAGCCTTTTCCTACATTAAGTATGGTCAGCTACATGGATTCTTTGTCTCCATTCATATCTATCTTGGGTCGTTCTCGGGCTCAAATAAAAAAACTAAGATCCCTTTGGATAGTCTCATTCTAACACTTCTTGGTCCTTCCTTGTCCTCTCTTAGCCGGCTCAACATCCCAATACGTGCATCTCCTAACAGGTGTATCATCCAACCTCCTTTGCAAATGGTCAAACCAGCTTAAGCGGGTTTCTCGCATCTTATCCTTGATCGAAGCTACATCAACTTTCCGTCTGCTTGCATCATTATAAATCCGATCTTTACGTGTATGTCCACACATCTACCTTAGTATTTTCGTTTCTGCAACTGCCATTCTATGGACATGTCTATGGTTTACAGACCAACATTCAAATCTAGGGATGGGCATGGGCCGAGCTGGGTCGGGCCCTAAAGAGCCCAGGTCCAAGCCCATCTAAATATTTTGAGCCTTGGTGTTGTTCGGCCCAAGCTCACGCTCGACCCGTTTCCTTTGGACCGAGCTTGGGTCGGGTCGGCCCAAGCCTTGATTCATTTTCCGGTCGTGAAAACCACAATATGAGAAATATGGAAATGATGGATCATGCTATACATTCAAGAGAAGGATTACACATCCCTAAATCAAGCACAAAAAAGGAAGTTACAAGCATAAGAATGTCCACATTAAAGTAGCTATTAAACCATGCATAAGAATTTATGATGTTTACGGAACAACCAAATTTGCACATATCTTGAATCTTTGACAATGGCTAAACAATAGCAACATTCGAATGAGAAAACAATGGCTAAACAATAGCAATATCGGTACTTCAACAATCGTATACAGTATACCTTAGCAGGCAAAACGTCTTGTCTAGGGCCCATTCCATGTTAGGGCTGGGTCTTGGGCTTTACCCTCGGGCTAACTTCGGGCCATTCCTCGGATCCCCTAACGAGTCGGGCCTTGGGCCGGGTTGGGTTGGGCCGAGCCAAGCCCGAACCTGGTCCAAAGTATTTTTGGGCCGACATTTTAGGCGCAGGCCTGGCCCAATCCTCTATTAGGCTTGGGCTGGGCCGGGCTTTTTGGGATGGACTTCGGGTCGGGCTGGCCCGGCCCAACCCAATGCCCATCCCCCTATTCAGATCCATTGAGTATAGCAGGTCTCACGGTTGCTTTGTAAAATTTTCCTTTGATTTTCATAGGAATTTTCTTATCGCATAGGACAATAGAGGCTCCTCTCCACTTTAGTCAACCTGCATTTATTTTACGAGTAGCATCTCTATTAATTTTCCCATCATGATGCAAAATATATCCCAAGTATCTAAAAGAATCTTTCTTTTGAATGTTATCCTCACCAATCTTCGCTCGATTCCTTCATCATCGCTTCTATCAAAAATGCACTCCATATACTCAGTCTTAGTCCTACTTATATGAAATCCTTTAGTCTCTAATGCATGATTCCAGACCTCAAACTTCTCATTTACTCCATTTCTAGTCTCATCAATACAATATCGTCATCGAATAACATACAACAAGGTATCTCATCATGAATATGACCAGTCACTCCATCCATAATCAAAGTAAAAAGGAACAAACTTAAAGTTGAACCTTAATGTGGACCAATGTTGATGTCAAAATGTTGGGGAGAAGGTGATGAGTTAGTTTGCCGATTAATGCGATAGATTTATGGCATCCAAGTGTCCCTGAACACACCTGTCATACGATCCCCATCATCTTTGTGGCAAGGTATTACGAAGACTCTTCCGGAGGTGAGCCCATACTTACAACCTGTGATGGGAAGAGGGGATGTCTTTCACTACTGACTAGGTGATTGGATGGGTTTGGGTGCACTTAGCGTGAGATATCCTCGTTTATTTGCTCTGGATGATGATCAAGGCAGTGTTGTCTGCGATGCTTGGTCGAACACTTCTTGGGTTCCAATGTTTGTGGCTGATTTTTCGGAACATCACTTAGTTGAATTTATGTCTCTTTTGAATGATTTGGACGACACCTGGGTTGCTGATCGTGGCCACGATCATTTTGCTTGGAGTGATGGTGAATTTAACGTAAAAAAGGTTTACCTCTTGCTCTCTCGAAATCAAGATGCAGCACAAGACGAACTTATACGGGATTGCAGGGTTGTATGGAGGAGTAAGATCCCTCTACAGATTAATATCTTCGTGTCGCTGGTCAGAAATGGACGTGTGCTCATGAAGGTTCGACGAAGTGAACTTCTGAATACACAAAATACACTATTTGAGAGCTGCTGAGACAAAAATGAAGACCAGTATCATCTTTTTTTAGGTGCAACATCGCGAGACATGTGTGGTGTGAGGCTAGGATTGTTTGACTTGGAGCGGAAAGTACCACATTTTTTCGGCAATCGATCATAAGGTTGGTGGAAACTCGCAGGACGATTGCTATCCTATTTTTGCGCTCTTTTGGTTAGTGATGGGTCCTGACTTGGGATGCCATCCTCGTTACATTCAAAAAAATATTGATGTCAAAATAGTTAGTCTTTACAGACTGGATCCTTACACAAGATGAAGCCCTATCATACATATTCTTTATGAGATGACACGGGTACACGAACAAAAATACGCAGTTAATTCAATTCCTGACTTATTGGTGTTGGTGTCACCAATATCAATTTTAAAGAAAGGTGGAATTCATATGTCCATCATCCTCTTCCACCTCCTCCCCTCACATAATAAGGAAGATTGACAGGAATAATGGATTGTGAAGGATGCAAATCTCCTATTCAGTGGTAGTCTTGTTTTTATGGATCTCCATTGATGCATCTATGGAAGATGCTTCGAGGAATATGATTGTGCGTTGTCATAAGGGGCTTAAATGCCTCGACTACAAATCTGTCTCAAGCTCAGTTCTCCATCGAGACGACATGGCAGGGTTCCATTAGATACCCACATCCGCATTGATTGCACGTGCACCCTGTAATATCACGCTTTATATACATGATGCCTGTCATGTTATATATGCAGATTCTTCATTGACTTTGCTACTGAAAAATCTGAACAAAGAGCTAAACAACTCAATTGCATATACGAGGTTACGATATGCACTACCATATATCTTGTTAGAAAATAGAGAATACGGAAGCGGAATGATAAACAGAGCATAAGAGCATAAACATGAAACACGGAAGAACACAAGGATTTTTACGTGGAACCCTACTCCCTAAGGAGCGGGATGAAACCGCGGGAGAACGCCTCAGATGGCTGATATATTCATTGAACTTTCTCATTTGACTACATGGGTGTGGGGCTCTATATATAGCACCTACGAAGTCTCCACATCTCTAAACTGATAGATGTGGGACCAAACTCTAGATGGGGTAAATGGATCCTGAAGAGATCCATTTACCCATCTCCCATACATGTGACACATAACAAGTACACATATCTCATCAACACTATCTGGCCTAAAAACTCACTATTAAGCATAGATACAGCTGTAAACCTTTGAAAATCATTTCTACATTTAACTATATACGGTAGGGATCCTTGAGGTTCTCATAAATCATGGTCGTCGTTGTTGCCTTCACCTTCTTTTTGTTCTACCGATAATTCCTAAGGTACAACCCATGAAACCCATCATGAACCGTTTCTCATGCTGCAAGGATGAGCCAATGTCATACTCCCGTTATGGCCAATGAGCATCTTATATTGTATCTTGAATCCTATCAACCCAAATGCTCTCATGAAAGACGATTTTCTAGGGAAAAATACTATATAAAATCACAAAGTCAACTTTGATGGTGCCAAAGATGGTCCTATATACTTGAAATGGATTTTAAATGTGTGTATTACAACTGATTAAAGGCTTTGTTTCTATCATGCCTCTTCATTTATGAAACTTCGTAGACAGGGGGGCAGTTGCCCAATGGTGTTGCTCGGGGGCTGAGAGATGACATGGGAAGAGGACATCCGAAAAATAGCTGTAGGATTCATTTACCCCTGGTAACTTGGGCACGGGTTAAAATACCACCGTCCCTTTTCTAGAACATAAATTATCTCACTTTGACATCTGTATGGATTGGGTGGGTTGTGTTGATTTTTTACTGGGATCTCCAAATTGATATCTCTAGGTATTCGTCATGCATATGATCAACCATTTAAAAGGTGCATATGTTGGGGGCGATATCTCATACAAAGACTCAAATAGGAAGGACTAATTATATATATAGATGTGGATCTGCATAAAAATCAGCTCTCTTTAAAAATGATCTTTTTACTTCGGTAATGGACGACTTATTAAAGTACATCTTTAGAGAAGGAACATCAGTTACTTTTTTGGCAGAATCATTGTTTTAGTGGATAAGACAAGAGAGGAGTCAGATGAAGACTTCAGTCCTAGAGTGAGGGTTTGGAAAGATTTGACTGCTTTCCACACTAATGGGTTGTATCGTTGAAAATACAGGAGATATTCCCTGGATAAAATTCCATTATGGTAATAAAAAATGGGGCTTCATTGTTATGATTTGATTTGTTATTGAACGTTCTTTGCTTGAATTTGATTTCTGAGGAAGTATTTGCATATTCATCCGTCTCCAATTGGTGATTTGTTCTGTCATTTTATATTGACTTAGTCTGCATCTCCTCTCCTGTAGTCTTGCTGGTGTTTATGTTGATGGATTGATGCACTGGTTTCTCGAGAACTCTTGCGATAGCTTTCTTCATCTTTTCAAACTTGTTTTTTTACCACTGAATGAAGCGATGGTTTGTTTTAGCTGCTTGATGCGAGTTAAAGGTCAACAGTTCGGATTCACCTGGACTTTTTTATTTGCTTATGGGCGCACCAAAGCAGAAATGGACTTCTGAAGAAGAGGATGCCCTTAAGGCTGGAGTTGTTAAGCACGGTGCTGGTAAATGGCGTACAATACTAAAAGATCCCGAATTCAGTGGTATACTATGTCTACGCTCGAATGTGGATCTCAAGGTACAAGCTTTTCGATCAAATAAGGTGCCACTAATTAATTAACTTCCCAAGTCTTTTTTTCCATAAAAGCCAAATCTTTTCATCTTCTTGGTTGTTATTTATTCCTTTTTTAAGGTATATTTAAAAAGTGTTTGAGATTATAAATATATTTTGTGAAAAAACACATCCGCTTGTGAGAACTGACTGTTGCGATGTATTTTCTCTTGTATAGGACAAGTGGAGGAACATGAGTGTGATTGCCAATGGATGGGGATCTCGAGAAAGAGGAAAAGTTGTATCGAAGAAAAGCTTGCCCGTCACAAGGAGAGAGAATCACTCAGCCCATGGTATGGTGTCTGAGGACTTTGATGGTGAGATTGTTGATGCTAAGCCTTTGGCAATCTCCGATGAATTTGTGCGGAATCCTGGTCCAAGTAGATCAAGCCCAAGGTTGGTCTATTCGTGTCAACCTACTTGTAGTCGGTCGACTGTTCTTGAATAATTTGAGTTTGTATGACTGTGAACATTGTGCAATTTCATCTACTTATATATTTTAATACAGAGTTTTTGAAGTTGTCTAATTTTTGGAGAGGATTTTACCAGGGAGTAGGAAAGAAATGCATGCATCTTGCATTAATTTTTGGAGGGGAGTGTGTGAAGATGTGCGGGTGAGAAGAGGAGCACACTAATCTGCCCAACTAATCTGCATGGGCAGGTGGAGAAATGTGGTTTAGAAGGAGAAAGGCGTGTCAGAGAAGTGAAAGAACCAAAGGGAAGGGGAGATAACAAGTTGGCTGTTAATGAAATTATATTATTCTTCGTATGCTTATTGCTAACAATTTCAAATGGTCATGTAACCTCATACAAAAACAAATCCCGATTAAGAGGCATATATCTTGGATCGAAAGTAATGCCCTCACAAAGAAAGATGGGTAATGTTGGAAAAAAAATAAGAGAGATGTTTATTCCATGAACCCTAGGATCTTTTATACATGGAGAGACTTTTGGGTAAATTACATAAGATAGACAAAAGAAGTAGAATATTAAGAAAATAATATAGAAACACAAATATATCTCTACAATCCTCCTCAAGATGGAGCATAGATGTCAATCATGCTCAGCTTGGATGTACATTTCTGAAAAGAGCCTCTGACTCTGAGCAACGTCTTAGTGAAAATATATGCAGTTTGATACCCAGAGCTAACATGAGAGATAGAGATAAAACCTTTCTGAATCATACCCCTTGTATAGTGACAATCTACTTCAATAAGTTTGGTTCTCTTATGGAATGCAGGATTGTTTGGTATGAACATAGCTGCATAGTTGTCACATTGTAGCTGCATAGGAATAGGTACATTTATGTGTAAATCTGCTAGAGCTGCTCGGACCCACATCATTTCCATAGTGGCTTGTGTCATAGCGCTATATTCAGACTCAGCGCTGGACCTGACAACTACAGTTTGCTTCTTACTCTTCCATGAGACAAGAGAGTTATCTACAAAGACCGCAAAATGTGAAGTGGACTTTCTATCTTTTGGACATCCTGCATAGTTAGTATCAGCACATGCAGAGACCATGAATGTTGCCCCTTTTCTGAATAATAATCCTGCACCTGTAGAAGACTTTATGTACCTCAAGATCATATATACAACATCCATGTATACCTGTCAGGGTTGTTCCATAAATTGATTCACTCGGCTAACTGCAAATGAGATATCTAACATGGTTATAGTAACATAAACGAGCTTCTCAACTATTTCTTTGTATCTTCTTTTGTCCACTTCCTCTGTATCACCATCATATAGTCTCATACTAGGGTCCATAGGAGTGGTTGCAGGTCGATGTCCAATCATTCTCGTCTCAGCCATCATAGTTATCACATACTTCTGTTGGGTAATTACAAGACCCTGCTGATTTCTGGCAAACTCTAAGCCCAAGAAATATCGTAAGGTATCAAGATCCTTGATAACAAACGATTGACCCAGAAATTCCTTAGCCCTTTGTATCCCCTGCACGTCATCACCTGTAACAAGTATGTTGTCAACATATAACATAATGGCTACATGCCTCTAGGTGTTCGTTGTACAAACAATGAATGATCCACATTTATCCTTTTAAACTCTTGCTTCTCAATTAAGTCTGAGAGCTTCTGGAACTGTAACGTCCTGGGCTTAGGTCCCCGTCCGTTATTGAGGAAAACTGGCCCTGACAACTTGTTGGGTTCGGGCCCAAATGGACCCGTTGACAACCACCCAAAATGCTTAAGCCCAAGTTGACAAGTAGTAATCCCCATCACTTATAAACTACACCCACACTTCGTGAGTTTTAAGTATGGCACTATGTTTTGGGGTTGGGGTGTTACAACCTCCCCCACTTATATTCGCAACGTCCTCGTTGCGACATGACCCATTCACTTATTCCCAGTGACAGTGGCGGTTGCACGCTCCCGACTTAGTTCCCTTCAGGTAGCCCTTTCCACTATCAGAGGGAACCCGCTCTGATACCATTTGTAACGTCCCGGACTTAGGTCCCCGGTCCGTTATTGAGGAAAACTGGCCCTGACAACTTGTTGGGTTCGGGCCCAAATGGACCCGTTGACAACCACCCAAAATGCTTAAGCCCAAGTTGACAAGTAGTAATCCCCATCACTTATAAACCACACCCACACTTGTGAGTTTTAGGTATGACACTATGTGGGTTGGGGTGTTACAGAAACCATGCCCTAGGACTCTGTTTAAGGCCATATATTACCTTATGAAATCTACACACCTGCGGATACCCCCCCTTAGCAGCAAACCCCGGAGGCTGCTGCATGTAGACTTCTTCCTGCAAGTATCCATACAAAAAGGCATTTTTAACATCAAGATAGAAGATGGGTCAATCATGTACCACAACAACAGAAAGAAGAATTCGTAGAGTAGAATGACGAGCCATTGGGGATAATATGTCTAGTTAATCTACGCCATATGTTTGAGTAAATCCACGAGCAACCAATGTGGCTTTTTACCGATCCAAACTCCCATCTGCATGGTGTTTAACAGTAAACACCCACTTGCAACTGACGACAGAAGCTCCCTCAAGATGTGTAACTAGGCTCCAAGTACCACGTGACTGTAAGGCAACCATCTTTTCTTCCATAGCTAGTCGCCACTGACTATCTTTCAAAGCCTCCTGATAATTCCGTGGAATGTCCAACACTGACAGTGCAATTGCAAATTTCTTGAAATCCCCAGTCAAGCGATCAAAGGATACCATGGATGCTAATGGATACACTTTTGCTTCCGAAGCGTACTAGGTAAGTCCATATCCTCAACCTTCATTATGTTCCCTGTAACGGACCATGCTCAAGCAGACCATCAGACCCATCGTTAGAAACTATGTATTCAGAACATACCTCATGCGTGCTAGATGATGAGCGATGACCATGAGTAGAAGCAGGTCGGCGAGTATAGTAATGCAGTGACGGTGGGACATGGACAATGAGGGCTGAGGGAATAGGAGGAGGTGACGGTGGTGGTGATGGTGGTGATGATGGTGGTGGCGATGAAGGAGTTGGTGATGATGGTGGTGGCGGCATGCAGATTTCATCATCGTGGTTTGAAGAAGTCAACCTATCACCTATAAGAGAAAAGTACATCACATACTCGAAGAAGGTGACATCAGTACTAACGTAATACTTCTTACGTATTGGATCATAACATCTATACCTTTTTTGTGTCATGGAGTACCCGAAAAAAACACACTTGACTTCTCTAGGAGAGAGTTTGTCAAGCCCTGGAGACAACTGGTGGACAAAGGCAACCGGGCCAAACACACAAGGAGTAAGAAGGAACAATTCTTTCTCAGGAAATGCAAGAGAGAAAGGAATTTTCTCACCCAAGACCTACGAGGGCATGCGATTAATAGGATAGCATGCCGTAATTACCCTAAAAAGAGTACGACGCAGGACTCTGAATGAGAAGAGTTCTCGTATCATCAAGCAAAAGACGATGCTTCCTCTTTGCAACGTCGTTTTGCTGGGAATATAGGCACATGATGTTTGATGAATGATACCAAGATTTGAAAAATAATTGGAAAGTGTATGAGTATAAAACTACAAAGCATTACCAGTATTCACATATTTCGCATACAAAGAAAACACATTCTGCACTTCGTCGATAAAGCTCTTGATAACATTTCCAACTTCAGATTTATTCTTTAATAAAAAGATCCAGGACAAACTAGAGAAATCATCAATAGCAACAAGATAAAACATGTGTCCCTGATGATCAGGAACACGATTGGGATCCTAAATATCCATATGAAATAACTCAGAAATTGAGCTACTGCTCCGACTCTGACGACTAGGGAAGGCAGACCGATGATACTTACCAACTGATATGCTTTACATTGAAAGAATGAGTGAGGAGAAATCTGAGGCAGAACACGACACATTTTCTGGAGCGGGAGATGACCAAAGCACATGTGCCACGTAAAGGATGAAACGGATTCAGTAGAATGGGAGGAAATGCCAGCATAAGGAGTTCTAACTAAACGATAGAGACTGTCGTGCTTACGACCAATGTTAATCACCTTGCATGTAAGGATGTCCTGAAATACGAGAGATGGGTAGAAAATAGCTCGACAATGTAGATCCTTCATAATCTGATTAATATATAATAAATTTATAGAAAATTCAGATACATGCAACACATTCTGCAGACGCATAGATGGTGTCAAGCTAATCTCCACCTGTTCTATGATGGGGAATGAGTCCCATCTCCTATAGCCACAGTTCATCCTGGAGGGAGACATCTCTGTATGTTGTAAGTTAACCTCTATCTCCACACAAGTGATGTGTAGCACCTGAGTCCATGATCCCTTCAATAACGTCAGATCCACTACAACTAGTAAATGCAAAAATACTACTTGAGGTACTAGAAGATGCTGAAGTAGTGACATCTGAGTGATTTTCCGACGCCGATGGAGAAGCAGTGGGACTAGCAGGAGGTATAATTCCCCTCAATCGTGCCACAAGGTCATCAAATCTCTAATCCAAGGCGACAACAGTCGGGGGCTCAATCTGCTCAGCCATTGGAGCAGAGGAAGGAAAGCCATGCTTGGAATAGCATGTATCATCTGTATGTACAGACCGATGGCAGTAAGTACATGGCTGACGAGTACGACCTCCCCTTCCGGTTCGCGTCCACGATACTGGGAAGAACCTCCTCTACCTCGGGAGGCAGTCGTCGTTGAAGAAGTCTAACTCGGAGCAGAGGATGGAACAATAATCCTACTGAGTCGTTTGAACGCATCCTCCATAGGAGGAATGGTAGCATCTGCTAGGATCTGTGATCGAGCTGCCTTATGTTCGGGGTCTAGCGCTACAAGGAAGACACCAACCATAGTAGCATTCCGTTATGTCTTTTTTTGATCAGGAGTAGATGTGAGGGGCATAAAACTGTGTAGTTTCTCAAACATCCCACGTAGGGATGTATACTGAGAATGTAGTGGCCTTCCATTCTGCTTGATAGTGAAAATATCATATTGTAGCTGTAGTATCGTTGTCTCATTCCTCACTTGCGAATAAGTTACGGCGCGGATATCCCACATCGCCTTGGCGGTGGGCTGATGTAGCACATCATTGGCAATCTTGATCGCCAAAGTGCCAGACAACCAGACTTTCGCATACACATCATCCGCCTCCCACGAGGCGTTAATCCCAATCCTCTCCATCGGTTCCTCTTCGGTAAGAAATGTTTCTTACCATGAGACTTCATAAGGCTCATGAACTGCATGGCCCAAAGCTCATAATTACTCCCGTCCATTTTGACAATAGACGTTGGATCTCCTGTGGCGGGTACGTTGACCTTGTTCTCAGGCATATTGCCGGATGTGGAAGACTAGGGTTTTGTAGACCAAAGTGTGCATGTCTACACAAACATATGTGGATTTGAATGCATATGTAGACTTATACACCCAAATCCATCAAATAAACTGAGGAATCGATGCCGACAGAGAAGCGGACGACTAGAAGATGAGCCACACGCAGATGCGTTGCACATGAGGGTGCAGTGTTGCACGCTCGTGGGACTGCTGGACACGCAGGGAGGTACGGGACTGTGCACAGGGCGATGCGCAAGAACGCGCTGGTTGCGCGCAAGGCGGCATGCGAGGTAGCGCGGGGTTGCGCACAGGGACGTGCGGGCTGCATGCGAGGCAGCGTGCGAGATGACACTGGGTGATGCGTATTGAAGCAAGCAACGCTGGGTGGCTGCACGCGGATGGGTATAGGAGGGTGGCTAGGGTTAGGGCTTTTGGGTACGAGAGCTCCGGTGTAGGATCGTCACTCTGATACCATGTTGGGAAGAAATAAAAGAGATGTTTATTCCATGAACCCTAAGCTCTCTTATATAGGGGAGAGACCTATGGGTAAATTACATAAGATAGACAGAAGAAATAGAATATTAAGAAAACAATATAAAAACACAAATATAACTCTACAAGTATAGGCTACCGACAATAATACAGTAAGAAATATAAATCAAGAAATAACTCGACCATTGTGAAGAAAAGATATGCTGCTTTAGGGTCGCATCAATTTTACATCATGCGAGTCTTGTTCCTTCACATTCATGATTTTCCATTAGGAATTAGTCAAGATGTACTTTATTACACGTATAAATCATAAATCAATGGAAAGTGATGCTTATTATACAGGTGTATGATGCGCCTTGCCAAACTTTTGACCGAATGATGCTTATGACATAGGTGGACTATGTGCTGCATAAAATTATTGACCCTAAGGGATAAATTATGGATTATGTTAGCACAACGGTGTAGTAAAATGGAGGATTACTAGATATTACTTTTTTGATGACTTTATCTTTCTTTTTAGGCAGTATGCTACAGGGATAAGATATTGAAAGTTTTATGGCATACTTCGAAAGTTGGATTATTTTCTGGTTTTGATATAGCTTGCAATGGTCTAGTGGTAGTATAGTGTGTCTACCACACAAAAGACTAGGGTTCAAACCCCACTCTTGTAGGGGTTGTGTTAGGTAGTCGACGGTCAGCGTAAAAAATAGTCGAATCTTTCAACATAGATTTGAGCAAGAATCTATGTAACTGACCCTACTTATAGTAGAAGGTTTAGTACATTTTTTTTTGATATAGCTTGCAATGTTGTATTCATTTGCTTCACAATTTCGGATTTAGTGCATTCTTGTACTTTTTGATATAGAAATATCTTGTTCTATAAATTTTTTTATCCGCTAATGTTTGCGCAAATATCTAATTGAATACGAAAATTAAGTTGGGCTTTTATGGATCCTGCAAACCAAAGTGCATGCATATATATGTAGATGCATTTGTATGTAAGCACAGGTACACACATACAGAATAGTTTGGGTCCGTGTGCCAGTGTGATGAGTTGTCTTTTCTTGCCAACTTAAATATCTCAGGTGGTTGATGCTGTTTCTAATTACTTGTAGGATGGAGAGTCTCATATTGGAATGCATACTTAGCTTGAATGAGCCACATGGATCTAACAAAACAACCATTGCCATGTTCATAGAGGTATTTTTCTATGGTTGGATAATGTTTAGACACAGTCAATCATGCTGCCAACCCTCTTAATGCTGGAAAAATGTCTAGTTTTGTTGTTGAATGATAGGTGCATGAACATTTTTATATTGCATGCTGTACAATTTATCATGTAAGAAGTGATCGGCTATTGAGATATATCATGTGTTAATAGCTGTTATTTGCAATGGGTTGAATCATCTGCAGGATCAATACCGATCACCACCAAATTTCAAGGAGATGCTCTCTAACAAATTGAAAATGATGACTGCTGCTGGGAAGTTGGTAAAGGTATGTTAAATAAATTGTAGAAAATTTTGGGTCCTGGCCTTCCCGTCGTTCACATTTTCTCCTTGAAAAAAATGAATTGCAGAAAATGCATGTCTTGGATCTCCAGAGCTCAAAAACATTAGCCTGATTTAGAAAATAGTTTATCTATTACTAAGAAGCGTTTGAAAATTAGTTTTTGATTTTGTTCACCCATTTTAAAAAACTTCCACTCTTCCCTAATATTTCTTCATTTGGGGCGTTTGTGTGGTTTGATGTTTGCATATGCACGTGTTTGGGTGGGGTGGCTGTCCATTTGAGCTTTTCCCCTCGCACAGTGTAAAAGCATCAACTTCTGCTATGCAGATTTTGCATTTAGAGAAATTTAGAGTACCGAACCTATGGTAAAATTCAGACTTGACGTTGCTGGACTCTTTTTAGCTTCATGGTAGCAAATTGACAAGTTTTATTGTTATCATCTTAATATAGAAGTATAGCAGAAAGGAGGAAATAACAAATTATTTTTTATTTATTGTAAATCTGTGTTTGATTCAGTGAGACGAAATTTGCTTCATTCTATCCAATCTACTCTATGTTATTTTTGCTGGTAGGTCAAGGGTGCATATAGAATTGCGCCAAGTTCTGACTTCTCAGATTACAAAGGCTTGAGGACTGCGGCAGACGATGGAAAAAGAAAGGAACTTAATGTGGTCGATAGAATTGATGCAGGGCCTTTCAAGAAAATGCAAGTTGATGCTGGATTGACAAAGACCAGAATAATGAATTCTCAGGAAGCTGATGCCGCCGCTGCTAGAGCAGTTGCAGAAGCGGAAATAGCAATGGCAGAAGCTGAAGAAGCAGCCAGAGAAGCGGAGGCAGCTGAAGCTGAAGCTGAGGAGAAACAAGCATTTGCTGAGGCTGCAATTATGACATTAAGAAACAGGAATGCCGGGAATATGGTAAGTTGTGTTAAGATTGTTAGAACTGTATTCCGTACTTAAGACATACTCAACAACAACAACAACAAAGTCTTTTTCCACAATTAAGTAAGATCGGCTACATGGATTTTTTGCCTCCATTCAGATCTACTATTTTGGATCATTATCGGCTTAAATCCAAATAATTAAGATCCCTTCAGATAGTCTCATTCCAACACTTCTTGGGTCTTCATCGCCCTTTCTTAACTGGCTCGACATCTTAAATATCACATCTTTTAACCGGTGCATCAACCGACCTCCTCTGCAAAAATGGCCAAAACATCTTTAAGCCGTTTTCTCTTATCTTATCCTCTATCGGAGCCACTGATGCATCATTCAGGGTCTGTTTGGTTAGTAGGTTGGAGTGGGTTGGGGTAACCTGATGTGAATAATAGCTGTTTGGAATGGTTATGAGGGTTTGAGAGGATTGGAATAAGGAATGTGATGTCACTATGATTTGTGATGGAATTTCAACCCAAAAATAGAGAGGGATAAACCGGGTTACCCCGGGGTAACCCGGTTACCAATGGACCCTCCTTACTTAGGTAAGGAATTAAAATAAAATGTTCAAACTCTCAAAACCAGAGTTCCAACTAGGAACTTGGAGACAACATGCAAAACACACACATCACTTCCTGGAATTCCTTGCAGAACCCTGAGAACCCATCTTGATCCAGAGGGTCCTTCCATAAAGTGGTTAGCGGCACCTTTACATCTTCCTCCATCAACGGCCTAAACACCCTTTCTAACAGTGGGCTTCGGTCAATCAACCTACAAGATCCCATCAAGGATAGTCCAAGGTATACTGACAGGAACTATGTATGCTCCGCAACTGTGGCATCTCCACAACTTGCTGTCTCACTACCATTTTGCCGAAATCTACGAAAGAAGATTTCTATTAGTAGTATTCAGGTCTTGATGCTTCACAAAAAATTCTTTGCATCACTATTGTCCTTATTGTTGAATGGAGTCCTGATCGATCATCACTGTATCGTATGTATAACGAAGAGTCTACACCTGCTGTTGGCTAGGCCTTCCTCCGATCAAAAAACATGAGAATAACCACCTCTCAATAACGCGGAATGCACATGCAGTTAATACATCTGCTCGCAAGTCACACAACAGAGGTGAAAACCGTTTCTCTTGCATCATAGTACTCTTTAGTTGATTCCAGAGCAAATGGGAACTCATAATCGAAGGCATGCGAGATCCACCACTAGAAACAATGTGTGGATGTTAATCCACTAAAATAAGGGTTTGAAAGGGATATACGTAGCGACATCTTGGGCAAATATTTGAAGTCCTTAATCAGAGCTGTCTTGTACCAAGTGCAGTATAGTAACTCTCATATACATCATGTGTTAAACCTTGTTCTATTTATGCAAGTTCCTAGCAATTAAGGCCATTCCTCCAGATTTTACATCGTGTATACCCATATAGTCAACCCAAAAGCTAATTTCAGCTGGTTTCTTGTAAAACCTGTCGTAATTGGAACTTTGGTGAACATTGGAACTCTATGTATATGCATATTACAGAGAAATTTGTTACTTATGCTTTTATTCTTATTACTGATCTGAGTAAGGCTTGCGTTTGTGGTTTATAACTAAATGTAATTTGGCGTTGCAGGTGGGTCTGGCATAACCAAAAGCATTGCGACTTGGAATCAAGTTCTGCACCTACAGTCGAATGGTATTTGCAGCTCTCGGATGTTGCTGATGTAGAGTTGTACAATTTGATGTAGTTGGATCCTCACCACCAGCATTTTGGATGGGTAATTTTTGAATCATATGCCTTCACCTGATTCCAAAATATTGCCTTTTTTTGCAGAATTTGTATGTCTAAATATTGGCATCTGCAGCATCTGATTTTGCCACATCGCAATTACTAACTGGTGTTTGGTTGATGATCGTAGCTAGTCTCAGTTGTTTTCCCTTCATCACCTGAAGTGGATGAAATATGTTAATGGCAATATTATAATATCTTAGCAGCATCTTTGTAGTTCCTGAATATCAATCATTCATCTAACTTGACGAAACCTCGAATGATGTCGATTCTTTCGACATCGAGGTATTGTAATTATTGGCAGTCACATAATTGTATACTTTTGCCAATTTTGACACACATCTCATTTTGCCTTCGGAGATTGTTTGGATGGAGGACTGAATTGATGGATTTAATGAATCAACTTGTTTAGTGGAGGGTGATAATCTGCCAGCAGGAATAAATTTAGTATTGGACAAAATGGCATGGAATTTTGATAATCTCTTTTATGATAAGGACTTTATCACTGGCTTTATCACTGGTGTCCTTATGATATATTGCAATATCAGTTATGCTCTATTTTTCGGAATATCAGTTGTCTCTGACGTTTTGTTCTGTTACCACTTGTACCCTTCTGTTAGTTTCACAGGTAATGAAGTGAACTAAACCAAGGTTTACTCAATCATGTTATGGGTAAGAGCCAAGAGATGTAAAATTGGAAACCAGACTTGTTTCTTCTTCCCCATCACTTTCCCTTCTATCCTCCATATCTATATCCTCTCCGGTCTAAGAACGTTGTCGGAGCAAAGCTCCCTTCTCCCATCTTCACAGTGAGGTGCACCCATCCACCCTCCATTCCTTGAATGCGAACCCATCTTCCCTGTACAGAAATCCCTTCCCATGTTCACCTCTCTGAACCATAGGTTGAGATCTTTGGATCCTTAGTCTTTAGTCTTTAACTCAACTTGAGAATTCTCTAATAAGGGGAAGTGAAAAGAAAAGAAATGGAAATGTATGTATATCTGTAATTACAATAAATATTCATTCAGTCTTTTCTTTATCTAATTCTTCAAAAAAAATAGATTGATAAGGATTCATCTCTTTAAAAAAAGTATAATTATAATATATTTTTATATCTGCTGAGATAAGGATAATGAATAATGTGGAGGTATGCGATAAGTAAGGTTTATACTTGTTCTATTGTTTTGAAGATAAAGAAGGGAAAAGTACTAGACAGATGATGGATGTTGTAATCATGATGCGATTATTTATTTTGGGATAATTTATACTGAGATAAACCCTACTTATCTCGTAAATATTTAGTTATCTCCATATAAAGTTCCCTTATCTCAAATAAGGTCCACTTATGAGGATAATGATTTGTAAATGTTTGTGTGTGTGTTTTTATCGAGTTTTTAACGAATCGAACCTAAGCGAACATATGATTCTTGGTTTCGGTTCGTTTATTTGATCGAGCCTAAACTTGTGTTTATGCTCGGTTCGTTTATCTCCGAACCGAAACCGAATCGAACTTTTAACGAGCCGAACCTGAGCGAATATCGAGCTTGAGAATCTTTTGAAACCCCTAATTTGAGATGATTTGCATGCACGTTATTCCCAAGAAAGGAGGCGTGTGCACGAGAGAGAGAGAGAGAGAGAGAGATGAGGAGAGCATTCCTTTAGGAAAGTGGGAGAGCGATCGATGGAGAAGGAAATTTCGATATCGGGTATCGTATCGATACCATGCCGAAAAGAAATTCCACTAAAATTTTGTCGAAATTTCAGCAGATTTCGATGGCATTTCTCTCAAATCGAACTTTGTAAAGGAAGGCTCTTATATTGCTAATTTGCTCGAAATGTCGATCCCATATCGAGATCGAAATTCCGTATATTTCATGAAATCTGAAACAGTTTTTAAGGAAGGAATGAGCCCAAGTGTCAGCTTTAATTATTAAGATAGATAGCTATTTATAATGATTCCACGAATTAATAATGTTTTAGAAATCTCCCGATTCTTGTTGATGTCGCAAGCGAAAACAATTATGCGATTTAAATGGAAGAAAACTATATACTATGTTTTTATTATCGCGATATGTGCTTTGCAACAAAAAAACAAAAACATTCGATCTTAAATAACTATACCTATTCATTTTGTTTCTATGACACTCGAATTTAGGCAACATAATAAACATTAAATTTCTGCTGTGCAATTTTCATATTCATAAATGAAAGATATTAATTTATCATCCGGACTCATGCCAGATACATATATAGTTGTTACATCATCTTTATCCATAATCAAAGATATTAATTTGGCGTTGCAGGTGGGTCTGGCATATTCATTATATCGGATATGCTCATACCTTTTTACTAAATTCACGATTCTGTTCTTTAGTTAAGGTAAAGTAGGGAAAAGGACAAAATTGTAATTTTTGTAAGAATATATGTGCATACCTATTGTAAAAGTAAAAAAGAGTATACGTGATAAAAATCATTTAATATCCTTATATTTATAAATAAAAAAAAGATTTATAAATACAACTGCAGTTGTTTGTGGATATCAAAGTGATATCAATATACGTATCTATTTTAAAATAGATATAGATATAGATGTCAAAATCTATATAAAACAAATATGGCGAGGGATTGGATAAAAGATATATCCATATCTATTTACATCCTAAGGTTAATTGACAAATATAAAATTATAGAGAGTGTTTTAAAGATAACTTTCGTGCCTACTCAACATTAACTTTAGGGGTGACATTCCCTTGCATAGCTTTAAAAATATATATATATATATATATAGAGAGAGAGAGAGAGAGAGGTGTTCATTGAAACGTTAATGGGCACATGACTCATTGGATAAGCCCTCTCTCTCTCTCTCTATATATATATATATATAGAGAGGGCTTATCCAATGAGCCATGTGCCCATTAACGTTTCAATGAACACCCATTCTGGGCCATACACGTGTAGTAGCAATAGCTATATTTCTAATTATAGACTACCACGTATTTAAAAAAATCATATATTTCCTATACAACGTCTTTAAAAATTGGAAGACGGTTTTGAAAAGAAACGATTCAAATAAATGATTCCACGCGTATGATTAAGGACCCAAACGCTATGATGGTAATAAATATAATTCGGTCAAGTAAATGCTTATTGTGAGATCAGTAATATCAAGACAATGATCAGTAATTTACATCCAAATAGTTACATTGTACAGAATTTAGTAATATGTATAAAATGGTCAAGTAAATGTGTGTTGTGAGATCAGTAATAACATAACAAATGGTTAGTAATACCATTGTCTATGTAATGTGCATTGCATTAACAAATAGTTACTTTCTTACTTGAGCAATGCCCATGACTTACTGACCATTACTTTGTTATTACCGATCTCATAGTAGCTATTACTTGAGAATCGTACGCATATTACTGAACATGTGATATAAGACATAGATATAAACATTACTTAACACAAACAATAATTTACTTGATAACTGTATATATACTACTTGAGTGTCATCTCTAAATTACTGAATTCTATTCAAAGTAATAAAACATATGGAAATTACTGACCATTTGTTATGGTTTTACTGACTTCACAACAAGCACTTACTTGTCCATTGTGTATATATTACTGAAATCTGCACTATGTAATAAAATGAATGTAAATTACTGACCGTTGTTTGGATATTACTGACTTCACAACAAGCACTTGTCCATTGTGTATATACTACTGAATTCTGCACCATGCAATAAAATGGATGTAAATTACTGACCGTTCTTTGGATATTACTGATCCCGCAACAACCATTTACGTAAGTATTGTCTCTAAATTACTGAATTCTATTCAAAGTAATAATACATATAGAAATTACTGACCATTTGTTATGCTTTTACTGACTTCACAACAAGCACTTACTTGACCATTGTGTATATATTACTAAATTCTACACCATATAATAAAATGAATGTAAATTACTAACCGTTGTTTTGGATATTACTGATCTCTCAACAACCATTTACTTGATTATTGTATATATATTTCTGACCTGAGCATTTGGATCTCGATTTTCTGCAAGAAATCATCGATTCGAATGTGTTCTTTCCAAAACGATCTCCCAATTTTTTAGGATGCATATAATTGGAATACCACTTATTGTTAAATCGCTTTGCATGTTAATCTCCTTCCAAAAACAACATCCTTCGAAATAGGTAACCACTCAATTCGTAATACACGTGTGTGGCCTACAAATGGTGCTCACCAAAATGCTAATGAGTCCTGTGCGCATTGGATAAAAATCCTCTCTCTCTCTCTATATATATAGAGAGAGAGAGATCTTGTGAGAGCAAAAAGTTGTGAAAGCATGAGAGGGGTGATTCTTGACCACATGATTCACCTAGGAGAGAGAATACCATGAGAGAGAAAACAAAATCATATGGTCCAGAATCATTCCTCTCATGCTCTCACAACTTTTTGCTCTCATAGGATCACTCATGTGTGTGTGTATATTTATATATGGGAAAAAGGAGTATGCTCCCTGGGAATAGCCAACGGGGCTACTCCCACCCTTATTTTCCCTTATTTTTTAATTTTTGGAAAATAAAAATTTGTATATTCATCTCTATCTCCCTCTAACATTTTATTAAAATTTCGTCAGAAACAGAGACTCCTAAACCCTCCATCCAGACGCCATTTTATTAACGGTCGTAGGATTTTTTAAATCGACCATGTTTGGATGGAGGCCGTAAGAGTCTCTGTTTCTGACGAATAGAATGTTAGAGGGATATAGTAATGAATATACAAATTTTTATTTTGCGAAAAAATAAAAATTTTTGGGAGAGAATGGGGGTGGGAGCAGCCCGTTGGCTACTCCTAGCGAGCAGCCTCCTTTACCTCTCTCTCTCTCTCTATATATATATAGGATAACTTCAAATGAGGTGGAGTCTCACCAATAATGTGGTGAGCCATCAATCGGATTCGTCAGATCACAATCTGACGGTGGCATCAAAAATATTATCCAAAAGGGTATTTCCATCATCTCGTTTTTTTTGTAAATTCGAATTTCATGTAATGGATTTGAATTATCATTTAATGTTTTCTGGATTTAGTATTTTTGAATCATACTTTTACTGGTCTTTTTCTAATTTTACGCGGAATGAATTGGATTAAACCATATCTTTGTAAACGCCCGCGAGTTTTTGTGAAAATGTATGTTCTTTTTGTAAATTCGGTAATGATTTCGTTTTTCACATTTTCGTTCGTAAATTGGTAATTCTGTTTTGTAAATGGGTACATTTGTTTTGTAAACTCCAATGAGTTTTTGTAAGAGTAATTATCCTCTTTGTAAACTCTGATCTTTTTTTGTAAATGTATATATTCATTTTGTAAAATTTATGTGACCTTTTGTAACTGTATCGTGCTCTTTTGTAAAATTCGCGGAGAGCTCTGCAAAAATAAGATACAACAACAATAAGATTTGTAAAAAAGTGAATCAATATGTAAATCAAAAGGTCAATTATGTAAATTATCAAACAACAATGTAAACCCGTGCATTACCATTGCACATCCACCGATCGACCCCCCTTTCGCCTGGAGGAACTTCACAGCCCTCGACGAAAGCCCCTTCGCCATCACTGCCAGCACCACCACCGAGCTCGACCCTCCTTCTCCATTGTTGTCGTCAACCACAGGAGCCCCACCCATCCGCCAGGAGCCCTCGTCGGAGAAGAAGTATCACCTGCTCTTTGCGTGGAGGAGAACCTCTGCCAGGAGCTTGGTGCCGATCATTACGGTCACGCCTCGCGTTCGCAATGGCGCCCCGTTGCCGTCCTTCCCCCGTCTGCCTCCTCCCTCATCGCATGACACTGCCCTCAGTGCCTCCACGGTCGAAGGTCATCGTCGCAAGTGGCATCGCCGCCCCCTTTGAACAGCGACGTTGTCGCGCTCCCGATCATCGCGGCCGCGCCTCACGTTCCAACGCGACGCACCTCCGCCGAACGACGCGCAACTCCGGAGGATCACCTCTGCCGCTCGTCCAGACCTACGGGTGGCGGCCGTCCATCCCCTTTTGGTTGAAGGAGAAGCGTGATTATAGCCACATGAATTGTCGTTTCCTAAATTATAGGAAATTTGAAAGCTAAAATGAGAAATGATCAAAAAGACCAAAATGGATTTTCACCCAATAAAATCAAAATTAATTATATACATTTAATTATAGCCACACGATTAAAATCAAAAGGGTGTGATATATGGCTCATCACAAAATTGGTGAGTCCCCGCCTCATTTGAAGTTTCTCCAATATATATATATATATATATGTATATATATAGGGTAAAATGGGGCTGCCCCCTGGGAGTAGCCAACTTGGCTACTCCCACCCCTATTTTTTCCTCATTTTTTTATTTTTTTGGAAAATAAAAATTTGTATAATCATCACTATATCCCTCTAACATTTTATTAAAATTTTGTCAGAAACAGAGACTCCTAGGCCCTCCATCCAGACGTCATTTTTTTAACGGTCACAGGATTTTTTAAATCGACCCTGTTTGGATGGAGGCCGTAGGAGTCTCTGTTTCTAACGAAATTTTAATAGAATGTTAGAAGGATGTAATGATGAATTTACAAATTTTAATTTTCCAAAGAAATAAAAAAATGAGGGAAAAATAGGGGTGGGAGTAGCCAAGTTGGCTACTCCCAGGGGGCAGCCCCATTTAACCCATATATATATATATATATATATATATATATATATATATATATATATATATATATATGAGGATGGGGAGTATGCACCCAGGTGCATGTAATTTTACATGCACCGGGGCCTATATCTACCACACTTTTTACTTTTTTTTGGAAAATAACACCGTGTATATTCATATATATATATATATATATATATATATATATATATATATATATATACGGTACCGATCCTATGCGCCCTACAGTTGTGCGCTCTTGTGCGCCTAGCCCTATTCCGTTTGATTAGAATCGTTCTTGCCCTCCAATTTCGGATAACCCGTAATACGTGCAACGCCTCTCCGTCTCTCCTGACAGATTCCTATTGCCGATCACGTCTCTCTCTCTCTTTCCCATTGAAACGTCACGTCTCCCTCTCTCCTTAATCTAATCATATCTCAACCTATCTCTCTCCTCCATAAATACAACCATAATATCATATTCCTTTCCTCCCTCCATCTCTCGTTCTCTCTCATAAATAACAATGTCAAACATTGCATTGCAATTTAGTACATTGTACGCAGATTCACATTTCATTATCTAGTAAATATAAAATTGTACATTACTAAATAAAATAAATAATTTGAAAAACATATTTTGAGATGCAACCATCCATCCATAAAAATCAAAATATAAAGTAGACTATCTGTTGAAAAAACTGATAACATAATTGAAAAAAAAATGATTTTCTATTTTATGAAATTTGAAATCTCATTTAGGTAATGAAGCATCTTTGCCCCCACGTTTCAACAACCCTGCAAACGAAAATAGAAAAAATTAGTGTTAATTCAAGTATTTGTTTATAGCATGTTAATTTAACTTCAAATATAACACAATTATCGTACCTTTTCTTTTTGAGTTATGGGGGCAATTTCGAGTATCATGGTGCGCCATCATATTACAACCTTTGCATAATCTTTTGGGCTTAATTGCTTTGTCCATAGCAATTTCTCGAGCACTTCTAATTCTTCTCCCGCTTCCCTTTGTCTTGGATATGTTTGGCGGATGCACATCAACATCTGATTGTATGGTTGAAGCTTTGTATAAATCAGAGTTGGAGGAAATTGATTTCAATTCATCAAGACCTTTGATGATTTCATTCATCTTTTTCTCTGCATATAGATATGTCTCACTAGAGAAGCAAGCATCATCCAATGCTTTGGTGAATAATGCAGCCAAACTTGCCCGTGTAGCATGCTTTGGTTTCTCTTTTAACCGTTCTAGTACTATTCCATTGTCATCCGTAACAACATCTTTCATGGCATTTATGGTCCATCTTTTAAGAATGAAATGTTGTGGGAGGTCAACAACCAATTCATTTCTTAAAACAAAAAGGATATGTCTACAAGGAATCCCTTCTGATTCAAAAAGAAGGCATGTGCATTGTGCAACTTTATTATCTATATCATATTCCACTTCACGAACTTTGACGTCTTTCTCAAAATTATTAATAACGTATGATTTTTTGTTGTTGTTATCATGAACAACTTTACCAATGCAACACATGCTTTTTACAAGTTCTTCTTGAAATTTGTAAAATATACCATGTGTATAAAATTTTGACATATGCTTTTCAATCTGAAAAGGTGTCTTTAAAGGTGGACAACCATATAGAGTCTCGTGATCAGCTTTCAATTCATTATACCTTTGACGTTTCAATGCTCTTTCAAAACGGCTATAGAACTTTTCTAATGAAGTTGAACAACTGACATATTTATCATAAAATGCATTCATACTTTCACTGCGTTGTGTGCTTCTTGTACCAGCCATGAAAATATTTCTAGAATACGCGGGTATCCATTTCTCCCGATTCATGAATATAGTAGATAACCATTCATGATCTTGAAGTTCTTTCTCGATGATGATCTTCATCCAATTCTCTTCAAATTCTTGAGGACTTTCAGTCTGCCAAATGCATGTATGAAATTTATTCTTAAATTCATGATCATGAATGATTGCACCTAACTTTTCAGGCACCTTTTTCAAAATATGCCACATGCAATAACGATGTGGGGTAGTGGGAAAGGAAACTTTAATAGCTGCAGTTATCGCAAGATCTTGATCTGTTATTATAACACATGGTGGGCGATTAGACATTGCCTCTTGCCATCTCTGAAAAAGCCATATAAATGAAGATTCCTTTTCATCTTGCAGTAAAGCGCACCCAAAATTTATTGATTGACCATGGTGATTTACACCAGTAAATGGAGCCAAGATTAAGGAGTACTTATTTGTTTCAAAAGTTGTATCAAAAATAACCACATCGCCAAAGATTGCATATGCCTTCCTTGCAATACCATCGACCCAAAAGACATGTGTTAATTTTTTCTCCTCGTCAACCTTATGAGCATAATAAAATGACGGATTCATTTCTTTCTCTTCCTGTAGTTGTTGTAGAAATCTGTGGGCATCATACTCTTTCTTGTTGCATCTCAAATCTCTTTCAAAGTTCCTGATGTCTCGTTCGGTACATCCAATATTTTGGTAACCATCATTTTCAATCTCAAGAACCGTTAACAATTTGGATGTACTGATATTAGCCTCCTGAAATGTATTAATAAGACACTTTTGGGCAACAGTCACTTCTCGATGTGATCTTAGAAAATGAACTTTATCTGGAGAGCAAAGAGTGTGATTGTGATTTTCAATGAAAGTTGTAACGGTCCAACTGTCATCTACATTCTTACGAAGTATCATCTTAGCACTACAACCACATCTGGTAGTGGTTCGCCTTCTTTGATCTTCTGTATTCCTTTTTCTGAGAGCTTTTATTCCTTGCTTTGCACAAACCCATTTCTTTTCATATAATTCTTTGTTTTCATCACTGCGATACTTAGTGCTACTTCGTCTTACGGAAAAACCAGCTTTCTTCGCATATGCATAATAAAAGTCTTCTCCATCTTTCAGTGTAATAAAAATCATTCCCAACTTTGGTTGTTTCTCAGATTCTACTATGGGAATATTGTTGATCAATTCATCTATTTTTTCTTGTGAATCTGTAATTTAAAAATAAAAAATTATTCTACTCAACTATTTCATATGTCGTAATATCTAAGCAATATAATCGTAAATGAAAATAATTACTTTCACGTTGAAATTTTTCAATAAAAAAGTTGAAATTATACCCGAGACATAGTTGCTACTCTTATGAATCAGATTCTCGCTATTCATTCTTGTGTGTCCATTATTTTTGTCGGTAGAACCTATCAACATTGGATCCTCTTCACCTTCCATATCACCGACCTGGGTACTATACTGATTAAGATCTGCAAATCCAAACAAGATTTTAATATTAAAAAATTGCATCATCTATATCCAAAATACAAGTAGTTTTAATAAAACATACCGATATGTTGGTGAGGATGATGAATATCCTCTTCATTAAAAATAACTCCTTGTGACAACTTTTTCCTGCAATCATTTCATGAATACTAATAACTCTTAAAGTAGAGAATATAAAAATACACTGATATAATATAATTCGATGAACCATAGTTTTTGACAAATACATTGAATAACATTATAGATTAATTATAGATTATATACAACATCCGTAAATATAACAATCTTTACATGTTAAAGTACATAATTTTTTTCAAGTTTACATGCAATAATAAAGAGAAAGACATAAAAAATCTGATAGGTATATGAAAGAAAATGATAACTTCGTTCTTTGCTAGAAAATTATAAAAAATTCTATAGAGAGATAGATAACAGAAGTGAGTAAATGAAAGGTGTAGAGAGGGAGAAACTTACTTCTTTGCTTGAGAACGAGAGATGGAGGGAGGAAAGGAATATGATATTATGGTTGTATTTATGGAGGAGAGAGATAGGTTGAGATATGATTAGATTAAGGAGAGAGGGAGACGTGACTTTTCAATGGGAAAGAGAGAGGGAGACGTGATCGGCAATAGGAATCTGTCAGGAGAGACGGAGAGACGTTGCACGTATTGCGGGTTATCCGAAATTGGAGGGCAAGAACGATTCTAATCAAACGGAATAGGGCTAGGCGCACAAGAGCGCACAACTGTAGGGCGCATAGGATCGGTACCGTATATATATATATATATATATATATATATATATATATATATATCCCTCCAATATACCATTCAAATATCGTCAGAAATAGAAGCCCATAGGCCCTCCATGTAGAATAGGTTGATTACAACAATTCTAAGACCGTTAAAATTACATGTTCTAGATGGAGGGAATAGAAGTCTCTGTTTCTGACGAAATTTGAATGGTATATGGGAGGGATATATAGATGAATATACACGGTGATATTTTTCAAAAAAAGTAAAAAATGTGAGAGATATTGGCCCCGGTGCATGTAAGATTACATGCACCGGAGTGCATGCTCCCCATCCCCCCTCTCTCTCTCTCTCTATATGGAAGGGGATCCTACTCCATGGAGTATGTAACTTACCTACTCCACTTTCTTTTTTTCAATTTTTTTATTTTTTTGAAAAATGCTTCCATGGATTTTCATAATTATATCCCTCTAATAGTCATTCAAAATTCGTCAGAAATAGAGACTCCTACGGCCTCCATCCAGAACATAAAAAATACAGCAAATCCGTGACCATTAAAAAATGACAGTCTGGGTAGAGGCCATAGGAGTCTCTGTCTCTGACGAAATTTGAATGGCATATTAGAGGGATATAGTTATGAAAATCTATGGAAGCATTTTTCAAAAAAAAATTGAAAAAGAAGACTTACCTACTCCATAGAGTAGGATCCCTTTTCTATACACACACAGACACACAGAGAGGAGTGATCCTATGAGAACAAAAAAATGTGAGAGCATGAGAGCATGCATTTTGGACCACATGATTATGTTTTCTCTCTCTCTCCTGGTTGGATCATGTGGTCCAGAATGCATGCTCTCATGCTCTCACATGTTTTGGCTCTTATAGGATCACTCCTCTATATATACATACACATATACATACATACATATATACACACACACACACACACATACATACATACATATATATACACATACATATATATACATATATAACTCCCCTTGATAGTTCAATTCACTTAGATGTTTTTTCTAGAGAATTGATCAAGGTTATCATTGAATCATAAATGCCGAAATAAAATGATATCGGAGGTTACATAATAACTTCACAAAGAATAATGTAGCTCCTAATTGCAGGATGTATGAATACTATCTATAAACTCAACTATGTGATATATTATATGGGTTTAATGGAGTTGCACCCAGGGGATGCTTCGCCCCATGTTTTGATGAATTTTCCTATTTTTTTCAAAAATACCGTAATGTATTTTCATCACTATATCACTCTAATACGTCATTCCAATTTCGTTAGAAACGGAGATTACTATGCCCTCCATCTAGAACATGTCGATTACAACAATTCTAAGACTGTTAAAATTACTTGTTCTAGGTGGAGGGTATAGAAGTCTCTATTTTATACGAAATTGGAATGACATATTAGAGGGATATAGTGATGAATGTACATGACAGTATTTTTGAAAAAAATAAAAAAACCATCGGAAAATGGGTCAAGACAGCCCACTTTTTTCGATATTATATTATATCTACTCCATTTATCTTAAAATGCAAGTATATCAGTTGCAATATAATATTTATGTATATGGTACTCAGTAGTGATTGTTGAAACTATGAAGCCATTAACGTCAACATTAAGTTTTGGCAGTGAGTCAAACTAAGGTGTTGTAACTTGTAAGGGTCAACATCGTCCAGGGTAGTACAGTTCTCAGGGAATCGATTAAGATAAAAGATAAGTCCTTTACAATTGTAACTGCAATATCAAGTTATATTTTTGTTTATGACTTGTGTTGGCTGTTAAGCCACCTAAGTTGCACAATGATTGGTCCAAGGCAAATCCAGATCATGAATATTTTAAGAGCTTATGTGATTTATAATATTTTATGCACCCTATGCATGATTATCATCATGAATAAGTTATATGATCAACTTGAAACGAGAACAAGGCAAATCTCATTTTTATGATAATATAAGAGTGTATGTGTGAAATTTGCTTATTATAGGTGTAAGTGTAACGACCCATATTCCACTATTAAAAATTAAAAAAAAGGATAAAATGAGAATAGAGATGGACGGTTATTTCTTAAATTAAAAATAATTAACTGATGCATAAATAATGGAGGGAGAGGGTAGTTATAGATGGTCATTTAACCCTATATTCCCATGTGCCCGAGGCACTATTTTTAGCAATAGTTGAGTCTTTCTCGTCCTTAAGATAGAGAAAGAAAGAGAAATTGGGAGAGAGGAGAGAGTGAATGAGAGAAGAGAGGAGAGTGTGAAAGAGAGTGAACGAGAGTGAGGAAGAAGAAGAGAAAGATGGAAAATTCATATGTACATGAGGGAGAGAGAGAGAGAGATAAGGAGAAGAAGCGAGGTACCGTATCGGATCCAAGTTCGGCAATGGCAACCCTCCTTGTCGATGATGCGTTTTCTCTATCCCGATGGAACCGAAGGTGCACGCAGTGAGTGCCGGCGATGACCTTTCCGTTGATGACGTTGAATTTGACCTAACAAGATTGGAGGCACGCCGATGTGGTCGACGACGATCTGGATCCGCGTGATCAAATCGTCTTCATGTTTTGCGCCACCAAGGTATGTGTCGAACACTTAGGATTACCATCGGTTAATTAACAATCCCCTTTTGATCACATTTATGTTGATTGTTGCTTATCATATCAAAGGTGCATGGATATATTTTGGTTTCTATAACCGATAATGGAAGTAAGAGAGACGGTCCTTAAAATAAGTTTGGAATTATTATTATTGATTTCCTAGAATCCACTGTTGTGTACCACAATACCTTCGCTTATACTCTATACTTAATGATATACGGCTAATTCTTGTTCACGGCCTTGAAGGGAAATCCTTATTCATTTATTAGTGTGTTCATTATCTTTTAAAATCTATGTGAAGAAACATAGAATTAAATAAATATAAAATATTTATATGTTGAATATATTGTAGCAATAAGAATGTGAATGTCCTTTTTGACCTTGATGTAAATAGGGTATTTCATCGATAATCTCTTCGGAAGCAAGCTGATATTAACGTGTACAAGCTGTACAGATTATAGTTGTATCGTGTGAGATGGACATAGAGTTAATGATAATGATCGATTACAACTTGTGGTGCACACGTCAATAAGATCTTCATAAAATATGTCCACATCATCATGAATTAATTCGAGTTGAGTATTTGATATGAGCATGTTATACTTGTATAATAACTTCCCGTTGTATGATGTTACCGTATTAGGATGGCAATAACATCCGATGTTATTTTAATAATATAATATATATTGCTAAATAGGCCTTACACGATAATGTTAGCCAATAGATATTATAAGGTGTGAGACAGTAAGTGGTGTCTATTTGCCATGTCAGTATATCCTAAGTTATTTGTTATATATATTTTGTATATGGACAAATTGGTGGGTATACATGGAGATGACTATCGAGATGTTATCATAACACCTACCGTGCATGTCAATTCCTCATGTCGTATCTGATTCTATGATATAGCATATGACCTATTCACTGAGATGTTACTGTAGTTAGCCCTATTAATATGGAAAGAAATTAACTCTTTGTATTTAATCTAGCATTTTGTATGCAATCCAGCCTCCTGTTGATTTCATGATGAATGTTGTATAAATATAGTATAAGTTATGTGCTATGTTTATTCACATGTGACAAATACGTTGTAACATCATATCTTAGAATCGTATGTATGTATCATCACTCACATTGTTAAAAACATTAATAAGAGCCATAAAGTTATCATCAATGAGTTAGTCCTATCAATGTATTGAATAACTAGGTATGTAATAGAGAAATGTTCAATCTTCTTCTATTGATAAGAATAATGTTATGTATATCACATTCCATAGTGCATTTGTGATTATTGAAGCTATCAAGTCATAAAGTTGACAATTTATATTTGAACTGACATGTTCACATGAATCATTATTGTATTGAAAAGGAAATTGTATCAAAAGAATTGGAATTTCCTAAATATAAATAATGGCACTTAAGTGGTAATCGGAGCTAAGTGCTACACCTAAAGTGGGAGCCACCTCTAGAGTCCGTTTATCGATGGCCTAAAGGGCAACACCTTCCGGGGGTGTCGGGTTCAGTGGAACCTAGTGGAAAGTCCACACATTGACTCAGCGCTGATGTCATCACGTTCTATATAATGATTGAGTGACCGCTTGTGCCAGCGGTAAAAGCCACTAAAGCCACCCAATAAATTATGAGATAAGACAAATCTATCATGAATAAGCTAAGTGCTTATGTGGAAGCCAATTGCTTATGTGAAATGTTAAGTGAATATTTGCATTTATGTGAAATGCTAAGTGTATATGTGTAAATATGTGAAATGTTAAGTGTGCATGTGCATTTATGTGAAATGCTTAGTGTATATGTGTAAATATGCCAAATGCCAAGTGTATATGTGCAAATGTTTGGAATGATAAGTGTATATGTGCAATTACATGGAAATGCTTAGGTATATATATAATTATGTTATTGCTATGGGCATATGTGCAAATATGGTTAACCTTAAGGGCATATACGAAAAGTATGGTAAGCATTGCATGAATATAAAAAGAATACCCTTTGTGTGCATAATTATATTTATGAGTGATTCACATGATGCTATTGAAAGACAACCGTCAAATGTTATATTCACTATCATAAGAGTATTTTGGAATGAATATGCCATGACACAACTTTTGTGTATGATACGTTCGATGAGAAAGTATATAATTATGATGATGGAAATGAGAACAAAGCAAACTTCATTGTTAGGATAAAATAAGGGCTTATATGTAATAATTCATAGCAATAGGTGTATGGATGTAACACATAATTTCATATATGTAATCATCCTTATGTTATTATTGATTTGGTAAATTTGACAAGAGAAATAGTGAAATCCATGCATATTATGGTATGATTAAGATCGTATTCAAGGATTGTATTCATGAATACTGCATGTTATGTACATTATTCCATATTGGGGAATATAGAAAATTTATAAGGATCCATTGTGAAAAATATTTATCCAGCTAATTATCTGTGCATGGAGTTATTTGTAATAGCATAAGGAGACTTGATTTTTCGCTAGCTGGCTTGACCTTTTCTCGACACATACTGAGCGTTAGGCTCATTCCATATATTTTTGTGTTTTTATTACAGGTCAGTGAAAGAAGAAATTTAGTGGCAGTTTGGAGACTTAGCGAGTCTTGAAGGAAGGATATCATTGTGCCAATGGAACAAAGGATCTTGGATATGTATTAGAGATGTATATCTTTTTTTTATGGATAAAGGAAGCTTAAGATGGTTCCTCCTGTTATTTGTGATATAATTGATGATCGAGAGTAACACTCGGATCCGACGTGGCATGTATTATGTTTCCGCTGGTCACCGAGGATCTGGGCTGTTACAGTAAGGGTGTACGATAACTAAGTATACATATTTTTATATTTTTATGGTAATCACACGATAAATTTTAAAGTAAATTACACAAAAGTCCCAAAGCTACACACTCAATTTTAATGTCATATCCGAACTTTTATGGTACATTTTCTTAGCCTTATACAATGTGGGTTTCAACATACGGAAACGTGCTACCACCAACTTATTTATTTCACGGACCAAAATGCCCCTACAATCCCTACCCTTACCCTTGCTCCGCCAACCCATCGTTAAGGCAGCCATCCTCTCCGACCCCCACCTCAAGTGAGTCGTGACAACACGAGGAGGGGGGGAGGTAGGGGCTGAGTTTGCAGATGACATTGTAGGTAGGACTGCTAATTGAACTGAACATGTTCATATTCGATTAGAGTTCGTTTATAAATGAATTGAATATGAACTTCAATTTTTAGTTTGATAGTTTAATGAACTAAACATGAACATAATATACGTTTGTTCTATAAAAGTTCGAGTTTGATATATGTATGTGTATATTTATATGTATAACTTGATATATATATATATACACACACATGATAAATTTTGAGGTTAAAGGAATTCTGATATTTATTGAGTTTTATACCTCCTTAATTTGAATAAATTTTACCACTTATCGAATCTTATTATCGAACTCCACTTTCGAACTTGTTCATTCAAACAAATTTGAGTTAAGTTAAATCGCTAACAAACTATTATCGAACCGAGCTCGAACGTTTGTTTTCTAAACAAACTTGAATTCGAACATATCCTATCAAACATCTATCGAACCGAACTCGAACTTTTGAACTTTCTTATCGAATCAAACTCGGACATAGCCTACACATAGGTTCGTTTATTACAGTTCGGTTAGTAATAGGTGACCTCGAAGAGGTGGGTGAAGGGCGAACAGAAAGTGGATGACACCCTCTCCATGACCTGCAACAAAGTGATCCCAATAACTTGTTGGATTTGAGTGAATTTGAAAAGATTTTAGATATGCTGGCACTTAAATGACACACATCCAATTCATACTTAATGCTAACTTAAACACTCCTTGTATATAACACACACAAACCAAATAAGAAACTAATTGGGCCCACTGATCACAGTCCAGTACAACACTAATTAAACAAGTAATTGTGCTGCTGCTTTGGGCAGCAAAGAGCAAACACCAGCAGCAGCTGATAAGATCTGTCTGCATGTGTTCATATCTGGAAACAACACTAATGACTAATCTAATAAAGGGCATATTCCCTCTTCCTCCCTGAAGTAATAAAAAACATTCAATCATGTCCTCTTCCTCCCAGTATAAAAAAACAGTAAATTACATAAAAAAGTCCCTGAACTATGCATCCAATTTCAGTGTACTTTAGACCATATAAATAATAAATAGTTCCTTTTAAAGAATGGATACAACAATAAAATTGTGTGTAGTTCAGGAACTTTTATGTATACACTTTTTAACTTCTGCAGTATCATTTACACCTTTCTCTTTTTTTTATATATCAGTTTTGCCCATATACATATTGGCAACATTCACAATTTTGCATTTTGTAATATCAGTTATGCCCCCACTTTACTTGAACGGAAGGAAAAAAATTACGAATTTTGTGAGAAGGTTGGGGCACAACTAATATTCCAAGAAAGAAGGGGCGTAATTGATATTGCAGAAGTTAAGATCACAAGTGATAAAACCCTAAATACTAGGAAGAGAGACAAGATGGATGATATCTTGAGATAGGCCAAACTAATAAATCCTTGGCATTCTTTTTTCCTCCACATATCAAAACTAAGATATTGATCACATCTCAAAATTAATAAATTCACATATATAATTTTACCACTACCGGGGAAAATATAAGAAACTCAAATTCCACCCAATCCTGATGTCTATCTCGACCATCCATCCAAGATCTAAGGAAGGAGGTTATTTGGGACAATAAACCCCTTCCTTCAGAAAGAGTTCTCACTGGTAAAAATACACCGCAGCTTGTTGCCCGTCTCCCATCAATCTCTCTGTAATAGCTTTTTGCTTTTTATAATAAAAATTAATCTACGCTTCAATAAACACAACTTCTACCTCTTGAACAATCGCAAAATCATTAGCTCATAAAATCTAAATAAATTAAGCATTCACCAAATGCATCATCAAACACTCTCAGTTTCCAATAGGATGAGTTCATCACAGCAACATGACACAAGTCCAAATATTTCACTTTCCTTAGAACCACAGGTCAGGATTAGATTTTCCTAAAGGCTGTAAACGAGCAAAATGCCTCAAATGTGTTAACTTCTACTTACAGTGTAATCTGCCGATGGAGCCCATGCTTTACAAAGGAGAATTTCAAGTTACTTGAGCAGCACCAGTCGCAGACCATTGACATACGCCCTCAAAAGCCTGCACGCACACGCCCGCGAAACCCGTCATGGCCTGGAAAAGATTCGGAAGACCGGTCTGCAGGTTGTTCAGCATCATGGCATGACTCGTGCGAATCGAGTTTAGGTACTTGGACTTCTCTTCTGCAACTTTTTTCTTAAAGCAATCGATCCTCTTCTGTTTTGATGGTGCAGTGGATGCTGGACCAGTAGATGGGTTTTCATCGTACATGACCTCTGTCTCACTCAGGGACATCGTCTGTTTCTCCAGTTTCTTTGACAGTTTTTTCTCGAGGTGCACGGTTTTCTTTTTTAGCCTGTGCTCTTCCATCAGCTGCAGGTTTATGGAGTGAATGACCGATGCAAAACTCTTTATGGCCTCGGCGGTCACCTGTTAAAGAAAAGGAAAAAATATTTTGTCTTTTCATGCTAACTGGCAAATGCTATTGTTGCGCATAATACATCATCAAGAAAGCAAGCACGAAACAACCACAACACATTATGCACGGGGTTCACGCTTAACTGGGCAACTCGTCAATAGCAGCGGCAATTCTCTCTATTTTATGTGGTATAATAATCGTAGTATAGGATGTAACACATCCCTTTTCGACAAAGGGATAATGGATATGGATGGATAATGGATAAATGAATTTATTTATCATTCTTGTACAATTGGTTTAAGGATAACGGATATATATTGTAAAGAGACGTAACGGATGTAATTATGATGTGATCACGTTATCTCGTGGTGTCTTATACCTTAGTTTGGATTTAATACTGCACATTCTAAAAAGGATGAATCCCAATGTCAGATCAAACATGTAGCAAGCGTCAGAACTAACACAAGCTAGAATGATACTTCACCTTGCAAAATTATATTAGTGTGATCAATATGAAGTCTACGCTTAAGAAGGAACAATAGTGATACCTTATCTGGCAACCTGTCAACAGCCACCTTCCATTCTTCGCAAAGAGCATATATACTACACGAGGGTTCACGAAGTCCGTTATCAGGAAGGCAGTCTGTCAGCTTCACCCACTGGTTGAGAGTATGTGCATACTCACGCTGGGACTTGAGGAGTTTATGGAATCCAGTGTGCCACGAACCGACCTCAGATTCTAGTTGCATTGTCGCATGAAGATGTGAAACACTAGTTGGTTCATCAGTAGCATGACTTTGAACATGATTTGCCTGCTGAGCAACATGATTTTGGACTTGATGGCATTCATACATTGTTCTCCACATCTTCAATAGCCTGGAAATTTAATCAAAAAGAAAACTTTACATACCAAGTGAAAGGAGGCAGTGAAATCTTCTTACATCAAATTAAGAAGCAATTTTTGCCCATCTTAATTGGATTATATTACCATAATGTAAAGCGATATCATAGAATCCTTTTCCATGCAAGTAAAGTTGCAATAAAATGCAAAATTGGAATAATGCAAAGTGATTAATTGAATGTAACATATATAATATTATATTTTAACATCAAATGGGAGAGTAGATTCGATACCCAACACGTCAATTTAGTGCCATGGAAAGGGATTCTGCAGCCACTTTCTATTGAGATAAATCAAAGGAGGCTAATCCAAGGTTACCAATCTGAAAAGATTACAGCAGTTGATGCTATCCGTAATGTTCACCTGGAGGATAGAGTGATTATTTGAGGGAGCAACTCTTCGTCCCTAAGCTTGGATATAGATATACAAGTTCCATTTATCGACTCTTGAAGAGATCGTATCCGGTTATCTAGCTCATCAATCTTTGTCCGCGTCTTCTCCATTGCTGCGCTATCTTGCTCCCTGGCTTCCTGTTTATGTAATAAGAGGATTTTCCTCCTATGACGCAACTTGGCAACTTCTTCAGCCTGCAGAATAAAAATCATATAATAGGAAACCTCTTTGACAAATCCAATCTTTATACCACCAAACAAAAATCAGTTTGTCTAGTCTACAATTGAATGAGATTCTACGGATCATTTGTGCAGCAGCACAATTACCTTGACCACTTTGTATAGCTTATGTTCCTCTGCATGAAGTTTATCAAGCGTCCCACAGTGGCTTCCAGATCGGCAGGGATCGCGATCTGCCTGGAATTGGCGAGCGCCTTTGCTGGACAGAGGTGATCTTGAAGACCATCTCCAAGACAAGGAACTGACCACTTTGGCAGATTTGCTCTTCTTTCCTGCAATGATCATATGGAACTCGATGCATTTGGATCACTTGAAAAATTGACTAAACAGTAAGTATGACAGATCTACCCAAGGAACGGTCAGAGACAATATATAAATTAGCTAAAAATATGCATGTATTAGATGGTTTGCACATAAAAACTGGCAAAGCATTCTTCCACTATAAATAGTGTCGGTTACATGGATTCTTGCTTAAATCCATATTGAAAGATTCCATTATTTTTTACGCTGGTTGTCGACTACCTAACGCAACCCCCACAACACCGGGAATTGAACCATGGTCTTTGTGGTGGTAGGCACACATGATACAAATATATTAAAGGTATTGATTTCATAACAATTACATCAGATATGATGAAAGAAGGTATATAATATTGCTACAAGTAATGACAAATAAATCTACAACTATATTTGTATATTAAAATAGATATATGCATATTGTTAGAAAATAAAGAATGCGGAAGCGTATCAGAAATAAATGATAAAGAAATGAAGAACGCGAAATTTAAAGTGGAACCTTACTCCCTAAGGAGCGGGATGAAATCACGACAGAACGCCTCAAAGGGCTGGTTTATGCAGTGAACTTTCTCAACTGATACATGAGGTCTGCGACTTCTTATATAGCCTCCACAGGCTCTCCAAGTCCCACCACTGGTAGATGTGTGACTAAACTATGGATGTGTCAAATGAATCCTGGAGTGATCCATTTACCTAGCTACAACCTAAGTAACGCATAACACAAATATCCCAACACTCCTCCTCAAGCTGGAGCATGAAATGCTTAGCTTGGACAAACAGAAAGAAATCTCAACTCACAATACAAGGCACTACAGACAATATCAACTCAACGCGCACAACTGTCGGTTGTTGTCGAGGATGTTGCTTCTCATGTCGTGCATGTAAGGAGGAACAAACGAGCTGTAGTGTGAGTTAAATCGAATCTCCTCATCGGAGAGCATGTGCTCTGTACTGTACGTGTCAGAATCACTACAACTAAATGAGTCTCCTCCTGCAGAACTCTGACCTGCCACATGTAGAAGACTGGATCATGTAGACAATTGTTCCATCTCAAAAGGGCCGAACTGAAAAAGCCATGAAAAACATCCTCATCGGAGTCCACGATCGTTGAAGAATGAAGTCTAAAGAAGTCTCCTTGTCGGAGAACTGGGTCTCTCCCATCCTAGCTCAGAGAATGGGATCTCTACTATGGGGTCCCTATGAAACCACATGAAAACCATAGCCCACATGGCATAGGGAATGAGATGTCTACTTTGGAGTCATTATGGAACACATGAAAACTCCGAGCCAACCAAAAAAGATGGGGACCTCACAACTGATCGCAGACATGTGCGAATCAACCTGAAGACTTGGAATCTGATCGTTGAGTTTGAACATCTGTAGAGTCTGGAGATTGGAGAATCTAGAATCTGACGAACTAGCCCGTTGTAGAACTCTATACTACACTCCTCCTTTCTCCGATACTGCTTGGAATAACAAGCATCAACCAAGTCGGGAGAAGACATGAAGATGAGGAGAAAAAATGAATATCATAAGCCAATAATCATTTTTTCAGCTTTTCAAATCATTCATTTTTTAGATTTTTTTGAATTTTTTTCTATACGTTTTTTTGTACGATTCCATTTTTTTCGACTTTTTCCTTTTTTTTAATAGTCGACTCATTTTTTCTCGCGTACGATTTTCTTGTACGCACTTTTTCCGACATGCTTTTTTTCAAATAAGGCCAATTTTTTCTCGGCCTCTATCTCCTTTTTTTTAAACTCTCGACCTCTTTCCTTTTTTCTCTCTTGACCCAAAGTACCCATATATATATTCCTCTTCTCCCTCTTTTTTTTTAAAATTTTGGAACACGACATGTTGGGCTATGAAATAACCCCTTGTACCCCTTTTTTTAAAAAAATAATACATGCCTCCCCCCCTCTTTTTTAATATATTAGGGTTCCCTTCGGGGCCCTAATTTGCAACTCCTTTCTGGACAATTCTCCACTTGTGCGGTCGCTCGGAAGATACGAAGGAGGAGCCACTGCAAGATACGAAGGAGGAGAACTGAGAGGACGACGATGATCATGTCCCTCATCGTGAGGGACTGACGCGGAGGAACCGCCAACCTGTGCCGCTAGGAGGAGTTGGGCCTCACATGGAGGTGTGTTGTATCGGAGTAGGCGACAAGAGGAGGTGCAACACCTTCGGATTGCTCCTCTTGATCGAAATCACAGTCGCCAAGGAGGGGATTGTGCTACCACCTTGAACCAACAAAGGATGTTGTAGCCTGTGATGTCGTCGTCTAGGTGTGGTGTCGTCGCTAGAATCCCCATCACCAATGGGTTGTGCGAGAAGGGGGAGTTTTGGAGATCACGCCGCCTGGTAGGTGGAGCCCTAGGATTTGGGCTCGCGTGCCTGGAGCGGGGGCTTCGTGGAGGTCACGTCACCACCGCTTGGACTCGTGCACCTGGAACTGAAGAGGTGCAATCTGGGGGCAGTTCCTAGGCAACGCCGCCTGGAACTGGAACTGGAGGTGATTGGGGCTCGTGTGAGGTGGCTCCGCCAGGAGCTTCAAGCTCCTCCTGGTAGGAACTTGGCGAGATATGTGGCGAAACTGCATGTGGCACGACTCGCCACTTGGAGCTCAGATGTAGGGTTTCAGAGATGAAACCCCCCCCCTTATGAACTTTCCAAATCACAACAACAACAAACAACAACAACTAAGCCTTTTCCCACAATTAAGTAGGGTCGGCTACATGGATTCTTCGCCTCCATTCAGATCTATTTTGGGTCAATCTCGGACTTTTATCCAAAAAACTAAGATCCCTTCGTATAGTCTCTTTCCAACACTTCTTGGGCCGTCCTCGCCCTCTCTTAGCCGGCTAAACATCCCACCACTCGCATCTCCTAACCGGTGCATCAGTTGACCTTCTTTGCAAATGACCAAACCATCTTAAGCAGTTTTCTCGCATCTTATCCTCGATTGGAGCGACACCAACTTTCTTTCTGATTGCATCATTCCGAATCCGATCTTTACGTGTATGTCCACACATCCATCTTAGCATTTTCATTTCTGCTACAACCATTCTCTGCACATGTCTATGGTTCACAGGCCAACATTCAGAACCATAAAGCATAGCAGGTCTCACGACTGCTTTGTAAAACTTTCCTTTAATTTTTAAAGGAATTTTCTTATCACAGAGAACAGCGGAGGCTCCTCTCCACTTTAGCCAGCCTGCATTTATTCTATTAGTAACATCTCCATCAATTTCCCCATCATGTTGCATAATAGATCCCAAATATCTAAAAGAATCTCTCTTCTGAATGTTATCGTCACCAATCTTCACCTCGATTCCTTCACCATTGCTTCCATCAAATGTGCATTCCATATATTCCGTCTTAGCCCTACTTATACGAAAACCTTTAGTCTCCAATTCATGTCTCCAAATCTCAAGCTTCTCATTTACTCCATCTCTAGTCTCGTCAATCAACACAATATCATCAACAAATAACATACACCAAGGTAACTCATCCTGAATGTGACTTGTCAACTCGTCCATAATCAAAGTAAAAATAAATGGACTCAAAGCTGAACCTTGATGTAAACCAATGTTGATATCAAAATAGTCAGTCTTCCCCGTCGGGGTCCTTACACAAGATAAAGCCCTATCATACATATCCTTTATGAGATTAATGTATAGGACAAGTACTTGTCTCTTCTCTAAAACTCTCCACAGTATCTCTCGTGGGACGGAATCATAAGCCTTCTCCAAATCAATAAAGATCATATGGAGATTCTTCCTTTTAGCTCTATAAATCTCCATTGTTCTCCTCAGCAAATGGATGGCTTCAATAGTTGAGCGACCTGGCATGAATCCGAATTGGTTTTCTTTTATTTGGGAAACTTGTCTCAACCTTCTTTCGATCACACGTTCCCAAATTTTCATAGTGTGACTCATCAGCTTGATACCTCTGTAATTTGAACAATTTTGAATGTCTCCTTTGTTCTTATAAAGAGGCACCACAATACTCCTCCAATCTTCAGGCATTTTCTTGCTTCGCCAAATAACAATGAATGGATTCGTAAGCTAGGTCAAACCACGCTCACCTAAAACTTTCCATACTTCTACAGGGATGTCATCCGGTCCAACACCTTTCCCAAGTCTCATAACCTTCAAAACCTTCTTATGAACTTTCCAAATCTCAAAAAAAATTCAGAACAAATCTTCATGGAATTAGGGTTTTGTGAAACCCTACATCTTTTGACCAAATCACAAATCTCGAACAATAGATGAATAATCTTCAAGAACAATGAAGAATGCTTCTTTAATCAAATCTTGAATATAAATAATGAACGTAAAATCTTCGAGAATCAAACCCGCTCTGATACCATGATAGAAAATAAAGAATGCAGAAGCATATAGGAAATAAGTGATAAAGAAATGAGGAACGAGAGATTTAACGTGAAATCCTACTCCCTAAGGAGCGGGATGAAATCACGAGAGAATGCCTCAAAGGGTCGGTTTATGCATTGCACTTTCTCAACTGATACAGGAGGTCTGGGGCTTCTTATATAGCCTTCACAACCTCTTCAAGTCCCACCACTGGTAGATGTGGGACTAAACTCTGAATGTGGTAAATGGATCCTGGAATGATCCATTTACCCATCTACAACATAAGTGACGCATAACACAAATACTCCAACACATGCATTCTGATGATAACAAAATGATATCCGGATAAATTGGATACAGATGTCAAAATCTGTATAAAATGGATAGATAATGGATCATATACAAACTAACCCTATCCATTTGCATTCCTAGCTCTGCTCTGAATTACACATCTCCAACAACTAAAAACAATAGTCTTCCATAAAAGTTTTGATCTTTATATGCAATTGACCAAATAAACAAAAGACGTACAAAGCCACAAGAAACGAGTGAGGGAGCAACACTTCCTTGAAAGAGCAAAATACCCACAAGTTGTACATAATTAGCTTTGACAATTCTAAAAAAAAATGAGCTTTGACAAAGCCTAATCCTATTGCTATAGTACACTCTACGGGCCTTTGACAACGGGATATGGAAAGACAGCTCTAGATACATAATGCCAGGGGATGAAACTAAAGAGCAATTTTTTAAGTAGCCCACCTTTGGAGAAATAAACAGCATGTACCCAAATTAATGATAAATAACATCTCAAAAAATGGTAATATGACTCTAGTCATCCAAGAAATGCATCAAAATCCCATAGAATTTAGTTTCATGAGTCCTATTTGATGCATAGCAGATTCCAAAGACATGGATAAAGTTGAAACAAAGCAACAAAATCATAACCTGCAAGATGGATTGTTAGATTACCTTTGCTTGCAAAATTAAGGCAGTTACTCCTGTTGGATTCCAAGAGCGAGATAACTTCGGTCCCACCTGCCGATGCCTTCAAGAAGTAATCATCCAACTCCCTTGTGACGCCTGCAAGCGTCTTCCTGTTCCTCCACACCACCATGGCCATATCTGTATCCTTCGTTAACCCGCTCACCATTGATGAGCTATCATCGACCAACAATTGTCCCCTACCTTTCGACTTCTCTATCAATGAACTCAACACCAGATTGACTTCAGCCACGCTTCTTTCATTGCCACCATTCTCCTCCTCTTCCACAAAGTCTGTATTAGTCTCTGCCCAATTCTCCTCCTCCATCGCATCCATCTCGACCAAACTCTCCTTCTTAGGAGGAGGAACTGGTGAGGAATGATTCGATGCTGATGGCAGGTCAAATGGATCCCAAAACTCCCAAGAAGGCAGCGGTGGAGGCGTGCAAATGCCACTACTTCCATCATTGGTATCGGTGAGCTCTTCTCCAGGTGATAAGATCTTCTCAAGTGAAATCAACCTCTCTTTGTCCTTCGCATTGCTGTTGGCTTCTTCCTCGACACTTCTCCTGCTATCTGGGCTGAATGGTGGTAATGGGGGTGGCGATGGCGGCAGACGGAGCGGTGAACGTGGCAATCTAGCACGCACAGGTGGACACAATGGAGATACGGATCCATCATCGGCAAACTGTCGAAGGGTGGCACCGGTATTGCGGAGGGATTGAAGGTAAGCAAGATGGGCTGCGGCAAGTTCCCTCCTGCACCTCATCAGCTGCTTCATCAATCTCCTCCTCTCCCTGCACCTCCTCACAGTCTCCTCCTTCTCCACACTCGAATACACACATCCCATTTCTATCAAAACAAAAGTCACCACCACCGTTCTTTCTCCTCAGGATCGATCTCTACCGAAAAAGTTAGAGAAAACCCACAAGTGGTGTTATATGATCAAGACCAACAAATCAACCAACTCGTATTGATTTTCACATTCAGAATAAACCTGCGGCATTCAACAACTAAAAAAAGCTACTGCAGGTGATATGATGTGGAATGGAATAGGAACAAATGCTTGGTTTCTGTGTTAGCATCAACGGAATCCAAAACGACCCATTTCCCCTACAACACCAAGAAATCGAAAAAGACCACAAACCAACCTTCTAAACCTGCAGATCTCACTTGGGTAGCAACCGGTTTTCTTCCGCCCTCATTATCTGGGAAGCTTCCAAAAAGGCGGTGGTTTGCGTTTGAAAAGAAAAATCTGCAGTGCTAAGTTGGCGAGGGCCAACAAAAAATGCTCTTTGGATTCTTCCAAGCAGTGATGGGCAGATGCATGTGGCTTTTAATGAGTATTTTAACACTTACTTGTGATGTTTCTCTATCAATTTCTCTCTCTCTCTCTCCTGTGGTTTTGGATAAACCCTCCTTTCTACCTCACTCCTGCTGCTGTTGCTGCTGCTATAGTTGCAGCCATTGCCCACGGAGCAGAGCTTGGTGGTGAGGAAGGAGGGATGCCCACATCGGACAAAGATCAAGAACAATAGAATATTGGCGTGGGAGTGGTCTTGGAAATGGGGAATGGTGTCTTGAGAAGGGAGACCTCTCTCTCCCCCCCTCCATGGAATAAGGGGCTACCTTTTCCAAAGGAGGTCAAAGATGTTTTGGGTTAATTTGGCATGGGCCCTTGGGATTTAGTTTTTGAAAAAAAGGAGGCTCCTTTATGCAAGAAGGCATCTTGTCTACTTATGAAGGAGTTGGGAAGTTCATGTTTGGTTGGGCATTGGAAAACATAGATTCTCCTAAGCTAGGTTGTTGGTTGATTTAGGAAATATATATAACTTATTTGTACAATATCATGACTCCCTAAATCTTGTCGAGTTACCCCACAACTCTTATAGTTATTGTAACTACACTACTATTCATGTAATCTTACTCGATTTTAACACATGCGTCCCTGCTCGACGATTATGGTGTAAGAGTTATTAAGATTACAAAAGATGTGGAGTCTACAAAAGAGTTGTATTGTAATTGCAAAGATTGCGGGAGTTGATGTGTAATTGGATAATATTTTAGAAATCATAGTGTAACAATCCCTAAATAAAATGATTACATAGTCTATTTTTCTTATTTGATATTGTATAGGGATTTGCCACATATATACATATATATAGGACGGTTAGCCTTCTAACCTCTCATCGCCTCCGTTCATTACATCCATCAGAGCTCAAACATGTGAGAAAGGAGAGGGAGTGATGCACTTCATTATCGCGCAATTTCATTCTCCTAGGACACGATCCCTTCAAAATTAATGGTAAAATTCCTCCATACTAAGGCCTAGCAAGGTCTAGACATTGGCTTGAGATATGTAAGAAAAGAAAATCAAAACCATGTTCAAAGTTGGGGGAACATCTACCTACAAAATATAAACATTATCACTTATGAAAAGATTGGGAATTCCTAAACAAGCATAAATCCTATGGTGGGGTTTGGAGTAATATGCATAAAAAGTATGAAGTTGGGATTTTATGGGAAGGAGCAGATTATTTGCATTGTGCCCCACGATATTTGCCCCTGGGAAAGACCCAACAGTCTAGCGGCGCACGTTAGAGTATCACGTGATCCCTAACGGCTAATCTACGAGCACGGTTTATTTATGGGCAAAGAGAGAGGTTGTAGCCGGTGACCGGTGAGAGGACGTGCTTTCGCACGTGATATCATTATTCGGAAGCGTGAGGCGTGCCCAACGAGTTCCCTCCGGTTTGTTCAACACGTGTTAGCAGAGATGATTTGGATCTGGACCCCAAAAATTATCGAATATGAATTGATGTTATCGAATACGAATACCCTTAGGTCTTGTTTGGTTGGAGAATAAGCTCTCTAATAAGGGACCAAATTTCCTTTCGACACGGTTCCCAGTTGTACGACTATTCCTCATTATTTCATCTTATTTCATTCTTATTCCTATCTTTATCCCACATTACCTACTTTTATTTCACCTTATTCACCTTATTCCTATCCTCCAGCCGAACAAAGAACATACCCTTATTCTCCTTATTCTCCATCCTTATTCATGTTTATTCCCGAACCGAACGAGCCCTTAAAGAAGTTCCAGATATGGACTATACGGCGATTACTTAGAAATCCAATAATACAACTCTAAATATAATATACATTCTCATCAACGCCACCAACCGTCTCTTTAATTGCATTTTGTCTTAGGATAAATTGAGGGAGGATACTTTATTTTTGTGTTTTGGTGTTTAGATAAAGAGTTCAATGGGGTTGTCCCTTAGGGGAGCTAACTTGGCTCCCCCGCGTCATTTCACTCATTTTCTATTTTTATTTTTGAAAATTTCTTCAATGAATATTCATCACTATATCCATACATTATGCTATTCAAATTTCATGTGAAACAGAAATTCCTACGGCCTCCATCCAGACAGTCATTTTTTAACGGTAACAGAATTGCTAAAAACAACCCTGTCTGGATGGAGGCCGTAGGAGTCTCTGTTTCTCATGAAATTTTAATGACACAATATAGGGATATATTGATGAAAATCTACAGGAAAAATTTTCAAAAAAAAATAAAAAAATCGGACGAAATGGGGAGGGGGAATTAAGTTAGCTCCTCCCATGGGGGCAGCCCTTTTTTACCCTTAGGTAAAAGGTTTTGAATTGAGTGGGTTTGTTATAAAATTATTGTATTGAAGTTTAAAAATTGAGTAGTTGTTGTGATATTATTGTACTGAAGTTTGGAAAAGTGAGTAGAAGTTGAATAATTTATAATTTTTAGAAGATATGATGGTATAATATATTATTTTTTGATGGAATGGATGAAAGAGAAATAATTTATTTAATGTATGAAAAAGTGAGGGAGAGTGGGTCCCACATGAGAGAGGAAGTGGGGATTTTGAGGGGTAATATCTAAAAATGGAAGTAACTCCCTACACGAACGACCCCTAAGGATGTGTTTGGCTCGTGGGTTATATGAGAGAGGGTAACCCACCCCAGATGTAGGTTATCTGGTGGATAACATGAATGTGAGTTTTTATGTTTGATTAGTGCGTTTTACCGTTGAGAGGATTTCATGTGATGGAACATTTACTGAAGTTTGGGATAATGATTGATTGTTGATTGTTTTTTTAGGTAGTGGGGTTGATGATATAATATTGCATTTTTTGTCCTGTTCAACTTTTGCATTTTTACTCCTATGATTTTTCATAGTTTGGTTGAAGATTTTGTATCCGTGGTAATCGTGTGGTGATTTATCACCATAGTTATCGAGATTTATACATGGAATTTATATTTAGTCATGTAGTTTATCAAATTTATTGATATAGATTACAAGTCTTGGACTTCGCTAATATATTTGTTAATTTTTAGGAGGAAATCATACCTTCAAATGAATGTATGTTTTTTAATATAACACGACAAATTTGTATCATTGAAGTACATAAGGTGCAATTTCTTCAGATTTCTCTAAACAACTTTTCAGACATTCTTAACGGAGCTATTCGTATACACTAATTTCATCATGCATGATTTTCATGGTAGCTATTTATGAAATATTGAAATTACCATAAAGTGCAAATACATAATTTCAATTTAAAAGGAATTATTTTTCAAAAAGACCCAAAAATCAAAAGCTTGTGTAGTCTTAGTACCCTATCATTAGAAATACACATAAATCATTCATCCTTCCCAAAAAAAATCAAAGAGATATAATGTAATGTACCACAATATTATAAGTGTTTTTAGATGTTAACTGCTATAACCTCAAATGGAATTATTATTATTGAAAATTCACATTGTCAAACTCAGAATATAAGATTGGATTGCAAATTCAATTGATTGGATTGTGATTATATGTGAAATCGTCATGGTCTTATTTTCGAAAAATCTATGGAAGTTTGTACTCGTCGCAAATTAAACATGTGATACTCGATGATTGAGAATCAAGAATCCCCCCTTCAAACAGGGCATTATTAGATCTACATTACAGCGTGCTTACTAATAGTGGGCTCGTTTAATCAAGAGCGGATGTAGATTTGCTTGAGAGGTGGATGATCATTCTTTCCTTCTCTCTGATCAATCGTTCCACTTCCTCTAACTTCTCCTTCTTGAAGTACATTGCAAACTCCAAAACATGATATAAATCATCCAAGAATATTTTTCCGCAGCCATAGACTGTATAGTTGGAGGGAGGAAGGATGCCTTCACCTTAAACCCACAACATACCTGAAATGGTAGTAGAGGCATATTATTAGTGTCTCGAATTAAAGTGAATTAGGGAAATGGAACTTGCATTGTTAAAGAGCTTACCTAGCTTGGGCACCTATACCACAAGTGGTCATCGACATCTTCTAACCTCTGAGACTCCTCGAACATCAATAGAGCATCATTTCCACAGTTGCAAATGCGACCATGGTTGAATGACAAATCGAACGGTAACACGACTATCATCACTGAAACATGTCCCGATGTGACAAATATATGAGGTTTGTAATTTGTGGAAATGCAACATTTGTAAGTGAACACATATATAGAACATCTTAGATATGAAAAGATATATGTACATCTGAAAGTACAAACGAATCAAAAGTATGCAGGGATGACACAACCTAAAATAAGAAAAAGAGATATGTAGCATTAACCAAACTACAATTGCATGGACATATTTACAACGAGGATGTCTAAGTGCACTATGATAGATCTAATAACTTGATAGATCTATTAACTTAATCTTAAATACAAATCTAAGAACATTAATAGTTACCGAAAACCTTTGCAGCGGAAATGAAGGGATGAAGATGGGATTTCCTTCTCCTTCTCAACTCTTACCCAATATGCTTGAGTAATGGATCCTCTTGCATTCATTAGTTGAGGGAGAGGGGACCCCAATCCATATAGTTATAATACATGATGGTTACCTATCCATTAAGGTAACCACCAAAAGCAACTTCTCTAGAGATGCATCCCTTCATTAATAATCATGAGCCACAAAATAAGAAAAAATATGTTGGCAACTACCATATTTGATAGTTGCATACATAATATTTCTCACATTCTCCCACTTGGCTCATGTAACAAAATTGTTGCCTTACATTTGTCTAGTTAAACTCTATTAATATGAATCTTGGCGGTAGATACCTTTCAAGCAGATATATCCTTCCAAGCATTACAATACTAATAGTTTATTTAACATGACAAATCTTTATGTGTCAATATCCATATATTAATACGGGTCCTTTTTTATGTCTATTCATTAATTGCATGCAACTGAAATATAACAGACAATAAACAAGTAGATCATTATACCAAACTTAAGGTGTACACAAATGGATGTATTGATATTATTACAAGGTACTAGATAGGCCCATCTCAGTTACATGATTGATGAATGCACTAGGCGGCAAATCCTTTGTCATAGGATCCACAATCATGTACTTAGTACCTATATGTTCAATCAATACTAAATGATCTCTAACTTTCTCTTTAACAACAAGATATTTAATGTCGATTCCCATTCCGGCACACGTATACTTGTTGTTGTTAGCGAAAAATACGGCTGCAGAATTATCACAATGAATCTTTAATGGTCTTGAGATTGAATCCACTATCTTAAGACCCGCAATGAAATTCTTTATCCAAGGTGCTTGTGTAGTAGCCTCGTGACATTCTACGAATTCGGCTTCCATGGTACTTGATGTGACAAGTGATTGTTTCACACTTCTCCATGAAATAGCACCTCCAGCAAGTAGAAAAATGTATCCAGAGGTAGATTTTCTATCCTCCTTACTTCCTGCATAATCCGAATCCGAATAGCCAATAACTTCTAAGGAATCTGAATGCCGGTAGATTAGCATAAAATCCTTAGTTCCTTGCAAATATCGCATGACCTTCTTTGCCGCTATCCAATGGTCCATGCCTGGATTGCTTTGATATCTACCCAACATTCCAACTGCAAAACATATATCCGGTCTAGTGCATGTTTGGGCATACATTAGACTCTCAATGATAGATGTATATGGAATGTCCTTCATCTGTTCCTTTTCTAAATTATTTTGGGGATATTTGAATGAAAAAATTTTATCTCCTTTTACCATAGGTGCTGGGGTAGGAGAACAATATTTCATTCTAAATCTCTCTAATAATTTTTCAATATAGGCCTTTTGAGACAATCCAAGTATTGTATGAGATCTGTCTCTATGAATTTCAATGCCAATGACATATTTAGCATCGCCCATATCTTTCATTTCAAAATTATTAGAAAGGAACATCTTTGTATCTCGCAACATCCCAAGGTCATTACAAGCAAGTAAAATATCGTCTACATAAAGGACTAGAAAAGCATATTTACTCCCACTCGTCTTAAGATATATGCAATTATCAACAATGTTCTCAACAAAATCAAATGAGGTTATTGCATTGTTGAACTTAATGTACCATTGACGAGATGCTTGTTTTAGTTCATATATAGACTTCCTTAATTTACAAACCAAATGCTTGTTATTATCTAAAATAAAACCCTCAGGTTGTCGCATGTAAACATGTTCATCCAAGTTTCCATTAAGAAAAGCTGTTTTCACATCCATTTGGTGTAACTCTAAATTATAATGAGCAACTAATGCCATGATTATTCGTAATGAGTCCTTTCATGATACTGGAGCGAAAGTCTCATGGTAATCTATGCCCTCCTTTTGAGCGAAACCTTTAGCCACAAGTCTGGCTTTATATCTCTTAATGTTGCCTAATGAGTCTTTCTTAATTTTAAAGATCCATTTACAACCAATAGATTTCGCTCCTTTGGGTAGCTCTACCAAGTCCCATACTTGGTTTGCATTCATAGAATCCATCTCCTCCCTCATGGCATTATACCATTTAGTAGAATTAGTTCCACTCATGGCTTGTGAAAATGATATTGAGTCCTCTGAAATTCCTGTATCGTAATCACATTCTTGTAGGTATGTTATGAAATCTGATGAGATTGTAGATTTTATTACCCGAGCAGATCTAGTTGTAACAACACCTTGTTGAACAGTTGGTGCTATTTCAACTTGATTTTCATGTAGTGGAGGATTTGCCATTGGTTCAATCAAAGGAATATTTTGGACTCGAGGGACAACAATATCTTGATGTTGTATCTCATCCAAGATATCGTGTTGAATATTTTGCTCCTCCCTTTCTAGTGGTATAACAAGATCCGGTAATTCATCAAGTATGAAGTCTTTAATTACCATCTTGCTCCCACTTTTCTCGCTATTTTCCAAAAATATAGCATTCCTTGATTCTACAATACTCGATTCCCTATTTGGACAATAGAATCTATAACCTTTAGAGCCTTCTTGATAACCAATGAAGTATCCACTTGTAGTCTTCATATCTATTTTTTTTCATGTGGATTATAGATTCTAATCTCAGCTTGACAACCCCAAATGTGTATGTGTTCCAATCTTGATTTCCATCCCTTCCAAAGCTCAAATGGAGTGGATGGAACTACTTTTGATGGAACTCTATTTAATATATACACGGCTGTCTTTAGAGCTTCACTCCAAAAGGATAAAGGCAATGAGGAGTTACTCATCATACTTCGAACCATATCCATCAACGTACGATTCCATCTTTCGGCGATACCGTTTTGATCCAGTTCACCGGGCATTGAAAATTGATGTTCAATGCCTTCATCCTTAAGAAATCATGCAAATGGTCCAAGTTTTTGTTCTCCTCCAACACACCTACCATAATACTCACCACCTCTATCCGATCTCACAATTTTAATTTTCATTTCTAATTGTCTCTCTACTTTTATTTGATAATCCTTAAAAGTATTTATAGCTTCTGATTTTTCAAATAAAAGATAAAGATACATATAACGTGAGAAATCGTCTATGAATGTGATGAAGTATTTTTGACCACTAAAATATTCCACAGAAAATGGACCATATATGTCAGTATGTATAATTTCTAAAAGACTAGTACTTCTCCTTGATCCTTTAGCATGTTTGTTGGTATGTTTTCCCTTAATACATTCCACACAAACACTAGAATCAGTAAAATCTAGAGTATCAATTACTCCAACATTTACTAATTTCTTGATCCTTTTAATGGAGATGTGACCTAATCTTTTATACCAAAGCATTGATGACCGATCACTATTATTTTTTCGTTGTTTACCAACTACATTGCAAACAAGGAGATTGTTTTCAAAATGTGGATGTAGATGTAATTTATACAAATAATCCACTATGCCACCTGTGCCAATTAACTTGTCATTTTTAAACATTTGGAAAAATGTATTTTCAAATGAAAATTTGTATCCAAGATTACAAAGTCTAGATATTGAAATTAAATTTCTAGAGAACTTTGGTACATAAAATACATTTTCCAAATCAAGTACATGGCCAGTTTCCAAAATGAGCCGTTGCGTTCCAATCGCTTCAACATGTGAAGTCATGCGATTCCCCATATAAACGTTTTGCTCATTTTTTAGTGGCATCCTTGTTTTTAGAAAGCCTTGGATGGAGTTGGAAATATGGATTGAAGTACCAGAATCAATCCACCAAGTATTAATAGGAACATCAATGAAATTAGACTCATGACATTCAAGAATCGAAACAGAATTTATAACATTGAATTGAGTAGACATGAAAGCTGAACTATCTGCAATAAATCATAACGAGACAACCACAATAAGCAAATAACTCAAGTATAAAACTTAATTCAAAATACTAACTTATTTAATATTTTGAGAAATCAATGTACTATCATTACAAGACTTGTTGTGGCTAAAGAATTGTAATATACAATTGCTTTATCTTAATAAATGAGACAAATAAATTTTCGAACATTCATTAGAAATTCCGTACCTGTGGGCATTAGAATAACTAACAAAAAAATATTTTTCTCATTTAAAAAAAAATATGTCCAATTAATTCCATCACTTAATGTAAGTATTGTCATTGTTATCCCAGATGTTGTTTCTACTCTTGGATAACTAACCAATAATTACTCATTACAAGAAATGATATGTACAATACGAATCGATCAGATGCTGTGGCTACTCCTCCCGATTCAATTATACACACTTATCTGAATACCTTATGATGGAGTTAATCAACCAATCTCCACTATGTAGATGCAATTTGATGCCATTAGTTCAAATAATTGAACTTTACCACTTAATGTAATTATTGACATTGTTATCCAAGATGATGTGTCTACTCTAAGATAACTAGCCAATAATTACGCTTTATCAAAGTAAAACAAATTAAAGGTATTGGTAGGATGCTGTGACTATTCCTCCCAATCCAGTTATACAAATCAAACCAAAATGGCATCAAACAAACTTAATAAAATAATAAAGAATGATAGTAAAATGTATGGTTAGTACACAAGGTATTATCAACAAGTCCAAACAAAAACTGGTATTATAATAATGGTATTAAACCACATACACTTTATGTGTACTAATCAGGTGTATACAGTAACCAAATTGTATACACTTCCATACAAGTCACTAATAAATAACGTCACTTTATATACAAATTCAAGTGTCAAGATCCCAAAGAAAACTTGATATAAAACATCTCAAAAGCAATACTTAACAAGGATGCTTGTTATTTCACCATCAATGTCCATTTTAATGGAAAAAAAATAAAAGAATATGGTATAAGGCTTTTGATACAACTATCATCTTAGAAATAGAAACTCTTCTCTGCATTTTATTTTTTATTTATAAGCAGTGCTCTCGAAACCATATGTTAAAACAAACTTCCCAAAAGGATTTTTTTATGAATGAAATCCATGAAGTTTGAACAACATGAGCAATTAAAAGGTACGTACGTTGTAAAAAAACACAGAAATGTCGCTATCTTTGTAAATTTCCAGCGGTAATAATAAATACCATATGCGTATGAAATGAAACACAAGGGTGTTGTGGTGTAGTCGGTTATCATGTTTATCTTGCACACTAAATGTCCCTAGTTCAAACCTGGGTAGTGCAAAAAAATTTTTTTAGAAAAAAACAAAACAAACCATTTTTTATCAGCAAAGCAAATAATAATTTCACGGATAAACTTTAGATTGCAGAAGTCGGTTCCATTCCTCCAAGTTAGTTGGCATGTGCAAGTTCATATTTCCGAAATGTATCTTTCCATATGCGTATGGATTAAAACAACCGATCATACTTTTGCATATAAAAAACTAGATACAAAGTCCCAAAAAAATTTTTTTAGAAAAAAAACAAAACAAACCATTTTTTTTATCAGCAAAACAAATAATAATTTCACGGATAAACTTTAGATTGCAGAAGTCGGTTCCATTCCTCCAAGTTAGTTGGCATGTGCAAGTTCATATTTCCGAAATGTATCTTTCCATATGCGTATGGATTAAAACAACCGATCATACTTTTGCATATAAAAAACTAGATACAAAGTCCCTTGTTTTTTTTTAAAAAAATTGCCGTTTCTTCTAAAAAAACAACGGCCAAACCTATTGACAATACAAAAAAATACAAAGAAGCCAAACATAACATAGAAACATCCACATACAAAAAGGATGATTTTCTAAGTGAACGACAAGCTTCTCCTATTCTAAGTGAAAACTGCAGTAACAAAAAAAATATTAACCACGAAGGTTAAGATTATTAACCAATGTCTCCGATATCCAATACAAAAATACTATCGATTTCGAAACACAAAATGAGTTGTTAAAAGAAATCCAATGGCTCTGATACCAATTGATAGATCTAATAACTTGATAGATCTATTAACTTAATCTTAAATACAAATCTAAGAACATTAATAGTTACCGAAAGCCTTTGCAGCGAAAATGAAGGGATGAAGATGGGATTTCCTTCTCCTTCTCAACAATTGCCTAACATGCTTGAGTAATGGATCCTCTTGCATTCATTGGTTGAGGGAGAGGGGACCCCAATCCATATATTTATAATACATGATGGTTACCTATCCATTAAGGTAACCACCAAAAGCAACTTCTCTAGAGATGCATCCCTTCATTAATAATTATGAGCCACAAAATAAGAAATAAAAAATATGTTGGCAACTACCATATTTGATAGTTGCATACATAATATTTCTTACATTACCCCTTCCATTTTATCTATCTTGACGCATATGCCTCAGCCTGTCATTATACATCGCATATGCCATGTTGTCGCGATGTTGCTCTCCATGTCCCATCTCGGTCTGTGTGACTTTAACCTCAACATGGGTTAGGTTTGTAATTCTGATGGTTCTGGCGCCAAATACTTTTTCGCTCGGTCGAATTACTTGTCTGAACCATACAATTTTATGAAATTATGAATGATTGCAGTGGATGTTACAACGTCCCTTTGCATCTCGAACGTGTAGGTGGGCATGCACGAGAAACATCTGAACCTCTTATTCCATACTCCGAAGGTCCTCTTTACATCGTTGCGCAGCTTGGACTGCATATGATTGAACAAGTGTTTGTGAGAGATGTATCACTCCGCCTTGTCGAGTACCTGCCACTCTGGTAGATGGTATGTGATGCCACGATATGGCACCATAAATGAGTTTGTGTTCGTATATCCACAATCCACCAGATATCTGCTTCCCTCTAATATGACGAAGCCTCCCCGATCGATGGCACCCCTGAGCACAGACATATCTGAGGCAGATCCCTCCCAATCAGCAAGGATGCACGTAAATAAATAATCAAATGATGCCACTGCCATGACATTCTGTGATATGTACTGCTTCCTGTTATGGTAGGCAACCTCTAGACCTGCATGAACGATTACCTTAATGTGTGTCCCATCGATAACACTGATGACACCTTATAACTTATTTTAATCAGTCAAGAATATAGGGAAATAAATGATATTAATGAGACACAATGACCATACCAGAAAATAAGAAACATAACGATGATATGAGGTTATGTAATGTGATGTTTCCGTCATGGGAATGTGAATTAACATATCCACCAACTACAGAACCTTTTGTAGGACCATATGGATGTGTTACGATATAGTCAACCAGAGTGCTGGAACCATTCTTGGAGCACCCGGTTCGGTTGCGTATGGCTGGTTGCAAATATGAATATGCACACTTTATCTATGATATCCATGTTGTACGTGTTAGTTATGCCCGTGCATTGCAAATAACTCTACAAACTTCATCAAAGTTGCATGCTCCATTCAAAAGCATCTATATGATCGCTTCACGTGACTTGCTGGTATATTTTCAATCCACATCCGACTCGACCATGGCATCGTATTAAGTGGAATGGGTACATGTGACAGCTCGCGTTCATTATTGGTCTCGGTGAATATGTACAACATCATCGTATAGGACAACTCGTTTGCCTCGGAGAAAATCTCCTCAAACGGATTGTACAATTGATCGTCCATCTAGAAAAAGAAAATCGTATAAGTTGGGTATTACTCATATAAAGTACATTGACGCGTGGCTATATCAAGCAACCCGTTTGTAGGGGGCATCACAAATACCTCGTCTATCATAAATCTATTGAGGTTGTGTATGACGCATTTAAGATGGAAATGAAAATAAAAAGTACATAGATAAAGTCAAACATAAAACACGAGAATGTCCAAGGCATAGTATAAATAAAGATGTTAGAAATGGAAGGAGGAAATTTCTACTAGTACCATAAACTTATACAATTAAAATTGTTCGTTTGAAACGGTAAGATAGCAGTGATGTGGGGTTGTTCGTAGATGCCTCCATCGCTCGGATTCTAGGTATCTTATGGTTGGCCAAGAACATGATAAACCCAATCCTGTAGGTACTCGGGGTCATCTTGACAGTCCAAAACAACTCCCTTTTGGCAAGGTGTGTGACGGATCGATAAATCGCCCTCTTAATAATGTCAGATTAATGATTAAAAGATGTTTGTTTTTCGTTGCAGGCGAGCAATTCAGGGTTAATCAAAAATCACTTAATTAATTTATCGATTAAAGCAAGCGGTCAATTTACTTTTTTACTTGGGTAAGTTCAAGGTCGAACTCAAGGAGGCAACTTTCTCCTTAGGTTTATTTAAAGTCGATCAAGAAAATAGGTTTTCAGATATGTATTTTTTAGTATTTTTATGGACATAATAAATGAGATGCAGTTTTGGCAAAGTTTAAGGGCTTAATTGCAAATTTCGATCAATATAAGTCCAAAAATCTTCAAACTTGGACATAATATTAAATATGATGAAATTAGGCTACTGTAATTTTTGGATGCAAGAAGAACAAATAATGAATTTATGAATGGAGATAATGAGATTTTCAGTAATTAATTATAATAAATATTAAATCTACTTATTTTCAGGAAATAAAATTATCTAAGATATATCACTAGCTGGTATATCTAAACAAATCCTAAACCATAGAAATTTTAAATTTAATACCTATTAAAAATTAATGAAATGCACAAAATAATTTTTCTAAAGAAAATTATGTTGCAGATGAAATTCTTTTTGGGGACAATGTAATTAGCAATTAACTCTACTATCTTTGAATTTTTGGCAATTTTTTGAGCAATGGTTACTTTTTTATGAATTTGTAAGCACAGATTGGGTAAAATGTGTAATTTCCTATAATAATATTAATTAATTAACCACAGAAAAAATATGATAAGCATGCCACAATATAGAGAACTAATTGAAGAACAAAATGCAATTTTTGGAATAAAAATGATGTAAAAATGAGGTTCGAAATTACAGATAAATAGAGGGGTCCGTTTGCAATACACAAAATAAAATAAACTAAATAAAGTAAACATGGACTAAAATGAAGATACCTAATCCCGAAAGGAGTCTGATGTAATTTCTCCACCAAGGTACGTGTATGGCATGTGCATGCTTGAAAAGCGGGGCTTGATTGCGAATAAGTGGTTCTATGGGGGCTCGGGCGAATATCTATATTCGCAGGGGTGTCCTTGTAATTTACCCCTCCCACACGTAATACGCACGTGGGCGGGGGGTCGTTCAGCTTCTTCTCCTCCGAGGCACGGGTGAACTCAATGCAGCAGGTCAGTGGCCGACACACGGGCCGGGGATGTCGGGGCGAAGGCGAGTCGGCGGCTGGTGTGGGCTACGCGTGGTCACGAATGGTTGAGGCTTGCAAACCATGCGAGTCGGCTGGAAGCACCGTGTGCGCAGGCCGAAGCTGATGACACACATGGGGTTCGTTTGGTTGCAGGGTTGGGCAGGGTTGGGTACTATTCACAGGGCTGGGTGAATAGTAAACTGTGAGGAGAGGATACTCCTGTGAATAGTACCCAACCCAATCCAACCCTGCCCAACTCTGCAACCAAACAAACCCATGGTGATGGCGATCAAGCACGAAGGCTGCATGCTAGGGATGAATGACGCACGGTGGTAATGCGCAGGGGTCGATAAAGCTTGATGCAGTGGTACGGGTCGTCATTGGCAGAGCGTGGACCTACGGATGGAGGCAGAAGCATGACTGAGCGGAGCAGAGCAACCCCTGCGTATTGAGGTGGAGCACCTCGGGGTGTATTTTGGCGGTGGCCGGTGATCTGCTGAAAGGCGGTCACATTTGGGTCGTGCGCGGAGGCAGGTGTGCAGTGGACGGCAGAAGGTATGGAGCAAGCTTGATTGGTTAACGAGAGGAGTAGGGTTGATGGTGGATGGGCCTGGATGATCGGACGAGATGAAACAAGCGGTAGGTCGAAGGCGGTGTAGTGGAGTCTAGTGGCTCATGGCAGTGTGGAGGGGGATGTCGATCGGTGGTGTGGTGATGTGCGACATGTGGAACATGGGAATGTGGTAAAATAGAGGAAGTGAAAAGGAATAAGAAGAGGGAGGGGGATATGGAGTGACACTTGAGATGGGAGGGACTTCGGTCCTCTTCCTGTCATCGTTTCAAGGGACCGACGACTGGGTCCCGAAGCTCGAATCGATCACACCTCTAAGGAGGCTTTTTACCGGGGTCGAAGGGTTGTCACCACCTCCACCCGATCTCTCTCTCTCTCTCTCTCTTTTGATAGGGATATTGGCGGATACCCCTCCGTGAGAGGGCTCGATGGATTATATAGGGAGGAAGTAGAGGAGATTAGGAGGATAAGGGAGGTGGTTTCGAAGAGGAGGTTGCGCGACAGCCGTTTGGAGGCAACATGATAAGAGGAGGGGAGGCCCCCGGCAATTGGGGGGCAGATGTTAACTGGAAGAAGGAGGTCTCATGTATTCCTAATACCTGTACAACATGCATAATGGAAGACCAAGAATAAACCCCAAGTTTTAGATCTATTTTATACTGTCCACTTCAGGGTTTTATCATTAAGTTTCTCATTTGATCATTGGGAGTTGATATCGATTATATCCTTTCCAAAAGCATATATCATACTCAAGTGTTGATCATATACTTTCCAAAAGTATATACCAAACATACAAATTCAGTCAAGCTTCCAAAGCGAGATGACCGTGCATGGAATTTGATTCTTTTCAATATCTCATGAGTGAGCACATGTCTTCCAGTTTAATAATGAACCTGTATAATCCCTTTGAGAGATCGTATTGCTCATATACCATTGCATGCACACCAACACGCCGGTGTATAGACCTTTGTTTGATCATCAACCTATTGGTCTACCAAATATATATACTTAGACATATAGTAACACATCCATCTCCGGTCAGATGATGCGTGCCTATATCGTGACAGCATACAACATAGGTCTTTGGTTATATCGATTTCGTTAAATCAACTCTTTGACTTAAGTAATCGAACACCTCTGAATCTCTATTCCTATGCAGAGGACTTGCATCAAGAGGTCAGTTAGATATCAGCCTTTAGAGAAAAGATTGGCATCTCCTTCTCATGATGGAGATCCTCTCTTAATAATCATTTGACGGTGCTTGATGATCCTCAATCTAACTCTTTTGATGTCCATCCAAGCACCAGCCTCTATGGTTCAACAATTGAATCAAAAATTGTATGATCATCAAGAAGGCTATGGTACATAACCCTAATTGTACTAAGGGATCTATTATGAAAATAGTTATTCTTCATTTTAGACCATGGAATGATATTTTCAACAACATTTATTTCATAATGGCTCGTCGTGGGCTCGCATGTTCAACAATCTCCCACTAACCCAAAGAGCCATTAATGGCTAATCTTTAAACCTATACTCATGTGACAATCATAGATTATTTAGAAAAATATCTAGGTAAGTTAATCAGTCACTTTGTTCCCAAGAGACTACGCTAAGTCCTTTTACGGCACTTACATATCCCCTAGTAACAGTGCTCGCATCCAATGCCAATGTTGCATCTTATGCAACCAATGCTCAATCTTTAAGAAGTTATAGTGTCTTTAACACTACAACTCAATAATTATTATAACCAGTATATAATTTCTATTATCCTTATCTTGAATATCCTTATTTATGAAGATCTCTATCTCCTAAGGTATCCGCAGTTAAAACCCTTTTGGATCTCCATCCATAAAGTCTTAAGCTTTTGAAGATAAGACTTAGATATCACTATAAGTCTTGTCATCTTTGAAGATATTGTTATTACTGCAATCAAGTGTTTTATTTCTATAGTAGGATTCACTTTACTACTCCCACTACATGGCAGACATCTGACTTTTCTACACATATAGCATACACTCGGCTTCTCATAACTGATGCACAAGGGCAAGTAGTTCTAACATTCACCTCCTCAACTCTTTGAGGTGCTATCGCTTCAGATAGGTCAGTACCATACCTTAAGGGAAGGAAGCTTTTCTTGGAATTTTCTAGAAAGTGGAACATTTTCAAGCTGTATCACTTGATATGACAGTCCCAATACCCTCTTTTCTTTGCTTTTAAACATCTTCAGAACTAAGATCTAAGCGGTATCCTTGAAATCTTTCATCTCAAGGTATGAAACAAACAGAATATAAAACACTTATTATCATCCCTATATCATTCCAAATGATTAGGATATCATCTACATTCAGCACGATGAACATAATGGCACTCCCACTAAGCTTCACATTGTACATCAAGATTTTATCTGAAATCATAACATTTATAATTTCATAAAATCTTATATTCCAACTAAAAGAAGCTTATTTGAGTCCATAGACGGAGTTCCTTAACTTGCACACTTTGCTTTCCTCAACCATGAAGCCCTAGGGCTACTTCATGTGAATATCCTCAAAGAGGCATTCATATAGGAATCCAATATTGACTTCCATCTTGTAGACGTCAAAGTCAAGTTGTGTAGCTATAGTTGTAATATTCTGATGGGTTTTAAGCAAGGTCATTGAAGAGTATATCTCATCGTAAACTATGTCTTCTCTTTGTGTGTATCTTGTGGATACGAGTTGTGCTTCGAAGGTCTCTACCTTCTCATCAAGTTCCGTCTTTCTCTTGAAGATCCATTTATACTTTAACGGGTCTTACCCATATAGGCGGATCATCGAGGGTCCATATACAACACTTGTATATGAAGTCTACTTTAGACTTTATTGCTAAAATCCATTTTCCATGTCATGATCCTTAGACACTTCATCACATGAAGTTCGATCATTCAGACTTAACTGACACATGGAATACATCCTCAAACTCATTTGAAGAGGTATTAGTGTTTCATCTTTAATTATCTTTTTTTTAGTTTATAATTTCAGGAGCCCCATTATCTTCTCAAGATTGAGTTTCTTCACTCTATTTTCATCTTGATTCTCAAGAGTCTCATCCTCTAGGAATCACATTCTCAAAGATGAGATCTTTTAAGAATCTCAAGGTCATAAAGTAGGTATCCAATATCATCCTTTATTTTCCCAATGAAGTAGCACTCTCTGGTGCTAAATTCCAGCTAACTTGCATCCATGACAATGTTATGGACCAAGCAACCCTAGATCCTCAAGTGTCCAACACTAGGCTAGGTTCAAACCATTGCTTATGAGGATGTTCGGGTTTAGATTTGCATGGAATCTTATTAAGGATATATAATGTAGTCTCTACTACATATATGTACCTGGAAACTAAGAAATAATTATGCTAAGATTAGTCATTGATCAAATCATGTCACACATGATCCAATAGTATCTCCCTACAACTCTTTTGAGTTTAGGTGTATTAGGAGGAGTGATATAGGAATGATATTCATATCTCCATAAGGCATTCCTTGATTCATCTAATAGGTACTTGCTACCTAAGTTAGATCAAATTGATCTCATCTTCCTTTAAAATTTGGTTCTAAACCAAAATTATGAAGTCTTTGAACATTTCAAAAGTTTCTAAGGTGAAGGGAAGAAATATCATATCATGAATAATCATCGAATGATATCACATATCATCAAAGTTTATTATGATACAAATGATCCACATACATTAATATGTATGAGATCTTAAATACCTTGGCATCTTACACCATTCCAGAGAAGGGTGCATTGGACATTCTCTACTTTGAATACAATATTTATAAGTATCTAAGATTTGAAATGTTAGACATTCTAAAGCTTCATCTCTTACTAGTCTATTGATCTCATCAGCAGACATATGTCCAAGGTTTGATGCTAGATCATTGTCAAATGATCATCATCCTCCTATTGATCTTTGAAGGTTTTAAAATTTCAGTATTAGAAAAGTTAATGAACCATACATTGCTATTCTAAAGTAGCAGAGTCCTCTAGATGTCAGACTACTATCTGAAATATATCCATCATAACTCTTTATGATAGGTATGTTTTAAAATTCATGTTTCCAACATTTAGAAATAAACAATGAGTGTATTCTAATATCTAGGTCATAGACATATTCTCTAAGACTAAGGGCTCTCCCACTGAAATTATGAAGCTTAAATATTGATGAATTCCCATTCATCACTCTTTATTCTTTTATTTTAGCTAAATATCTTGGCAAAACATCATGTATATAGTTGTAAATACAATAAGTTACCAATAAGCATGTATTTGTTAATAATTAATAATTAGCATATATTTGTGCAAAATAAAAGAACAAAGAATAAAAGAAAAAGACGGAAATATTTAGAATAAATATTGAGTGACCTGAACCCAAGAGAGGGTCCAGACTGGACCTGATCTCCAAATAAAATAAGTAGAGAAAGATAGGGCCACTCTACCTGTACACATTCCTTTCTTTATGTATATATATATTAGTCTATTTTCACAAAAATGAAAATGAAACTCCATTGTATATATTGCTAAAAATAAAACAAAATTAGAAAAATAAAATAAAAATAAAGATAAAATAAATTCTCTCTCTCACCTTGTACATAACACATGCATACATGTATCTTATACCTATTTATTTTACATTTGTACATAAATAATAAAAATAAAATAAAAATTATTTTATACTCCAAATTTTGTAAATAAATAAAATATAAAATTGGGGTATTTGTGCAAAAACAAGAAAATAAAAATAATTAAATAAAATACCTAGGTATTTTATACATGTATATAATATAATATATTGTATATACTATCATTTATTTTTCATAAAAATAAATAAAAATCATAGAAAAAATAGTTTGGAAAATAATAAATATTTTTTATTTTATAGACTTTTTAAAATAAAATCGTTTGCTATTTTTAATTGGATTTCCAATAATTTTCGGGTATCTTTTTTTATTGGTCCATGGTGGACCGTTGACCCTGGTCAACTGCCCCTCCTGAACCATTCTTCGCTCGGATCCGAATTTCGCCCCACTTTCTCAAAATTTTCCCGAACTGATCCATCCACCATTCCATGCGATTAGATGCTTCGATTACCGAGGAATGATCCGTAATACATGCCCGATGATACCGTTAGGGATCCATTCCTTGGATTGTGCGCTCAAGCTCCATATCTCTCGGACCCTACTGCATATAAAATCTCTTGGAGCTGCAATTTCCTCTCTATCTTTGGCTCTTGCCCTCGTCTCCAGTGAGCTCTGTCTTCTTCCTTGAGTGACAACAAGTGAGGGAGCGTGTTTTAGTGAGGCCTTGAGGTGCATAGCCCTAGGTCCGGTGAGTTCTTTGCCGTGCTCCGCTGAGAGGTGAGCCCTAGCCTCTGGACACGTCAAACCATTGAGGCGACGACCCCCGGAGGTCCCCGACCTTCACCTCAGACGACTACATTCACCAGGTAACCCAGATCTCTCCGTTCTTGTTTTAGATTCTAGATTTTAGCATTTGGGTCTTTTCCATTCGTCATTCCATTCATCGTGATCGAACCTCCCACTTGCCATCCTGCCTATCCTATCATCGTCGCTAACCTCCTTCACACCTTCTACGCCTAGCCGTTCACCTCGTTCGCCCAGGAACGAGCCTCCACGCCCTCCTCCGCCGTCGCTTCGCCGGAGGGCCACGCAACGCCCCATCGACCACCCATTCCGCGCACTAACGGGTCGAGGCACTTTGCCCTCGACCCATCAATCTTTCTGTGCAGGTATAGAGCCCAAAAGGGCCTCATCTGGAGATCCTAACATCTGAGCACAACCGCTCCAGGTTCTCAGCATCATCGGACCACTCCAAGTGTTCCCGGCCTCATCGGAGCGTAGCAGTAGCAGCGGACAGACACCAACACCATTTCGACTATCCGAGCAGCTCATGAGGACGTACCTGCCGCTCGTATCGGCTGATCGAAGTTCGCTGGCGGCGAGTTCTTCGTCGCTCGTCCAGGTGCCTGCTCCGTCGTTGGATCGAGACCCCCCTCCATTTCTGATCGTGTTCATCCATCATTCGAGGCATCTCGTCCGTCAGATCCATCTGAGGATCAGATAGCAACCGTCAATTGTCGAAGGGGTATCCGTAGCGCTGAGACGTTCGATCTTAAGTGAAGACCCCTCGACGATTGGATCATCAATAAGAAGGGTTTTTGCACTTAGGCCCTTCCTTATTTCTCATTTACTAGTTAGTCCTGTAAATATTTTGTCGTTGTGTTTATTTTGGATATTTTGCACCATGGACCCTATACTTTTGGTATTTGCATTCTAGTCCTTCCATATGTGTAGAACGTGGTTCCCTCACGTGACTTTGGGATATTTGCATGTACTGCCCTGAACTTATTTAATGTTATGCTTCGATGATTTAGTTTTAATATTTGCAATTATACCCCTGTGCATACTTGTTTTGGAGATGTGCTAAAATTCATGTGAAAATTGCAGATATGACCTTGCACTTTCTATGCTTGTTATCATTTAGGTCCTGAAACATGTTTTCTTTGCATATAGGTCCTTGTGTGCTGTGTGCATGACTTTTATTTTAATAAATAGTAAATCTCGTCCAAAATTCATGAAATTTCGATACATGGCTCCTGCCATGGTGTAGAAATTTACATGAATTTTTGGTTGAATTTTATTTCCATTTATTATTTAAAATAAAATAAAAAACCTTAAAAAAGCTATTGTTTGCCTTTAAAAATCCACTAAAAATATTAAAAATCCTTGAAAAATTCAAAAATATCTAGTTTGTTTATTTTGAGTTGTTTTTGCTTCAGTCCAATTTTTGTCTCATTTGCTTTTGTAAAACCCATAAAAATTGAAAAACATTAAAAACCTCATAAAAATCATTAAAAATTTATAAAAAATCAAAAAAATGTGTTTTCTTCTTCTATGGTTAGATTTTAGTTTATAGTTTCACATAGAATTGCTGGTCGAATTTTATAGGCATTTTAAGTATTTTTAACTTACCTTTAGATTCGGGTTGTACACTGTTTGGCATTTTTGCCCTTGTTTCATTTTTAGAAAATTAAGTAAAAATCAGATAAATTCAAGAAAATTAACAAAAATATCTGAATATTTCAAAAACGCAAAAATATTTTTATTTGAATTTTCTGAGCATTTTCGAGGCTTTTAAATAATTGTTTGTTTGTGAGTTTTTGAGTGCTTTTATACTTTTGCCTAATATTAAAGATTCCAAAAAAAATGAAAAATATAAAATCCACCAAAATTACTTGCTTTCTAGATTCCCGACTACTTCGTAGCCCACGCATATCGTGCTCCTTGTGTTCGACCCTGGTAGCTATACCAGGTAAAATAAAATAACGAGACCGTTATTTGTTTGCTTGATTGATTTATCTTTATTGTGGTGGTCTTCTTTCTTCTTGTTGAGTCCGCTCCGGGTGGTTGAGGTCGCAACGACCTTTGATACCATTCTGCCTTAATCGCTCGGTCATTTCGGCCTCATCAGAATGGCATCGTTGCCGGGGAGCACGGCTTAGTAGTCGGTTTCCTTTTCTATGTGATTTCTTGCCTTTTATACCTTATACATTTTATAATAACTGTGGACTGACACAACTTCTGGTTTTCTCTTTCTTGCGAGGGCTCGACAAGCGAGGGCGGCTATCTTCGAAGAGCCGAAGCACCCGCGTGACTTGGAGGCGGCTTGTTTCTACATCAAGTCGCAGGAGAGCGTAGGAGAGGAGGAGCCGAAGTTCGGGAGCTGTATTGTAGTTAGCTTAGATTTAGACTTTATTTCTGCTACTATTATTGTAATAATACAGAACGGACACTCCCAGACTTGGTGAATGCTTCGGGGTCTGTTTCACCGAGCACCGGTGTGCTCAGGGGACCTCACCACGGTTTTTCGTCGGTTTTGATTTTCTATCGCTTTTACTGCTTATCTGATTTTCGAAAGTTTTGGCCCTTAGATTTAAGATTTTCTATGACTGTGACATAATTAATGAAGGCCCAATCCTAATTATCTGCCTTCTCCTATAGATCGATAATTTGACTTAATTAATTAACTCACAAAGAAAAGTTAGTTTAATTAGGCTCGAGTCCACGTACCGTGAGGAACCACATACAATGCGTGCAGGATTCGTTGTGGCGGACACCGAGTGGTTCCCAAGATCGGACTTAGTCTGATTAGCTAGCTATTGTGCTTATCGTGTAGAAATTACTTCATCTAAGGTTGATTTCTTCTTGCATCATATAGGTAGTTTAAATCCAGTCTTTATTTTATGCGCGGATCACCCTACATGTAGAGAGCTGGAGTCAGGTACGCATTTCTTACTCTGCATGAATCATCGTGTTTGATCGCGCATTGGCTTTTTCGCATTCTCCCCCTGTTTTGGACTTAAAATAATCAGGAGAACTGAAAAATTTGTTATGCGTTGTTTGCTTGAAAAATACTTAAAAAAGGGAAACTATAAAATTGGGACTGCTAAACTTACTTGATCTTAAAAGACACCTCACTTAAAAATTTGTCTTGGGAGAGTAATACTACCCTCTTTGTATGATTTGGATGAGCGAGAGAGTGACCTGCACACTAGGCTAGAACCGTATCCGATCTCTTGGCAGACTACCGGCCTTTTATACGAGACAGTCTGTTAGGAGCATTGGGTTCCTACCAGCTCGCTTAATCGTTCTGAAAGATTATTTATCACCTAATAAAATTGACAAGATAACCGACCGGGCCTTTACGGTCATCAGCTCCGCGTCGAGTAGGTGAATTGGGGGTTTGCTTTCTGATCTTGTGCGTTTCCAGATCTCATCCGCATTACTCGCCACATCAAGATGATGGGCCGGAGATCCCTTAGGCAGCCTCTGGTTGCACCGCTTTTGAACACTCCAGCCCATTCATCTAGGTTGGTTCGTGAGAGCCGAGACCCGCTCTCCGAACCCGAGTTTGATTCTGCCTTATTCCCCCTTGACCACCCTTCTACCAGTCTTGTGGTGCTCGAGCAGAGACCACATCAGACAGATGATTTATCGGCACATGAGTTTGGGGTCTTTTGGCTTAGCAGAGACCATGGCCAGCAGCGAGGAGCATACCGATGGACCCAACGGGACTCAGACATACGTACTTGACCAAGGTGCCATCAGCTCTACCCTGTTAGCCTCTCTGGAGACCATGCAACGTCAGATCAGAGACCATGGGGCTCTCATGGTGGACATGCGCCGAGAGATGGAGCATATGAGAGCCGATAGAGAGGATCGCAGAGCTGGTGGAGGCAGAGGGCCAGATATGCCTGAGGGTGGAGACCCTGAGCAGCCCGCACAGACAGCAGCACCTGCATGACCGATGAGGGAGTTACACACCCCTGGTACAACTCTCACCCACAAATGGATAGTGTTGCCGGCCATTGCGAGAGATTTCAAGTTCCCACCGCAGATGATTCAACATCTTCCCCGCTTCCATGGACTCGCCACTGAGGAGCCTCATCTCCATTTGCAGGAGTTTGAGATGATCTGCAGTACTGTCCACGATCACCTTGTGGATGAGGATACCATTCGGATGATGGTCTTCCCCCTCCCTCGTAGATAGATCAACCAACTGGCTGAAGCACCTAGGGAGATTTGTCACTACATGGGAACAATTCTGGAACGAGTACTTGAACAAGTACTATCCACTTGACCGGACCAATGTAGTCAGGGCCTTGATCAGCAACTTCTCCATGCTCCCCAATGAGAAATTTCACGAGGTATGGGACAGATTCAGGGAGCTCACATATCGGTGTCCCCACCATGATATATCCAAGCCCAATCTCATCCAGAGTTTCTTTTGCGAGCTTACACCAGAGCTGTAGGGGCTAGTCAATGCATCCTGTGGGGGTTCCTACTTTGCCAAGGATGAGGATCATGTCGGGACCATCTACGAGGAGATGGAGAGAACTATACGGTGATGTCCCAGACCCGATTGTACACTCAAGGGAAGCCCCAGCCACAGGCTGTGTCTTATCGGAGGATAGCACGGGTCGATGCCGGTCCTTCTACATCATCAGCAGCTGCAGCACAGGCAGAGTCGACGACCATTAATATGAGGATTATCAGCAAGAAGTTGGACCAAATAGAGTTGATTGAGAAGAAGCAGTTCCAGGACATGTCTCAGATAGATTGGATGGCACAGACACTGAGTGACCTGAAGACCTAGATCATGTGTCTCCAAGAGACACAGACGGCTTCTCAGCCCCTGTTTCAGGTCACGGGCAGATCCCAGCAGTAGCGGCAGCTCGTCCCAGCACTCCAGCCAGCCCAGACAGGTTCACCATGTTCAGGCGGAGTCGTACCAGCAGCCGTAGCAGTACTACCAGCCACCACCATCTCAGAACACTCAGATGGTGATATACCAGCTGAATCAGCCCCTGGTAGTCCTTCCCCCACCCACGTACAAGCAGGAGCCATTGATGAACGTCAACAGGATCTGGTATGACCGACCTCAGTCTGGGATCTGACGAGACCATCCCGGATTCCGTTGGTCGACCGGAGGTACCAGTTCCCAGCAGCAGCCTCCAGTTCAAGGTGGCCAGTACCGCCAGCAGTCACACCAGCCATCCCCTTTCCCCAAGCACTCCACTTAGCTAAGGGGATCAAAAAAGAAAACTAAAAAAAAATCACAACAGTTAGAGTTCAGCCAGCAGATGATAGATAGATTTCAGATACAGCTGACTCTACATGAGGCCTTGGAGCACATCCCCCTCTTCCAGAGGAACCTTAGAGAGAGGACCACCATTCGCAGGAAGAGGAGGAACCACCACTCAAAGATACATGTGCTCACTCGTACCACCTGCTTTGCCATCCAGAACCTTCTGCCAGTCAAGAGACCAGATGCAGGAATCCCCTACGTCAGATGCCACATACATGCGCAGAGGTTCGATCAGACTCTATTAGACAACGGATCTTCTATCAACCTTCTTCCGGCAGCCTTACTCGACCGCTTCGGGTTTAACCCTCTTCGACAGAGCAAGACGATCCTTTATTTTACTGATCGATCTGTCAAGAGGCCAAAGAGGTTGCTGAAGACGTGATCGTCACAATTTAGGGTCTGAAATTTCCCGTGGACTTCGTTGTGTTGGACATGGAGATCCCTGAATCTGTGACCGATACCCCCATCATTTTAGGATGCCCGTTCTTGACCACAACCAAGGCAATATCCGATCATGATAGCAGGAAGGTATACTTTCACGTCGAGGGCGAGAGTACACAAATAGATACAATTGATGAGACCAGAGCGCGAGATTCAGCTTTCTCAGAGCCGCTTACAGATTCAGAGCAGATGACAGAGGCATAGAGAGATATCCACCATGAGTGTGACTTTATGATCACAGACGATGAGGTAGTTTGGGCAGACCCAGTTTCATGAGCTGTCCTCTCACCTTCAGATCTCGCTGATGCACATATTCCCGTAGAGGAGAGCTTGGAGAGCACATTCCTGGCAGAGGATATATTGAGGCAACAGATCACGTTCCGGATAGCGAGGCAATTGATTTGTCTTTTGATTCAGATTCGGATCCCTCGGAGTCAGATATTGATTGGGCAGAGTTTGATTATATGATTCCATGTCTGACTTCCATCGAGCCAGCAGCTAGGGTGGAGATTGATCCCATTCAGAGCATAGACACACCAACAGAGCAGTCTTCACCAGATTTTCCAGTTCAGTGAGAGTTCTCCCATGCGGATTTGGTTGCATTCACTCAGACCTTTCAGAGACCAGATCCGCCAGCTCCCAGTTGTCCAGAGCAGAAGACCTTGCCGTAGTCGTTGAAGTATAGGTTCCTTGCGGGCGAGGATGAGATGCACCCAGTCATTATCTCAACAGATTTGACTGGAGAACAAGAATCTCGTTTGATGGAGGTTCTTGAAAAGAACCGCAAGGCGATAGGATGGAGCGTAGCCAATCTCCAGGGTATAAGTCTGACCCTTTGCTCCCACCATATCTATCTCGAAGAGGACGCTAAGCCGTCACGTGAGTTCCAGCAGTGGCTGAACCCGAATCTTCGAGAGGTTGTCATGAAGGAGATTTCGAAATGGTGGAGCGATGATTTTATCTACCCCATCACCGACTCCAAGTGGGTCAGTCTGTTGCATGTGGTGCCCAAGAAGACGGGCATCACTACAGTTGTGAGTGAGTCTGGAGAGGAGATCGCTATCCGGGTACCCACTTCTTGGAGGGTTTTGTGGACTACAGATGATTGAACCATGTCACCAAGAAGGATCATTTCCCACTGCCTTTATTGATCATATTATAGAGAGGCTAGCCGGGAAGAGTCTCCCGAGCTTCCGTCGTCGGCCCTTTTCATTAGACCACATGCATGTATTTTCCGCCTTGACTCTCTAATCTTTTGCTTCTCGGGTGGCGGCGAACAATGCTGCTTGCGTTGCAGGAGATGCCCGTCCTAGGGACCCGGCCTGCTTCCTGCCCGAACTGCTTTCTTAATGGGTACTCCAGATACAATCAGGTGGCCATTGCACCAGAAGACCAGGACAAGACCACATTCACCTGTCCCTTTGGGACATATGCTTTTAGACGTAAGCCCTTTGGTCTATGTAATGCCTCGTCGACATTCTAGAGGTGCATGTTGTCCATCTTTTCGGACATGATGGGTGATTGCTTAGAGGTCTTCATGGACGACTTTTCGATCTATGGCAATGGGTTTGATGGTTGTCTTGAGTGCCTAGACCGCATCCTTCAACGATGCATGAAGGTCCATCTTGTGTTATCTTGGGAGAAGAGTCACTTCATGATGACTCAAGGGATGGTGCTTGGTCATATCATCTCGAACAGGGGAATAGAAGTTGATCCGGCCAAGGTGGATATCATTAGAAAACTCAATCCACCGTCCAACCTGCGATAGTTATGGTCTTTTCTGGGATACGCCGATTTCTACCAACACTTTATTCATGATTACAACAGGATTGCCCGGTCGTTGACTGATTTGCTGACCAAAGACACCGAGTTCATAGTCGATGATAAGTGTCTTGCGTCATTTGAGACTCTCAAGAGTCTAGTTGTTGAGGCTCTTGTTCTCCAGCCACCTGATTAGTCTCTCCCATTCGAGATCATGATGGATGCCTCCGATTTTGCCGTAGGGGTCGTGCTGGGACAGAGGAGGGATGGGGCACCATTTGCCAGTCACTACGCTATCCGTACATTGGATGTCGCACAACGAAACTACACTGTCATTGAGAAGGAGATGCTAGCCGTAGTTTTTGCCCTGGATAAGTTCAGATCATATATCATTGGATCTAGAGTGACTATCTTTACTGATCATACCGCCATCAGGTACCTCATGGCCAAGAAGGATGCCAAAGCAAGACTTACTAGATGGATCCTTCTACTCCTAGAGTTTGATAGTGAGATTAAGGATAAGCCTGGAGTCAAGAATGTGGTGGCGGATCATCTCTCCCGATTAGAGCATCTTGAGGATTCTGAGCAGATTGATCCTATTACAGAGACCTTCCCAGATGAGGCGATCCTTGCTATCGCCTAGCTCCCGTGGTACGCCGACATTGTGAACTATCTTGTTGCCAAGAAAGTTCCACAAGGTTGGCTCAGACAGAGACTTGAGACCTTCCTAACGAAGGCCAAGTCTTACCATTGGGAGGATCCCATCCTTTACCATGAGGGAGGGGATAGTGTCTGGCGACAGTGCATTCCTCAGGAGGAGCACCATAGCATCCTTACCTACTGCCACAAGCTGGAGGCAGGAGGACATCACTCTAGGAAGAGAATGGCACAGAAAGTGCTCCAATCCGACCTATGGTGGCCTACCCTCTTCAAGTATTCTGATGAATTCGTGAAGAGGTGTACTAACTGTCAGAGGATGGGCACTTGTGGACAGAGTGATATGATGCTGATGCAGCCCATTCATTTCTGTGAGGTTTTTGACGCATGGGGCATCGATTTCATGGGTCCATTCCCTAAGAGCCAGGGATTCGAGTACATTCTGTTAGCCGTTGATTACGTGAGTCGTTGGGTTGAGGCCATCCCCGCCCGAGCCGCAGATGCTAGGACTGTATGCAGATTTTTTAGGAAGAACATTATTTCACGATTCGGGGTACCTCGAGTTTTGATATCTGACGAGGGGTCTCATTTCGTCAACGACAAGGTAAAGGCCCTTGCTAGCGAGTTCAGCATTGACCATCGAGTAGCCACTCCATACCACCCTCAGACCAATGGTCTTGCTGAAGTGTCTAATAGGGAGATCAAGACTATATTGCAGAAGGTCATCCGCCATGACCGAAAGGATTAATCACAGCTTTTGGACTCGATCTTGTGGGCATATCGACGTCCTTCAAGACTCCTTTGGGTACATCTCCCTTTCATCTCGTCTATGGCAAGCCCTGCCATTTATCTGTTGAGCTTAGGCATAAGTCACTTTGGGCTGTCACAGAGATACTTTTGGATACCGTGATTATAGGAGATCAGAGGAGGGCAGAATTGGCAGCCCTGGAGGAGCTTAAAGATGAAGCCTTTTCGAGCAGCCTACATTACAAGGAGCGAGTGAAGGAGTGGCATGATTCTCATATCAGCCACAAGCAGTTTGAGCAAGATCAGAGAGTTTTAGTATACCATTTCTTTTCACTTCCCTATACTAAGCACGAGTTATGTCTTCTTCATCGCTCTTGATCCACTCTGAGGGCATCGTTCGAGCTAAGTATAGGGGGGGGTGTCGTATACATTTCATATATACTTTAGCCATAACTCGTACTTTATGTGAGTGTGCTAAAAAATAAAATGGCTAAACTTTTTTTATCCAAAAACCATAAAATTTTAAAATTTTTCCTTATATATAAAAATTCTTTGTTGCATATACATAGCTATTTATAAAAGTTATTTTTGTATAAATGTTTGTAAAAAAGTTTTGTGTAAAGAGTTTGTAAATATTTTGATATCAAAATTATGTATATAGTACAAAATTTTTGTAAAATGTTTGAAAAACAAAAGTTTGCAAAAACCCTTGCGTAAATGTGTGTAAATATTTTACAAAACTTCATACATACATTCAAACATTTTTCTAAAATTTTGCATATTTTCAAAAACATGCATAAAAATATTTTTGTATATATTTGTACAATTTTTCTAAATCGAGATTGACATTTAAATTGGCTTGGAATTAAATTGAAAAATGGAACTTGGTTAAGACCTTAATCCACCTAATTCTAAGAGGAACCTTATAGGGCTTAGGGTTAAGACTTTTCAAGTCCATTTGGGACTTAATTCTTTGAGTCCACTAGGCTATGATCATAGGTCATCTTGATGAGACTAAGTAGAACACTTAACAACGCACACATGACTCTCAGAGACAATGGCTTTACTTGCACCAGCACCTTACACGTAGCTCTCTACGTATGAGGTGGTGAGGAGGCAGTTTTCCTTGGCTTGGGGTGGCATATGAGGCTAGTACTTCTAGGCGGAACCTCTCTTCTTCTGTTAGTGAAGGAAGTGCGTCTCAACTTGGTATGGTGGTGTTGAGGTCTAAAGACAGGAGTTGTAGGTTGCAATAAAGCTTCAAAAGAGGGATAGTCTACTGGCTCAAGAGGAAAAACTCCTTATGTATATATGTTGCACCATGTAGATATGTTGTACATATGCACATCGAAAAAATGTGCAAAGAAAGAAAAACTCCAAAAAAGTGGTGGGTCTGATTGAAAATAAAATACCCACCGGAGTGTATATGGTCAAATAAAGCAAAGCTTATGTTACACATGCTCATCTCATGAAGCTTGCAGCGGGAGACTTAGCTACACTGATTGGGCTCCCAAGGATACATGACTACACTGGTCATGATCCATTCTCTCCTTCCTCCTCTTCTTGAGCCGGTTGAACTTGAACTTAGAAGGGAATACCCCTCTCCTCGAGGAAAGAGATGCCAGACTAGGGCATTAGAGTTACTTTGCCAAGGGGGATTGTCACTTGTCATTTCTGAGGTGGGGAGCTACATATCACTTACACAGTACAAGGAAAGATTCATGATCATTAGAATTTGAGTATGTAGACTTTTTCTGATCTGGATTGTTGAGGAGTCTTGACCATAGATTTGGGGAACATAGAGGCTGTTGAGTTTTAAGCTTAAGTCCAAATAAGGTTCCGACAAATTAATAATCCAAAGGTCTGACTGAGCTCCATACTTCAATTTAATGAAGGCAAGTTTAATAATCAACCTTGATCCCTTCTTTTACTTTTTCTTTTTCTTTTTACTTCTTTTTCAAATAAGTGTTTGCTAAGGGACTAGCAAAAGTAAAGTATAGGGGGGTGATGAATCCCCATTCATCACTCTTTAATCTTTTATTTTAGCTAAATATCTTGGCAAAACATCATGTATATAGTTGTAAATACAATAAGTTACCAATAAGCATGCATTTGTTAATAATTAATAATTAGCATGTATTTGTGCAAAAATAAAAGAATAAAGAATAAAAGAAAAAGATAGAAATATTTAGAATAAATATTTAGTGACCTGAACCCAAGAGAGGGTCCAGACTGGACCTGATCGCCAAATAAAATAAGTAGAGAGAGATAGGGCCACTCTACTTGTACACATTCCTTTCTCTATGTATATATATTATTCTATTTTCACAAAAGTAAAAATGAAAATATGTTTTCACTCCCTTGTATATATTATTAAAAATAAAATAAAAATTAGAAAAATAAAAATAAAGATAAAATAAATTCTCTCTCTCACCTTGTACATAACATATGCAGACATATATCTTATACCTATTTATTTTACATTTGTACATAAATAATAAAAATAAAATAGAAATTATTTTATACTCCAAATTTTGTAAATAAATAAAATATAAAATTGGGGTATTTTTGCAAAAATAAGAAAATAAAAATAATTAAATAAAATACCTAGGTATTTTATACTTGTATATTATATAATATATTGTATATACTATCATTTACTTTCATAAAAATAAATAAAATCATAGAAAAATAGTATGGAAAATAATAAATATTTTTTATTTTATAGACTTTTTAAAATAAAATCGTTTGCTATTTTTAATTGGATTTCCAATAATTTTTGGGTATCTTTTTTTATTGGTCTAGGGCGGACTGTTGACCCCGGTCAACTGCCCCCCCCCCCCCGGACCATTCTTCGCCCAGATTCGAATTTCGCCCGACTTTCTCAAAATTTTCCCGAACTTATCCATCCACCATTACGCGTGATTAGATGCTCCAATTACCGAGGAAAGATCTGTGATACATGCCTGATGATACCGTTAGGGATCCGTTCCTCGGATTGCGCGCTCAAGCTCCATATCTCTCAGACCCTAGTGCATATAAAATCTCTTGGAGCCGCAATTTCCTTTCTATCTTTGGCTCTTGACCTCATCTCCAGTGAGCTCCGTCTTCTTCCTTGAGTGACAGCAGATGAGGGAGCGCGATGCAGTGAGGCCTTGAGGTGCATAGCCCTATGTCCAGAGAGTTCTTCGTCGTGCTCCGCCGAGAGGTGAGCCCTAGCCTCTGGACACGCCAAACCATTGAGGCGACGACCCCCGGAGGTCCCCGACCTTCACCCCAGACGACTACATTCACCAGGTAACCCAGATCTCTCTGTTCTTACTTTGGATTCTAGATTTCAGCATTTGGGTCGTTTTCCATTCATCATTCCTGTTCATTGTGATCGAACCTCCCACTTGTCATCCCGCTTATCCTATCATCGTCTCTGACCTCCTTCACACCTTCTACGCCCAGTCGTTCACCTCGTTCGCCCAGGAACGAGCCTCCAAGCCCTTCACCGCCGTCGCTTCGCCGGAGGGCCACACAACGCCCCATCGACCACCCATTCCGCACATAACGGGTCGAGGCACTTTGTCCTCGACCCAACAATCTTTTTGTGCAGGTCTAGAGCCCAAAGGGGCCTCATCTGGAGGTCCTAACATCCGAGCACAGCTGCTCCAGGTTCTCAGTGCCGTCGGGCCACTTTAGGCATTCCCAGCCTCATCGGAGCATAGCAGTAGATGCGGACAGACACCAGCACGCTCCAGGTTCTCAGTGCTGTCGGGCCACTTTAGGCATTCCCAGCCTCATCGGAGCATAGCAGTAGATGCGGACAGACACCAGCACCATGTCCCCTATCCGAGAAGCTCGTGAGGACGTCCCTGTCTCTCGTATCGACTGATCAAAGTTCACCGGCGGTGAGTTCTTCGCCGCTCGTCCAGGTGCCTCCTCCGCGGTTGGATCAAGACCCCCCTCCAGTTTTGATCGTGTTCGTCTATCATCCGAGGCGTCTCGTCTGTCAGATCCATTTGAGGATCAGATAGCAGCCGCCCATCGTCGTAGGGGTATCCGTAGCGTTGAGTCGTCCGATCTTAAGTGAAGACCCCTCGACCGTTGGATCATCAATAAGAAGGGTATTTGCACTTAGGCCCTTCCTTATTTCGCATTTACTAGTTAGTCTTGTAAATATTTTTAGCCGTTGTGTTTATTTCAGATATTTTGCACCAAAGATCCTATACTTTTGGTATTTGCATTCTAGTCCTTCCATTTGTGTAGCACGTGGTTCCCTCACATGACTTTGGGATATTTGCATGTACTGCCCTGAACTTATTTGATGTTATGCTTCGATGATTTATTTTTAATATTTGCAATTATACCCATGTTTGTACTTTTTTGGACAAGTGCTAAAATTCGTGTGAAAATTACAGATATGACCTTGCACTTTCTATGCGTGTTATCATTTAGGTCCTGAAACATGTTTTCTTTGCATATAGGTACATGTGTATTGTGTGCTTGACTTTTATTTTAATAAATAGCAAATCTCATCCGAAATTCATGAAATTTTGAAACATGGCTCCTGCCATGATGTAGAAATTTACATGAATTTTCGGTTGCATTTTGTTTCTATTTAGTATTTTTTAAAAATTCAAAAGCCTTAAAAAAGCTATTGTTTTCCTTTAAAAATAAATTAAAATATTAAAGACCTTGAAAATTTCCAAAAATATTCCTGTCTATTTGTTTTGAGTTGTTTTTGTTTCAGTCCAATTTTTGTCACATTTGCATTTATAAAACCCATAAAAATTGAAAAACATTAAAAACCTTATAAAAATCATTAAAAATTCATAAAAAATAAAAAAATGTGTTGTCTTCTTCTGTAGTTAGCTTTTAGTTTATAGTTTCACGTAAAATTGTTGTTCGAGTTTTATAAGCATTTTAACTATTTTTAACTTGCCTTTAGATTCCAGTTGTACACAGTTTGGCATTTTTGCCCTTGTTTCATTTTTAGAAAATTAAATAAAAATCAGAAAAATTCATGAAAATTAACAAAAACATCTAAATATTTCAAAAACACAAAAATATTTTTATTTAATTTTTCTGACCATTTTCGAGGCTTTAAATAATTGTTTGTTTGTGAGTTTTTGAGTGCTTTTATACTTTTGCCTAATAATAAAGATTCCAAAAAATTTTGAAAAATATAAAATCCACCAAAATTATTTGCTTTCTGGATTCCCGACTACTTCGTAGCCCACGCCTACCGTGTTCCTTGTGTTTGACCCTACTAGCTATACCAGGTAAAATAAAATAGCGAGACCGCTATTTGTTTGCTTGATTGATTTATCCTTATTGTGGTGGTCTTCTTCTTGTTGAGTCTGGTTCGGGTGGTTGAGGTCGCAACGACCTTTGATACCATTCTGCCTTAGTCGCTCGGTTATTTCAGCCTCATCATATATCCAATAAAGATTGTTGGAACAATTGCATCAATATCCATGTGGATGACTATCTTAAGATAAAATTTCTAGTTTCTAATACATATGCAACCAATTGCAAGTGTTATTAGAAGAATGAGATACAATTATTATACTTTTAATCGTATCCAATAAGAAAGTCGATTTCAATGATGTTGTGTAGATGTTGATTATTCTGATGCACTATCCCGAGTCTTCTCTAAGGATCCTAGATAGACTTGATAGTCATACTATCAACATAGCAGCTTGTTGCAGTATCGGCATTTACCCAACTATTTGGATGTCATATGGAAGTCACAAAAGTACAATCAACTCTTTGACTTTCCTTCTTACTTGGATCAGACCCATGCTTCCACTATGCTACCTTCATCTGTAAACAACCATTGCTTAAAACAAAGGATCTCTTTTGTTAAATTCAAAAGATTTCAATGTAAGAGCATTTTCAACATTTTATAATGCTTCATTCAATTCATACAATATGAATATTATGAAGCTTCATGAATGTCTTGAGTATAGAAAGTAGAACGATGACACTCATCGCATCTGCATCCATCTAAACTCTAAAAGACTTTAGTTCATGTAGATACTCAAATATTTTGAGTAAATCATCGCTTATCGAGCCACCATTCTACATAATGCAATGAGCCATACCATTCATGATTAAATGTCAAGATCACATATGTATGCCAGAACATCTTCTTATATTATAGAAGTATTAGTTGACAATTACGATCATCATCAACATGTCACTTCCAAAGTCTATTTGATGAGAGATCAAGACTATAGAGACACACAAACCCTAGGGTTGTAGTCCTATTGTCATTCTAATTGTCATTACACATTATTATGAGGAAACTTGCACATTGAAATCACATAAATTATGTGTCCAACTGCAAGTGCAATGTCTCGATCATGGATCCAATCCGTGATATTTTACTGATTATTATTGAGTACAATATTGAGTGGGTTTAATGAAGGATTGTCTGAAATAAGATAATTTGCAAATATATATTACTTTGTTTAGGAATTTTTATATCAAACTTGTCTCACCTTGTCAACACTGAAAGTTCATTCCCTTAATCGCTTTCAATGTAAGATATATACTTACCATTATATCTCAGCAAGATCTGGGATCTCTTTCCTTATCTTTGTCACATACCAATAATATGAAACGAGAACTCATTCCGCCATGCAAGTCCAACTTGCATTTCCAATTCAGTCTTTAATGCCCAGGCCCACCACCCCTAAGGTGATGTTGACCCGTCGTTAATTGAACCAACCATTAACATGATTAGTACTCTCTATGTGCAATCCAATATCGTCCCAATAATATGAGGACCCGATATTGGGGTCACTATATATACGATCTTACTCTTTCGAGAAGCAAAGAGCCCGATCCAGATGCGTTTGTATGCAGGATCTGTCAATTCGGACATGCATCTCCTACATAATTTCCCTAGCAACGGAATCCTTCGCCTTGACGGGAGACCATGGATGTTACTTATGTGATCCTTCATATCATGTTCAAATTCTAGTTAATCATTATGAATCATATTCATTACGATTAATTCTTCCAAGGGAAATACAACTCTATTCATAATAGTGTTTTAATTTTCATTGGATTCCAATTAATCTAATCACATTAAATAAACGATCCAATTAATATCCAACTAACATTATTTTTGTTACTTGAAATTTGTTATTATCTTAAATACGTATTATTCGAATTTTAATAATTAGAAAAATGCATCATGGTCTCTCTAACATTATCCCTTCCCTACCAGTTTTCATGGCCAGTACCGATGGGAGTAGAATAGACCGCACATGGTACAACCTGCTATCCCAACGCTCCCCATCTAGATACTATATCGACCTCGAGAAAGGATAATACCAAATTGCACTTTGTACTTGAGATGATAATCGATTTTTCAATCGAAGTTATACCATATAATAATAATCAAAATATTTTTTATTAACATTATAAGGAAATTTGCTAAACAAATTCTCAATCCTATTCAAGCAACTGCATTTGTTGGGAAATAGATTGAATAATCAATTTGTTGCCTAGATCATATCTAATCATTATTAGTTAAGGCAATGTAAGTGTCATTTAAGGAAATAATTATCATCAAATATTTTAAAAATATTTATCCATAATTATTCCAGAAAATTAACAATTAAATTCACTAATTGATTAAATGACAATCACAAGGTTCTTGATTAGGAATGTAATTTCCAACCGTGACCCTCACTTACTAAAATTAGCATATCTCAACCAATTTAATTCCAAATCATGCAAAATAAGTTTCCAAAGTTTGCTAATTTGATTTACAATAGAACTCAAGTGATTTTCATGCATTTCTAAGAATTTCAAAACCTCAATTAACTCCTTAATTACGTCAAGAATCGCAGTCTCCGAAACAATGGATACATGTTCACTAAAATGATCATAACTTAAGCAAACGGATTCCAAATCACATAAACTCAAATCCCAAAGTTTTCTTATTTAATAAAGAACATAATTCGAGTGATAATTTCATGTTTAAATAATTAAAACATGGTCAAAAAATTCACAAAATAGGGTTGTGTGAACCAAATGCGATAATTTTTTCACAAACCCTAACGAGCCCAAGTTATCCTCGGTTTATGGATCGTATCTGAAACCTCTGATCTAAGGCTCTGATACTTGAAGAATATGGTAACATCCTTAAGTGTATCATGAAAGCACGAGGATCGCATCAAATGCAATCGGGAGCGGCTAGTCGCACTAGTTGCTCGGGGCAATGGAATTTTAAAAAAACTAATTTGATGAAACCACATGATCCAAAAACGCTTCTCGGATCGTTTCATCTAAACCACAAACAAGTATTAGGGTTACCTCTTGAAATGTGGTTGCGATTGAGTCTCTAAACGAAAGACCTCATGTCTCAAGTTTGATCCGACGGAGGAGATGCTTGTGAATGTGTTAATGAAATACATACTTCTCGCAATCCATGTTGATGATCCAAATAACGAATCTCCTGATTTCATCACACAAGATCTGGCATCTTCTTTTATGAGCGAGGTGCACCGAATGAGACAGAGATCTGCGAACAAACAATCCAACAACATAACGACGATGCTGCAGCGATGGTGACTCTCTCTAGGGTTCCATGGTGGACGGCCACAATGAGAGAGGGAGAGAGTCTTAGCGTGTAGAGACAGAGAGATAGAGGAAGGGAGCATATGGATGTTGTAGTTGTTGTTGTAATAAGAAGAGTAAGGGGTGCCTCTTCTTATATAGTATTTTGGGAGTCCTTGGATCACAATCCATGGAAACAAAATCAATGGATGAGATTGATTTGTGCTTTTTTCAATGGCCAAGATTATGTCATAAAAACGCAATACTGATTAATTTAGATTTAGATTAAATATATATTGATAAATCAATATAAATTAATCCTAAAATTAAATCAATCAAACATGGAGTATGGAATGAAGATTGACTCATTCCATAATATGGGAGTTGGTGGCAATCTCATGTAATCTCAAGAGATTACATTATTCCATGAAAATCTCTAAGATTTACAACAACACTTGTTTAAATTATTATACAAAAATAATTCATACTTATTTTGTGAATATTGCAATCTTGTCATTGGAAAAATGTGAGTGGCATTCACAATCCAACATAAAATGTGATTTACATTTTCAATTAATTATCTAATGTGAATATAATTCACAACAATAATTAATCAACAAATATAAATCATAATACGCTCTCTCTAATGCATTATAAATCACATTTATAATATATATGAATAATTTGGACAGTGTTATACGCGTTATTCGTATCCATGATAATTAAATCATGTTTAATCATCTTGGATCTCTATTCTGATGTGCCCAAATAATATGAATCACATTCACATTATTCACATCTTTGATAATTAAATCACATTTAATTATCTATGATAACTCTCCTTATAATATGAATTAAAATGATATTATTCATGATAATTAAATCACATTTAATTATCAATTTTCTCAATGCTTGGATACATATATCAACAATGAAATTATCCATGAACACTTTCAAGGATAATGTTGTAATAAGAAGAGTAAGGGGTGCCTCTTCTTATATAGTATTTTGGGAGTCCTTGGATCACAATCCATGGAAACAAAATCAATGGATGAGATTGATTTGTGCTTTTTTCAATGGCCAAGATTATGTCGTAAAAACGCAATACTGATTAATTTAGATTAAATATATATTGATAAATCAATATAAATTAATCCTAAAATTAAATCAATCAAACATGGAGTATGGAATGAAGATTGACTCATTCCATAATATGGGAGTTGGTGGCAATCTCATGTAATCTCAAGAGATTACATTATTCCATGAAAATCTCTAAGATTTACAACAACACTTGTTTAAATTATTATACAAAAATAATTCATACTTATTTTGTGAATATTGAAATCTTGTCATTGGAAAAATGTGAGTGGCATTCACAATCCAACATAAAATGTGATTTACATTTTCAATTAATTATCTAATGTGAATATAATTCACAACAATAATTAATCAACAAATATAAATCATAATACGCTCTCTCTAATGCATTATAAATCACATTTATAATATATATGAATAATTTGGACAGTGTTATACGCGTTATTCGTATCCATGATAATTAAATCATGTTTAATCATCTTGGATCTCTATTCTCATGTGCCCAAATAATATGAATCACATTCACATTATTCACATCTTTGATAATTAAATCACATTTAATTATCTATGATAACTCTCCTTATAATATGAATTAAAATGATATTATTCATGATAATTAAATCACATTTAATTATCAATTTTCTCAATGCTTGGATACATATATCAACAATGAAATTATCCATGAACACTTTCAAGGATAATGCACTTTTTTCGCGGATACGTGGAGATAAGGACAGGAGGATTGTATTGTTCCACGTATAGTGACTTGGATACTGAGATCACATCTCAAATCCAGATCTTGCGGACCTCTCGTAGATGCTAGATTAAATCAAGACCACAAATCTAATTTTCTTATTGCATCTGAATCACATTCAGATCAATGTCCAACATTTGTACCAAGATCAGACCACTTCTCTACTGAGAGGAGTCACTAAAATACAGACCCGTTTTGTCACTCCCTAGGAATGGAAGCGTCATGGTTATACAATCGTTTATGATCACATCACCCTCAGGTATTCCTAATACATGTACATCATGCATACTAAAAGACCAAGAACAAACCCGAAGGTTTATATCTATTTTACATTGTCCACTTCAAGGCTTTATCATTAAGTTTCTCATTTGATCATTGGGAGTCGGTATCGATCATATACTTTCCAAAAGCATATATCATACCCAGGTGTTTAACACTTTCCAAAAGTATATTCCAATCCTACAAATTCAGTCAAGCTCCCAAAGCGAGACAATCGTGCACATAATTTGATTATTCTCAATATCTCATGAGGGAGCTCATGTCTTCCGGTTCAGTAATGAACCTGTATGATCCATTTGAGAGATCATATTACTCATATGCCTTTGCATGCACACCAGTGCACCAGTGTATAGACCTTGGTTAGATCATGAATCCATTATTCTACCAAATGTACATACTCAGACATATAGTAACACATCTGTCTCCGACCAGAGGATGCATGCCTATATCGTGACAGCATACAACATAGTTCTTTGGTTATCTCGATCTCGTTAAGCCATCTTTTCGACCTAACTAATATGACACCTTCGGATCTCTATTCCTATGCAGAGGACATGCATCAAGAGGTCAGTCAGATATCAGCCTTTAGAGAAAAGATTGTCATCTCCTTCTCAGGATGGAGATCCTCTCTTAATATTCATTTGTCGGTGCTTTATGATCCTCAATCTAACACTTTTGATGTTCATCCAAGCACCAGCCTCTATGATTCAACAATTGAATCAACAGTTGTATGATCATTAGGATGACCATGGTACATAACCATAATTGTACTAAGGGACCTATTATGCAAATTAGTTATTCTTCATTTCAGACCAGGGAATGATATTTGCAATAGCATTTATTGCATAATGGCTCGTCGTAGGCTCGCATGTCCAACAACCATATGTGGATGGAAAATCATAGGTTAGAGCATATTTGGATAACATCCGGCTTGAATAAGGCCCTAGCCTTTCAAGCATAAAATTCACTAACATCCAGGGATTTAGTTCAGATGATAAATCAACAACAACAAACGACCACTTTGCAGCATAGAGAAGATAATATATCAAGAAAACATGAGTTAACAAGTGCAGACAATTTAAACAGAAAGCAACACTCCCCCATCAAACAAGTGCAATCAAGCATTTAGGTATGGGGATTACCCAGGTGGTGAACCATATAATTTACAAGAATCACATGAATCAATTGTAGAGGATAAACGAAGCAGCCAAACATGACCAACAAGAAAAGCAAGGAAAACAGAGCACACACGAACATTCCAAAAAAAAAGAACACCCATAAACTACAATACCAAAGTCTCCAAGCTTCAACCAACAATCCCCCATCAAATAGCAAGCTAGAGCCAAACAAGAACCACACCAAAGTTCACCCCAATGTAGAGTTAAAAAAAAACAGCAAAGCCCTGACAACGAACAATATCTTGTGGACAATGGAGTTGGATCCCAACCTTCCATCAGGGCTAAAATATCGAACCCAACGTCAATATCCAACAAGAACTAGGGATCTCAAATCCAAAAATATCCAACTCGAGCCAACCCAATGCATTCGACAAGGCTAAAATACAAACCTCAAATCCAACATCAACCAACTCCTTGTTGCAAGAAAGCCAACCACATAACCCAACTCAGAATCCACTAATGAAGAAATCACCCCAGCAAAGAGGCTACAAAGGAGGAGCATTGTCACAATCCAATGGGAAAAATGGATCAACCCTAATGCCCAAAAGAAAGAACCCCCTTTTACATTCACCACCCAAGAACATACCACCAAGAACTAGAAATTCAACCACATATTTCCTTCCAAAAGAAGATGGGGGAAGATGGTTTGAGATTACCTCGGAAAGAAATCGGAAGGCCGACCGTCGGTACCCAGCCCACAAGGTCGATCAATGAGACGTGCAAGAGAAGATGAGTCTCAAAAATCACCTTGTACCTCCAGTCGATCTCCATTCCTCGCCTCTTCCTTCTCAACATGGAAACATGGAAGCATCGAGAATTGGAAGAGGAAACCATCGGAAGGGAGAATGGCAGAAGTCCTCTCGAGCGAGTTGATACTCGCTCTCCTTGGACATGATGGACACGATGGTGCCTTGGGCTTCGGGGGAGACTGCGAGTTAGGGCCGAGGGTTCGACATGTAAACCTACAGGTTAACCCGAGGTATTTCATGGGTTACCCATAAATCTCCAAGTTAACCTGATACCCAAACGGACCCTAAATGACATAGGTTCGAATCTCAAGGAGATGCTTCAAACCTCAGAAATTATCAGACCTACTATTTAAAAAATGATCCGATAAAGAAAATACCCTATGCTCGAAATCTTGCTCATCTTACGTGACATGTAGGACCACAATGATTTGATAATAGTTGATGCACTGAAACCTGTTGCATATAAATAATGCGACAACCTCTTGACATTCGTTATACATAATTTTAGATTCGATTTCATTGTAATTATGGTAGGTCCTCTCACCAACCTACCGTAAGTTCAGATATCTACCACATTATTAATTCGAACTCATGTCAGATGTTCGGAAAATCTGCCATATTATCTTATCATTTAATGAAATGTCTTAAAGGACCTATTATTATATTACTAGTTAGTTTCATTAAAGACTTGTCATATTATTAAGATGGTAGGTCCTTGCTAACGCGACTTGCTACCACCTTGTCTTTCCTCCCCCAATACCACTGTCACCACCACAACCACTTCCTCCTTCCTCATCGCCACACTACCACCACTGCCAAACACCACCCGCGCCGCCGCCCGTCCCCGTCTTTGGGTTCTTCTACTCCCTGCGAAGACACCCGTGAAGAAGAAAGGTCATATTTGTTTATTTTTTATGTAAAAATTGCAGTTTCTTTAATTATAGTTTTTGTAATTTCAAAGTAGTACCTGTATATAGTTTGCTTGTGAATGTTGTTTTCTGAAATTGCATAGATATCCCTGTATTCGCGTCTTAATTTGGACATCATTGTTGCATCATTTTACTCAATAAAAAATATCATTATGTTGAGCAACTTATCCTCTGTCATGTGATTGTTTATTTGTATTTTTGTGAGTCATGGGTAATTAATTAAAAAAAGTTAATTGAAATTCTGTGTATTTTACCCAATCTGGACTCTTAAATTTATGTCTCACACACGGTTGCTCTAGAAATTCCACAAAAAATATATATGATGCCTTGATATGTGATGAAGTTACTATCCAAATTTCATCCAAAATGGAGTTGTCTTGTGCCTGGAATAATTTGTAGAGAGGATATAGTGTTTGATTTTTAATTAAATCTACATAAATCATTTTTGCGAAATTTCAATTCTCCTGGATTGCTTATCTAAATATCTTTATGAGATAATTCGCACTCTGATTAATTTGATAAGGTGGATTTATTAGAAATTATTTACTTACTGTCACTCTGATTTCACTAAAAAATCCATAAAAAAATTCATAACTTGTCAAAAAATCCAAAAATATTATAGCTTCCTTGCATCATGTTTATATTCCAGTAAATTTTTCATGATTTTTACTTACTGTTTGCGTGAAAAATTGCGAAAAAACCCATAAAAAGTGTGCATTTTTAGTTGTTGCATTTTAACCCCTAAAATTCCAAAAAAAGTACCTTGCATTCATCTCTGGATTAGGACTCTAGAAAAAAATATAATTTGGTTGAATTGGATTAATTTGACATTAAAATTAATTTGGCTAAGTTGTGTGATTTCTTAGTACTTAATTCACCCGCATTTTGCATTTACTTTGATTTTTGCATAGAAAAATCTAAAAAATACCGCATTGGATATCGAGATCTAAGTTTTTGAATTAAACCTAAGTTGTTCCTTTGCCTCCCTGAGTTCGACCCCGGACTTGCCCGGGATATAAATTAAAGCCGAGACACTCTTCACGGAGATCTTCTCTCGGTTCTGACCGAATCGCTAAGTATACGTATTACAACGTGTCCAAATTAAAACACGTATTTAGCGACGTTATCACCACCACCATTGTTGCCACTTTGTGCTTACCATTACCGCACCACCATCAATGTACCCGTGGTGAAATTTCAACCACTTAAATGCTGTGATGACTGAGAAAAATGGACATACAGATTGTGAGAGTTTATTATGCATCTCTAAAGTGGAATGATGCATAGAGGGCATCTAAACATTAACCTACCATCAAAAGCTACAATCCCTACGATGACTGCTCAGAAAAGAGACAATAAAAATCAAGGTAATCTCCATGCTAATCAAGCAACATCATATGAAGAAACGAAATTCAAGACCTGTGTCCTTTGACAGTTACTTCCAAAGAAACAAACAATATATTATAATATCATAGGAGGTCTCAGTTCAAATCCTTTGGAGCCAAACAAAAAAACAAAGAAACGTCTGAAGGGAACCAATGCAAGCACTGTGCTTGTATATTAATCAGGTTCCTGTAATTCCAATCCAAGACCCTCAAGTTCAGACAAAAGAAGTAAAGCACCATGTTCCCAGACCATCATTTCCTCCACATGTACATTAAAAACCTCATGAACAGGTAACAAGGAAGCACAAGAAGCATGCACATATATAGGGAAGAGGGTGCAGACGAACAAGGACAACGGGGCAATTCCAACAAGTTTTGTATATATTTAGACCTCAACAAAAGGCCTCACGAGCTCTACACTGGTGCAGGTAGAGTGCACCATCAAAGGCAGCAGCAGTCAACCACAGCAGAACCATTTCAATGGCTGCAACAAGAAGAATAAATATCACCAAGAAGCAGATATTAAAGGAAATGGAAGAACGATAGCATGGATCTCAAGTCAATGTAAAATCATGGAGCTTTATAGTGCACGATATACATACAATAAATGAGAGAGAAGCGCGACTTATGTCAAAATAAGGGAACTTTATATCCCACGGTTAAGCAATCACAGAATAAAGTCGTTTCATCATGACTATATCATCCACTTGGCCTTAAGCCGACCAAAAAAGAACTAAAGATAAACCTCGCTTGCCCCTTTTCCCACGTTATTCATTATCCATCATCTAAACAGTAAAGGGATACCATGAGGTTTAGAGAAGGTTTGTAGCACCTTGATATGCAGCCCAACCAAGCTTCCTTTTCAAGAGATCATACCCACGACTCTAACTAATAAACTTCTGGTTATACAACAAGAACTTCTGACATTGTATCAACTCTCCCTTATGACGCTTCACGACTCTTTGAAGGAATTCTGAGGATTTACAAAAGGGTAGCTTGGTACATAAGCTCCCACTATATGGGATCTAGAGATAGGCTGGACCACTTTGATATGCAGCCCTAAAGATCACTTCCATGTCTTGAACCCGTACTCTTGGTTATACAGTGAGAACTTATTTCGAATCACTTTGATATGCAGCCCTAAAGATCACTTCCATGTCTTGAACCCGTACTCTTGGTTATACAGCGAGAACTTATCCATTTCGTATGAGGGATAAGGAATAAGTTGGATTCATATGGTTTCCCCCATTCTTGCTTGGTTGATTTGAGATTCTAAATGGGTATTTTTCCCTAAAAAGAAATCTCCAAGTTAATCTTCTAAACTGCAATGGCGAATAATGTACACGTTATTCAATAGGTTAGTTGTAGGCTTGTAGCATGCATATGGCTAACAAAAAATACACCATATTATTACAAGATTTCTTACCGTTTAGGCAAGTGTGCAAAGATGTACAAAAGCTGAACCTAATACAACTATTTGATAACAAACAAAATATTGCATTTGCTTCTTGCATATCAATTTGGTAACAATTTTAACCTAAAAAGTCAGTCTTCTATTCATAAGCCAACCCCTTTGCAGCCAAGCAAATTAGTTGGCCACCCAATACTACCTCCAAAACAGAATCATAAATAACACTAATAATAATATCATTCAACAGCATGATATCTTAAGGATCCATCCATGCTTCATTTTTCTTCGGAAATCATTTAGCTCGACCAAATAAGAATAAGCATTATGTTCGGGTTCTATTTGTGGCTTTCGCATCAAGAAAAGCACTTCTCCATAAGTTCTCTTCATTCCTATTGGACGGAAAGTACTTAACCTCTCCAATCTAACATATCAACAGGTAAAAAAAGGTGTGCTTAGGCATTTCTAAATCGTACTAAGGTCGACAATTTATATTGAGTCACGGGCAATAAGTTTTTAGAAAGATCATATGATCTACAATTAACAAATTCACATTTTGGGGATACAAACAAATAATATAATAATCCTAAAAAACAAATGATGAAATAGTTATAGAAAGAATTTTTTGAACAAATTGTGGGAGTTTGAAAGCAAACCTAACCATGGGAGTTTGAAAGTAAACCTAACCACACATACCGTACCGCAACTTTTAGCTCTAATCAAGAGGGGTGCAAACTGACTGATACAAAGATATTGGTGTTAGCATACCCTTATCCATTTTAAAATATGGATAGGGATACGGATAAACAATATAAAAAATGTGTTCCCATGTACTTAAACCTGTGTGCATGCGTTCACATGTGTGTGTGGCATGTTGCATCCCTACTAATCACAACACCAACTGGTAACTATTAATATGCTCGACAAAAGTAGCACTACGAAGCCCAGGCACTAAGAACCATACGAAGACTATGGATTATGTGATTAAAATATTTTGATTAGGTGTACTTGCAAAAGCAGTTCATATTACTATTTAGCTCTAATCCAGAGGGACGCAAACGGACTGATACAAAGATATTGGTGTTTGCATATCCTTATCCATTTTAAAATATGGATAGGGATATGGATAAACAATATGAAAAATGTGTTCCCATGTACTTAAACCTGTGTGCATGTGTGTGTGTGTGGCAGGTTGCATCCCTACTAATCACAGCATCACCTATTAATATGCTCGACAAAAGTTCCAGCTATAAAACCCAGGCACTAAGGACCATATGAAGACGACGGATTATGTGATTCAAATATTTTGATTAGGAATTTAGGTGTACTTGCAAAAGCTCATTTTACTCTTTACCAGTATGAGATTATAAAAGCAAGTAAAGTAACACAAGCTCACGTTTTTCCTTGGTTGCTGGTAGCTAGGATCTGGTTTCAACCCGCCTTCATTTTTCCTCTGAGGCAATGTTTCAGATTCATTGACTTTGTTTGTCTTCTTTTCATCTCTAGCTTTATTGAAGATGACAGTAAATCCTTCAGCAGAGGCAGGATTATTCACATCCCACTCTCCAAATCTAGGCAAAGGCATGTTCTTTTCCTGTTTCAAAGTGCAAATTAAGGTAACAAATGCTGCATTATTCTTTTGAAGCACAAACATAGCATTGTTATTATCAAGCAGAAGCCTGTAAAGCAAAGCTAGTTGCAGCGATAAAATTGCATTATTCTGATGAACGAACCAGATCCAAACTATAAAGAGGATATGAATTTGCAGAGTGCACAGCAATATATATTAAGACAGCTTTTATGTTTGGTGACCTATTTTTCTTCTTTTTTTCAATCCCACACTCTCACATACTATTTTGCGCATCATTTCTCCATCATTTCTCTTCCTATCTAAGATAGGCTCCTCAACAAAAAAATAAATCATTTATTGTCTTCAACATGGTAACACAGCAACGCTGTCTAGATGCACCACTGCCTAGGCACTGGCATCACGTCACCCAGACAAGCACCAGCAGTGCATCCTGGTGAGCACAGCAAGTAGCAGCTCGCATCTGATGCACTTAAAAATACTAGATGCAATTATTCCATTGGCCTCTCCTTCAAGAATATGGTCCAGCATGAAGGTTTCGATGGTACCCCTTTTATACGCTAGTCATCAAGTTGGATGTGACAAACTATGATTTATCAGTGCGAAGCATCATTAATATGACCAACAAATATGACAAGGAGCATATTCTAGAGAAAGAACCCAAAAAATAAAAAGTATTTGTTCTGGAAATACGGTAACGTATTCATTAAGTTGTAGATCCAATCAATTCTCGTTCCTTGGATCACCAAATGCATGAATCCCTGAGGATGATGCATTCCTTCACTAAGAATAAATCAAAGATATTGTAAGTTCAGATTGGCATAGTCCATATAAAACAATATACATGTCCGCTTTTAGAATACAATTCCGCAATGAGAGGAGCCTTTAAGAGTCTTCATAGCTATGCTTAAGCCAGTATGCCCCTCCCTGCTCTAGTTCCATGAACATACTTTGTCGGAATTTTTTTGCTAAGCATCAACCCACGTGATATTTTTCGTAGTCAGATACTGACTCTGCCTAAGATATCAATTATGGAGGAGGCCATAGTAGGTTAAGTCCAAATATATCTCTATATCCACTATTCTGACTCCGGACGCCATCTCTACCATGACGGTTGCCCACTGTCGAGAACATGGTCCAAGAGGCCATGGACATGTGCCAGGTGGACATGGGTCAATGAGAGTAGAGACAATGCAAATGCTGTCAAGTTGGGTCATGCCAAGAATATGTGAAAGCATGGTCATCTGCCTTTCGCATACCTGGCCACAACTGAAGAGTCTGACTAGGATTCTCATGTCTCTTAATCAAGGTATGATGAGTTGATTGTTGGAAAAATGGTGAGAATTGTATTTCCATGGAACCCTAGGCTCTCTTATACAGAGAAGAGCCCTATAGTAGATTACATAAGATAGAGAGAAATAAAGTGAACTGAGAAAATGGTACAGAAACATAAATACATATCTCTATACTCCCCCTCAAGATGGAGCATAGATGTCAATCATGCTCAGCTTGGATAAACACATCTGAAAAAGATCCTCTGAGCAAAGCCTTAGTGAAAATATTTGCAGTTTGATCTCCTGAACTGACATGAAATATAAAGCCTTTCTGGATCACGTCCCATGTATAGTGACAATCTACCTAAATATGTTTAGTTCTCTCATGAAAGGTATGATTGTTTGCAATAAATAAAGCGGCATGGTTATCACATTGTAACTGCATAGGAAAAGGTACATCTATATACAAGTCCCCTAGCACCGCTCGGACTCACATCATTTATGTGCTCCCTTGTGCCATGGCCCTATATTATGACTCAGTACTTGACCTGGCAACCACAATTTGCTTCTTACTCTTCCAGGATACTAGAGAGCCGCCAACAAATACAGCCAAGCATGAGGTGGACTTTATGTCCTTAGGACACCCCGCATAGTCCGCATCTGCACAGGCTATGATAGTAAGAGATACTCGTTTCGGGGTTTGTCGAAGATCCGGGAGGTGCTGAGCGGTATAGCTGAGGTTGTCGACATTGAAAGTTCGGGGTACCGCCCAAGTGAACCACTTGACCCTGTTCTCAGGGTGAGGGGTCTCAGTACGGCATGGTTAGGCTGGTGGAGGGTCAATTTGGAGGGGAGAATTGTCAAGCTGGAGCTCGCCATGGCAGGGCAAGTATATCGAGGGCGAGGCCAAAAGCGAAATCTCGAGATCCAAGCGGAGGAGGAGGTAGCGGCCGATGCTGATGGTGCTCCAAGTCAAGCGGTGCAACGGTCAAACGACGGGTAGTGCAATCTTCGAGGAAGGATCCTTGTCTTCCACATGGAATCCGGTTCGACGTGTTTTCCGCGGAACGGCTTCCTAATTACGTAAAGATGGTGATGGATCATTACCCATCTCTCCCATCGAAAACGACAAGAAAGGGGATTTGTTCCGCTGTAAAGTCGCATGGTGCAGATGGATATTGTTAGCGCATTATTTTAAGGAACAATCTGGACCCTCGGGTGCTTTGGTTGCCAGATTCGGGTAGCCACTCGAATTTGGGGTTTAGACCTGACATTAGATATCCGGGTAGCCACTAGAATTTGGGATTTGTTCCGTTGGAACGTCGCATGGTGCAGATGGATAGTGTCGACGTATTACTTCGACGAACCTTCTGGACCCTCGGGTGCTCCGGTTGCCAATCCGAGTATCCACTTGAATTTAGGGTTTAGACCGGGCATCAGATATCCGGACCTGAGCATCATATATCCGGACCTGGGCATCAGAAATCCAGACCCAGGGGACTCCAGTTACCCGAAAAGCTCAGGGTCCACCTTACAGATCCGTTTAGCATATCAGCAACTCCCGGATTCCAGATGTCCCAGACCCATCTCGAACACTCAAACCGTAAGTTAGCAAGTTCTGGGCCCGAATGGATCCACAGGTCAGGGCGTGCGGGGAGTCTCCAGAGCAGGGCGGGGAGTCCCTAGAGCGGGGCTTTCGGAAGGGGAGATCAGGGGTGGCGGTACCGCGATGGATTGCGAGGCTTCATCGCCGGTCGAAGAAGAGGGGTTCAAAGAATGTGCGGGGTCCAGGGCTTTGGTCGGGAGCCCCATTATTGAGAAGGAAGTCATTGTGGGGGAGGAGACGTCTACGGGGGCTTTGGTGGGGGCTTCGAGTAGAGAGGAGATGCTGATGCTCCCACTACAACAGGATAGTTCAGAGAGGAAGATCGTTGGGTGGTAAAGATTGGAAGGAGTGCTCTGTATAGTACGTTGGGAGCAGTTGCTCACAGGGAGTCAAGCTCTCAGGGCTCGGGGAAGGGGACTAGTAGATTCGGAGCTTGTTAAGCAAGGAAGGACTCCCTCATGACAGAGAGAAGAGGGAGGAGAGCGGCTTTGCTCGCTTCACAAATCGTGAGAAGCTTATGCAGGTGTTGCAACCAGGTTCCACCGCCTTGCAAATTCATCAGAATCGCTTCAACGTTCTGGATAGGAGTGTGGCGGAGTAATTGGGTATGGTGCCGCCTAAGAGGTTGATTCACGCAGCTCCTTGATGAAGCTACTATCTTGGAATGTCAGGGGGTTGCCCCCCCCCACCCCGAAAAGAGGCTGGGAGTCAGAAACCGGATTATGGAGGCTGGTGCAGACGTGTTTCTTCTTCAGGAGATGAAGTTGTCAAGGGGCGTGGACACAATCAAGCGGGGGCTGGATGGAGGCAGGTTCAACCTCGCTGAGTTGGTAGCACAAGGAACGTTGGGTGGGTTACTGACTGGTTGGAAGAGTCGAAGTCCCTATTCTGTTATGCTTCTTCCTTATGACCGTCCGCAGAGGAGCGGTGGTGGAGACCCTAGTTCGAAGGACTTCTGGAGAGTGATCCACAGTTTGGGTCTGTCGATTATTGATGCGGCTGGCTATACTTTTACTTGGCGCAATGTGAGATCGCGGTCCAGGTTGGACATATTATTTCTGTCGCCGGAAGGAATAGAAATGTTCCCCCTATCGCGGGTCTGGGCGCTGCCGTGGGTGCACTCCGACCACATGTTGATTCTTTGGACATCTGGGAGGAAAGAAGAAGTAGATTCTTCTTTTGTTTTGAGCGGAGTTGGCTATTCGAGGAGGGCTATAAGGAGGAGGTTACAGAGAGGTGGAGAGGCTGGTCCCCTATAGGCTCAGCCATTTTGAGGTTGGCGGGAAAGTTGTTGTTGTTGAGGTCGTTCCTTACCACTTTCGAGAGGGAGGTGAAGGCAAGGCGAAGGGTTAGAAGGGAGGTGGCTCGTGCTAGTGTTGCTCGGTTGGATGGTTTAGATGATAATAGAGGCCTGAATCAGGAAGAGATGACAGAGAGGCTGGGCTTTCTCGAAGATTTACTGTTGGAAGACAAGAAAGAAGAGGTGGAGTGGAGGCAAAGATCTAGACAAAGATGGTTGAAAGAAGGGGACGCCAATACGAGATTTTTCCACACTATGGCTTCTGGGAGGCGGAGAAGAAACTATTTCCACACTATGGCTTCTGGACTCGATGGTGCTTCGGGGGCAGTCAGCATTTATTCCAGGACGACAGATGGCGGACGGTCTGGTGATGGCTTCTGAGATTTGCCATGATTGGAAGTGGTCAAGGAAAAAAGGGGATGTGTGGAAGATAGATTACGCCAAGGCTTACGATTGCGTTGACTGGAAATTCCCGTGGGTGTCTCTATGGAAGAGAGGTTTCCCTGATTTATGGATTGATTGGGTGAAGAGATGCATCACTACCTCATCCTACTTGATCCTGGTGAATAGCAAGCCGGAGGGGGGTTTCTTTCAACCCCAGTGGGATGTCCGGCAGGGATCTATTGGCTCCTATGCTTTTTGTACTTGTGGCAGATGCTCTGGCAGTATTGTTTAGGCATGCTTTTGAGGCAGGTAGTGTGAGCGCTTCCATCAGGATGGTATCTCTGTCCCTCTGCTACAATATGCCAATGATACGATTCTATTTCTTGAAGGCTCAGAGGATCATAATGGCAATGCGGCTCAATTGGTCGAGATTTTCAGCAGTATTTCGGGCCTTGAGATCAAGAGGCACAAGTCAACGGTCATTACTTTTGGGATGGAGGATGCAGAGCGCTCCAATCTTGCGGGGCCGACTGGATGCCCCCTGGGGACTTCCCTATCTCCTACTTGGGGTTGTTATTGGTGGTCGGGAAGTTGAAGAAATCAGATTGGGATATTGTAGTGCAAAAAATGGAGCAGAGGCTGGCTGGGTGGAAAGTGGTCACGCCGTCTAGGGGGAAAGTTGATTCTTTAGAAGCATGTGCTTTCAGCAATTCCTATATTATTCTATTTTACTAGACTGATACCCGTAGGGTTTAGAAAGAAGATTGAGATTTGATGAGGAGATTCTTCTGGTCAGACGGGAAGCAACAGATGCCCCGGATGCACCTGGTCAGCTGGGAGGAAGTGATGAGGGAGTGTAATGACGGAAGGCTAGGGGTTCGTGATGTAGAATGCATGAACAAGCGCTTATCGCTAAGTGGATGACTCGCATTTGGGGACCATTGACTTCTCTAGCGGCTAGACTTGTGAGAAAAATCTATGGTGTCAGAGGTGAATTGGTGGCTAGTAGAGTGCAGTTTGAATCGTCTCTCTAGGCCGATATCCACGAGGTCTTACCGGTGATTGCACCTAGCCTGCAACCGAAGGTGGGGGATGGCCATTTATTCAAATTATGATGTGATGACTGGTCGGGGGTGGGAGCTCTAAAGGCAAGATTTCCAAGATTATCTGCATTGGCGGCATCGAAGGAGAGTACCCTTTTGTAGGTGGCGGATTCGGGCACGTGGTCGCTGGTTTTTGTATCGGACCATTCAAAGCAGCACCTGGAGAAGTATGACAGGTTGCAGGCGGAGATTCCGCCACCTGGAGATTTTGTGCAGAATAACAATCATTTTGTATGAAAGGGTGTGAGATTTTCTATGAAGAAAGCTTATGAGGAAATGATGAGAGTGGCAGAGGAACAAGGTTCGGATCTTTGCCATGACATGAAGGTGGTTTGGGCTACTAAGATTCCGTGCAGAGTTAAGATATTCTTGTGGTGTCTGAGAAGGGGTCGCTTGTGCGATAAAGCAAGGAGGGGGAGGATGTTAAGCTTGGCAGACACGTTGTGCAATAGGTGTAACGGGATGGTGGAGGACACGAGCCACTTACTGTTCAAATACTCGGAATCTAAGCGGGTCTGGAGGGAGGTTGGCATTCCTTGGATGGCGTTCGGAGGGGCAAAGGAGTTTTGGAGATCAGTTTGAGCAGTGGGAAACAACTCCACAGATGATGGTCCAAGTTGTTTCTCGTTCTGTGGGCCATCTTGGTTGGGCGAAATGATTTAATCTTCAATAATCAGAGGTTTTACTCGGAAAATGTTGCATCTCACTGTAATACCCTGTATCACTTTTAGGTCTCACGGTAATGTACTCTAAAATTATTTTAATGAAATAGTTTTTGCGGTGACCCCTTCATCAGGAGTTCACCCTCTTTTCTATAAAAAAAAGAGATGCTCCTTTCCTGAATAGCAATCCTGCACCTGGAGATGACTTCAGGTTTCTCAAGATCATATATACTGCATCCATGTCTACATGTCGAGTTTGCTCCATGAACTGACTAACCCGACTAACAACAAAGGAGATGTCTAGCCTAGAGATAGTAATGTATAGAAGTTTTTCCATCGGTTCTATGTATCTTCTCTTGTTTACCTCCAATGTATCATCATCGTATAGACTCATGATGGGATCTATAGGAGTAGGAGCAAGTCAACACCCAATCATGCATGTCTCAACTAGCATGTATATGACATACTTTCTTTGGGTCATCACAAGACCCTGTTGATTCCTGAAAAAACTCTAACCCCAAGAAATACCACATGGTGCCAAGATCCTTGGTGACAAATTATCGACATAGAAATTCATTTGCCCTCTTGATCCCATGCACATCATCTCCTGTAACAAGTATGTCATCAACATAAACCATGATAACAAATGTACCTCTGGAGGTTCTTTGTACAACCAGTGAATGATCTGCATTTAATCTCTTGAATCCATGCTTTTCAATCAGATCTGAGAGCTTTTGAAACCATGTTTTGGGCTTTGCTTATAGCCATATACTGCCTCATAAAGTTTACAAACCTGCTAGCAGTCCCCCTCAGCAGCAAACCCCGGAGGCGGCTGTATGTAGACTTCTTCCTGGAGATCACTATACAAGAATGTATTTTTAACATCAAGTTGAAATAAAGGTCAAAAGCGTACCACAACCACCAATAGAAAAACTCGTAGAGTGGAGTAACGAGCAACAAGGGAAAAAGTGTCCAAATAATCTATCACATAAGTCAGAGTAAATCCTCATGCAACCAATCTGACCTTGTAATGATCAAGACTCCATCTGCATCGTGTTTCATAGTAAACACCCATTCGCAACTGACAATAGACGTCCCATTGGGAGCGGGGACCAAACTCCGGGTACCACGTGACTGTAGTGCAACCATTTCTTCTTCCATGGCCAGACACCGCCGACTGTCTCTCAAGGCCTCTTGGTAATTTCGTGCGATCTCCACAGCAGATAAAGCAACAATGAATCTCCTAAATTCCCATGACAATCAGATCAAAGAAAACCTAAGAAGCGAGAGGATATGAGGCACATGTACGCTTCTGTTTTTGAAGTGCAATAGGTACATTCACGTCATTGGGAATCTCCTCAATTTGTAAGCCAACTTCCTATTAAAGTTACTGCTCAGACACATCTCCAGACTTAGAAACATTGTACTCAGAACAAACCTGAGATGTACTGGATGACGGGCAATAATCATGAGCAGAAGTATGCTGACGTGTATAGTATCGTGGCAAGGGTGGAGCCAAGACTATGGGAGGTGGTGGTACCGAGAGAGGTGATGGAGATGGAGTAGGAGGTGAAGGTGGGGATGGAGTGGGAACCACATACACAAATGGTGGTGATGGGCTCGTAGGAAGAGGTGGCATCTAGATCTGATGAAGTCAATCCTTCACTTGTATGAGAAAAATACATCACTAACTCATATAAATATGACATCAGCGCTAACATAATATCTCCTGCGCAATGGATCATAACACATACATCCATTTTGCATCCTGAAGTACCTAACAAAAACAAATTTGATAACTCTAGAAGAGTACTTGTCAAGACTTGGAGAAAACTGATGGACAAAGGCAACGGAATCAAAAACACGAGGAGTGAGTGAGAATAACTCCTTCTCTGGAAATGTCAGGGAGAAAGGAATTTTCTTACCCAGAACAAACGAGGGCATGCAATTCACAAGATAACAAGATGCAAGAACCGCATCACCTCAGAACGAATGTGGGGCACGACTCTGAATAAAAAGGGCTCGAGTAACATCAAGTAGATGGCGATGCTTTCTTTCTGCAACACCATTTTATATAGAAGTGTAAGTGCATGTTGTTTGATGAACAATACCACGGGATGAAAAGAATTGTGAGTGCACGAGTACAGAATTCCAATGCATTAACAGTTCTGACAAATTTGATAGAAGAAGCGAAAATATTATGCAATTCACTGATAAAAGTTAAAAGTTGTAATCACATTCATAACCTCATATTTATTCTTCAATAAAAAGACCCATGATAAATGAGAAAAATCATCAACATCAACTAGGTAAAACCTATACCTGGTGATCGGGAACACAACTTGGACTCCAAATGTCAACATGAAATAACTCAAAAAGGGAGCTACTGCTCCGACTCTCACAACTAGGGAAGATAGCCCGATGGTGCTTCCCTAACTGACATGCCTCACATTGGAAGGATAAACGAGGTTAGATATAAGGGAGAGCTTGACACATCTTCTGAAGGGGAAGGTGGCCAAAGTGCGTGTACTACATGAACTGAGAGACTGGTCCTGTAGAATGAGAGGATATGCCTGCATATGGAGTTCTGACCAGTCGATAGAGGCCTCCTTGCTCACGGCCACAACTAATCATCCTGCCCGTAAGAATGACCTAAAATACAAGAGACGACAGGTCAAAAATAACCCGACAATGCAAATCCTTCGTAATGACTAATAAATTCATAGAAAAGTCAAATGCATGCAACACATCCTGTAGACGCATCGAAGGCATCAAACTGATCTCACATTGTTTTGTGATCAAGGAATGAGTCACGTCAGCTATGAAAATAGTTCTCCCTGGAAGAACCTATCGGTAAGTTGCAAGCTGATTTTTGTCTCCACATAAATGATGTGTCGCCCCGGAGTACATAATCCATTCTGTAATATCAGATCCATGACAAGTAGTAAAAGCATAGATTCTATCTGAGGTACTGGAAATGGCAGAGGTACCGACAGAGACAGAAGCAACAACATCTGAGCGGCCTCCTGGAGCAAGCGAGGAAGCAATGGGACTAGCAGGAGGCATAATGTCCCTCAATCAGGCTACTAGGTCATCAAACCTCTAATCCAAAGAGAAAGCTGCAGGAGATACAACTCATTCCGCTACACGAGTCAATGCTGGAAAACCATGCTTGGAGTAGCACGTATCCTCTGTATGTCCAGGGCGATGACAATAAGTGCAGGAATGACAAATACGACCTCCTGTACCACGAGGTCCACAGCCAAAAAATTAAGAAACTCCTCTACTGCGAGAAGCAACCATCGCAGAGAAGGTTTGACTAGAAGCAGAGGAAGAAACCATGATTAGCATGTGATATGCCTCCATGGGAGGAATGGTAGCATCCGCAAGTATCTGTGAGCGAGCAACATCATATTTTGGATCAAGTGCTGCAAGATACACACCAACCATGGTTGCGTTCTTGTAAGACTTTGGTTGCTTAGGGGTGGTTGCAAGTGGCATAAAGCTATAGACCTTCTTGAACATGCCCCTGCAAGAGGTATACAAAGAGTGCAGAGGATAGTCATCCTGCTTGACCGTAAAGATATTATGTTGTAACTAAAGGATCTTGATCTCATTCCTAACATGAGAATATGTAGCAACGAGAATGTCCCACAACGCCTTAGTAGTGGGCTGATGTAGAATATCAATGACGATCTCAATTGTGAGTGTGCAAGACAACTATACACAAGCATAAGCATCGTTAGCCTCCCATGAGGCATTCACCCCAGTCTTGTCAGTCGGCTCCTCCTCGGTAAGAATGTGCTTCTTACCCGTAAACTGCATTAGGCTCATGAACTGCATGGTCCATAGTTCATAATTTACCCTGTCCATCTTGATTATTGGCGCTCGACCTCGAAAAACACCAGTGACGGAGATCGCAACTTTACTTTCTGACATGTGTCGGATCAAGAGACTGGGTCTTGTAGACCACAGAATTTCGTCTAAACAGACACGAGGAGAAGTGGTTGCATATAAAGACTAAGTACAACCCTTTCCATCATCGCATAATGTGCCTTAGACAAGAAGCCGATGATATTCAAATCTGAAGTTACTCAAATAACTTCAAAAACATATTGTGAGTGATCACCAGATCACTTCTTTGAAACCCTAAGGAGCGACAAAAGGCACAGCATCACGACAGGCACTGGAAGTAGTAATAGAGACGTTGGCTGCTGGAGGCAGCAGCGAGGCTGTGGTGGCTGCGGCTGGCAACCAACGATGGTGGCGACAATCGAGAAAGAGAGAGAAAGGGGGGAGACGACAAGTATAGGCTAGGGTTTTGGAAGGTGGGGTACTAGGACTCCGGTCTAGGATCGTCGCTCAGATACCATGTTGGAAAAATGATGAGAATCGTATTTCCATGGAACCCTAGTGTTCTCTTATAGAGAAGAGATCTATGGAAAAACTAAATAAGATAGATAGAAATAAAGTAAACCGAGAAAACAGTACAGAAACATAAAATATATATCTCTATATTGATCAACCGACTCAATCATCTCATTAGGTCTCTTCTGGAGCGACATCATGTTCACGCTGATAATTTTCTACTCGTTGAGGTTTCAGGTATTTTTTACGATGAACCTAAATAGTTAATAAATTCCGATAAATCATATTCACTTTAAGGGGATATACATCCATTTACCAGATTTTAGTAAGTTCTTATATCCTAAGAATGCATGCCACGTTGAGCTAGGGCACTGTTAGTTAATTCTAGTGACTTTGTAGTTGGCGTAGACCCAACCCCATCCTTGGAAAAGAAAAAGGTAGCACCGAAGAAAGGAAAGAGTGAGATGGTTACTTTTGTTGTTCCCATGATTTTTGACCTCTTTTTGGCTTGGGCCAAACATTTTTTCTTGCTAGTCGAGATTTCCACAAAAAAAGCGATGCAAGAGCATATTCGGTGCTTGACCCCCCTCCAACACCCCTCATCATAGATGGGAAGCCCAGTGCCACAAAATGATTGAGAACATACACGGGAATGAAATGCATTTTCTTCTTTGTATTCCTCCATCTTTTGGGTATCTCGGTGCCACGAAGTAGAACATTTTAGTTATTTTGGTTTAATAACAATTTATTTTATTCCAAATTAGCTCAAGAACAAACATGCATTCACATTTTATTTACTTATTTTTCAAAACCACTACTTAATGGAAAAGAAGGGGTTTTTACACCCATACCACTTTAATATTTCCAAATTACACAATAACTCCTACAATCTTCACAAGAACAACATGACCCATGTAAGCTTGCACTGTTTTACATCCTAAATCTAAGGATGGGCATGGGTCGAGTTGGGCTGGGCCGAGTTGGGCCGCAAATTGTTTTGTGGTCCGACCCAAGCCTAGGTCCGACCCAATTCCTTTGGGCCGGGCCGGCTCATCCTCAATGGTGTCATGCTTCTCTTTTATTGCTTTTGTTGTTGATGATGCATTTTACGGTTGTTCCTATTCATGCAATATATACAGTTAAATAAAAGTTGTATATATCTACATCTGCTAAATTCAGATGCAAGATCTGTACCCAAAATAGTAGTGGACACCATGACATTTTTAATCACGATTAAATTAGTGGGAATCGTGGTTTGTGACAATAGGATGTACAGGGAAGATGAGGCATATACTATATGTGGAGAAATCATATATAAATATATGCTTGTAATTGAAGTAGTTTTGGCAGTAAATTTGCATTCAAGATAAAATGTAATGAGATTTTACAGTAAAACTGGAGTAAAAATTGGTGGAGGCATAAATGATAAATACTAAAGATGCTAACAAATGAAGAATTACTATAAAAGATGGAGAAACGTTTGGGAAATCAGAGTTGCATGCAGCTAAGACAAACCATCGTCCTCGTGTAGGGGCTTGCCGTGGCTCTTCTTTTGCAGCAGGAATGTCCGACAGAAGGAGAGAAGGGATAGAAGGAGAGGATGACCGGAAGAGGTGACGGACGAGGCTGTTGAGGAGGGGCGGCTATCGGAGAGAATGGAGAAGGGGCATAGGGAAGGGGAGAAGCAATTCCAAGGGAAGAAGGATGGTTAGGTGTACAAGTGGGTAGATCTATTGGGCTACATATCGGGCAACCATTCGGGCCTTACGTCAGGCCCCCAAACAAGCTGGGCCTTGGGCCAGGTCGGGTTGGGCCGAGCCAAGCCCGAGCCCAGCCCAAAAAAATTTCGGGCCAAACATTTAGGCCCAAGCCCGGCCCGATGATATTTTGGGCTTTGGGCCGGGCCGGGCCGGGCTTTTTGGGACGGGCTTCGGGTTGGGCTGGGCCGGCCCAACCCAATGCCCATCCCTACCAGACCCTCGTAGCAAAAGATTGTTGATTAACCACCAAGTTCGACCATACCGACTAAGAACTAGAAGTAAATAAAATCTTGTACAGATACCCTTTTAGAAAGCAATACATCCCTATCCTACAATGTGTTTCCTTTACTGCCCTCCCCTCACAACTCCTCATAATCATTGGCCCCTTGTGTGCCGACAAGTCTTCCCTCCTCAACATACCGCCCGACTAAAGATTACGTAAACTGATTTTTTTCGCGCCCACTACCACATTCTAACTCCATTCATTAGTCCATAATCTAAAGTTCGCACCGTCCCCCACAATAGGCCTAAAAAATGGATGGATCTCCTGCATCACACTGCATATACCCCTCTAAAAGTAGGAAGGGGCATGTCCCACATCCCTGGACCCAGGTAAAGAAAAGCCAGAACCAGAGCCATAGATCCTCCTGAGCAACGTGCAAACCATAGTCATAGTCACCCCAGATACAGGTGATCCGCTTTATGAGCAGGGCCTTATTCATTTCCTTCAGGCTACGTATGGCATATGAAGATTTCTACAATGCATTCCCATGAGGAAGTGTTGATCTTGGTTGGTTGGTTGAGGGTCTGAAGCCACAAAAACAATCCACCATATACATATGAAGGACTGCATGGTCTTCCATCAGAGAGATAAAGTGTAGTGGATGGTCTAGTACGCCATCACCCTAAAGACCAATGGTTCAAATATTACCAACAATCGTCCGAAGCACACAACCCTATAAAGTATGTTGGTCGAGCTTTTGCATAAATGCTCCAGGTTTAAATATTATCATCTTGAAAAAAAAGGTTTCTTCTCTTCCTATAGTACCATGTGCCCTAAGTCTCCCAGCTCTTCACGTATATACTTGGAGGCAGACAATAGTTGCATGTCATGGAGACACTTCAAAATGTTGTCTCCAAATGCTTATGTACAAGCTCCAAGATCCATTATCGAGATTATTTGTTAGGGGATCATTTTTACCCCCCTCGGTCCTCGATCAGTTCTTAAACCAACTAATCATATCTACCATCAGAAACCATTGGATGTGTCTTATTATGATATGTTCTTCTAAAGCCATTTGCATTTCTAATTCCTGGCAAGCTACGTGATGTTCCAGTTCACTTGCTTTCCAATGACTCATGAGGCGTGACTAAAAAGTTGGTATTGAACTCTCCTTGTGATTTACCCTTATAATTGATATACACAAATTCTGCTTTTTCAAAGAGATTGTCTTCCATGCCAAAATTGTGACTTCGTTCATCTCACGACCAAAAACAATTCTGTATTTTGCGAAAAAAAAATAAACACTGATCTTGCAACCTTGCTTTAAAGACCAAGGTGAAGGCAAAGGCTCCCACTTCTGTACTAATAATAGGTTGCCACAGATTCTAGGGGAATATCACATGCTCGATGTATTGGCCCTAGGAGTGGAGTTTGGATGTATGTGAGATCCTTCAAACTTTTACAGGTCTTGCAGGCTTGCTTCTCGACATCAGGTCAGTGGACTATTGGGAGTAGATGGGGATACATTTTCTCTGGCTAGACCTACCCAATCAACCATACAGAATAGATCAATTGTTGCTTCATGAATTATGTCTTGTTTCAAAATGCAGAGCACTTTTAAAGGTTAAGGTGTTGGCATCCTTGCAACAGATTATATTTTTGAAATGCGACAGATTATAGATCAATAGCATATGCTCAATGTATTGGCACTAGGAGTGCAGTTTGAATGCATGATCACGAACGAGATCCTTCAAACTTTTACAGGTCTTTCAGGCCTGCTTCTCGACATCAGGTCGGTGGAGATTGGGAGCGAATGGGGAGACATTTTCTCTAGCTAGACCTACCCAATCAACCATACAGACAAGTCTAGTATCATGGATCAATTGTCGCTAAATGATTTACGTCTCGTTTCGAAATCCTGAGCACTTCTAAAAGTTAAGATGTTCCTTTGGCTATTTAGGAAGAGTGTTGACTGGGGTTTGTAAGTGACAATGGATGTTGGACTCGCCACTTTTGCTCCAGGTTCGATGAAGACTTGGACAATCTTTTCTTTGTTTGCCTTGTTAATGGACATGGAAATTTGGGATAAGAGGAGACGAAGAGTGCACTAACTAAATACAACAACAATAATAAAGTCTTTTCCAACATTAAATAGGGTCGGCTACATGGATTCTTTGCCTCTATTCATATCTATCTTAGGTTATTCTCGGGCTTAGATCAAAAAAGTTAAGATCCCTTCGTATAGTCTCATTCCAACACTTCTTGGACCTTCCTCACTCTCTCTTAGCCGGCTCAACAGTCTAAAATTCGCATCTCCTAACCGGTGCATCGACTGACCTTCTCTGCAAATGGTCAAACCACCTTAAGCGATTTTCTCACATCTCATCCTCGATTGGAGCTACACCAACTTTCCTTTTGATTGCATCATTCCGAATTCGATCTTTACGTGTGTGTCAATAATTCAGCGGCCTGTCATGAATCTGAATTGATTTTCTTTTACTTTGGAAACTTGTCGCAACCTTCTTTCGATCACACGTTCCCAAATTTTCATAGTATGACACATCAGCTTGATACCTCTATAATTGGAATAATTTTGAATGTCTCATTTATTCTTATAAAGAGACACCACGGTGCTTCTCCTCCAATCTTCATGTATTTTTTTGCTTCGCCAAATAACATTGAATAAATTTGTAAGCCAAGTCAAACCACGCTCGCTTAAAACTCTTCATACTTATACAATAATGTCATCAGGTCCTACACCTTTCTCAGGTCTCATAACCTTCAAAGCCTCCTCTACCTCCTCTGTATCCGTCTATAACTTGCACAATTTAAGTAACTTTCACTACTAGCTAGATTTCCCACAGTGGTCTCTCTATTTCCTTCCCCAATGAAAAGCTTATGGAAATACTGCTTCCATCTGGTCTCTATGTCCTTCTGAGTAACAAGCGCGTGACCATCATCCTCAATACATCTCACTAGAGAAAGGTCTTTTGTATTTCTCTCTCTTGCTTTGGCAAACCTGAATATATCCTTTTGTCCCTCCTTATAGTCGGAATTTTTGTACAAAAACTTCATAAGCTTTTGACTTAGCTCCACTTACAGACTTCTTTACTTCCTTCTTCGCTATTTTGTAGTTTGTGATATTTTCATTTGTTCTATCCTTAGACAGCTTTAAAGCATGCTCTTTTAATTTTGAGCTTCTTTTATACCCTCCACTCCACCACCAAGCCTTCTTTTGGCATGGAGCTACTCCCTTTGACTCACCTAGCATTTCTTTGGCCACCCTTTGGATAAAAGATGCTACCGCCTCCCACGTCTCATTTGCACTTCCGTTAAAATCCCGCATAAGTCTTCTAAAACCTTCTCCCTGAAGTTTGATTGCTTCAATTGAAGATTCTACTACCTAATTCTAATGAACTAACTAAATCCACAAAATTAGAGATCCATAATTGATCTCTATTTTGCTTACTAAAACGAAATAGTGGACTCTAATTAAAATTCACACAATCCTTCAAATCTCTACACAACAACAATACCTTTTCCCACAATTAAGTAGGGTCGGACCGGTTGGCTACATGGATTCTTAGCCTCCATTCAGATCTAGTTTGGTTCAATCTCGGGCTTATATCTAAAAAACGAAGATCCCTTCGTATGGTCTCTTTACAACACTTCTTGGGTCGTTCCCACCATCTCTTAGCCGACTCAACATCACAAACACTCGCATCCCCTAACTGGTGCATCAGCTGATCTTCTTTGCAAATGAGCAAATCATCTTAAGCAGTTTTCTCGTATCTTATCCTCGATCAAAGCTACACCAACTTTTTTCTGATTGCATCATTCCGAATCCGATCTTTACGTGTGTGTCCACGCATCCACCTTAGCATTTTCATTTCTGCTGCAACCATTCTCTGCACATGTCTATGGTTCACAGGCCAACATTCAAATCCATAGAGCATAACAGGTCTCACGGCTGCTTTGTAAACCTTTCCTTTCTTTTTAAAGGAACTTTCTTATCATAGAGAACACCAGAAGCTCATCTCCACTTTAGCCAGCCTGCATTTATTCTATTAGTAACATCTCCATCAATTTCCCCATCATGTTGCAAAATAGATCCTAGATATCTAAAAGAATCTCTCTTCCGAATGTTATCACCGTCAATCTTCACCTCCATTCCTTCCCCATTGCTTCAATCAAATGTGCACTCCATATATTTCGTCTTAGCCCTACTTATACGAAATCCTTTAGTCTCCAATGCATGTCTCCAGACCTCAAGCTTCTCATTTACTCCATCTCTAGTTTCGTTAATCAACACAATATCATCAGCAAATAATATACACCAAAAGGTAACTCATCCTGATTGTGATTTGTCAACTCGTCCATAATCAAAGTAAAAAGAAATGGACTCAAAGCTGAACCTTGATGCAAAACCAATGTTGATGTCAAAATAGTCAGTCTTCCCAGACGGGGTCCTTACACAAGATAAAGCCCTATCATACATATCCTTTATGAGGTTCATGTATAGGACAGGTACGTGTCTCTTCTCCAAAACTCTCCACAATATCTCTCGTGAGACAGGATCGTAATCCTTCTCCAAATCAATAAAGATCATATGGAGGATCTTACTTTTAGCTCTATAAATATCCATTATTCTCCTCAGCAAATGGATGGCTTCAATATTTCAGCGACCTGACATGAATCCGAGTTGGTTTTCTTTTACTTTGGAAACTTGCCTCAACCTTCTTTCGATCACATGTTTCCAAATTTTCATTAGTGTGACTCATCAGCTTGATACCTCTATAATTTGAACAATTTTGAATGTCTTCTTTTTTCTTATAAAGAGGCACCACGATACTCCTCCAATCTTCAGACATCTTCTTGCTTCGCCAAATAACATTGAATAGATTTGTAAGCCAAGTCAAACTACGCTCACCTAAAACTCTCCATACTTCTACAATTTTGGATATGGCCAATTCTCCCGGGCGTAAAAAAACTCATCACTTAATGAGTTAATTGGTCATCAAATGTACCACGACAAAGACCTCACACTAATGCTACATAATTCATGATTGAAAAGAAAATGTGAAGCACATGACAAAACCAACATCACTATAAGTGTATCACTATAAATGCGGTATATATAGATTGTGATGAGATGTAATATTCAAAGCATTATATGTAACATTTAATGCCCATAATTTGATTTGAAAAGGACATGAAAGTAATTGCAGAGGTTTTTCATGCTTTACACTTTTTGTACTATGCTAATGAAATATGTGGTTGGATTTATTCCTATATGCAGTTTTGTGCTCACGTTAAACTCCTAAAAACATAACTTTTGCACCTTTATTGGATGGCAATGAACCTAGTATTTGGATTTAACTCATGTATCATGCTCGGTCTAGACTCTAGTCGAGTTGCATGGACATGGGTGTGAAAGAGATGTGGTATTTGTGTTGAAGCTTGAAAGAGTCACTTTCGACTCCCTTTGCATCGATTCATAGTCAAAGAAAAGTTGCAACGCATGCATTGTGAAGTTGAGTCCCTAGTAGCCATGGACTACTTAGAAATGACAACTAAGACAGCTGATGTTATAATGAACATCCATTAAATTAATCCCTTAAAATAAAGGGAATTATGATTCCTAATTCAAATCAAAATAATGATTGGATCTCACCCAAATAATCATTCATTTTGTAGTTTTTTTTGGAGTACATAACCCCTCATTAAATATTTTTGGGATGGCAAACCTTTTATAAGTTCCCCAAGAGCTCCCCCTATTATAGGGAACATAAGTCCAACATGGAGAGGGTTTCAACATTGTTAGGAATCAACTGCCCCAATGAGCTAAATGGTGGCGATCGTGCACAAATCAGCATGGTGATGATGTTGGCATGAGCCTCACACAATCTACGCCAACAGGAGACGTAGTTGGAAAAGTGGTCATGTAATTGAAGCCGATACAATGCATAGCTACAAGTGTTAAAGGCGGGGTGCATCGCCTACCAGTGGTGATGCCTCGGTAGTTTACAGTGTAGTTCATGGATTGGAGATCTAACCTTATGCTCCAATTTGTAATGACGATAGCAGCACTCACGGACCATATAAGAAACAGGGTTGTTGATGAGTCGAACTGTCACAAATGAGCCTATGCTTGAGATATATTTAATGGATAGTTAGAATGTTTGAGTTTATGTTCAACTTAAAAAAAGTTTAGTAGCACATGTTCGAGCTTGAGTTCATTTGGAAAACGAACGTTTGAAATTGGTCCGATAAACATCCATTTACTATTTAACTCGTGTCAAACTTGTTAAAATGAATAAGTTCGAAATAAGAATTCGAGAATAAAGTTTTATAATTTGATAAGTATTTATAAATAAGGAATGATTCAAGTTGAAATGATACAAAGTCCCAAAACTTCTTTTATGAGTATTAAAACTAAAACATTATCGAACTAATAAATATTATATTCATGTTCGATTCACTAAGCTATAAAAATAAAATTAGAAGTCCATGTTTAACCTGTTTATAAATGAATAAATATTTATTCAAACTATTACCAAATGAACTCTATCAAATATAAACATGTCTTTTTCAATTAATGATCATATACATAAGCGGTCGTGAAAAGAGGATAAGTAGGTGGTTTGACGGTTGGCGCATCAATCGCATCACATCGAGATTGAGTGGCAGTAAAGATGGGGGGCGACTAAGGGAGGCATAATGTGCTCCGACCTCATGTGTCATTACAATTATGTAATCAGAAAGAAGGTGGCCCAAATAAGTGAGCCGTAATCTGTTGCAAGCAAAGCTTGGGCATGGGTGACTCTAATCGAATAAGGAAAGCAACGATGTTGTCGATAGTAGGGTGGTATAGCAAAAGCATCCGAATGCAACCATTGATGAGTGGCACACATCATCAAACATGATTAAGCATGTCCAAATTGGGCATACACTACAACTAGATTGAACATTTACAACCCAATTTTAAACGAAGTGTAGATGACAACGAAGAAGGGATGTCAACATCAACTTGTGGCCATTGTTTTAAAAAGTGTGCCTCAAGTCCGGTGAGGTGTAAGCCTCGAGGTCGGTGAGGCGTAAGCCTCAAGGTGTTTTTTAACAAAAAGTAGATCAAGGCTTAAGCCTCACCCCAAAGTTGTGAGGCATAAGCCTCAAGGTGCTATGAGGCATATGAAGCGGTGAGGTGGCTGAGGCGAGGCAGAGGCATAAGTCTCAAGCGTGAGGCTTTTTTAACACTTGGGTTATGTGCTTTGCACATGATCATGTTTTCCCCTAAGCATTATATTTTTATGTTAGTATTTTTGTTTTCATGTTAAACCTTGCATATTTCTATTAAGAGGTATATACAAAGAGAAGAGATTGCTTGAAACAAGCGAAACTCGATGATCTTATATACATCATGTTTAATTTATCATATTGCATCCACACATACTAGTTCTATTGCACACAACGTGCACGATCGTGTTTGAATTGTAATAAAAAATTTATACTAGGTGTAAGTTTGCAACTTGATGTTATTTGGTTGTTCTTAAAATAGTTATCACAGACATATATGAATAAGCACGGTTAAAAAGAAATGCATGGAGTTAATTATTGCATTTTGTAGTGAATAGTGGAAGTAATCACACACAAATAGTGGCCAAATATTAGTTTTTCTCAACTTCAATGTGTTCATCGCTTATGTGATATATCTTTTACTAGTGTGGAATTGTTTTTAAATATGTTTTTAGCAAAACTTAATATTATTATATATGTTTAAATATATTTTGCTTAATTTAATTTTTCTTTCCAAAAAATTGAGGCTTACGCCTCGTCTCACATTTCAAGAAAACACCTCGGACTAATTCGCGCGTTTGTAAACCTTTCTTGCGGCATGGTCGAACAATGGATTCTAGGACAAGCATCTTTTTTAACATCAAATGAAAAAAAATACAATAATCTTTTTCCCATAAAATATACTACCTTAACAAATTGAATGCAGTGCCTTTCTAATAGCATATGCAAGCTTGTCCACCGAGAATATGCTAAAAGGTATACAAGTCATTATCATGTGTTACTGAAAGTGGACAGTCATAACCATAGGATTTGGATGAGTTCGTAAAGTAATAAGATGGACACCAAACACTTAGGCGAGATGAGTAACTGTTTCAACGCATTTGTGAAAACCTCACAAAACATGTAAAATTGTTAAATTTCCAACAAGAAACATTAACAGATAGTATCATCAAAGATGAAGTGCAAGACACATAACTCCCCATTATATAAAAGGCAGAAGTTAATGGCTTTCAATTAAATAACATGTGCCTCAAACCTAAACACTCGAATTTACCATTCCACCAAGCTCATCAAACAAGTTGTAACAAGTCGTTACTCTCCAAATAAGTAGTGAGACAAAGAGGATATAAGAAAGCCAATAGATATATCCTGACTAATGCAGCACAGAATCGTCGGCTTTACACATCATGCCTACCAAATTCTAAGCCAAACAACTTCAAAGATTCTCAAAATGACCCATGGCCTAGTCAACCCAAAAGGATCGTGTTTTAATTAGTGTAGACAGCAATGAGATCTGACTATCCAAGCTACTTCGCACATATGCCTTTTCGAGTTGCAGATGCTACATTCTTGTTCAACATTTCACCTTAGTATGTTCTGGCACATATACCGGAGTGTGGGTTCAAGTGAGAATATATATGTACAATATAATTCTAGGGTGTTGCCTGTTGTCTAAATCCATTGGAACTGGAGCAAAAAAAGAAATATGGTAAGAGGATCATACAATATTATAGTACTCAGGTGAGAACATGACTCATCTGCTGGAGTTCCCAGAATAACGTATATCTCAATCTTCTCAGCATCTCCCATCAATACAGCCGTTTTGGTTAAGAAACAAATACTGTTAATATCCTAATTAAAATAGCCCTTAAGGCATCAATCACCTTTATACCTTATATCAAAATTAACACAAATTGGAAGTCCTTTAATCCAAGTAAACACTGATCCAAAAGCTCTTCACAAAAATGAATTATTTTCATTTTCGGATATTCCATTTATGTAATTTTCTATTGATATCACCAGAATTATATCTCCAAAAGATAACAGATTACTTCTAAACCATAAAAAATTATCAACAACATAATCTACTCATGACAGTAAGGTCATAAACCTAAGTTTCAATAAACAGTGACCCATGGAAAAGCAGGCAACCTCAAATCAAGAAAGGAACAGCAATCTACAACAAGCAAATCCACTTCACAGTCGGATAGGCTACAGCAAACCTATATGCCGATTTCCTAAATGTATACATCCCAGACAGAAAAAAACATATCATAACCAGCATGTTAATCATATTTGCTCTAGCTAGACACAAACTTCCTGCTTCTACCCATAGCCTGACAAAAGAAATTCCACCAAAACCATTCCAAAATGAAGCACTCACCACATTTACTCAAGATAAATCCACCAATCATTGATAAGGAAAATGTAACAAAACCATCGATATCAGAAACACATGTACAGAACGAAGAGTTCAACATGAAGAAAGTAAGAGAAAAATGCATTTTTCATTTTCAAAAGAATCCACGAATTCTAAACAGTGCAAATATAGATCAAATAAGTCAACGTCTAGATATTTTTCCCCATAATCACAACTATTCAAACAAGCAATCAAAACATATTTCCATCAATATTAGACCATCCATTTAAAAGCAAAATGGCTTAGATCAACATTTCACAAAACCAGGATAAGGATGAACATCACATTCTCAGCCCCTCGCAACCGATACCACATTGCACCCATCATCACCCACATCCCACGTAGAAACCAAACACAATCCTTCCCACCTCCTTTTAATCAACACAAAATAACCTCTCATCCAACACCCTTTCCCAAAATCCCCATACAAGCCCCTCCCATCCATGCCCCTTTCAATCAAGTACAAAAACCCACGAAATACAGATTAAAAGAATAACAAATAAAAAGATCACCACCATCAAACGTACAAATTAAGAAAGAAAGAAAGAAAAACCCATGTTATTTGCAGTAGGAGATGAAAGGGGAGGTCGTACCGCCATCACTGGACAAAAAGCGAAGGAGCCGAGATTTGGGGGAACAGGAGATGTGCCGAGGCGAAGTGGGTACGCGATAGAAAGGCGATGGGGCGCGGTTTGGAGGGAGAAAGGTGGGATCTTTGCTATTACCGGGGTTGGGATGGAAAGAGAAGAAGGGAAGGGAGAGCAGTAATGGACGGCGGGCGCCTCTTGGACCGCCGCGTGGCGACCGCTGGAAATAACTGCCCACTTTTTTCCAGCTAATTTCATCACAAGCCGTTCTACTTTTATTTATTTGCAAATAACTCCTCGTTTCACTCTTATCACCAATTGCATAGTGCGTATGCACAAATAGACCTAAACATACTCAGGCTATTAATCTTCAATTAAAATAAATTAAATATGAACTTCATATTTTAATTTGGTAGCTTAACAAACCTACATTCACATAGCATCTATTCGTTCGATAAATATTTGATTTTGATTTTAACATACATATATGTTTATATTTGTTCTTATCTCTCTAATTGTACACAAATATGAACTTTCAAGTTAATGAATATATAGCATCAAAAGGCAGGCTTCCTACAATTTCAATCTGATTTATGTTTTATTTTCATAATGTTTATCGACCTATATAGTCATAGAACTTCAAATTCAAACTAACTTGAACTTGTTCATTTTAACAAGGTTGACTAAACACGCGCTATTGAATACATATATGAATCATGCTTGAATTTGAACCTTCGAAATTTCTTATTATACATAACTTGAAGACAAATTGGTTTGTTAATGTACGATTCAATTAGTCGTGTATGATAAAAGAAATGGATAAGAGATTGAGACATAGACCCAAATGCATGCTACACTTAACCAGATATATTTTGGAATAAATTACACAATACATCCAATTTCAATCTCATGCATTAATTTTAAAGAAACAACATGGTATTCAATTCCTAAGATTTGTCTCAAAAAAATTGAGCAAATGTGATTTAAGGCTAGAAAGAAAAAATGTAAAAATAAATATAAAGATAAAAAAATAAGGTGGGATAAAAAATAAGTGAGGTTTATCCTAATATTGTAAGCACAATAGAATACTTTAGACAGAGACTTATAGGGATCATAATAGTGTAGACGGAGACATAATCTCGAAATTGTTGTTGTATTATGTAGGGGTGCACATAGATTGAATAAATATGTAAGTTGATTCAATCTGATGTTATTCAATGAGATCGATTTGATTTTCCAATTCTAATGGATCGTATCACTAATGAACCATATCCACCTCTATTTAAAATAATATTGAATTATTGTAGTATAGAAGGCATAAATCAGATCAACAAAATCACACTTTTGAATATGTGGAGAATTTTACTTGGCAAGTGTACCAAGGTCGAACTCATGGAACGGTGTTCTTTAGTGCATGTTTTTAAATTAATATATGTATCTAATTAATTGTAATGTTAATGTTTGTGTTAGAAAATAAATGTCGAAAATAAAATATATGCAGAATACAAGAAAATAAAAAGGAAAGAGAGAAAAAGATACGTGGGTATGTATATTTTTATCCTTGAAATGTTAATATATCAAGCTTCACAAATCTACAGAACATATGCAATCAAAATTTATTAATAGAAATCCTATAATATGAGTTAAAGTTTGAGTAAAATCAATCTAATTTTTGCCAAGATAATTCATAAATATTCAAGTAGATCCCTAATGTATTTCTCCAAGTTCCCTGCAGTCTCAATTTCTCAAAGATAATATTAAATCATAAAGAAATAATGGAAAATTTACTCCAGCCTCCTTGATAGAATTCCTGTAAAATAGGTCAATTTTATTTAAATATAATCGCAACAAGATAAATCAAATCAGGCTTGCATAGATCATTTTAATCCTCAAAATAATAATTCAATGCCAATAAGCTCTGATCTGATCACCAAATATGATATGGAAGATCATAAGAAGGGCTTTAAAACGACATAATGTACGCTAAAATTGAAAATAAAATGACCTGAATATGATAAAATGAAGTTTCATGGGCTAAAGTAAAAGAAAATTGTGAGTTTGTATAACAAAAAGGTCCAAAATATGGCTTATCTTCCATTACTAAAAGTCACCAGGGTCTCAGTTGTAATTTCCCTTAGGTGGGGGTGTTTTTGTTAATCTGGAGAAGTGGAAGGGGCTCAGCGTAAATTTTCTCCGCCCACGTGCAAGCGACGTATGATGGGCTCAGTTGTAATCTCTAGGATAAGCACAGGTCCATGGAACAAATAGTCCTCCATCGCGTACGAGCCACGTGGGAGCGTTGAGGTTCGGCCCGAACCTCCACATGGCGCCACCCCTATTGCCTTGTTGCCACCGAGGCACTCAGGTCCGGACCCAAGTCTGAAATCGAATCTGAGGCATCTGAATCTGATCTTACGATGAATATTTGGGTATTATTAGATGGTTGTGATCTGAGGAGATCTTGATCGGGTGTTGTTGGTATTTGCACCTTCTCCTCCCCCTTTTTGCTCTAACTGCATCGGAGTATGGGTGTCCACGACGGAGCTGAGGCCCCTCCGTCAATATACGATCGAGGAGTCTTGAGGTAGAGCTACTGACGATGGAGGTGCTTGATGCAGGGCTTTAGAGGGTATTGTTAGGTTGATCTAATCTAGATCAAAGGAAGAAAAGGAGGAGCGAACTCAAGGATGATCTGCTCCTCCTCTCCTCGAGCTTGTTGGCCGGCGAGCATGATCAAAGGAGAGAGGAGCTCCGCTACCTATAGATGAATGTGACAGCCTCTAGTAGAGGCTTCATACGAGACTTTGACCTGCAACTATTATCTGAAAAAGAAAGAAGAGGGGAGCGGTAGCTCTTGTAATGGCGATGGACAGAGCTAGATCCTTCAGTCTGAGCGAAGCCTGAGATGGAAGAGATTCTAGAGAGGAAGAGGAAAAGCGGATGAGGAGTAGGGTGAGTGATGAATCTACGTTTCATTATCTTTATTCTATCATTTTGGCCTTAAAAACCTAGTAAATGCGTCTAAATAGCGTTAATTCATGCATTTTATCATCCATGCATATTTGTATAAATAGTGTATAAAATGCGGTTTTTAAAGCCAAAATTATAGAATAAAGAAAAGAAAAGAAAAAGAATAAAATATTGTAAATATTTTATGACCCGAAACCCCGAGACCCAGGCATCTCGATGACTAGGTCGACAAGGAATAAAGTAGGGGGAGATAATGGTCAAAATACAATAAAAATTCCCTTTTATTTTGTCCATTCTTTATTTATTTTGGGACCTATTTTTGGTTCTACTTTTTATACTTCAAATAAAGAAACTTTGTACATTAAAGTTGTAGATAATTACAAAATTGATTTCACCCAAAAATATTGTACAAAATAAAAGTTATGATCTGAATAAGTTTCCGAAAACCTAACTTCCCAAACCGGTATCTCTCAAATAAAAACTTGAAATGTATCAAAATCACTTTAATTGTATATAATTTTCAATAATATATTTAATGAAGGTGGTTTCGTATTTTGCGGAGGTACGGTTTGAAAGTTGAGTTTTGGACCCCTATTGTATACTTGTACAGATTAAAATATTTATTTTATTAATTATTCATTATTTTTATAAATTTATAATTTTATAGATATTATTTTATAATATATGTGTACATTAAAATCAGAATAAAAACACAAAGAAAACACAAAAAAATTAAATACATGTATATAATACATAGGTATAATACCTATAAGTATACCTGTATAATTAATACTCCTATTTTATTAAGTGTACAAATTATTTCAGAAAAATAAAATAAAAATAGATTTAAGTGTATAAAAATATTTTATAAATATGTAAAATAATAAACCAAAATAAATAAAGTAAATATACAAAATAAAAATAGATTATTAAAATACATAGATAATTATACCTATATAAGCTATAAAAGACAACTTGTAATTTTATACCTCTAAAAAATAAATAAAAATCATAATAAAATAATTTAGAAAATAATAAATATTTTTTATTTAATAAGCTAACAATAATAAAATCATTTATTATTTTAAAATGAATTAACAAAGCATTTTTCTAGGCTTTTTCCTGGTTGGTCCACGTGGACCAACCAGGAGGGCTGGAGAGTTGACCAGCGGGTCAACTCTCTGACCCATGCATGTGCCCTTGTCAGAGACCTCGCTTTTTCCCCGTCTTGCGGAGTTTTCGAGGTTGAATCTTTCATCCATTTGTGTCGATTCCTTCTGCAATATTGCTCCTTGATCATCTATCATGCACGCCTAGGTGTTTTCTTGGGTTGTGGATCATCACAGCACCCGTTGGACCTCGATCTTTGAACCGCATCGATCACTCTTTCAAAACCACCCCTGTCACCCTCCTTGAGCTTTTGAACCCTCCTTTGACCTTTTATGAGCTCCTTGGCGTCGTGCTCCGGACTGGAAGTGTGACATACCTCCTCCAGCCGGCGAGGGAGGCCCAGGCGAAGGCCGAGGCGGCCATTCCACCCACCTTCGACCACCTTGGCCGTGAGGTCCTATCTCGGGTGTACACCCTTGAGGTCCGTTTTTCCTTACTTTTTCTTGCATTTTCTTCTTTAGCTTAGCCTTAGGAATCGAATACCATCTTCACCTTCGATCCAGATCCATCAGCACACCCTTCCCCACCCCCTCGCCTGAGCTTGCTCCGGCGAGCATCCCTCTCGCCGTTCTCTACTGTTTTTTGCCCACTGCGGGGTCGGGGCATTTTGCCCCCGACTCCTTCACTCTTCTCTGCGGGTCAAGAGCAAGGCACAACGCCATGGGAGTGATGAATCTGTGATTCATCACTTCAAAAGTCAAAAATAGAGCCTTGTTCCCGAGTAAATAGAGGCATATTTCCCTTTATAATGCATAAATAGCACTCATGCATACATACATAATACATTCATTTTAGCAGTCCATTTGCATTCAAATAAGAAGCCAAAAATCCCTTGTAAAATACCGATTCACTAAAATAACCTCTTCTTTATAATATGTACTCCTTAGTTAATAACATAGGGAAGAAGGCCAAAAATTCCCCCTTGTAATTTAGCTAATAAAGCCTTAGAACCCCTGTACACTAAAATGCACATAAAGCCCTCATACAAACTCCGAAATAGGTCTACTTACTCTTAGAATACTCCACATTAAAAGACCTTTAAAATGAGACTAATTTCATCCAATTTGGAGCTCGTATTAGAAAGTTGGATTTTTGGGCCACTTTGTATACTACATATATGTATATTTGTATCTTTGTATTTATGTATCATATTTGACCTCATCTCTATCTTTGGTCAACATGAAACTTGTAGATCTCATCGAGATCTACAACTTTCATGTTTTGAGTTTTTCCAAATTCGGACCCCTTTTCTCTCTACACATATATTTTCTTTCAGCCATTCACAGCAGGCCACGTGGCGCCCTCTGGGTGCGCCACGCGGCCCGCACCCCTTGCCTCATTCGTCCGTTGCCACAGCCGTTGGATTACGCTCTATATCCAACGGCTTGGTTGCTTCCACGTACGCCTCAAATCCACACCGTCAGATCATCCCCTTGTCTCATCTGACCCGCCCGTCCGTGCCTCTTCCAGAGCTCGCCACGTGGCAGCGTGTACACCATCTGATCAAGCCCGCGATCCTTCCATCACAGCCGCTCTTCCTTTGGCGTCCCTCGTCCCTTCGATTAATCTCAACCCTTCATCCACGCCGTTCGTTCGCGCCGCTGCCTCACCACGACACGTGGCAGGTTCCGCACCTTCAGATCGCATCGCCTTGACTTGATCCCAGCCGCTCGCTCGCGCTTCGCCCAGCTGCTTCCACGTGGCGCGATCACGGCCTCTTATCACCGCACCTTGATCTAATCCCACACGTCCCTTCGCGCTTTGATCCGGGTCGTTGGATCACAAGATCCAACGGCCAGGGCCTCGTCGTCTACCTCCGGACGCCTCTCGCCCACGATCTCGCCCTTGCGAAACAAGCCACCCCCTTTCTATTTTCGCCACCACGCCTACCACCATCTCCGACCACTAATCACTCCACGTCCTTCCCCACTCATCCGTCATCCTAGTCAGCCACTTCATTTCCCACGTCGATCGCCAGCTACACCCCACTACCTCCATGAACTTCGCTCCATCACCAGGTTGCTCCTCTACTTCACCCTTTAAATACTCCACCACCGGCCAACCTCAGCCCTATCCGCCATTACAGGAGAAACCCCCGAGCTCAGAGCTCTCGATTGGTGACAGCAATTGGCCGTCTCTTCGAGCGAAGACAGGCGTCTTCTCCGGCGAGATCCGCGGCTCCTCCGCCGTGTCGCAGCCTCATCTCCGAGCAGCTGATTGAGCTCAGGGAGCCACCGGCCCTTCGAGCGACGACCTGGAACCCCCCGACGAGTTCCAATCCCCAGGTGAACCCTCCATTCTTCTCCGATCTTCTCTTCTTCTCTTCGTAGATTTTCTCGCTGGTCATTCTTCGCCTCCGGTCACTACCACGCTTCCATTCCACTCCGCCGAGCTCCGCGTTGGAGCTCTCATCTTCGCGGCCACCTCTACGCCCGCCGACGACTCACTTCATCCTCCATCAGCTCCAGCTCCGCCACTTGGCCGGAGCACCACCGCCAACCCATCTCCATCACTCCTTAGGCCTCGCCGACTATCTTCACTTCTCCACAGGCGCACGCACGAGCTCCGGCTCTATCTTTAACACTTGCAGGTTCCCCTCTTCTCATTGAACGGAAGCTCACCGGAGACGACTTCGAGCTTCATCGCCATCGACTTCAGACCATCCTCCGTTGCTCCTGAGACCACCAAGATCTTCGCCGCATCGCCACGCATCTTCTGGGATATCTCCGACAAGTCGGAGAGCGTCAGCGACACGAGGAAGGACGGGCGGAGCTAAGGCGTCTTCGCCGGATCCCCGCCATCTCCTCCGCAGGCGGCAGAGGATCATCGGAGCAGACGCACAGCTGCCGTTCGATCACGTCGATCGAACGGCCTTCAGCGAGCCACGTCGCCGTCTCCATCGAGTCCAGTAGCCGTTGGATCCGCCCAGATCTAATGGCCTGAGGTCACGCCACGCGTCTTCACTGCCAGCCATCGGATCTAGCTTGATCCGAAGGTCAACAGCTTGCCACGTAGCTTCGGCCCGAGCCTCTTCTCCGAGCCTAGGCTCGGGTCGTCCGAGCCTCGCTCCAGACCTCCAGAAGCGACCGAGCCTAGCCCCGAGCCTCTGCAGCCATCCGAACCTAGGCCGCCCACGTGAGGAGCACGCGCGGCCTGGGAAATTTACACAGAGGCCCCTGGAGCTTTCAGATATTGCAAAAAGGTCCCTGTGAAGCGGAGCCCACGTGAGGAGCACGCGCCTGTTGGAAAAATTGCACTTGAGTCCCCCGCATAATAGGTAATTGCATTTTAGTCCTTGTCAGCATATTTACTTTATGTATTTTTGATTTTCCTGTATTGCATTTACACCCATGTGTTTGCACGCATCCCTAGGTTGCATATTACATCATTTTTCAATTCTAAAAGTTGCATTTTGTTGAGAAACTTGTTCTCTGTCTATTGAGTCACGTGTTACATTTTTGTAATTTCAGTGGAATTATTAATGAATTAATTGGTATATTTTTGGGATATTTTACCCAGTGACTCCTTTTAATTTCTAATAAATTCTCTGTGGTTCCAAAAATCCTCAAAAATTCACACTAGCTTAAGGACAGTATTCTTAACATGCCATAAAAATTTCATGTCATTTGCACACATAACGAGGCCTAAATAAATTGTTGAGTGGTTTTCGCAATTTAATTTTAGTAAATTCATTTCACATTGGAATTAAGATCTGTCAATTTTCCTGGATTCCCCATCATGAGTGATATCTAGGATAATTTTATCTCTTGAAGAAATTGTGATTTGTTATTTATTAAAAATAAAATAGTGAAAATCACCCTGTCTGCATATTTAATTCACAGTAAATTCATTTAGTGTCTAAAAATTCCAAAAAAATTAGGGTAGATCATTTTCATCATAATTAATCACCTGGCCAATTTTTAGGATTTTTGGACTTCATTTGATATCTTAATTGAATTAATTGCTATCTTGGCTTGCATGTGTCTGCATAGAAAATAGAAAAAGACCAAAAATATATTCCCCGAAAATCTCACACTTGGATTTTGCTAAAATTTTACCTAAGGAGACAGATGCCTCCCTGAGTTCGACCTTGGACTTCCACCAAGTAAAAAAATCTACCGCTTAAAATTAACTTAACATTAATTGAGAAGTGGTTTTTGACTAGCCTCTCGTATCCGACTGCAACGAACGATTAATATTAATTTGGACTTTAATCTGACCGAATTAACATAGGGTGCGGGGCGGGCTGTCAAAATGGCGCCGTTGCCGGGGAGGCACGGCTTAGGTTAATTTTTGGTGAAATTTTGATTGCTTGATTTTCTTTCCCCGGGTAGTCTGACCCCCGGTTTTTCTTGTGAATATTTCTCTGTCTTTTAAATTTTTACATTTTTTGTGCCGTTCTTTATCTGACCTCAACTTGTTTTTGTGCGAGGGACACGGGAGTCGAAGACGCTTCGAGGAACACGCATTCGAATTAGTTTGAGTGATTTGAGAGAACCTGTAATTTCATTTATTTCCACATTTTTCGCATCACTTCCAGCGGTTCCCGTTCGGGTTCTCGCGTGTGTAAAAATAGTGGAATCGTGTCCCCGTGTGCTGTGTGGTTGAATTGTAACTTAGCTTGCACTAGCGGCTCCCGAGCCAATCTAGGAATTGCTTGTGCTCGTAATCATTAGGACCACACAAATCACTTAAAAGACGCACTTACACCGCAGTACTTAGCCAAATTAAACTGTTCTTCACGCTAATAGAAATGCATGTATAGGAGCGGCTTTCATCGCCTGCATTTGCATTTAGATAAAATTTCAATTCTGTTCTGCATCCTGCATAAAAGCGAAGGGATCACTGTAAGTCTCCTCAACTCAGCATAACATCATTGTTTTATCTTGCATCGGCTTTTTCTCGATTTCTCCCTCTGATTTTCACATTTAATTAAACGGAAATTGGGACTGTCCGATAGGCGTGCTGTGTGGTGGACTTAATCTGTGATAACTTAACTTAAAACCGGGACTGTTAAACAGTATTGACCAAAAAAAGAGAATAAAATTTGAAAATTGTTTGCGGGAGATTAATCCCCGACCCTGTTTTCAGGCTGAGTGAGGGTACTTGAGTGTGTGTGAACACCTTAAGGCAGAGCCCAAATCCCCGCCTCCCATATCACGAGCCAACTGATCTTAGCAAATATCACGAGTGGGATACTTTTAAGCTCATTGACAAGTACCAAGTAGCCTCCGCCTTCGCGGGTAGATAGGGGCGAACCAGCGGTACTCTGCGACAAGGCCTAGCTTTGTCAGCCTCCGCCTGCTTGCAGGTAGATAGGGGCACGTCATTGAGTCCCCAACTCCGGATAGGAGCGCAGAAAAGGAGGATCGGCGGTATCTTAGGCGACAGGACAAACAGGGAAGACGCATCCGGCTCTAAGCCGACCTCCCTATAGGCCGCATAATCCTTGCTATCTTGTTTGAACAATCACACTTAAAAATTACAAGATTAATCGGACTCGATTTCGAGTCCTTCATTGTGTTGAGTGTGAACCCAGGGTTTTGGATTGATTTTGCTTGCTTAAGGTAGGAGTAAAACCCTATCTTCTTCTCGCCACATCAAGATGAGTAACTGGGGAGATCACGACGCATTATTCACCGATCTCTCTATGAGTCCCCCAAGCGACTCGTCTTCATCGGCCAAGCGCACATTGGACCACCCAGGACTTATGACCCTCTTGAGTCTTGGTTCCCTCATACTCAGGGTGGTAACTCTCAAACCAACCCTTTCATCTCCTCCGAGATTATCGAGGAAGATCATCGCCTCGGTAATCCTTTCCTCAATTTATCCTCTGACATCGACCTTACTTTCCCCCCAGGACTAGAGGACAAGATGCCCCCAAAAGTACCATCGGATGAGGAACAAATACGACAGATTCTTACTCACCTCGCTGAAGCCGAACAGAAGAATGCAGATCTCATGGCGCGGATGGGACAGATTATAGTAGCAGGAGGAATCGACCGACCAATGGTCGATACCTATAACCTGGCGGAGAACGAGATTCAGAACTGGTTGGCACCCGCAGTTCCCGCCCAAGCATTTGAGCTGAAGCCCCACTTCCTTAGTCTGCTTCCGAAGTTCAACGGAAACCTAAATGAAGAACCATACACTTTCCTCCGTGACTTCGAGTTGGTGTGCAACAATCTTAGCCATCCCAATGTTGGCCAAGATTATATTCGGCTGAAGGCCACCCCTTTTGCCTTAGGTGATAAGGCTGCTCATTGGCTGAAAAACTTAGGGGTGGTATGCAATACCTAGATGCAGTTCAAGGACCTATTCTTGAAAAAGTTCTACCCTCTCAGTAGGACAAATCAGATGAGAACGAAGATCGCCAGCTTCGCCCAAGGACCTAGTGAACCTTTCCATGATGCTTGGGATAGGTTCAATGATTTAGTATAGAAATGCCCCTGCCACGGCATTTCAAAGGCGATCTTAGTCCAGACATTGTTCTGTGGTCTAACCCCAGAGATGCAGGGGTTAGTCAGTGCCGCCTGTGGAGGAAGCTATTTGAACAAAAACTAGCACGCCGTATGGAAGATCCTGGAGCAGATGGCGGAAACCGGCAGGTCACAGGCCACCAGGGCCTATCAATTGTCTCCCTCAATCCTATCCAATGAGACAACCCGAAGGACAGTAGCGGATCTGACTGAGGACCTCATCCCCAGCATGGGGATGATTGCCGACAAGCTTACCATGGTCGAGCAGATCCACAAGAGAGTTGCGGAACTGGAGTCCCTTTCACGCCTACCGAAGCAAGTGGAGGAACTCTCTGAGAAGGTAGCTAAGATAAAGCTACCTACCCCTTCTGCACCACATGCCCCTGTACATCAAGTCCATCTTGTACAGGAACAGGCACCGGGGTCTCAGAGTAGCTGGGATCAGACGTACACCCAGCAGAACCAGCACGCACCCCCACAAGTGGAGACAGGATATGAGGAGCCTCCGCAAGTGTGCGAGATCAATGGGCTTTGGTATAGCCGTGATCCGATTGTTAGGCAAGCCGAGATGGGGAAGGATCAGTCACACCGCCCATCCCCAGCCTACCAAGAAACCAGCCCCGTTCCTACACCGCGCTTTCAGTCCAGACCAGAACAAGGGTACCAGCAGCAGCGCACATATCAGCAGGGCCCAGCACCGTCACACCCGCGGGCCACTACCGAACCTCATCCGCACAGCAGTCAGCCCAGCCCACCGAATTGGAGTCTCTCACCTTGGCAATCCAGACCCTGTCTGATAGGGTCCAACAGATGCAGAATGATTACCTGGACATGAGAACCGACATCAATCGGGTCTCTCGTACCCAGGACCAACACATGGCGCCAAAGACCCCAATTCCCGCACAGGTTCAGGCCAACCCGAACAGCTTACACCAGGGCCAGAATCGACCTCAAGATCAGGTATACTATTCAGATAATTATTTATCTGAACATGAGATCCTTTCGTACGATAATGTAAATCACATGTCCCTCAGGAGCGGAAGGACCATGACCATACCTGATCGGGCACGGGAGCAGAAGGAAGGAGCCTCCGACACTCTACCTGAGGAGAACTCGGAGGAAGAAGAGGAGGAGCATCACCACCATCATCGCCGGCAGAAGAAGAGGACATCTAAGTCCTCGAAGCAGCATTCTCGCATTTGCATAGAGTCAAACAAAACCGATGAAGAGCCCGCACCTCCATCTGAGGAGGATCGTCCAGCAGTCGCGGAAGAAGCGTCACCGGTTTCGCCTCAGCATTTTCTTTTCAGTCAGAGTCAGAGTCCTAGTTTGTATCAGAGTTAGAGTCCTGTTAAGAACTCAGTTCCCGAAGTTAATGAGAAAATTTCAGTTTCCGAACCTGAGTTAGAGTCAATAATCCCTTTCCCCCGAGCTCTTACGGGTGGAAAGAAGAAAACCAAAAAAATCCAAAAAGATGACCCTGAGATGGCTGAATTCTGCAACAAATATATCAAGGTCGCAATCCCCTTTGACAAGTACGTGGAGATGACCCCTGCATTCCAAAAATACCTTAAGGTGAGATGCACACCTACTAGGGTTAGCAGGAAGAGCAAAAGCCGTGTTGAGAAACACGTTTTATCAGTAGCCACGACTTGTGCAATAAAGAACTCGTTTCCAAGGAAACGAAGAGATATGGGTGCACATTATGTAGTGAGTCATGTTGATGACATCGCGTTTGCACGCACTCTCCTGGACAATAGTTCCTCGATCAATCTGATGCCTACAGCCCTCTATGAGCAGCTTAATCTCGGACCTCTTAGGAAATCTAGAGCCCTCCTACAGTTTGCTGATAAATCAACCAAGAGGTCCCAAGGAGAATTGAGGAACATTGTGATCAAAGTCGAGGGACAAGAATACATGGTAGACTTCACTGTCCTGGATATGGAAACCCCTCGTAATTGGAGAGACTCCCAGATCATTTTAGGTAGGCCCTTCCTCAGAACAGCAGGGGCCTTATTTGATTATAAGATCGGGAAGATTCAGTTCCAGACTCCAAGCGGAGATGAGGAATTTGAAATGAAGCAGACAAGAAGGCAGAGACCGGATTCAGAATCCAGCACCGAGTACTCTTCTACCGGAACAGACTGCGAGTATGTAGCCTTAGTTGGGCCATGGAGATAGAACCCAGCCAGCACCGATATGTCAATCTCCTCCGAAGATGATCCAGTGCACAAGTCAGTCTGCGAGACCCTCAGGAACGAGTATAGCTCTGAGCCTGCATCGCCCTACATCTTCGATGACGTAGAGGCCCAGTTGGGCCTGTCAGTCCTTACATCTCTAGGACAATCAGAAGATGAGGATGACGAGTCGGACGAGGCGTTTGCCGATTGTATGGAGACCTTTGACGATCCGACTCTAGAGCCGAAATTGGTGGCAGCCATCACAGAAGACGATCCAGCCACTTCCAACACTGAGCCAGATCAGATTGAGCCAGATTTCTTAGACGATCACACTATTCCGGAGCTCAAATCCTTACCCATAACTTTAAAGTATGCCTTCCTTGCGGGCCAAGACAAGAAATTTCCGGTCATCATCAGTTCGAAATTGACCGAGGAGCAGGAATCTCGCTTGCTAGAGATCCTGGAAAAGAACCGCAAGGCGATAGGCTGGAGCATTTCCGATCTCCACGGGATAAATCTCGCTCTTTGTTCGCACCATATTTACTTGGAGAACGAAGCCAAACCCTCTCGTGAATTCCAACACCGGTTGACTCCAAATTTACGAGAGGTCGTGAAGAAGGAGATAGAGAAATGGTGCGACGCGGGTTTCATTTACCCAATCTCCGACTCTAAGTGGGTGGCCCCAATCCATGTTGTCCTGAAAAAGTCGGGAATTCAGACGACCACCAACGAGGACGAAAAGGAGATCGTGATGAGAGTACCCACGTCGTGGCGTGTCTGTGTGGATTACAGACGCTTGAATGCCGCGACAAAGAAGGATCATTTCCCCCTACCATTCATTGATCAGATCTTAGAGAGATTAGCGGGGAAAGAGTTCTTCTGTTTCCTAGATGGGTTCTCGGGCTACAATCAAGTAGCCATAGCTCCAGAGGACCCGGAAAAAACCACGTTTACATGCCCCTTTGGTACCTATGCTTTCAGGCGCATGCCTTTTGGGCTATGCGATGCTCCAGGTACTTTTCAAAGGTGCATGATTGTTGTATTCGTCGAAATGGTCGGTGAATTCCTTGAAGTTTTCATGGATGACTTCTCGATCCACGGCGATTACTTCGATTCCTGTCTTAGGAATCTGGACCGAGTCCTCAAAAGATGTTGTGAGGTTAATCTGGTGCTCTCCTGGGAGAAAAGTCACTTCATGGTGACGGAGGGCATAGTGTTGGGGCATATCATCTCCAAGAGAGGAATGGAGGTTGACCCTGCCAAGGTGGATGTGATCATACGACTCCAGCCACCCACCAACGTAAAGCAGTTGCGGTCGTTCCTCGGGCATGTTGGATTTTATCGGAGATTCATTAAGGATTTTTCTAAGATCGCCCGACCGCTAACTGAGCTTTTAGGCAAAGACATGGAGTTTATTGTTGATCACAAATGTCTTGAGGCCTTTAAGCTTTTACAAGGAATGATTATGGACGCACCCATCCTACAAGCCCCAGATTGGTCTCTACCTTTTGAGATCATGACGGACGCCTCTGATTATGCTGTTGGGGCTGTGTTGGGACAAAGAAGAGAGGGCGTCCCTTTTGCAATTCACTACGCAAGCAAAGTGCTTGATTCTGCTCAGCGTAACTATACAGTTACAGAAAAGGAAATGCTTGCGGTAGTGTTTGCCTTGGACAAATTTAGATCTCACCTAATTGGATCCAAGGTAACTGTGTTCACTGACCACAAGGCACTACGGTATTTGATGGAGAAAAAGGACGCGAAGGCGCGTCTTCTTCGTTGGATTTTACTTATCCAGGAGTTTGATTTGGACATCTGTGATAAACCTGGAAAGAAGAACGTAGTGGCTGATCATCTTTCTCGTCTCGAAGATCTTAATACTTCCGAGGTTTCACCGATTCGAGACTCCTTCCCTGACGAGTCGATTTTTGTTATCGACTCACTCCCATGGTACGCTAATATCGTGAATTATCTTGTCTCCAAGAAAGTTCCCGAAGATTGGCCCAAGAGCCAAATCGACCGACTAAAGTCGGACGCTAGACACTACCATTGGGAGGATCCGATCCTTTTCTTCGAAGGATCGGATTGTGTCTGGAGACGGTGTATTCCTCAGGAGGAATACCAGAGTGTCCTTTCTTTATGCCACAGTTTGGAGGCAGGAGGACACCACTCCGGGAAGAGGACCGCATGGAAGGTACTTCAGTGTGGCTTCTACTGGCCGACTCTGTTTCGCGATGCCACCGCCTTCGCGAAGTCGTGCCCAGTTTGCCAGAGAATGGGAGGAACCGTTGGTTCCAAGGATGAGATGCCAATGCAGCCGATCATCATTTGTGATGTCTATGACGCTTGGGGCATCGATTTCATGGGCCCATTCCCTGATGATGAATCTGTGATTCATCACATCAAAAGTCAAAAATAGAGCCTTGTTCCCGAGAAAATAGAAGCATATTTCCTTTTATCTTGCATAAATAACACTCATGCATGCATCCATAATTCATGCATTTTAGCAGCTCATCTGCATTTAAATAAGAATGCCAAAAATCCCTTGTAAAATACATCTTCATCAAATAACCTCTTCTCTATAATATATATGTATATACTCCTTAATACCATAGGGAAGATTGCCTAAAATCACCCTTGTAAAATAGCCCAAATATCCTGAGAACCCGTGTACATTAAAACACACATAAAGCCCGCATACAAACCCCTACTTAGGTCGACTCACTCTTAGAATACTACATATGAAAAGACCTTTAAAATGAGACTAATTTCATTGCAATTGGAGCTTGTATGAGAAACTTGGGTTTTTGGGTCATTTTGTATACTACATATGTACATTTATGTATCTTTGTATTTATGTACTATATTTGACCTCATCTCCGTCTTTGGTCAACATGAAACTGGTAGATCTCATCAAGATCTACAACTTTCATGTTTTGAGTTTTTCCAAATTCGGCCTCCTCTTCTCTCTACACGTGTTTTCCCTTCCAGCCATTCACAGCAGGCCACGTGGCGCCCTCTGATTGCGCCACGCGGCCCGCTGCCCTTTGTCTGATCCGCCTTCGCCCCCCACCGTTGGATCGCGCCTCAGATCCAACGGCCCCTCTGTGACCACGTGCGCTCACTCCCTCAGCCGTCCGATTATCTCCTACTCCTCATCACCACCATCCGTTAGCGCCGCACTCTCAGCCCTCCACGTGGCGTCATCTACGCCGCTCGATCGCGCCCCCGATCCTCTCATCACAGCCGCCCACCTTCCAGCGAGTCTCGACCATCAGATCGACTTCCCCCCTTTTATCTGAACCATCCGCTCGCACCGCTCTACAACGCGCCACGTGGCCCCCGTCAGAACCCTTCATCTGGGCATCCTTGATCTAATCCCAGACGTCCCTTTGCACTTCGATCTGGCCGTTGGATCACGAGATCCAACGGCCAGGACCTCGTCTCCTACCTCTGGCAACCCTCTCTCCCACGATCTCCGCCTTGCGGGAGGGGCTGCCCCTTCCTATTCTTGGCCGCACTCTAGCCACCTTCTTCGACCACCATCACCTCCACGTTCATCGCCACTCGTCCCTCTCCCTCGCCAGCTCCCTCAAACACCACCTTCTCCGCCACACTCGCCCCACGACAGCCACCAACTTCGCCACTCACCCACTCCAGCCGTCACCTTCACCCTTTAAATACCCCCCCTCCGGCCACCTTCATCCGCATCCGCCACTCCAGGAGAAACCCCAGAGCTCAGAGCTCTCAATTGGTGACAGCAATTGGCCGTCTCTTCGAGCGAAGACCGGCGTCTTCTCCGGCGAGATCCACGGCATCTCCGCCGTGTCGCAGCTGCCTTCCGTGACGCTGCACGAGCTCGGGCGATCACCGGCCCTCGAGCGACGACCTGGACCTCAAGCAGGAGGCCCCATCCCCAGGTGAAACTCCCTCCATTTCTTCTCCGATCTTGTTCTTCTTTTTCCTCTATTTTCTCCGCTTTTATTCGCCGTCCACGGTCATCTCCGCGCCTCCTCGACACTCCGATGAGCTTCGCGATGAAGCTCTGATCTTCGCTGGCATCTTCACACCTTCAGATACCCTATTTCACCAGCCATCGACCTACAGCTCCACCACCTGGCCGGAGCTCCGACACCCGACCACCTCCCTTCGCCGCAGGCCTCTCCGATCACTCCAATCACTTCCACAGACGCACGCACGAGCCTCGGCTATACGTCTAACACTTGCAGGTACGCCTTTGATCATTGGCCGGAGCCTCGTCGGAGCTTTCCTCGAGCTTCATCAACTCAGAGCTCCAGCCCTCCTCCAGTCATCCAGAGACCACCGGAGGCTTCGCCTTGCACTTCCGAGTCTTCCGAGCTCGGTGGGAGCTGACGGAGCTCATCACCTGAGCTTGGCAGCCGAGGCGGAGCTCAGCAGCCTTCACCGGAGCGCAGCCATCTCCTCCGCAGGCGGCGGAGGCCCGTTGAAGGAGAAGAAGCAGTCGCCGTTCGATCATCTGATCAAACGGTCCTCGCCTCGCCACGCGTCCCTTCGCCGCCCTCGTCCTCGACCGTCGATCACACCTCAGATCGGACGATCCTCCCGCTGCCACGCGTCTTCACCGACACCCCTTGGATCCATCTTGATCCAAGGGCCTTCAGGCCGCCACGTCGCCCTATCCGAGCCTCGGCCTCCAAGCCTAGGCTCGGGTAACCCGAAGCTGCTCCGAGGCTATCCCGAGCCTCCAGAGAACCCGAGCCTCACTCCGAGCCTGCGACGCCCTCCGAACCTAGGCCGCCTCACGTGAGGAGCACGTGCGGCCTGGGTTATTTGCACCGACGCCCCTGGAGCTTTCACAAATTGCAAAAAGGCCCCTGTGAAGCAGACAACACGTGAGGAGCACGTGCTTCGTGGAAAAATTGCATAGAAGTCCTGCATATTATAGGTAATTGCATTTTAGTCCCTGTCAGCATATTTATTTATTGAAATTCTATTTTTCCAGTATTGCATTTACACCCTTGTGTTTGCACGTGTCCATAGCATGCATTTTTCATCATTTTGAAATTCTAAAAATTGCAAGTTGTTGAGAATTTTGTCCTCTATTTGTCTGTACAGGTGTCTAATTTTTGTTGGCTTAATTGAATTATTAATGAATTAATTGGTTCATTTGTGTCATATTTTGCCCAGTGATGCCATTTGATTTTTAATTAAATATCAGTGCCTTCAAAAATCACCAAAAATTCACAGTAGATTAAGGACACCATTTTCAACACTCCATAAAAATTTCATGTCATTTGCACGCATAACGAGGCCTCAATAAATAGTTTAGTGATTTTCTTTAATTAATTTTAAGTAATTCATTTCACAAGAAATTTAAGTTCTGTCAATTTTCCTAGGTCCCTGATCATTAGACCTTCCTAGGATAATTTTAGTTCTTGGAGAAATTGTGGTTTGATATTTATTAAAAATTAAACACTGAAAATCACTCTGTCTGTTTGTTTAATTCACAGAAAATTTATTTTGAGTCGAAAAATTCCAAAAAAATTAGTGTAGGTCATTTTCATCATAAATAACCATCTGGCCAATTTTCATTATTTTTGGACTTCGTTTGATACATCAATTAAATTTAAAGTTAAATTGGCTGAGACTTGTCTGCATATGTCTGCATAAGAAATAAAAAGACCAAAAAAAATTGACCCTCGAACATCAACACTTGAAAATTGCTGTAATCCACCTAAGGAGACAGTTGCCTCCCTGAGATCGACCTTGGACTCCACCAAGTAAAAAAATATCACCGCTTAAAATTGACCAGAATCTGATCTAAGTGGTTTTTGATCAACCTCCCGCATCCGACTGCAACGAACACTTAAAATTGATTTGGACCATTAATTTGACCGAATTAACTAAGGGTGCGGGAGCGCTCATCAAAATGGCGCCGTTGCCGGGGAGGCACGGCTTAGGTTAATTTGTAGCACATTTTTTGAAGTGTTTGATTTCTAATCCCCGGGTAGTCTGACCCCCGGTTTTTCTTGTAATTATTTCTCTTATTTGTTTACTTTTTTTGCTTCATTCTTGTGTCACTCTCTGACCTCTATTTCATTTTTTGTGCGAGGACCGCGAGGAGTCGGCGACGCTTCAAGGACTTAGCATTTAAAGTGTGTTGAGAGAAAGAGAGGCATTGTATTTTTTTTATTTTTTCTTTTGCATTATTTCCAGCGGTTCCCGTTTGGGAGCTCGCGCGTGTAAATATAGTGGAAACTGTGTCCCGTGTGCTGTGTGGGTGATTGGTAATTTAGCTTGCATTAGCGGCTCCTCGAGCCACTCTAGGACTTGTTTGTGCTCGTAATCAATAGGACCACACAACACACTTAATAGACGCACCTAGACCGCAGGACTTAGTTCAAAATAAACTGTTCTCCACGCTAATAGAACTGCCTGTCTAGGAGCGGCTTGCATCGCTTGCATTTGCATGTAGAATAAAGTTTTCAATTCTGTATAGCATCCTGCATCAACAAGCGAAGGGATCACTGTAAGTACTCTTTACTTAGCATACGCATCATTGATTTCAACTTGCATCGGCTTTTCTCGATTTCCTCTCTGATTTTCTCACTTAATTTAAAAAGGAAATTGGGACTGTACGATTGGCGTGCTTTGTGGTGATTAATTACAGTGATAACCTAACTTTAAAACCGGGACTGCTAACAGTATTGACCATAAAAAAGGAATAAAAGCTAAAAATTGTTTGCGGGAGACTAATCCCCGACCTTGTTTTCAGGCTGAGTGAGGGTACCTGAGTGTGTGTGAACACCCTAAGGTAGAGCCCAAATCCTCGTCTTCCATATCACGTTCTAACTGATCCTAGCAAATATCACGAGCCGAATATTTTCAGATTCTTTGACTAGTACCAAGTAGCCTCCGCCTGTCTCAGGTAGATAGGGGCGAAATTGCGGTACTTCGCGACAAGTTGCCAGTAACCCTCCGGGGCGAAGTTCCAGCCTTGTCAGCCTCCGCCTGCTTGCAGGTAGATAGGGGCATGGTCACTGAGTCCATCGGCTTGGGATAGGAGCGAAGAAAGGAAGGAGCGGCGGTATCTTAGACGACAGGATAGACAGGGAAGACGCATCCGGCTCTGAGCCGACTTCCCTCTAGGCCGCGTAATCCTTGCTAGATTTGCTTGAAAATCACACTTAAAAACTACAAGATAAATTGGACTCAACTTTGAGTCCTTCACTGTGTTGAGTGTGAAACCAGGGTCTTGGATTGATCTTGTGCTTGCTTCAGGTAGGAGTAAAATCCTATCTTCTTCTTGCTTCACCAAGATGAGTGACTGGGGAGATCTCGACGCACCGTTCACTGATCTCTCTATGAGTCCCCCAAGTAACTCGTCTTTTCCGGTCCGAGCGCACCTTGGACCACCCAGGACTCATGACCCTCTTGAGTCCTGGTTCCCCCCTGCTCAGGGTGGTTACTCTCAAACCAACCCTTGTATCTCCTCTGAGATTACCGAGGAAGATCATTGCCTCGGTTATCCCTTCCTTGATTCAACCTCTAACACCGACCTTATTTTCCAATCCCCAGAAATAGAGGAAGAAATGCCACCAAAGATGCCGCCTGATGAGGACCAGATGAGACAGATCCTTAGACGCCTTGCTGAAGCTGAACAGAAAAATGCTGATCTCACTGCACGAATGGGGCGAATAATAGTAGCTGAAGGGATCGACCGACCAATGGTCGATACCTATAACCCGGCGGAGAACGAAATCCAGAATTGGCTAGCACCTGCAGTTCCCGACCAGGCATTCGAGCTGAAGCCCCACTTCCTTAGCCTGCTGCCGAAGTTCAACGGAAACCTAAGCGAAGAGCCGAACACTTTCCTCCGTGACTTCGAACTAGTTTGCAATAATCTGAGCCATCCCAATGTTGGCCAAGATTATATCCGGCTGAAAGCCACCCCGTTTGCCTTAGGAGATAAGGCTGCACATTGGCTGAAAAACCTAGGGGTGGTATGTACTACCTGGATGCAGTTCAAGGACCTCTTTTTGAAGAAGTTCTACCCACTCAGTAGAACCAATCAGATGCGAACGAAGATTGCCAGCTTCGCCCAAGGACCCTGCGAACCGTTCCACGAGGCGTGGGACAGGTTCAATGACTTAGTACAGAAATGCCCATGCCACGGCATTTCTAAGGCAATCTTAGTCCAGACCTTGTTCTGCGGCCTAACCCCAGAGATGCAGGGGTTAGTCAGCGCCGCCTGCGGAGGAAGCTATCTGAACAAGAACGAGCACGCCGTGTGGAAAATCCTAGAGCAGATGGCAGAAACCGGCAGGTCACAGGCCACAAGGGCCTATCAGTTGTCTCCCTCGATTCTATCCAATGAGACAACTAGAAGGACTGTTGCAGATCTGACAGAGGACCTCATCCCCAGCATGGGGATGATTGCAGACAAGCTTACTATGGTCGAGCAGATCCACAAGAGAGTCGCGGAGATGGAGTCTCTTTCGAGCCTTCCCAAGAAGGTGGAGGAACTCTCTGAAAAGGTAGCCAAGATTAAGCTACCCACCCCTTCTGCACCACCTGTACCTGTACATCGAGTCCATCTTGTACAGGAACAGGCACCGGGGTCTCAGAGCAGCTGGGATCAGACTTACACCCAGCAGAACCATCATGCACCCCCACCAGTGGATACAGAGTACGAGGAGCCTCCGCCCGTTTACGAGATCAACGGGCTCTAGTATAGCCGCGACCCGCTAGTCCGGCAAATCGAGATGGGGAAGGACCAGTCACACCGCCCAACCCCAGTCTACCAGGAGACCAGGCCCGTCACAATCCCGCGATATCAGTCCAGGCCAGAACCAGGGTATCAGCCGCAGCAGCGCACCTACCAGCAGGGGCCAGCACCGCCCCATCAGCAGCAGTACCGGCACGGCCAGCAGGGCCAGTTCAGGACCGCATCCACTCAGCAGCCAGCCCAGCCCACCGAATTGGAGTCCCTCACCTTGGCGATCCAGACCCTGTCTGATAGGGTCCAGCAGATGCAGAACGACTACCTGGACATGAGAACCGACATCAATCGGGTCTCTCGTGCTCAGGATCAACAAATGGCGCCAAGGACTCCAATTCCCGCACAGGTTCAGGCCAACCCAAATAGCATACATCAAGGCCAGAACCGACCCCGAGATCAGGTATACTATTCAGATAATTATTTATCTGAACATGAGATCCCTTCGTATGATAATGTTAACCATATGTCCCTCAGGAGCGGAAGGACCGTGACCATACCTGATCGGGCACGGGCACAACAGGAAGGAACCTCCGAAATTCGACCTGAGGAGAATTCGGAGGAGGAAGAGGAGGAGCACTACCACCACCAGCAGAAGAAGAGGACATCTGAGTCCTCGAAGCACCAGCCCCGCAGTCATCCAGAGTCCGACGACACCGATGAGCCCGCACCTCCATCTGAGGAGGACCAGCCAGAAGAAGCGGAGGAAGCATCACCGGTTTCGCCCACGCATTTTCCCTTTCGTCAGAGTCAGAGTCAGAGTCTGTATAAAAGTCCGAGTCAGAGTCTTGTTCAGAACTCAGTTTCAGCAGCTAATGAAGATATTTCAGTTCCAGAACCTGAGTTAATAATCCCTTTCCCCCAAGCTCTCAAGGGTGGGAAGAAGAAAAACAAAAAAATTCAAAAAGATGACCCTGAGATGGCTGAGTTTTGTAACAAACATATCAAGGTCACAATCCCCTTCGACAAGTTCGTGGAAATGACCCCTGCATTCCAAAAATACCTTAAGGTGAGATGCACACCTACTAGGGTTAGCAGGAAGAACAAAAGCCGTGTTGAGAAACACGTTCTATCAGTAGCCACGACTTGTGCAATAAAGAACTCGTTTCCTCGGAAACGAAGAGACATGGGTGCACACTATGTAGTGAGTCATGTTGATGACATCGCGTTTGCACGCACTCTCCTGGACAATGGTTCCTCGATCAATTTAATGCCCACAGCCCTCTATGAGCGGCTCAATCTCGGACCTCTTAGGAAGTCTAGAGCTATTCTTCAGTTCGCGGACAAATCCACTAAGAAGTCCCAAGGAGAGTTAAGGAACATTGTGATCAAAGTCGAGGGGCAGGAATACATGGTGGACTTCACTGTCCTCGATATGGAAACCCCTCGTAATTGGAGAGATTCCCAGATCATTTTGGGTAGGCCCTTCCTCAGAACAGCAGGGGCATTATTCGATTATAAGAATGGGAAAATTCAGTTCCAAACTCCAGGCGGAGATGAGGAACTAGAGATGAAGCAGACGAGATGGCAGAGACCAGACTCCGAATCCAGCACCGAGTACTCTTCTATCGAAACAGACCGTGAACATGTAGACTTAGTTGGGCCATGGAGACAGAACCCAGCCAGCACCGATGTGTCCATCTCCTTTGAAGATGATCCAGTGCATGAGTCAGTCTGCGAGATCCTCAGGAACGAGTACAGCTCTGAGCCTGCATCGCCCTACATCTTCGATGACACAGAGGCCCAAGTGGGCCTGTCAGTCCTTACATCCTTAGGACAATCGGAAGATGAGGATGACGAGTCGGACGAGGCGTTTGCCGATTGCATGGAGACCTTTGACGATCCGACTCCAGAGCCGAGCTTGGTGGCAGCCAATGCAGAACAGGATCCAGCCACTTCCAACACCAAACCAGATCTGATTGAGCCAGACTTATTAGACGATCATACCATCCCTGAGCTCAAACCCTTACCCACAACCCTGAAATATGCCTTCCTTGCGGGCCAAGACAAGAAATTTCCGGTCATTATCAGTTCGCAATTGACCGAGGAGCAGGAATCTCACTTGCTAGAGATCCTGGAGAAGAACCGCAAGGCAATAGGCTGGAGCATTTCCGATCTCCACGGGATAAATCCCGCTCTGTGTTCGCACCATATATACTTGGAGAACGAAGCCAAACCCTCTCGTGAATTCCAACGTCGGTTGAATCCAAATCTACGAGAGGTTGTGAAGAAAGAGATAGAAAAATGGTGCGACGCGGGTTTCATTTACCCAATCTCCGATTCTAAGTGGGTGGCCCCAATCCATGTTGTCCCGAAAAAGTCGGGAATTCAGACGACCACCAATGAGGACGGAGAGGAGATCGTGACAAGAGTACCCACGTCGTGGCGCGTCTGTGTGGATTACAGACGCCTGAATGCCGCGACGAAAAAAGATCATTTCCCCCTACCATTTATTGATCAGATTTTAGAAAGACTAGCGGGGAAAGAATTCTTTTGTTTTCTTGATGGGTTCTCGGGCTACAATCAAGTAGCCATAGCTCCAGAGGACCAGGAAAAGACCACGTTCACATGCCCCTTTGGTACCTATGCTTTCAGGCGCATGCCTTTTGGGCTATGCAATGCTCCAGGTACTTTTCAAAGGTGCATGATTGCTATATTCGCCGAAATGGTCGGCGAATTCCTGGAAGTCTTCATGGATGACTTCTCGGTCCACGGCGACTCCTTCGATTCCTGCCTTAGGAATTTGGACCGAGTCCTCAAAAGATGTTGTGAGGTCAATCTGGTGCTCTCCTGGGAGAAAAGTCACTTTATGGTGACGGAGGGCATAGTGTTGGGGCATGTCATCTCCAAGAGAGGAATGGAGGTTGACCCTGCCAAGGTGGACGTGATCAGACGACTCCAGCCACCAACCAACGTACGGCAGTTGCGGTCGTTCCTCGGGCATGTCGGATTTTATCGGAGATTTATAAAGGATTTTTCTAAGATTGCCCGACCGCTAACTGAGCTTTTAGGCAAAGACGCGGAGTTTATTGTCGATCACAAGTGTCTTCAGGCCTTTAAGCGGTTACAAGGAATGATCATGGACGCACCCATCTTACAAGCCCCAGATTGGTCTCTCCCTTTTGAGATCATGACGGATGCCTCAGATTATGCTGTTGGGGCTGTATTGGGACAAAGAAGAGATGGCGTCCCGTTTGCAATTCACTACGCAAGAAAAGTGCTTGATTCTGCTCAACGTAACTATACAGTTACCGAAAAGGAAATGCTTGCGGTAGTGTTTGCCTTGGACAAATTCAGATCTCATTTAATTGGATCCAAGGTAACTGTGTTCACAGACCACACGGCACTACGATATTTGATGGAGAAGAAGGACGCGAAGGCGCGTCTTCTTCGTTGGATTTTACTTCTCCAGGAGTTTGATTTGGACATCCGTGATAAACCTGGAAAGAAGAACGTAGTAGCCGATCATCTCTCTCGTCTCGAAGATCTTAATACTTTCGAGGTTTCCCCAATTCGAGACTCCTTCCCTGACGAGTCGATTTTTGTTATCGACTCACTCCCATGGTATGCCAATATCGTGAACTATCTTGTCTCCAAGAAAGTTCCCGAAGATTGGGCCAAGAGCCAAATTGACCGACTAAAGTCGGACGCTAGACACTACCATTGGGAGGATCCGATCCTTTTCTTTGAAGGACCGGATTGTGTCTGGAGACGTTGTATTCCTCAGGAGGAATACCAGAGTGTCCTTTCTTTATGCCATAGCTTAGAGGCAGGAGGACACCACTCCGGGAAGAGGACCGCATGGAAGGTACTTCAATGTGGCTTTTACTGGCCGACTCTGTTTCGCGATGCCACCGCCTTCGCGAAGTCGTGCCCAGTTTGCCAGAGGATGGGAGGAACCGTTGGTTCCAAGGATGAGATGCCAATGCAGCCAGTCATCATTTGTGATGTCTTTGACGCCTGGGGCATCGATTTCATGGGCCCATTCCCTGTCAGCCACGGGTTTGAATACATCCTTCTTGCGGTTGACTATCTGTCCAGATGGGTGGAGGCTATCCCGACCCGAGCCGCAGACAGCAGGACTGTCTGTAAATTTATCAGAGAGCACATAATCTCTAGGTTCGGGATCCCCAAAATGATGATATCAGATGGGGGTAGCCACTTTGTGAATCGGGAGGTGAAGAAACTCCTGAAGGACTACGGCATCGAACACCGTGTCGCTAGTCCTTACCACCCACAAACCAATGGTATGGCTGAGGTGTCGAATAGGGAGGTGAAAACCATATTGCAAAAGCTCGTCCGCCCAGACAGGAAGGACTGGTCTCAGATCTTGGATCAAGTCCTCTGGGCGTATAGGACGGCTTACAAGACTCCGTTAGGCACCTCCCCATTCCGAATGGTATTCGGAAAGCCGTGCCATTTGCCCGCAGAGTTAGTGCACAAATCAGAATGGGCAATAAAGAAAGTCAACTGGAACACACACCTAGGCCAGAAACAAAGAGACATGGATCTGAATGAGCTTGTGGAAGTCAGAAACCGAGCATACGACAACAGTGTGGTGTACAAGGACAAGGTAAAGCGTTGGCACGATAGATATATCAGACGAAAGACCTTTGTTCCTGGACAGAAGGTATGGTTGTTCAATGCCAGGCTGAAGACTTTCCAAGGCAAACTAAAGTCTAAGTGGACGGGACCATTCGTTGTCCGAACGGTGCATGATAGTGGATGTGTCGAGATCTCAGATCTCGCAGATGACGCACCAACATTCCTAGTAAATGGGCAGCTGTTGAAGCACTTCGTCGAATCCAATGAACAGTTAGTCCGTGTGGAGGAGATTGTATTCATATGCGACACAGATACAGCAGATACATCTCAAGCCGCGTATGAGACCTTGCAGCAATGAACTCCAGCCAGCAGCAGCATCTTCAAAAGATTCAGACCGACTCAGCTGTATATATATCATTCTTCCTGTATATCCTATCCTTACCTTCACGATTCTAGTAACCCGTCCCCACATCATCGAATCATTATCTCGGACTGTACTTAGGATGACCAGATCCTAAGTATAGGGGGAAGGGGTCACCCGAGTCGATTCACTGTACATTCTCCAGATCACATTGGTCCTTATACTCATTTCCTACTGATACTTAGGCTGACCTAAGCCTAAGTATAGGGGGGATCGATGCCCGCACTGATACTCCTCCATTTCTCCTCTTAACCTCGTCCGCCCCATTTCTGATCTTCTTCTACACTTAGGCTGCCAGAGCCTAAGTATAGGGGGGCGAGACGACTTCTATACTTTTTGTTATTTTAGCTCTCCTACGCTTAGCCCGAGCTATGTCTTTTTAGTCGCTTTCGTGCTCTGAGGACATAGCACACGCTAAGTATAGGGGGGCGTGTATATATTACATATATACTTTACCCATAGCTCGTACTTTCGCGTACTGTTGTATATATTTTGCAAGAATTACGGGTGGGTAAAAATCGAAAAAAAACAAAAAAATTTTTTGGTATACTTGTATAATATGTACTATATGTATAATACTTGTATAAAAAGTTGTAAAATTCTTGTAAAACATACTTTTGTAAATAATTGTTGTATACCAGAAAAATAAAACAAAAATAAAGGCTTCTTATTTACTCTTGCATATCATCCCTGCATAAAAAAATAATAAAAAGAGTCCTGCATTTTCATAGCATGACATCTCATCTCATCTGCATATTTCTGCATATGCAAAGTGAAAAGCTAGTGGGTTCTGAACCAAGTTATGAGTAGATATTGAGGATGGACTTGATTTGACCTTAATCCACCTAATTTCAGAGGAACCTTATAGGAACTGGAGTTAAGATTTCTCAGGTCAAGAGACTTAATTCTTTGAGTCCACAAGTCTATGTTCACATGTCATCTTGACTAGTTTAAGTAGAATATCTCGTGCATACGCAGGATTCTTTTAGATAATGACCTAACTTGGACAAACACTATGCACGTAGCTCTTCATTGATGAGGTGTTGAGGAAGTAGTTTCCTTTGGCTTGGGGTAGCATATGAGGGTAGTACTTCTAGGCGGAACCTCTCTTCTTCTTATAGTGAAGGAAGTGCGTCTCAACTTGGTCTAGTGGTGATGAAGGCTAAGGACGGGATGCTGTGGGTTGCAATAATGCTTCAAAAGAGGGATAGTCTACTGGCTCGAGAGGAAAAACTCCTGATGTATATGCTGCACCTTGAATATAGTGTCAAAAAAAAATGCAAGAAAGAACTCCAAAAAAATCAGACAGGTCCAAGAAAAAGAATAATACCTGTCGGAGGATGTATATTAGCAAGGAAAATGCAGCTGGATGACTTGGCTACACTGGTCAGGCATCCCGGGATAGGTGGCTACACTGGCCACCGTCCATTCTTTTCCCTACCCCCTCCTCTTGGGTTGGTCGCACTTGAACTTAGAAGGGAATACCCCGCTCCTCGAGGAAAGAGTTACTGGACCAGGTTATTGAGTTACCTTGTTAGAAGAGGCTGGTTCCGAGTCATTTCTGATATGGAGAGCTATATCTCACTTACACAGTACAAGTAAGAATCATAGTCATCAGAAATTTGCGTTTGAGGAATTATTCTGACCTGACTGTTAAGGCGTCTTGAATAGAAGACTTGTGGAACTTGAAGTCTGTTAGGTCTTAAGTTCAGGTCCCAATAAGGTTCCGCCACACAACTAATCCAAAGGTCGAGTCAGGCTCTATTTTCAACTTTTGTTCATGACCTTGGTATGGAACCCAAAATCATTTCACTCTTGCATTTCATTTAGTTGCTCGGGGACGAGCAAGGTTTAAGTATAGGGGGTTGATGAATCTGTGATTCATCACATCAAAAGTCAAAAATAGAGCCTTGTTCCCGAGAAAATAGAAGCATATTTCCTTTTATCTTGCATAAATAACACTCATGCATGCATCCATAATTCATGCATTTTAGCAGCTCATCTGCATTTAAATAAGAATGCCAAAAATCCCTTGTAAAATACATCTTCATCAAATAACCTCTTCTCTATAATATATATGTATATACTCCTTAATACCATAGGGAAGATTGCCTAAAATCACCCTTGTAAAATAGCCCAAATATCCTGAGAACCCGTGTACATTAAAACACACATAAAGCCCGCATACAAACCCCTACTTAGGTCGACTCACTCTTAGAATACTACATATGAAAAGACCTTTAAAATGAGACTAATTTCATTGCAATTGGAGCTTGTATGAGAAACTTGGGTTTTTGGGTCATTTTGTATACTACATATGTACATTTATGTATCTTTGTATTTATGTACTATATTTGACCTCATCTCCGTCTTTGGTCAACATGAAACTGGTAGATCTCATCAAGATCTACAACTTTCATGTTTTGAGTTTTTCCAAATTCGGCCTCCTCTTCTCTCTACACGTGTTTTCCCTTCCAGCCATTCACAGCAGGCCACGTGGCGCCCTCTGATTGCGCCACGCGGCCCGCTGCCCTTTGTCTGATCCGCCTTCGCCCCCCACCGTTGGATCGCGCCTCAGATCCAACGGCCCCTCTGTGACCACGTGCGCTCACTCCCTCAGCCGTCCGATTATCTCCTACTCCTCATCACCACCATCCGTTAGCGCCGCACTCTCAGCCCTCCACGTGGCGTCATCTACGCCGCTCGATCGCGCCCCCGATCCTCTCATCACAGCCGCCCACCTTCCAGCGAGTCTCGACCATCAGATCGACTTCCCCCCTTTTATCTGAACCATCCGCTCGCACCGCTCTACAACGCGCCACGTGGCCCCCGTCAGAACCCTTCATCTGGGCATCCTTGATCTAATCCCAGACGTCCCTTTGCACTTCGATCTGGCCGTTGGATCACGAGATCCAACGGCCAGGACCTCGTCTCCTACCTCTGGCAACCCTCTCTCCCACGATCTCCGCCTTGCGGGAGGGGCTGCCCCTTCCTATTCTTGGCCGCACTCTAGCCACCTTCTTCGACCACCATCACCTCCACGTTCATCGCCACTCGTCCCTCTCCCTCGCCAGCTCCCTCAAACACCACCTTCTCCGCCACACTCGCCCCACGACAGCCACCAACTTCGCCACTCACCCACTCCAGCCGTCACCTTCACCCTTTAAATACCCCCCTCCGGCCACCTTCATCCGCATCCGCCACTCCAGGAGAAACCCCAGAGCTCAGAGCTCTCAATTGGTGACATCAATTGGCCGTCTCTTCGAGCGAAGACCGGCGTCTTCTCCGGCGAGATCCACGGCATCTCCGCCGTGTCGCAGCTGCCTTCCGTGACGCTGCACGAGCTCGGGCGATCACCGGCCCTCGAGCGACGACCTGGACCTCAAGCAGGAGGCCCCATCCCCAGGTGAAACTCCCTCCATTTCTTCTCCGATCTTGTTCTTCTTTTTCCTCTATTTTCTCCGCTTTTATTCGCCGTCCACGGTCATCTCCGCGCCTCCTCGACACTCCGATGAGCTTCGCGATGAAGCTCTGATCTTCGCTGGCATCTTCACACCTTCAGATACCCTATTTCACCATCCATCGACCTACAGCTCCACCACCTGGCCGGAGCTCCGACACCCGACCACCTCCCTTCGCCGCAGGCCTCTCCGATCACTCCAATCACTTCCACAGACGCACGCACGAGCCTCGGCTATACGTCTAACACTTGCAGGTACGCCTTTGATCATTGGCCGGAGCCTCGTCGGAGCTTTCCTCGAGCTTCATCAACTCAGAGCTCCAGCCCTCCTCCAGTCATCCAGAGACCACCGGAGGCTTCGCCTTGCACTTCCGAGTCTTCCGAGCTCGGTGGGAGCTGACGGAGCTCATCACCTGAGCTTGGCAGCCGAGGCGGAGCTCAGCAGCCTTCACCGGAGCGCAGCCATCTCCTCCGCAGGCGGCGGAGGCCCGTTGAAGGAGAAGAAGCAGTCGCCGTTCGATCATCTGATCAAACGGTCCTCGCCTCGCCACGCGTCCCTTCGCCGCCCTCGTCCTCGACCGTCGATCACACCTCAGATCGGACGATCCTCCCGCTGCCACGCGTCTTCACCGACACCCCTTGGATCCATCTTGATCCAAGGGCCTTCAGGCCGCCACGTCGCCCTATCCGAGCCTCGGCCTCCAAGCCTAGGCTCGGGTAACCCGAAGCTGCTCCGAGGCTATCCCGAGCCTCCAGAGAACCCGAGCCTCACTCCGAGCCTGCGACGCCCTCCGAACCTAGGCCGCCTCACGTGAGGAGCACGTGCGGCCTGGGTTATTTGCACCGACGCCCCTGGAGCTTTCACAAATTGCAAAAAGGCCCCTGTGAAGCAGACAACACGTGAGGAGCACGTGCTTCGTGGAAAAATTGCATAGAAGTCCTGCATATTATAGGTAATTGCATTTTAGTCCCTGTCAGCATATTTATTTATTGAAATTCTATTTTTCCAGTATTGCATTTACACCCTTGTGTTTGCACGTGTCCATAGCATGCATTTTTCATCATTTTGAAATTCTAAAAATTGCAAGTTGTTGAGAATTTTGTCCTCTATTTGTCTGTACAGGTGTCTAATTTTTGTTGGCTTAATTGAATTATTAATGAATTAATTGGTTCATTTGTGTCATATTTTGCCCAGTGATGCCATTTGATTTTTAATTAAATATCAGTGCCTTCAAAAATCACCAAAAATTCACAGTAGATTAAGGACACCATTTTCAACACTCCATAAAAATTTCATGTCATTTGCACGCATAACGAGGCCTCAATAAATAGTTTAGTGATTTTCTTTAATTAATTTTAAGTAATTCATTTCACAAGAAATTTAAGTTCTGTCAATTTTCCTAGGTCCCTGATCATTAGACCTTCCTAGGATAATTTTAGTTCTTGGAGAAATTGTGGTTTGATATTTATTAAAAATTAAACACTGAAAATCACTCTGTCTGTTTGTTTAATTCACAGAAAATTTATTTTGAGTCGAAAAATTCCAAAAAAATTAGTGTAGGTCATTTTCATTATAAATAACCATCTGGCCAATTTTCATTATTTTTGGACTTCGTTTGATACATCAATTAAATTTAAAGTTAAATTGGCTGAGACTTGTCTGCATATGTCTGCATAAGAAATAAAAAGACCAAAAAAAATTGACCCTCGAACATCAACACTTGAAAATTGCTGTAATCCACCTAAGGAGACAGTTGCCTCCCTGAGATCGACCTTGGACTCCACCAAGTAAAAAAATATCACCGCTTAAAATTGACCAGAATCTGATCTAAGTGGTTTTTGATCAACCTCCCGCATCCGACTGCAACGAACACTTAAAATTGATTTGGACCATTAATTTGACCGAATTAACTAAGGGTGCGGGAGCGCTCATCACCTGACAGCCACGGGTTCGAATATATCCTTCTTGCGGCAGACTATATATCCAGATGGGTGGAGGCTATCCCGACCCGAGCCGCAGACAACAGAATTATCTGTAAATTCATCAGAGAGCACATAATCTCTAGGTTCGGGATTCCCAAAATGATGATATCAGACGGGGGTAGCCACTTTGTGAATCGGGAGGTGAAGAAACTCCTGAAGGATTACGGTATTGAACACCGTGTCGCGAGTCCTTACCACCCACAAACCAATGGTATGGCTGAGGTGTCAAATAGGGAGGTGAAAACCATATTGCAGAAGCTTGTCCGCCCGGACAGGAAGGACTGGTCGCAGATCTTGGATCAAGTCCTCTGGGCGTATAGGACAGCTTACAAGACACCATTAGGCACCTCCCCATTCCGAATGATATTCGGAAAGCCGTGCCACTTGCCCGCAGAGTTAGTGCACAAATCAGAATGGGCAATCAAGAAGGTCAATTGGAACACACACCTGGGTCAGAGGCAGAGAAACATGGATCTGAATGAGCTTGTAGAAGTCCGAAACCGCGCATACGACAACAGTTTGGTGTACAAGGACAAGGTGAAGCGTTGGCATGATAGATATATCAGACGAAAGACCTTTGTTCCTGGACAGAAGGTATGGTTGTTCAATGCTAGGCTGAAGATTTTCCAAGGCAAGTTGAAGTCTAAGTGGACAGGCCCATTTGTCGTCCGTACGGTGCATGATAGTAGATGTGTCGAGATCTCAGATCTTGCAGATGACGCACCGACATTCTTAGTGAATGGACAGCTGTTGAAGAACTTCTTCGAATCCAATGAGCAGTTAGTCCATGTTGAGGAGATTGTATTCATGCGCGAGACAGATACAGCAGATACACCTCGAGCCGCGTATGAGACCTTGCAGCAGTGAACTCCAGCCATGCACAGCATCTCGAAAGATTCAGACCGACTCATCTGTATATATCATCATTTTTGTACATTCTATCCTTTCTCCTGCGACTCTAGTAACTCATCCCTGTCTCATTACATCACTATCTTGGACTATACCTAGGATGACCAGATCCTAAGTATAGGGGGGAGGAGTCACTTGAGTCGATTTTTGTACATTCTCCATATCACATTGGTCCTCATACTCACTCCCGTCCTATACTTAGGCTGACCTGAGCCTAAGTATAGGGGGGACCGATGACCGCTTTGTATACATTCATCCACTTCTCATCTTTCCCTCGTCTGCCCCATTTCTGATCTTCTTCTACACTTAGGCTGTCAGAGCCTAGGTACAGGGGGGCGGTACGACTTCTATACTTTTGTTATTTTAGCTCTCCTACGCTTAGGGGGGCGTGTATATATTACATATATACTTTACCCATAGCTCGTACTTTCGCGTATTTTCGCGTATTTTTGTATATATTATGCAATAAGTACAGTGGGTAAAAATTGAAAAATATATATATATATATAAATATTTTACTTGTATAAAACAAAAATAATACTCTTGTAAAATAGGATACTCTGTATATTATTACAAACTAAAGATTGTTGTATAATAGAAAATAAATTAAAAAGTTGAAAATAAAGGCTTCTTATTTAATCTTGCATACCATCTCTGCATCCAAAAAAGAGTCTTGCATTTTCATAGCATGACATCTCATCTGCATACTTTGCATAGGCAAAGTGAAAAGCTAGTGGGTTCTGAACTAAGTTATGAGCATATATTGAGGATGGAAGTGAATTGACCTTAATCCACCTAATTTCAGAGGAACCTTATAGGAACTGGAGTTAAGATTTTTCAGGTCAGGTGACTTAATTCTTTAAGTCTGCAAGTCTATGTTCATATGTCATCTTGATGAGCCTGAGTAGAGCACTTAACAACACACACATGACTCTTAGAGACAATGGCTTGACGTGCACCAGCACTTTACACATGGATCTCTACGGATGAGGTGATGAGGAGGCAGTTTCCTTTGGCTTGGGGTAGCATATGAGGGTAGTACTTCTAGGCGGAACCTCTCTTCTTCTTCTAGTGAAGGAAGTGCGTCTCAACTTGGCCTAGCGGTGATGAAGGCTAAAGACAGAAGCCGTGGGTTGCAATAAAGCTTCAAAAGAGGGATAGTCTACTGGCTCAAGAGGAAATTTCTTGTATATATGCTGCACCATGTAGATATGTTGTACAGAGGCACTTGAAAAAAAATTGCAAAAAGAACTCCAAAGAAGTGGTGGGTCGGATTGAAAATTTAATAACCCCACCGGAGTGTATGTAGTCAAGAAAAGCAAAAGCTTATGGTCCCCATGTTACATCTCATGAAGCTTGCAGCGGGAGACTTAGCTACACTGGCTGAGCTCCCAAAAGTCTATACTTCTTCCCCCTCTTCTTGAGCCGGTTGCACTTGAACTTAGAAGGGAATACCCCGCTTCTCGAGGAAAGAGTTGCTAGACCGAGGCATTAGAGTTACCAGGTTACGGGAGGTTGTTTCTTTGTTACTTCTTAGGTGGGGAGTCATATATCACTTACACTGCATGGAAAGATTCATGGTCATTAGAGTTTGTGTATGTAGACTTGTTCTGATCTGGTGTGTTGAGGCGTATTGAATAGAAGACTTGTGGAACTTGAAGTCTGTTAAGTCTTAAACTCAGATCCCAATAAGGTTCCGACACATAATTAATCCAAAGGTCGAGTCAAGCTCTATTTTTAACTTTTGTTTATGACCTTGGTATGGAACCCAAAATCATTTCACTTCTGCATTTCATTTAGTTGCTCGGGGACGAGCAAGGTTTAAGTATAGGGGGTTGATGAATCTGTGATTCATCACTTCAAAAGTCAAAAATAGAGCCTTGTTCCCGAGTAAATAGAGGCATATTTCCCTTTATAATGCATAAATAGCACTCATGCATACATACATAATACATTCATTTTAGCAGTCCATTTGCATTCAAATAAGAAGCCAAAAATCCCTTGTAAAATACCTATTCACTAAAATAACCTCTTCTTTATAATATGTACTCCTTAGTTAATAACATAGGGAAGAAGGCCAAAAATTCCCCCTTGTAATTTAGCTAATAAAGCCTCAGAACCCCTGTACACTAAAATGCACATAAAGCCCTCATACAAACTCCGAAATAGGTCTACTTACTCTTAGAATACTCCACATTAAAAGACCTTTAAAAAGAGACTAATTTCATCCAATTTGGAGCTCGTATGAGAAAGTTGGGTTTTTGGGCCACTTTGTATACTACATATATGTATATTTGTATCTTTGTATTTATGTATCATATTTGACCTCATCTATGTCTTTGGTCAACATGAAACTTATAGATCTCATCGAGATCTACAACTTTCATGCTTTGAGTTTTTCCAAATTCGGCCCCCTTTTCTCTCTACACATATATTTTCTTTCAGCCATTCACAGCAGGCCACGTGGCGCCCTCTGGGTGCGCCACGCGGCCCGCACCCCTTGCCTCATTCGTCCGTTGCCACAGTCGTTGGATTACGCTCTATATCCAACGGCTTGGCTACTTCCACGTGCGCCTCAAATCCACACCGTCAGATCATCCCCTTGTCTCATCTGACCCGCCCGTCCGCGCCTCTTCCAGAGCTCGCCACGTGGCAGCGTGTACACCATCTGATCAAGCCCGCGATCCTTCCATCACAGCCGCTCTTCCTTTGGCGTCCCTCGTCCCTTCGATTAACCTCAACCCTTCATCCACGCCGTTCGTTCGCGCCGCTGCCTCACCACGACACGTGGCAGGTTCCGCACCTTCAGATCGCATCGCCTTGACTTGATCCCAGCCGCTCGCTCGCGCTTCGCCCAGCTGCTTCCACGTGGCGCGATCACGGCCTCTTATCACCGCACCTTGATCTAATCCCACACATCCCTTCGCGCTTTGATCTGGGCCGTTGGATCACAAGATCCAACGGCCAGGGCCTCGTCGTCTACCTCCGGACGCCTCTCGCCCACGATCTTGCCCTTGCGAAACAAGCCACCCCCTTTCTATTTTCGCCACCACGCCTACCACCATCTCCGACCACTAATCACTCCACGTCCTTCCCCACTCATCCGTCATCCTCGTCAGCCACTTCATTTCCCACGTCGATCGCCAGCTACACCCCACTACCTCCATGAACTTCGCTCCATCACCAGGCTGTTCCTCTACTTCACCCTTTAAATACTCCACCACCGGCCAACCTCAGCCCTATCCGCCATTACAGGAGAAACCCCCGAGCTCAGAGCTCTCGATTGGTGACAGCAATTGGCCGTCTCTTCGAGCGAAGACAGGCGTCTTCTCCGGCGAGATCCGCGGCTCCTCCGCCGTGTCGCAGCCTCATCTCCGAGCAGCTGCTTGAGCTCAGGGAGCCACCGGCCCTTCGAGCGACGACCTGGAACCCCCCGACGAGTTCCAATCCCCAGGTGAACCCTCCATTCTTCTCCGATCTTCTCTTCTTCTCTTCATCGATTTTCTCGCTGGTCATTCTCCGCCTCCGGTCACTACCACGCTTCCATTCCACTCCGCCGAGCTCCGCGTCGGAGCTCTCATCTTCGCGGCCACCTCTACGCCCGCCGACGACTAACTTCATCCTCCATCAGCTCCAACTCCGCCACTTGGCCGGAGCACCACCGCCAACCCATCTCCATCACTCCTTAGGCCTCGCCGACTATCTTCACTTCTCCACAGGCGCACGCACGAGCTCCGGCTCTATCTTTAACACTTGCAGGTTCCCCTCTTCTCATAGAATGGAAGCTCGCCGGAGACGACGTCGAGCTTCATCGCCATCGACTTCAGACAATCCTCCGTTGCTCCTGAGACCACCAAGATCTTCGCCGCATCGCCACGCATCTTCTGGGATATCTCCAACAAGTCGGAGAGCGTCAGCGACACGAGGAAGGACGGGCGGAGCTAAGGCGTCTTCGCCGGATCCTCGCCATCTCCTCCGCAGGCGGCGGAGGATCATCGGAGCAGACGCACAGCTGCCGTTCGATCACGTCGATCGAACGGCCTTCAGCGAGCCACGCCGCCGTCTCCATCGAGTCCAGTAGCTGTTGGATCCGCCCAGATCTAATGGCCTGAGGTCACGCCACGCGTCTTCACTGCCAGCCATCGGATCTAGCTCGATCCGAAGGTCAACAACTTGCCACGTAGCTTCGGCCCGAGCCTCTTCTCCGAGCCTAGGCTCGGGTCGTCCGAGCCTCACTCCAGACCTCCAGAAGCGACCGAGCCTAGCCTCGAGCCTCCGCAGCCATCCGAACCTAGGCCGCCCACGTGAGGAGCACGTGCGGCCTGGGAAATTTACACAGAGGCCCCGGAGCTTTCAGATATTGCAAAAAGGTCCTTGTGAAGCTGAGCCCACGTGAGGAGCACGTGCCTGTTGGAGAAATTGCACTTGAGTCCCCCGCATAATAGGTAATTGCATTTTAGTCCCTGTCAGCATATTTACTTTATGTATTTTTGATTTTCATGTATTGCATTTACACCCATGTGTTTGCACGCATCCCTAGGTTGCATATTACATCATTTTTCAATTCTAAAAGTTGCATTTTGTTGAGAAACTTGTTCTCTGTCTATTGAGTCACGTGTTACATTTTTGTAATTTTAGTGGAATTATTAATGAATTAATTGGTATATTTTTGGGATATTTTACCCAGTGACTCCTTTTAATTTCTAATTAATTTTCTGTGGTTCCAAAAATCCTCAAAAATTCACAGCAGCTTAAGGACAGTATTCTTAACATGCCATAAAAATTTCATGTCATTTGCACACATATCGAGGCCTAAATAAATTGTTGAGTGGTTTTCGCAATTTAATTTTAGTAAATTCATTTCACATTGGAATTAAGATCTGTCAATTTTCCTGGATTCCCCATCATGAGTGATATATAGGATAATTTTATCTCTTGAAGAAATTGTGATTTGTTATTTATTAAAAATAAAATAGTGAAAATCACCCTGTCTGCATATTTAATTCACAGTAAATTCATTTAGTGTCTAAAAATTTAAAAAAAATTAGGGTAGATCATTTTCATCATAATTAATCATCTGGCCAATTTTTAGAATTTTTGGACTTCATTTGATATCTTAATTGAATTAATTGCTATCTTGGCTTGCATGTGTCTGCATAGAAAATAGAAAAAGACCAAAAATATATTCCCCGAAAATCTCACACTTGGATTTTGCTAAAATTTTACCTAAGGAGACAGATGCCTCCCTGAGTTCGACCTTGGACTTCCACCAAGTAAAAAAATCTGCCGCTTAAAATTAACTTAACATTAATTGAGAAGTGGTTTTTGACTAGCCTCTCGTATCCGACTGCAACGAACGATTAATATTAATTTGGACTTTAATCTGACCGAATTAACATAGGGTGCGGGGCGGGCTGTCAGGGAGCGATTTTTGACCCCTCGCCGGAGCTACCTGGAGCCTCCAGCTCCGCCGTCTTCGCGACTGCAACACAGCGCTCCACCGGGAGTTTTGAAAGCCCCAGGACCTGGAGCAGACCTGCAGGAACTGCATCAGCCCATTTTGGAGCTCCACACGCCGCGGAGGAGGTGCTGAGAGGCCGGGGAAGTTCGCCTACCACGGCGTTTTTCCCCGTTCTTAGTCGTCATCCTTCTGTCGTTCGATCAAGGGTGCCCTCCAGATGATGCAGCAACCGTCAGATCCCCACGTGCCTCGACTGTCGATCTCCTTCTGGGCTTCTGATCTTGGCCGTTGATCGCGAACCGGCATCTCCTCCTCTTGTTGTGACACATGTTTAAGTGGGAGGCGCCCCGCCCGATCTGTTGGTGAGGGAATTTTGCGACAAGTACTCTTTCCATTTTTGTAATATTTTATTAGTATTAAAGCTTTCCTCGGTTGTTCATTAATTTTTGTAAAATTTGCACAACAGCCCAAACCTTAAGACTATTTGTGATAGGGTCTTCGGCCACGTCACCTCACGTGCCTGGCGTGCATGAGGTGCGGGCGTTTTGCGCTTGGAGCCCTCAAATTTTGAATATTGTTATTCAATCCAGAAAGTAATATTTCACGTTATATATTTTTGGATAATTTGCTAGTAGGCCCCCATATTGTTATAGATTACCATTAGGCCCCTACCAGGCTCACGTGCGTGGCACGTGAGCTCTAGCATTTTTGCAGGAAAGGACCATGCATGTTGTGCATTCCTATTTGGTACTATATCTATTTTATTGCGTAATATAATTTTTGGGAAAATTGCATTTTGGCCATCGCACTTTCTGTTAACTACGAAAATACCCCTGCCAGAATGCAATTTCTTTTTGTTTCCTTTATTTATTTCATTCATCTATAAATATCTTTCAAAATCCACGACAATTACCTTAAGCTCAAGTTTTATTCCTCGTCTAGGCTTTATTTTTATTTTAATTTTTTTTTGCATTTTATTATTTATAAAAATTCAAAAATATGCATTTTCAGCATTGTTTGCATTAGAAAATAAATAAAAATTATAAAACATTTTTGAAAAAAATCCAAAAAAAATATTTTGCGCGTTTGTGTGTATTTTATCTTCAGTCCAAGAATCACTAAAAAATATAAAAGAAAACTCATAAAAATACAAAACCACAAAAACCTTTATAAAATATTAAAAAATCCTAAAAAATCCTAAAAATATAATCTCTATTTCTAAATTTTATTTATTTTATTATATTTAATTTAAAAATAATTTGGAGAATTTTGTTACTATTTTCTATTTTATTTCTCCATTTTAATTTCAACCTTTTAGTTTATTCACTGTTTTCAGTATTTTTGACTTTAAAAATACCAAAAAATTAGAAAAAAATATAGAAAAATCATAAAAACATTATAAAAATATAAAAAGTATAAAAATATTTAATTTCCTGAATTTTGAATATTTTTACCTCTCTTTATCTCTCTCTCATCTCTCTTGTATTTATATATTCTATATAGCTTTATATCTTATCTTAGAAAGAAAATGTAAAAATAAAAATATAAAAAAGAAAATACAAAATTAGTAAATTAAAAATCAAAATATAAAAATATAAAATCAAAAATTAAATAAAAAATATATAAAATAAAAAAGCCACAAAAAATGGCACACTTATAGACAAATTGATCACATTCACTTTTTGAGCTTGATTACCCCGATCTATCCTGCTTGTTCCCTATGTTCGAAACTCTATACATACTTGCACCTATACACATCTTTGTTGTAGAGTTATAATAAATTTTAACTCCGCGCCGCTTTTCATTGCTTGATCTTTGTTGTGGGTTAATTGTTGTTTGAAGTCTGGATTTTCATGTGGTCGATTCAGCAACTGAGTTCCCGCCTTGTGTGGAACTTAAGACCATCGATTTTTGGCTTCAACAAATGGCGCTGTTGCCGGGGAGCAATAACGCATATATCGGCTTTTTGCTTGATTGTGATTATTTGTCTATTTTTGACTTATTTATGTGCTCATTTACTTGATATAATTGTTTGACTTGTCTAATCACCCTCTCTTGTTGAATTTGTGCGAGGAACCGCGGATCGAGGGAGGCTCTCCACCCTAGATGCATGTGCACCCACGTGAAGGCGGTGTGAGACTTCTGACCTAGCATTAAAGGAGGCAAGGAGGACTTGAGAAGACAACCGCATTTTGAGCAATTTTTGTGCATTTATTTACTTGTGTAATTTTAGTGAGAGAGAGACTCTATTGTTGTAATAATACATGTACCCTGGACTTGGACTTTCGAGCGCAATTTCCAAGTGATTGTTCACTTGGGGGCTCACCGTGGTTTTTCACAGTTTTTATCGCATTTTTCATTTTGTTTCTCGGTTTTGTTTTCCTTACTTTGTGTGATTGAGCCCTTAGCTTTAGGATTGCTTGCGATAGATTAAGGCCAAACACTTAATATATTTTCCTGTACCTATAGTGACGTTTGGACTTAGTCAAAATCTAAACTGCTTCTCACTTAGTCTCGGAAGCACCGCGCCGCGATGGTTCTCCATACAACGCGTGCAGGACCCACCTTGGTGGGCACCGAGGAAACTCCAAGACCGGACACTTCGGTTCCATTCTAGGTCATTAGCATTGGTTCTCCACGATAATAGTAATTTCTGAAACTTAGGGCGATTTCATCGACTTGCATTTGCATATAGATAAGTTTCAATTTTGCTGAGCATCCTTGCATGTAGAGTGCTGGAGGCAAGGTGAGCATTTACGCTTTAGCATACATCATCATTTTGCCGCTTGCATTGCTTTTCCTCCTCTCTACCTCTGATTTTTCCAACGTAGGTGCTACATGAAATTGACTCCTCATTAGGCTCGTGCATTTCTCACTAAAAATACAAAAAAGTGATAACCAATAAAATTGGGACTGCTAACATTACTTGACCCTAAAACTAACCAAAAAGAAAAATCTTGTATTGGGGCGAGTAATTCCCTCATTGTCTTCGCTTTTACTTTCTTGCGCACACACTAAGGATTAGTGCCAAAAGCCCGTTTCAGCCCCCAAGTGTTTGTGCAATTTTTAGACTTCTCACCTAACTCTAAAGCAGACAAGATAAAAAGATCAATTTTTCGGTCTCTACCGAGTTGAGTAAGTGAATTGAGGGTTTGTTTTGTGTGAGTTTGCTTGTGATTGTTGGTGTGCTTTTTAGATTGTCTCTGTGCATTTGTGCCTTGTTTCTCACTCTCTTGACTTGACCTTCGTGCTCTCCCGATCATTTACCTTTTGTTTCGAGATGGCCGACTGGAGCATTTTCTATCTGAACTTAAAGGATCCCTCATTCACTCCAGCCGGTCCACCTCCCTTTTTTCCAGGACTTTGCTCCTGGCTTTTGTACATATCCGCCTCAGCCGCAGTATCAGGACTCGGACTTCTACCCACATCCGCCATCCCCCCCCCACATTTTCCACCTTCACATCCACCCGAGATTGATCTGTTGGAATCACCTTTCATGGAGTCCACCCTTGAGTACTTGACCCGGATGATGGATCATATGAGACAGAGGATTGACCACCTCACCAGTACAAATAAGAGCAACCATGATATTCCACCATTTGATGATATGGGTTCAATCGGGGATTTCCATGAGAGCTTGCAATCACCCAAAATACAAAAAATGAGAAAAATTTAAAAAATCTACAAATATTTTGGGAGACCTTTGGTTGAGTCAGATTTTGAGGATAGGGACCATCTGCCATATCATTTGACCACACATCCACTCACATCTAGTCCCACATTTGACCCCGAGGATGCCGCTGTACAGACTGCTCTTGGCATGCCTCGTGTATATGTTGATTCCAACTTCCTCCCTTGTATGGAGGAGGTCCAAAAATTGAAAAAATGTTGACTGAACCCGAATTGGTCGCCACTATTCATGAGATCATCCGTGCCCTGCTTCAACATGCCATGACCCAATTATCTGCTCCTCTTCCCAAGAAGAGAAAGCGGAGGAGCAAATTTGAGCGTCACATTTTGACCATGGCCACTGCCCATGCCATTACACACCGTCCCATTCCTGGGAAAAATAACACTTTCACACCTTTCATTAGCCGCACCATCTCTGACCATACATGTGATCACACTCTCCTCGACGGCAGTGCTTCGATTAGCATATTACCCTTCTCGCTGGTACAATCTCTTCACCATACATGTGATCACACTCTCCTCGACGGCGGTGCTTCGATTAGCATATTACCCTTCTCGCTGGTACAATCTCTTCACTTAGGGTCTCTAAAGAAAACCAAGATACCGTTTAGTTTACTGATGGATCTATCAAGAGGCCGAAGGGTATCCTTGAAAACGTCGTCATTTGTATTCAGGGCACGGGCTACAATTTTGATTTATCGTATTGCCCATGGAGACCTCCACAGGGGAACACTATCCAATCATCCTGGGATGACCATTCCTCGCCTCACCGAGGGTCGTTATTGATTACGGATCAGGAGAGATTCGCTTCCGTCCTGCTGACGAAAGCGAAGTGTTGATCACCACACAGACTGCTGACTAGAGACCTGCACCTGATGCACCTTCACCTATCTTGGCTGACCCCGAGGACTATGATCTATATGAGGATATCAGAGAGACTTTCTTTATGACCGATGATGAGACCCGAGAATTCCTCTCCAAGGAGGAAGGCTCGGAAAGCATAGACCTTGGAGTTTCTGCTTCCTGTGATTGGCGTTGTGTTGATGACATCTGCTGGATTTACACGATTGATACCATTGATCGGAGGGCAGATTCAGAGATTAGACAGGACATACATGATTTGACTATTTCCACTGATGGGTTCATTCCTGTTCATTTAGATTCAGATGAGACAAAAACCGAATTTGATTTAGTTGCTTTTATTCGGGAATTTGGGCCTTTTGACGAGAAAGATGATCCAGTTGAGATCATTGAGGATGAACAGAGTTCGACTACTTCCACTGATGAGTTCTTTCCTTTTGGTTTTGACCTGGATGAGACCTCGCTGGACAACAAGATTACACTTCTTCTGATGATGATGAGTTCGTCCCTTTTCACTTTGATATCAACGAGACTCCTAAGGCCGGACCTAATCGTACTTCTTTCACTGATATGTCTGTGCCTCTTCACCCTAGGGCCGCTGAGGACCTTCACCCTATCGACCCTGATTGGCTCTCGTCCACTGTGGACCCCGATGTCGACCTGCACCATACCAGATCTATTTCTCAGCGGTCTCACAAGAAGGTTTGCTTTCAACCTTCTTGATCCTTTGTATATCCATCCTGTTGTACATTCGCTTTGTTCATCTCTGTCTCTCTCCCGTTTCACTCATTCACCCCATTCTCGTGTGTGCCTTACTTAGGACGTACTTTGTCCTAAGTATAGGGGGGTGAATGAGCCGAGTGCTCCCTCATCGTTCCGTTTCATCACTCTTGTTGTTGCCTATACATAGGGCTTCTTTTACCCTAAGTATAGGGAGAGTGATGCATACATCATTCTTTATCTTCTTCCATCTTCTGATCTCTTTTCTTCTTTTCCTCTTCTATCTTGTTTATCTACCGAAAAGGTGTCGCCCCTTTTCGTCAGTCTTCTATACTTAGGATGTACTTTGTCCTAAGTATAGGGGGGTGTGCACCCCGAGTTGATTCTATTCTTTGGTCCTCTCCACTGTCTCCTCTTCTTGTCTATACTTAGGGATATCTCACCCTAAGTATAGGGGGAGACAGTCTGAGTACGATCCTTTCATTCCCACCCTTGACCCTACATGCTTTGTGTACAGTCTGCTATACTTAGGATTATTTGATCCTAAGTATAGGGGGGACGGTCGACTTCTCATTCGTTTATTCATTCACCTCTTATTCATTTATTCTTTAGATTTTCCTATACTCAGTACGAGTTATGTCTTCGCTTTTCTCTCTGATCTATGAGGACATAGCTCAAGCTAAGTATAGGGGGTCGTATATATTGTGTATATACTTTAGCCATAACTTTTACTTTCGTATTTTTACTAATAAATATGTCTAATGACACTTAAAATTCATTAAAAACCTTAATAAAAAGATGTGATTATTCCTCAAATTCTTTTTGTACTTATTGATTAATAAATCAAGTAAAAATATTTTTTGCAAAATGTTTGAAAATAGTTTGAAAATCTTTGTGAAAAATCTTTTGAAAACTATTTTGAAAATATTTCTTACATTTTTCAACCTTTGTAAGATATTTTGATTGTAAAATTATTTTCTTTGTGTGAAATAAAAAGGTTTGAAAAATGATTTGCAAATGGTTTGAAAAATGGTTGCAAAAATATTTGAAAAATCTATATATAGTGTTCGGAAAACCTTTGCAAAATGATTTTCAAATGTGTATACATGTGTGTAAAATTGTTTGTAAAAATTATTTTGGACTATAGTTTTCAAAATAGCTTGAAAAACCTTTTTTAAATAAGTTTGAGGAATACTTACATCTCACCTAAAATTGTCTATGTATATACCTATAAAATCGACCACTTACCCTTGTACATTCTTAAAATCCACTTCTTGTAAATACAAGATGCATCCCCGTGTAAATAATTTTACCTAGTTCTTGGCCAGAACCGTTTGTTTTCAAAAATCTCAAAAATATTTGCAAAACTAAAATACCAAAAACATTTGAAAAACCTTTTTGAAAAATCTAAAAAAATGCATACGCATCATCTTTTCAAAAAATCCACAAAAAGTTCAAAATCTTTGAAAACTGCATCACAAAAATATTTTCTGCATTAGCATTTGCATATCATGAGCATTTTTCGGATTGAGTTTGATAGTTGAACGAGTCTAAGTAAAATCCGAAGATTGGAGTTTGGTTGGACCTTAAATCTACGTAATTAATAGGAACCTTATAGGAATTGGGTTTGAGGTACTTCAGATCTGGTTGACTTAATTCTTGAGGATCACGAGAGTTGGTTCGACGATTCTTGACTGCCTAAGTAGAGTATTTCGGAGCACACGAACGACTCTTGTTGATAATGACCTAACTTGTACACCTGCACCTTTCACTTGGCTCAAGGTGTTGGATTTGTCGGTATGAGACGCACACAAGTGGAAACATTTGTCCCTCCTCTAGGGAGGGAAGTGCACCACAACCCATCCGAGGATGATGAGTTTTGAGAACAGGAGATTGTGGGTTGTAATAAAGCTTCAAAAGAGGGATAGTCTACTGGCTCAAGAGGAAAAACTACCTATGTAAATGCTGTTGTATATAGTAAAAAAATGTAAAAAGCAAAAACTCCAAAAAAGTGGACAGTCCTGTACAAAAATAAAAAAAGCATGCCGGAGTGTACATATGTATATAGTCACTAAGTAAGCTTGAGTATCAAAATCAAATCATGTGAGCCTGCAACTAGATGACTTGACTACACTGGTCTTGCGTCCTAGGATAGGGAGCTACACTGGCTACCGTCCATTCTTCTCTTCACCCCCTCCTCTTGAGTTGGTTGCCACTTGAACTTAGAAGGGAATACCCCACTCCTAGAGGAATGAGTTGTTGGATGGAGAAATCACTGGGTTGTCATATTGGAGAAGCCAATCTCTTTGTCATTTCAGTTGGGGAGAGCCACCATCACTTACACTGTACGAGTCAGTTTCATAGTCATAAGGGTTTGCGTATGAGTTGAAATATTTCTGACCTGGCTATTAAGGAGACTTGAGCAGAGTGTTGGGATTCTCGAAGGCTGTTGGAATTCAAATCTGGTTCTCATTAAGGTTCCGCCCGCACGAAAGTTCCAAGGGTTCGACTTAAGCTCCAAACTTTGATTTTGTGAATACAAGTTTGATAGTTAAACTTAATCCAATTTTCTTCTTTTTCTTTTCTTTGTTTTTCTCTTCCTGCACTTATTGCATAAGTGTTTGCTAGGGACTAGCAAAGGAAAGTATAGGGAGATGATGAATCTACGTTTCATCATCTTTATTCTATCATTTTGGCCTTAAAAACCCTAGTAAATGCGTGTAAATAGCGTTAATTCATGCATTTTATCATCCATGCATATTTGTGTAAATAGCGTATAAAATGTGGTTTTTAAAGTCAAAATTATAGAATAAATAAAATAAAATAAAAAGAATAAATATTGTAAATATTTTATGACCCGAAACCTCGAGACCTAGGCATCTCGATGACTAGGTCGACAAGGAATAAAGTAGGGGGAGATAAGGATCAAAATACAATAAAAAATCCCTTTTATTTTGTCCATTCTTTATTCATATTGGGACCTATTTTTGGTTCTACTTTTTATACTCCAAATAAATAAACTTTGTACATGAAAGTTGTATATAATTAAATAAAAAATACAAAATTTATTTCACCCAAAAATAATGTACAGAATAAAAGTTATGATTTGAATAAGTTTCCAAAATCCCAACTTCCCAGACCGACATCTCTCAAATAAAAACTCGAAATGTATCAAACTCACCTTTAATTGTATATGATTTTCAATAATCTATTTAATGAAGGTGGTTTCGTATTTTGCGGAGCTACGGTTTGAAAGTTGAGTTTTGGACCCCTATTGTATACTTGTACAGATTAAAATATTCGTTTTATTAATTATTCATTATTTTTATAAATTTATATTTTTGTAAATATTATTTATAATATATGTGTACATTAAAATCAGAATAAAAACACAAAGAAAACACAAAAAAGTTAAATACATGTATATAATACATAAGTATAATACCTATAGGTATACCTGTATAATTAATACTCCTATTTTATTAAGTATAAAAATTACTTCAGAAAAATAAAATAAAACTAGATTTAAGTGCATAAAAATATTTAATAAATTTATAAAATAATAAACCAAAATAAATAAAGTAAATATACAAAATAAAAATAGATTATTAAAATACATAGATAAATATACCTATATAAGCTATAAAAGACAACTTGTAATTTTATACCTCTAAAAAATAAATAAAAATCATAATAAAATATTTTAGAAAATAATAAATATTTCTTATTTAATAACCTAACAATAATAAAATCGTTTATTATTTTAAAATGAATTGACAAAGTATTTTTCCAGGCTTTTTCCTGGTTGGTTCACGTGGACCAACCAGGAGGGCTGGAGAGTTGACCAGCAGGTCAATCTCTGACCCATGCCTGTGCCCTTGTCAGAGACCTCATTTTTGCCCCATCTTTGTGGAGTTTTCGAGATCGAATCTTTCTTCCATTTGTGTCGATTCCTTCTGCAATATTGCTACTCGATCATCTATCATGCACGCCTAGCTGTTTTCTTGGGTTATGGATCATTACAGCACCCGTTGGACCTCAATCTTTGAACCGCATCGTCCGCTCTTTCAAAATTCACCCCTGTCACTTTCCTTGAGATTTTGAACCCTCCTTTGACCTTTTCTGAGCTCCTTGGCATCATGCTCCGGACTGGAGGTGTGACAGACCTCCTCTAGCCGGCGAGGGAGGCCCATGCAAAGGCCGAGATTGTCGTTCCACTCACCTCCGGCCACCTTGGCCGTGAGGTCCTATCTCGGATGTACACGCTTGAGGTCCGTTTTCCTTACTTTTTATTGCATTTTCTTCTTTAGCTTAGCCTTAGGAATCAAATACTATCTTCACCTTCGATCCAGATCCATCAGCACACCCTTCACCACCCCCTCGTCGGAGCTTGCTCCGGCGTGCATCCCTCTTGTTGTTCTCCATCGTTTTTCGCCCTCTGCGGGGTCGAGGCATTTTGCCCCCGACTCCTTCACTCTTCTCTGCATGTTAGGAGCAAGGCATAATGCCTGGGTGCGATTTTTTACCCCTCGTCGAAGCTACCTGGAGCCTCCAGCTCCGCCGCCTTCGCGGCTGCAACACAGCGCTCTGCCGAGAGTTTTGAGAACCCCAGCACCTGGAGCAGACCTGCAGGAACCGCATCAGCGCGTTTTGGAGCTCCACACGCCGCAGAGGAGGCGCTGAGAGACCGGGGAAGTTCTCCTACCGCGACGTTCTTCCCCGTTCTTCATCGTCATCCTTCTGTCGTTCGATCAAGGGCGCCCTCCAAATGATGCAACAGACGTCAGATCCCCATGTGCTTCGACCGTCGATCTCCTTCTGGGTTCTGATCTTGGCCGTTGATCGCGAACCGACATCTCCTCCTCTCGTTGCGACATGTGTTTAAGTGGGAGGCGCCCCGCCGTCCGATCTGCTGGTGAGGAAATTTTGCAACAAGTATCCTCACCATTTTTATAATATTTTATTAGCATCAAAGATTTCCTCGACCATTCATTAATTTTTTTAAAATTGCATAATGGCCCAAACTTTAAGACTATTTGGGACAGGGTTCTCGGCCACGTCACCTCACGTGCCTGGCGCGCGTGAGGTGCTGGCGTTTTGTGCTTGAAGCCCTCGGATTTTGAATATTGTTATTCAGACTAGAAAGTAATCTTGCACATTAATATTTTTGGATAATTTGCAAGTAGGCCCCCAAATTGTTGTGGATTACCAATAGGCCCCTGTCAGGCTCACGTGCGTGGCGCGTTAGCTCTAGCGTTTTTGCAGGAAAGGACCTTGCATGTTGTGCATTTCTATTTGGTCATGTAATTATTTTATTGAGTAATATAATTTCTGAGAAAATTGCATTTTGGTCCTCGCACTTCTGTTAACTACAAAAATACCCCTGCTAGAATGCAATTTCTTTTTGTTTCCTTTATTTATTTCATGCATCTATAAATCACAAAAAAATCCATAAAAATTACCTTAAGCTTATGTTTTGTTCCTCGTCCACGCTATATTTTTATTTTGCATTTTTATTGTATTTTATTATTTATAAAAATTTAAAACATGTATTTTCAATACTGTTTGCATTAGAAAATACATAAAAATTATAAAATGTTTTTGAAAATTCCAAAAAAAATTATATTTTGCGTGTTTTTGTGTCTTTTACCTTCAATCCAAGAATCACTAAAAAACATAAAAAGAAAACTCATAAAAATTACAAAACCACAAAAACCTTTTATAAAAATATTAAAAATTCCTTAAAAATCCTAAAAATATAATCTTTATTTCCAAAATTTCCCTATTTTATTATCTTTAATTTAAAATTAATTTGGAGAATTTTGTTACTGTTTTCTATTTTATTTCTCCATTTTAAGTTCAGCCTTTTAGTTTATTCACCGTTTTCAGTATTTTTGACTTTAAAAATATCAAAAAAATTAGAAAAATTATAGAAAATCATAAAAAATATTATAAAAACATAAAAAGTATAAAAATATTTCATTTCCTGAATTTTGAATACTTTTACCTATCTTTATCTCTCTCTCATCTCTCTCTTGTATTTATATATTCTATATAGCTTTATATCTTATCTTAAAAAGCAAATACAAAAATACAAAATATAAAAAGAAAATACAAAATTAGTAAATTAAAAATCGAAATATAAAAATATAAAATAAAAATTAAATAAAAAATATATAAAATTAAAATCCCACAAAAAATAGCACATTTATAGACAAATTGATCACATTCACTTTTTGAGCTTGATTGCCCCGATCTATCCTGCTTGTTCCCTTTGTTCGACACTCCACACATACTTGCACCTATACACATCTTTGTTGTAGAGCTATAATAAATTTTAACTCCGCACCGCTTTTCATTGCTTGATCTTTGTTGTGGGTTAGTTGTTGTTTGAAGTCGGGATTTTCGTGTGTTCGATTCAGCGACTGAGTTCCCGCCTTGTGTCAAACTTAAGACCATCGATTTTTGGCTTCAAAAGTGAGATGGAGTCGAGTCGAAGAGATGGTTTCGTGTAAATCTAGAAGTAGTGCAGAGGAGATCGGATATGGACTGCAGAATGGTGGCGCAGTGAAGTCGTGTCACCTGGAAGAGGAGGGGTATCCTCCTTGGTGGTCGTCACTCGAAGGGCTTCGGCTAGGAGGAAGCTCTAAGATTTTGTTGCTCAATCGATAGAGCAACTATTCTACCAGGAAGAAGGTCGAGGATCTCACAGTACTCATGGATCTTGTCACCACCTGATCGAAGTACCTTTTCCTCTATCGTCGGAGAGGAGGATCTAGCTAGAGGTGGGAAGTATTGTAGTGGTGGATACTTCTATTAAAGGCAAAGGATGTGTTCTACATGAGGAGGGGTAATGGCTGGAAGGAGGGTTTTTTTGGAGATGATCGTTGATGAGAGGGAGAGGGATTTGATGGTGGTGGCATTTTACACAGAGTGTGGTAATGGTGATGCATGTAACAACTAGAGGGTCGACCGTTTTAGGGTTTCGGTAGCGGTGATGTGGATTGAGGTTATGGAAGGCGATCAAAGAGGCGGTGGTTAGGAGGATAGCGGAGATTGGAGGTGAAGCATTCGATGGGTTTGATGAAGGCTAGAGGAAGGGGACAGTTTATAGGTACCGTTGGATCGGGATTGATCCAACAACATAGGATGGAGGAAGGGTGACACGTGCTTCCTGCGTGAAGAGAGCACATATGGTGCACATGACGGGAGCTGGCTTGAGCAGGGTGGTCATAGGCGAGTGCTAACAGACAAAGAGGGGGAGATCGAGTCAACAAACAGTATGGCTGGGAGTTGAGGTGGCCCATTAGGCGGGTGGGCGTCATGTGGCATGAAATGTTCACCAGGATGTTGATTGAGGATAAAATAAAACAAAAAATTTTAAAAAATGTCAAACCAAAAAGTGATGAACATGAAAATTGTTGGTCTCATTGAGATCTATAACTTCCATGAAAGATCCAAAATAAAAAGATGACATCTGTACAAAATACAATTTTATATAGGTAATAATTGCCTACTAATGTCCATATTTTTATGTTCTGTATTTTTTGTATTTTTTTTTAGGTCTTAGTTAAGGATTAATATATATATATACATATAATACATATAGCATTAATCTAATTTTTATGGATTTTTATAGAGTGAGAAAAGGGTGAAATAAAATTGTCAAAGATATATTATATGCAATGTATATGTGGTCAAGACTTCTTATTTTCTTTTACGTTTGTGGTTTTTTGTTTTATGAAAAGTTAGTAAATAATTCAAAGAATATAAATGAAAAAGAATCAGATAAAAATAATTAGTTTTTATACATAAAATGCTAAGCACAAGTCAATTGAACATCATGGTATATTTATACACAATAATTAGCCATAATTTCATGTTTTATTAGAAGAGCTAACTAAGTCAATTTCGAGGGCTTATTTGGTGAGTTTTCAAGGAGATTTTACTAAGATCTTATATAAAGTAGATGAATCATGGATTCATCAATCAATTGAGATGTTTTAAATCAATTAAAGTATGGATTGGATCGGATTATAACAAAAATCTAATATGATGCTATCCATTAACACATACATATACATTGATATATTTCCTATCACACATACAAACATACAATATTTATTGGCATCCATTCTCGATTTATGTATGGTCATAATCAATGTCATTCATCTTTTTTCTTATCAATCTTAGATACAAGGCTTATTACTACCACCTTTTCTTCTTCTCTTAAAAGGCAACTGCTAAATCTCCACAATAATAAAATATAGTTGTAACTTGTAAAGTTGTAAATCCTATTCAGCTATTCCCTTTTAAGTTCCCTCTCCATATCATTTCACTCATGATCGCTAATATTACTTACAGTCCCCCCCCCATATCAGCCCATTTTGTCATCACCCTTACTGATGACTGAGATTTTCAGAGGGTCTAGATGTCTCACAAGGCGAGAGATCCAGTCGCTGAGTCGACCGCTCCAAAATCCCCAGATCAATCAACAATTAACCCACAATAAATGTATGCAATGAATATTAAAAAATGTGGAGTTAAATTTATTATAACTCTACATGCAACTGTGTATAGGTGTAAGCACAAGTAGAGTCGAACACTGGGAGACGAATGGTTGAGTATGAAATTGGTTGCGTAGTTATTCAATTCTTGGTTCATGTCCAATTTTTTTATTGTTTTTGTGGGGTTTTAATTTCATATTGTTTTATTTTTGGTTTTATGATTTTTATTTAGTTTTTACATTTTGTAGATTTTTTTATTTTCTTTTTATATTTTGAATTATATAATACAGAGATATATATAGATATATAGATATGTATAAGAGAAAAGGGAGGAGCAATATAAGGATATATATTCATATAAATACTTAATATATATATATATATATTAGATATAGTATTTTTTTGGCTTTTTGTATTTCTCTAATTTTTATGTTATTTTTCTGGAATTTTTCTAATTTTTATGTATTTTTAATTCCAAAAATATCCCTAATATGGGACTAATAAATAGGCCGAAAGTAATTTGGGTTCTAAAATATGAAATAAGTCCAAAAATAACCCAACTAAATTTTAATACATAAATAATAATATAAAGATAATAAGAAAACATATTTTTGGTGTTTTTCAAGGGTTTTTATATTTTTTAGGACTTTGGAGCTTCTTGAATTTTTTATATTTTTCTTTTCTTATTTTTAGGTTTTTTTTCATTTTCTGGACTCAATATATATATATATATGTATATAAATATACCATACATAATTTTTTGGAATTTTTCAAAATGTTTTTATAATTTTTTTGTATTTTCTAATTTAAACAGTACAAAAAGGGCTCCTTTTTCATTTTTAGTAAATAGGATAAATGCAAAAAATGCAAAATAAAATATGGGCGTGGAAGAACACTACATGAAGCATCTATCCTGATTTTTCTGAATTTTTAGGAGCACTATAGGTATTTTTAATAAATAGATAAAAGACACAAAAATTAAACAGCCTGGTAGGGGCATTTTTGCAAATAAAATAATTCTCAGGGGCATCAGTGCAAAAATCACTACAGAAATAAACATTTATTTTTATTTTTTTGAACTAATTCACAATTTACAAAAACCGCCACGGGTGTAGTGCAAAAATCATGCGCCTCACGTGGGACTGCACGTGAGGCGCAGAGGGACCAAACTGCAATTATACAAACTACAGGGGGCCTACTACAATAATTACAATTTATTTACAACGTGAAAATTTATTTATAGCATTAAAATATAAATACAAAAAAGCGGGGGATATGTCTGAAATTTACCCCAAACAGGCGCTTCATCCGACGGCTGCTAGGCATGACTTAAACACGTGGCGCCTCCACGTAAGCCGATGACGCTTCGACATCTGAAGTCTGAGATTAGATCACTCACTTGATCCAACGGCTGAGGCTCTGGGAGATCGGACGTCCGTGATTAAACCTGGGATCTTGATCTTTATCCAACGGCAGGAGGCTAGCGTGGAAGAACAGGGAAGCAGGCTCGCCGGGGCGAGCTTCTTCCGACGAGATCTCGCGCTCCTGCTGACCTTTGCGGCTCCAAGGCATCCCAAAAGCTTCCTGGCAGGTTCCGCTGTCATCTGGAGGTGTCGGATTGAGCCGAGGTACACTGGAGCGTCACTGAGAGCTCGATGAAGAAACGTTGCTCCAGGTACCTCCGGCGAATCTGGATTTCATCTCCTGGCGCTTCTTGGCACACTAAACCTACACAGAAAGACTACACGGCTCGAGGGCTTCACCCTCGACCTGGATTTGAAGCTGTCAGCACAAAAATGGGCGAGGTGGCGAAGCTTCCGGCGAGCGGCGGAGTTGAAGCTTCGTTTCGCAAATCCAGAAGGGATCCGGTTGGACAGAGGTGACTGGGAGATGAAGAACTAGACGGGAGTGAAGTGGGGAGGTCGTAGTGGTCGGAGAACATGCGGGGGTACGGTGGAGAAGTCGCCGGAGTGGAGCTCCGGCAAACTTCGATTTAACTAAATTACGCTAATTCTAACAACTAAACACTAATAAAAATGCAGAAAGGAAATGCAGGAATAAAATCTACCTAAGAAATGTAAATTGCGCAGCTCGAACTTGGTTGGAGGGCCAAGGAGCAGGACGACTGCCGGAGTGCCGCCATGGGCGCATCTCCTTCCTCCGCGAGCCTCCACAACCTCCAAGGGACCTCCAGCTGTCACCTGGATGCACGCTAGGCCGAAGGCATGGGCTCTAGGGCTCGGGAAATGGCCAAAAAACTCGGAAGAAGGACATGGAGTTATTTATAAACAGGAGGGGGCACCCTTATTGACCGGCGAATCTCGAAGAATCAAGGCTATGTACAGACAATCCAAACGAGCGGCGGGAATGTACAAGGAACGGGGCGTAAATCTCATGAAGTGATGGAAGGTGATGGAGCTCTGTATCGAGTGGGAAAAATGGCGGAAGAAGGGGGATTAGATGGTTCTGAGTGGAGTCAGAGGCGCAAAGGGGAGTTGACCGGAGGTCAACCTTCCATGGCCTCTGATTGGTTCACGTCGGCCAAATATTGACTTATTTATTACACATAATAAATGAATTAATTAGATTTTGCTTATTAAATAAAAATGTTTATTAAATAATATAGTATTTATTTATAATTTTTATTTATTTTTTTGATGTATTTTACTATGCTTTTATTTTAATAATGTATTTATAAGTATATTTATATGTATTAATTTTTATTTTGTTTGTTTTATATTATTATTTTATTTTCTTATTTTATAAATTTATGATTTATTTTGTGAGTGTAAACATATTTTTATTTAAGTTTTATGAGTTTATTTACATTTTTAAATAAATAGGTATAGGTATATGTAGTTATACTTATAGGTATTTTACTTATATATTATATCTTCTTTATTTATTTAATATATTTTATTTGTTTTTATTTTAGATTTGTATTTTTGATAAATTATATATAATATTTACATTATTATAAAAATATAGATGAATAAAAAATAAAAGAATAAAATCCCTTTTTATTTATATACATATAGGTAGCATAGGTATTTTGTCTATGTATTTCATAGACTTATTTTATTTTACAAATTCTTTTTGGTTTTATTCTAATTTTAATATGTACATGTATTGTACACATTGTTTACAAAATTCTAAAAATACAAGTTTATAGAAATAATGAATGAAGAATAAATTGAATATTTTATTCGGGTAGATTGTACAATGGAGGCCAAAAACCTAACTTTCACAGATAGACTCCAAAATTATGAATCCAATTTTATTAAATAGTTCTTGGAAAGCTATATACAATTAGAGGTGAGTTTGGGTGATTTGGACTTTTTATTTGCAAGATATGGGTCTGTGAAGTTGAGATTTTGGCTTTTTATTCTGGGTATAAAATGTACACTGAGTATTATTTTTACACAAACTCAATTTTGTATTTTTATTCACATTATTATCTACAACTTTCATGTATAAAATATTTTTATTAGATGAACAAATAATAATGTACAGAGTAGGTGTCAAAAATGCATAAATAAATGAATAAATAAATGAGGTATTTATTGTACTATTGGCCCTTATCTCCCCCTACTTTATTCCTTGTCGACCAATACCATGCTGGCCTTGGTCTTGGGGTTCGGGTCATAAAATATTTTCAATATTTTATTCCTTTTTCTTTTCTTCTCTTTATTCTATACTTTTGGCATTAAAAACCTTATTCTATGTATAATAAATACAATGAATATTGAATACTATTATGTACAAAATGATGCTATTTACATGCATTTGCTGGGGTTTTTAAGGCCAAAATGATAGAATAAAGGTGATGAAATGGAGATTCATCACCCCCCCTATACTTGCCTTTGCTAGTCCCTAGCAAACACTTATGCAATAAGTACAAAAGAATAAAGAATAAGAAGAAAAGGAAAAGCAGAAATAAAAAATTTAAAGAATAAATTGATCATGATTATTAAACTCATCTGTACAAAATCAAAGTTTGGAGCTCAGGCTAGACCTTGGTGTGAAAAGGAGTGCGGAACCTAATCGGGAATCAAATTTAAAACACAACAGCCTTCAAGAGTCACAGTACTTGGTTCAAATTACCTCAATAGCCAGGTCAGAACTATCCTACATCATACGCAAACCCTTATGACTATGAAGCTGACTTGTACAATGTAAGTGATGGTGGCTCTCCCCAATTGAAATGACAAAGGAACTGACATCTTCAGAATGACAACCCAATGATTCCTCAATCCAGCCCTCTACCGTCGAGGAGCGGGGTATTCCCTTCTAAGTTCAAGTGACATCCAACTCAAGAGGAGGAGGTGAAGAAGACAATGGACGGTAGCCAATGTAGCTACCTATCCCGGGATGAAAGACCAGTGTAGTCAAGTCATCCAGCTGCAGGCTCACATGGTATAACTTTGATGCTCAAGCTTGCTTATTTTCTATACAACACATATACATACTCCAGCAGGCACTTTTATTTTTATTTACAAGCCTATCCACTTTTTTTTGGAGTTTTTTTTCAACATACTATTTACAACAGCATTTACATAAGGACTTTTTCCTCTTGAGCCAGAAGACTTTCCCTCTTTTGAAACATTATTGCAACCCACACTCTCCTGTCATTCGACTTCATTGAAACTGGACCAGGTTGGGGTGCACTTCCCTCCCTAGACGAGTACGAATGTTTCCACCCCCTCACCACTCTAACTGAGTTGAGCCAAGCGAAAGGTGCAAGTGTCCAAGTTAGGTCACGGCCGACAAGAGTCATACGTGTGTTTCAAAAAGTTCTAGTTAGTCCACTGAGGTGACTTGAACCCAGCCCTGATTTCTCAAAGAATTAAGTCTGAATAGACCTGAGGTACCTTAAACCTAGTTCCCATAAGGTTCCAGTGCAGTTAGGTGCAGTAAGGTCCAACCAAGCTCCAATCTTTGACTTTATTGGACTAGTTCAATCATCAAGCTCAATCAAAGAATATGAATGCCATGCAAATGCTATTTACAAAGAATTTGAAAACAAAGAGAGGAATTTTTACACAAAGAATTTACAAATAAAAGAATTTTGGTACTCAAAGTATAAAATATATACAACTATTTACACGGGCGTGCCGCTTTATTTACAAAGAATGAAGGATTTATAGGTTTTAACAAAGTGATTTATTTAGGTGTATATACAATTGATAAAGAATTTTATGTATTTTTCATTTATTTTTATTTATTTTATTATGATGCTTTTTATTCCTCAACTTTATTTGAAAATTATTTTGAAGACTATAGTACAAAATAATTTTTGCAAATATTTACAAACATTTGAAATCTATTTTGCAAAGATTTTGCCAAGCACTATATACATTTTTTTCTCAAAATATTTTTACAAAATGTTTTCAAGATCATTTGCAAATAGGTTTTCAAATCCTTTATTTCACACAAATAAAAGAATTTTTGCAATCAAGATATTTTTACACAGGTTGAAAATATTTCACAAAAAGTTTTCTAAACAATTCACACCATTTTTCAAATCATTTTGCAAAAATATTTTTTTACCTGATTTATTAATCAGTATATACAAAAAGAATCTGAGTAATAACAAGCATTATTACTTAATTTTTAATGAATTATATCTTCTTTTTAGCCATATTTATTAATAATTATACGAAAGTACGAGTTATGGCTAAAGTATATATAGAGTATATACGACCCCCCTATACTTAGCATGAGCTATGTCCTCATAGATCGGAAAAGAGAAAGAGAAGACATAACTCGTACTGAGTATAGAAAAGTCCATACTACAACGACTAGAAGAAAAACAAATGAAAGAATAACGAGATAAATGATTAAGAAACTGACCGTCCCCCCTATACTTAGGATGAGCTATGTCCTCATAGGTCAAAGAGACAAAGAGAAGACATAACGCGTACTGAGTATAAAAAAAGCCTACACTATAATGACTAAAGAATAAAGAATGAAGTAAGGGAACAAGTGAATGAAAGAATGAATCAACGAGAAGTCGACCATCCCCCCTATACTTAGGATCAAATAATCCTAAGTATAGCAGACTGTACATAAAGCAGGGAGGGTCAAGGGTGGGAATAAACCGATCAAAGAATTAACAAATCAGGAGTGCACCCCCCCTATACTTAGGACAAAGTACGTCCTAAGTACAGAAGAATGTCTACAAGGGGCGACACCTTTTATTTAGATACAGAAGATAGACACGGAAAAGAAGAAAAGAAGAAAAGACATATATATATGAGAAGATTGTGGAGAATATACGCATCACTCCCCCTATACTTAGGGTGAGATATCCCTAAGTATGGGCAACAACAGGAGTGACAAAACTGAAGAACGAAAGAACAACACGGTGTGTACCCCCTATACTTAGGACAAGGTACGCCCTAAGTGTAGACACAAAGATATGGCGATAGATCTAGGGCACACATAACATGCGGGAGAAAGAATGAACAAAGTACACATATATACAAGAGGTGAAGAACTGATGAAGTACAGGACGGTATCTGTCAAGTAAATACCGTACTCTCGTCGTCGTCTCCCTGTGAGAACGAGGACGCAGTCAGAAGGTGAAAAGACACCCAGATATACAGTCAGGTGGGTGTCGGCTACCGGGGACAAATAGATCAGGAAGTAAAGATATCGGGTGCGGTAGCATGAAGCAGATAATCGGCACACAGGGTCAGCATGAGGAAACAGAGCCGATACCGTAAGACCGGGAGGAAGAAAGAACAGTACAGAGTCCTTCGGTCAATCAGAGTCTCGATAAGATATGGAAGATAGAGAATAGGAGACATCGTGGCATTCGGTGGTCATGAGGTCGAAAGATCATAGGAGACACACCTAATGCCGCAAGACATGGCTCGACCCTGCGAGGGTCGTCAAGGTGAGCAGACTCGAAGGAGCCAAGAATCAGACCATAATCAGAAGACTTGGTCCCGTGATCCGCAGATCGGATACACAATCAGAGAGGGGACCAAGTACACAACTCAGAAGACTCGACTTCGTGCTCCAACATACAGGAGACACCAGAAATGAAACCGAGTGCCTAGAAAATGATGTACCCTTCCGCAGATAACCCTCGGAGAGTGGTACATGCTAATCATGGAATAATCAGAATAGAAGCTCACCCTTGCGAGGGTCGTCAAGGTGACCAAACGCAAAGGCGTCAGTGATCCATCAGACGGATCATTAGGTACGGTCTCGGTAGGCGACATATCGGCTACCAGCAGAAGAGACAGTATAATCTAAAGAATGTGGCAACGTCCCGCAGATAACCCTCATGGACATGCTGCTAGCTAGACATGGGAATAGCAGATATCAGGAGCTCAACCTTGCGAGGACCGTCAAGGCGAGCAGACTCAAAGGAGTCTAATTAGATGGGTCCCATGATCTGTAAATCGGATAGGCAATTCAGGATGGGACCAAAACCATATATATCAGATGACTCGATTCCATGCTCCGCAGATCGGAGACACAGTCAGCAAGAGGAATCGAGCGCAAAGAGAGTGTCGCATTCTCCCGCAGATAGTCCTCGGGGAGTAATGCAAACTAAGCAGTGAAGTCTCAGACCGTGTCTTTACCTTGCGAGGGCCATCAAGGAGAGAGAAGGACTCGAAGGAGTCGGGTCCATCAGACGAACCCACATAGTGGTCTCAGTAGTCGACAAATCGGCTACCAACAGAGAAGACCAACCATATCGGACATATATCGTAGACTCCCGCAGATAACCCTCGGGGAGCTACGAGATAGTCAAGGAATAATCAGATTAGAGCTCATCCTTGCGAGGACCGCCAAGGAGAGCGGACTCAAAGGAGTCTGAGCAAGTCGGTTTCATGCCCCAACAGATTAGGCGCATAATCAGAAAGGGAGACCGAGTGCACAAATCAGATGAATCGGCTTCGTGTTCCAATATACAGGAGGCACCAGAAATGAGTGAAGCCGATCGTAAAGAAAGTGTCACATCCTTCCGCAGATAGTCCTCGGGAAGTGACATGAGCTACACAGTGAATAATCATAGTACAACTCGTCCTTGCGAGGGTCGTCAAAGAGAGAAAGAGGCTTAAAGGAGCTGGATCCATCAGACGGATCCACAGAGAGTCTGGTCTCGACAGACGGCAGACCGTCTGTCAGCGGAAGAGACCAGAGTGGGCTATAATGTGTCATAGCCTCTCGCAGATAACCCTCGGAGAGCTATGAACTAGGCAGTGAGCAAATGGAATATCAAGGCTCGTCCTTGCGAGGATCGTCAAGGAGAGCCATCAAACAGTTGGCCCCATGTGCAGTCAGATCGGGCACACATTCACAGAGGGAGGCCAGTCAAGCATATCATCTGACTCTGTTCCGGGTCCCATCAAAATGGCGACGCAAGCAGTTGATGAAACCGTAGTCCTAGAAATTGTCACATTCTCCCGCAGATAGTCCTCGGGGAGGAATGCAAGCTAGATCAATGTAGGTCATGGGAATGCTGGCAAGTACTCTCAGGTCCTCAAAAGTATTCAATCATCCGGAGGGCATAAGATCAAGTGAGGGAGAAAATAATCAGATTAATCACAAAATATCCCTCGGGTCAATCAAATCTGCTGAGATGGCACAATAGATAGTTAGGAATCCTCAAAGTACCGTAGGTGGATAATGTACTCAGGAGATCGGGGATGGAGCAATCTAGAAGATGAGACATCATGTGGGTTCCAATCACCTTTATCGGGAAGTCCAAATCAGAATAATCAGTCAATCCTCAAAAATCACGATGGGTGGAACCTCGAGATAGATAAATCAATCAATGCTCATGAAATCGTCATCATATCATCAAAGTACGTTGCATCCTCAATCCGGTGTGCTTGATCAAAATATCCCAATAAATAATCACACCTAATGACCATGCATCATCAACAATCCTCTATAAGGTCCTATGCACGTATCAAAGTCAAATCCACCAAGAGTATTATATTAATCTCAGCATCCTCAACATCATGCCCGACTTATTCCAATAATAAAAAATGACTCGATGCGGGCCTTATCGATGTGCACAGCATTCCCGGGTAAAGGAAGAGGTGATACGGGGAACACGAGGAAGGTGGATATGAAGGGTAACACAATGGAGTGGAGAAGCTGATTGAGCGTACGCGTCAATATCATGGGTGGTAGAAGAGTGACACAGAGGGAACGAGGAGGGCGGGCGAGAAGATCGGGACATAGACAAAATTGGGTGTTCCACACAAGGCGGGAACACCGTCAAAATGATGGTCCAAAGAGCATGCTCTCCCCGAACCGGTGAAGATGGGGACATAAGAGATGGTACGGAGGTTACTAGAAGGTGGTGAAGAAGAGGGAAACGACGGTCTTGGCGAAGAATGATTGAGCTCAAGCGCCAATATCACGACTCGATGCAGATGAGGAGATATATATATATATATATATAAGAGAGGTAGAGAGACTCAAAGATGAAAAATGCATAACTCACACGGACGGGATTGATGGCTCTAATGAATGAAAACATAACGGACTCCAAGTCACAATCAATACGCAAGTCAAACCCCCAATTCACCCACTCGACACAGTGAAGACCTCAGGTGGCGGTCATTTATCTTTTCGGTTTTAGAGTTAGGTGAGAATCACAAAGTTGTACAAACACTTAGGAGGCTTGATGGGATTTGGGCTCTACTCTTTAGCGTGTACGTGAGCACTTAAAACACATACAATGAGGGGGTTGCTCTCCCCAAGACAAGGAAGTCCATTATGTTTTTATTTTTAGGTCCAATAGAGTTAGCAGTCCCAATTTTATTTAGGTTATCACTTTTTTGGGTATTTTCAATGCATGTGTCTATCGAGGTTCCAATTTCCATTAAGCATCCTAAGTGGCAAAAATAGAGGGAGAAGGTCGGAAAAGCCATGCAAGTCGGAAATCGATGATGCATGCTAAGTAAGAAGACTTACAGCGCTTCCCATCTCTCTCCATGCGGGATGCATAACAGAATTGAAACCTATGCTATATGCAAATGCAAGTCGAAGAAATCGCCCTAGGATAGTAACTGCTATTATCGTGAAGCACCACAAGTCGGTCATTGATCCTTAACCTAAGAGTCCGGTCTTGGCTTACCCCTCCTCTTCTTGACACACTCGAGTTCAGGAGTAGCGCTTGATGGGGCTTGCTCACGGCACACGGGTTAAGAGATAAATGAACAGACTGTTTAAATTTGACTAGATCCAAAACGCACTATAGGTACATGCAAATATATTAGGGTGTTTGGACCTAATCTATCGGCAAGCAGTTCCTAGGCTAGGGCTCATTCACGCAAAATAATAAAAATAAAATAGAAAGAAAAAGCGTCAAAACCATCGAGGCCCCCAAGGGAACAATCCCTCGGGCAATGGACCTCGGGAGTCGAAGTGTCTGAGAGACCTGTATTATTACATGTCAATTGTCACTCTCTCACATAAATATACAGATAAATAATGCAAACATGAGACTGCCGTCCAAAATCCTCCTCCATCTGCCTTTGATGCTCTCTCCTGTTGGTTGGAGTAGAAAAGCCAACTCCGCCTCACTCGGGTGCATAGGACTTCCTAGGAATTCCTCCTTCGCTTGGCGGTCCCTCGCATCAAATACAAATAAAAGAGATGGGTCAGAACAGTCAATCAATAATCTCACTAATAATCAAATAAAGAAATGAACATTAGACATGAATAAAGAATTAAATAAATAAATCATCAACCATACAAAATCCGTTGCCTCCCCGGCAACGGCGCCATTTGATGACTGAGATTTTCAGAGGGTCTAGATGTCTCACAAGGCGAGAGATCCAGTCGCTGAGTCGACCGCTCCAAAATCCCCAGATCAATCAACAATTAACCCACAATAAATGTATGCAATGAATATCCAAAAATGTGGAGTTAAAATTTATTATAACTCTACATGCAAGTGTGTATAGGTGTAAGCACAAGTAGAGGTCGAACACTGGGAGGTGAATGGTTGAGTGTGAAATTGGTTGCGTAGTTATTCAATTCTTGGTTCATGTCCAATTTTTTTATTGTTTTTGTGGGTTTTTAATTTTATATATTTTTTAATTTTTGGTTTTATGATTTTTATTTAGTTTTTACATTTTGTAGATTTTTTATTTTCTTTTTATATTTTGAATTATATAATACAGAGATATATATATATAGATATATAGATATGTATAAGAGAAGAGGGAGGAGCAATATAAGGATATATATTCATAAAAATACTTAATATATATATATATTAGATATAGTATTTTTTTGGCCTTTTGTATTTCTCTAATTTTTATGTTATTTTTCTGGAATTTTGCTAATTTTTATGTATTTTTAATTCCAAAAATATCCCTAATATGGGACTAATACATAGGCCGAAAGTAATTTGGGTTTTAAAATATGAAATAAGTCCAAAAATAACCCAACTTAATTTTAATACATAAATAATAATATAAAGATAATAAGAAAACATATTTTTGGTGTTTTTCAAGGGTTTTTATTTTTTTTAGGATTTTGGAGCTTCTTGAAATTTTTATATTTTTCTTTTCTTATTTTTAGGTTTTTTTTTCATTTTTTTGGACTCTATATATATATATATATACCATACATAATTTTTTGGAATTTTTCAAAATATTTTTATATTTTTTTGTATTTTCTAATTTAAACAGTACAAAAAGGGCTCCTTTTTCATTTTTAGTAAATAGGATAAATGCAAAAAATGCAAAATAAAATATGGGCTGGAAGAACACTACATGAAGCATCTATCCTGATTTTTCTGAATTTTTAGGAGCATCATAGGTGTTTTTAATAAATAGATAAAAGACACAAAAATTAAACAGCCTGGCAGGGGCATTTTTGCAAATAAAATAATTCTCAGGGGCATCAGTGCAAAAATCACTACAGAAATGAACATTTATTTTTATTTTTTTGAACTAATTCACAATTTACAAAAACCGCCAGGGGTGTAGTGCAAAAATCATGCGCCTCACGTGGGACTGCACGTGAGGCGCGGAGGGACCAAAATGCAATTATACAAACTACAAGGGGCCTACTGCAATAATTACAATTTATTTACAACGTGAAAATTTATTTGTATCATTAAAATATAAATACAAAAAGCGGGGGATATGTCTGAAATTTACCCCAAACAGGCGCTTCATCCGACGGCTGCTAGGCGTGACTTAAACACGTGGCGCCTCCACGTGAGCCGAGGACGCTTCGACATCTGACGTCTGAGATTAGATCACTCACGTGATCCAACGGCTGAGGCTCTGGGAGATCGGACGTCCGTGATTAAAAACCTGGGATCTTGATCTTCATCCAACGACATGGGGCTAGCGTGGAAGAACAGGGAAGCAGGCTCGCCGGGGCGAGCTTCTTCCGACGAGATCTCGCGCTCCTGCTAGTCTTTGCGGCTCCAAGGCATCCCAAAAGCTTCCTCGCAGGTTCCTTTGTCGTCTGGAGGTGTCGGATCGAGCCGAGGTACACTGGAGCGTCACTGAGAGCTCGATGAAGAAATGCTGCTCCAGGTACCTCCGGCGAATCTGGATTTCATCTATTGGCACTTCTTGGCACACTAAACCTACACAGAAAGACTACACGGCTCGAGGGCTTCACCCTCGACCTGGATTTGAAGCTGTCAGCACAAAAATGGGCAAGGTGGCGAAGCTTCCGGCGAGCGGCGGAGTTGAAGCTTCGTTTTGCGAATCCAGAAGGGATCCGGTTGGACAGAGGTGACTGGGAGATGAAGAACTAGACGGGAGTGAAGTGGGGAGGTCGTAGTGGTCGGAGAACAGGCGGGGGTACGGTGGAGAAGTCGTCGGAGTGGAGCTCCGGCGAACTTCGATTTAACTAAATTACGCTAATTCTAACAACTAAACACTGATAAAAATGCAGAAAGGAAATGCAGGAATAAAATCTACCTAAGAAATGTAAATTGCGCAACTCGAACTTGACTGGAGGGCCAAGGAGCAGGACGACTGCCGGAGCGTCGCCGTGAGCGCATCTCCTTCCTCCGCGAGTCTCCACAACCTCCAGGGGACCTCCAGCTATCACCTGGATGCACGCTAGGCCGAAGGCGTGGGCTCTAGGGCTCGGGAAATGGCCTAAAAACTCGGAAGAAGGAGATGGAGTTCTTTATAAACAAGAGGGGACGCCCTTATTGACCGGCGAATCTCGAAGAATCAGGGCTATGTACAGACAATCCAAATAGGCGGCGGGAATGTACAAGAAACGGGGCATAAATCTCGTGAAGTGATGGAAGGTGAAGGAGCTCTGTATCGGGTGGGAAAAATGGCGGAAGAAGGGGGATTAGATGGTTCTGACTGGAGTCAGAGGCGCGGGGGGAGTTGACCAGACGTCAACCTTCCCTGGCCTCTGATTGGTTCACGTCGGCCAAATATTGACTTATTTATTACACATAATAAATGAATTAATTAGATTTTGCTTATTAAACAAAAATGTTTATTAGATAATATAGTATTTATTTATTATTTTTATTTATTTTTTTGATGTATTTTATTATGCTTTTATTTTAATAATGTATTTATAAGTATATTATATGTATTTATTTTTATTTTGTTTGTTTTATCTTATTATTTTATTTTCTTATTTTATAAATTTATGATTTATTTTTGTGAGTGTAAACATATTTTTATTTAATTTTTATGAGTTTATTTACATTTTGAAATAAATAGGTATAGGTATATGTAGTTGTACTTATAGGTATTTTACCTATATATTATATCTTCTTTATTTATTTAATATATTTTATTTGTTTTTATTTTGGATTTGTATTTTTGATAAATTATATATAATATTTACATTATTATAAAAATATATATGAATAAAGAATAAAAGAATAAAATCCCTTTTTATTTATATACATATAGGTAGCATAGGTATTTTGTCTATGTATTTCATAGACTTATTTTATTTTACAAATTCTTTTTGGTTTTATTCTAATTTTAATATGTACATGTATTGTACACATTTTTTACAAAATTCTAAAAATACAAGTTTATAGAAATAATGAATGAAGAATAAATTGAATATTTTATTCGGGTAGATTGTACAATGGAGGCCAAAAACCTAACTTTCGCAGATAGAATCCGAGAATTGTGAAACCAATTTTATTAAATAGTTATTGGAAAGCTATATACAATTAGAGTGAGTTTGGGTGATTTGGAGTTTTTATATGCAAGATATGGGTCTGTAAAGTTGAGATTTTGGCTTTTTATTCTGGGTATAAAATGTACACTGAGTATTATTTTTACACAAACTCAATTTTGTATTTTTATTCACATTATTATCTACAACTTTCATGTATAAATATTTTTATTTGATGAACATATAATGATGTACAGAGTAGGTGTCAAAAATGCATAAATAAATGAGGTATTTATTGTACTATTGGCCCTTATCTCCCCCTACTTTATTCCTTGTCGACCAATACCATGCTGGCCTTGGTCTCGGGGTTCGGGTCATAAAATATTTTCAATATTTTATTCCTTTTTCTTTTCTTCTCTTTATTCTATACTTTTGGCATTAAAAACCTTATTCTATGTATAATAAATACAATGAATATTGAATACTATTATGTACAAAATGATGCTATTTACATGCATTTGCTGGGGTTTTTAAGGCCAAAATGATAGAATAAAGGTGATGAAATGGAGATGCATCACTCACCCACACAATGTTGTCTCCTTTCAACACTAATGAATATGTGATTCATCACTCTAGTTAGCTTAAAATAGATATTCGTACTAAGTAATTAGATGCATTTAGGTGTTTATAACCCATACTTAACATTCATGTACTAATAAATAATTTACATAATTGGCATTTCATTTTGATTCATGATCATTTGTAAATATTCAGCTAACCCCACCCATTTTTAATTAATTAATATTAACTCCAATTAACATAAAATCAAATCTATGATGTAAATATCACTAATATTAATCAAAAAAATCCCAATCAATATTTAAATTGTATGTATATGAAATAAACACAACCCCTAGTTCTAGGATAGGAAGTCGTAAAAGTTGATGTCTCTCACATAAAATATCGAATTTTACTCTTTTCATTTTTGAATTAATGTACATTCAATTCAAGATTAAATTAAAAAAAATCGGATTTCATTTGTGAAATTTGTATTTTGGGACCTAACTATAATTTGTACATATTCATTGATTTTTAACTTGTTATTTCATGTACATATTTGACTCTTTTTTATTTATTCCTTTTCTTTTTTTCTCATCTCTTGTTTTAACTAATTATGTATAATAAAAAATCTAAAAAATCAGAAAATCAAGGAAAAATATAATTTCTGACTTGAGCTCACTGGCTTAATCTACGTGTACATTATTTACACCATTCATTTAGTCTAGCCTTTCTTAAGTCATACAAATCTAAAAAAATGCATTTGCATTCATTGCATTATTTTACATCATATTTGATTTTTGCATGCATTGTTCGTATAAAAAACAAATAAAAATTACAAAACTAAAATAATGTATTTTATGTACATAAAATATCTTCAAAAGTTCATATCTTGTACAATTGAGTTCAATTTTATTCGATCCATCATGAATATTGTATAATGAGTTTATATTAACATTTTTTATTTTGGATATTTTTCCATTTGAGGTACTATTTTATTTTCAATTCATTTTTGTTTGCATTTTATATATTGATCAAAGTCAACGAAACATGTGGCATCGGTCCACTGGGCCAACTCATCACCACCTAAGTATCTTGGTCAAACACATATACCCAGTCAATCCTCCTCTTGTCCTATAGCACCCCCATTCTGGGCCATTGGATCAAGTTAGATCCAACAATCATTATCTTTCCGACCTTAACCATATCTCCCCCACATGCTTTGCACATGATCCATCCAGACCCTTGGATCATGGGTGATCCAACGGTCCTTGAACCGTCCCTTCCTCCAGCCATCATCGCCTGAAACTCCTCTTCTCCTATAGCTATTGTTCCTCGACATGAGCTCCAACCGCATGCGCTTCGCCTCTCCTCAATCGTCGTTACCTCCAATGACCAACCCATCTCTCAACCAACATTCACCGTCGAATTTCCTTATCCTTCTCTCCAACAGATCCAACCACATATGAAACCCTATCCTAATCATAACCCAACTCCAACCACCAAATCCTAATCCCATCGCCTCATGATCTTCAAAGAAACATTGAACCACTACTTCTTCTCTTATCCCCTGCAAGCCACCAACCCGAAACACCCCCACTCCATCTTTTATTGCCAAAACCACCTTCACCCTCTCTGGCTTGTAACCTCTTCACACCCCAACCAACAATCAAATCCATTTCCTGAACAACAATCCCCTTGTCCTCTCGGGGCCTAATCCTTGTATCCTTTCCCTTCAAATGATTCCATCAGCCAAATGCACCTTCTCATGTCAAGGGTCAACTATCAGAACCCAATCACCTCTCCTTGATTCTCTCCTATTAAAACTGCCTATCTGACCACCCTCCATTTCATCCATTGTGCTTCGTCTTATAGCAAATAGAGCAAGAGAGAGAGAAAGCTGAGGAATACGTAGTGGTGACATCAATCGCGAACTCCTAGCAAAGACCTCTCACATGTGAGATCCACGTGCCCTAGCACCCGTGTCACTGTTCCTCATGAGTAGCAGAGCCTCATCGTGAACCACCCATGATTGATGATGAAGAAAGGAGTGAGGCCTTGATTCCTCCAATTTTAGGTGACTTCTTGATGTAGGTCCTCTACATAGGAATGGATTTCCAAACTGATTGATTTTTCTTGATGCAGGTCTAAACATGTGATAATCAATAAAGATCTCCAATCTGAGAAAGAGATGGCAATCTTTCTCTAAAGATTGATTTCTAACCTACTTCTTGATGCATGTCCTCTGTATAGGGATGAAGATTTGGAAGTGTTGGAATAATCAAGTCAAAGAGTTGACTTTATGAGGTCAAAATAAACTAACATATGAATCAGAAATGTCACAGTCAGGCACACATCCTTTGATCTAAGATATATATGCATCTATATGAATGAGTATGCACATTTGACATATCAATAGCTTGGTGACCTCGCCAAGGTCAATAGACTGGTGCATTGGTGTGCATATGAAAACATATGAGATGTATGATCTCTCAAAGGAATCATACAAGAGAGACAAAACTCACTCATGAGATGAATTGGGGTCATAATAAATTATGTACATGATTTGGTTTATGAAATAAGATACGAAATTCGATATATTAATATATTCTTTTGGAAAGTATATGATTAATATTGTCTCCCAAATATCAAATGATAAATCTATTGATTTATTCTGAAGAATACAATAAAATCATGGTTTGAACTTCGAATTTGTCAAAGTGTTCCAGTGTGAAGGATGAATGGGCATTGAGAATACTCGTGGTTAAATCTATCATAATAGATCATCTACCATGACACTTCGATTCTGAGGGAGTGATGAAACATGATGGATTTTAATGGCTCCATTTAGCTAGATGTGATTTTATTGGATTAAATCACAATTCATTTGAATCTAATTTCCAATTCAAAATCCAATTTCAATGTACAAATGTCGGGAACAGAAATGATCATGGAAATGGAAATATACAAGCTCCTAAATCTCATTTATAAGCTTCAAATGGTTTAGACTATGATTAGAAAGGGTTGAGGAAGCTGGGTTCAGCTCATCGATAATTTCTCGAGCTCACATAGAGTGGATTGTATTTTATTGAGCTCACTTAGAGTGTAAAGTGTTCCACTCGAGCTCAATTGATAAGAGTGTATCAATTTCAAGCTAAAATGGTATAAACCCTTGGCAAAAAGATGAGGAGGATCATGCCCATGTGGTTTTTGATGAATCGAAAACTTGTCTCTCTAATAATCTATAATTGTGGTATAGGAGATAAATTTCAATTCAGCAAAAACCACACATTTGAATATGTGGAGAATTTAACTTGGTGAATCTACCAAGGTCAAATACAGGGACATGAGCATCCTTGTCAATTTATCGGAAATTAAAGATTAGTTTTGAATGAATAAATTCATTGATGTATATCTTCATATGTTGACACAATACACACATCACAAAATGAACATATAATATACATAAACTGAATGAAACAAATCACGCAAGATACAAGCATGCAATGAATAAGGTGTGAAGTGATTATGCAAGATCATTAAACACAGAGAAAGAGAATGTGTTTCTTTTATTTAATTATATGCAAGAATGAAATACAAAATGCAAGCAAATATGATGCAAGGAGTAATGAACAATCTACATTTTTTGTTTTTAGCAAAATAAAATAATTCAAAATGATATGATGATGTAGATACAAATATACCATAATAAGAGTTCAATTATTGAGTAATAAAAAGAGAACCAATTTCATTATCAAATTAAGCACAAAAATACATCAAAGTTCTAAGAGTGGCATTAGAATGAGGAGTAAATGGCACATAGAATATCCAAAATTTAGCATCTTAAATTAAGAATTAAATCAGTGAATAGAATCTACCATAAAAAAGAGAATAAAATTTGCAATCCAATGAAATTGAAATCATCTAATTTGGAGTTGAAATGCTCAAATTATGAAGATAACAATGCAAGGGTATAAATGTTATACAAATAGGAAAATGATAGGGATAAATAATGCAATTTGGTCCTTCACAAGGACATGTTAGTAATATAAAAAGCTGTCTGGGCCCCAATGGAATTTTCCCAAGCACGACACATGAGGCACTTGCGCTTGGGAGGGACCTATCTGTAAAACTTGAAAGCTACGAGGGCACGACTACAAATTTCCCAGCCCGCATGTGCATTGCACACATGCGAGCCAAGCTTGAGAGGCGGGCTTGGTTCAAATAAAGGTATGGGATACGTGGAGTGACATTCTACTTCGGAAGGCCGGCTCGGTCCAACCGAGTGTAAAGATATGGCGAGGCGACGTGCAATCATCAGGGTCGTTGGGTTTCCATCGAGGGGGCACCATCTAATGATATCTGTTCTTTCTATCATGTGTGCTATGTCGCGAAGGTGGTAGCAGTGATGGATCTCTAGCGAGGCACCACTTCCTCCTCTGTGCTCCTCTAAGATGCCTGAAGCTCGGGAAAGCTACATAGATGTCAGACGAAGAAGTTGGTGGCGAGTAACAGAGCTGGCGGGGGAAGGCGAGCGCTGGCAGTGGAACCTCGCCGATGCACTTGCTCTATAATGGACCATGATCGAAGCTTCTAGCAATTAAGGCATTGGACCTGTAGCGGTTAGCGAGAATAGCTGAGGCGTGCATTGTGAGTGAAGTGAGGTGGAGAGGCAGGCAACAGGGTGAAGAAGGACGACCCTGAATGGGTTCGCCTCTAGCTTCGTCGAAGGTGAAAGCCTGGGTGATGGAGGTTGTGGAAGAACAGAGAGGGTGAACGGGGTCATGTACATGGATCGTTGATGTACATATATGGTTGAGGGATGGAGAATTGCTAGTGAAGCATTGTGTGTGCATGGAATTAAAAGGGAGAAATCAAGAATATAAAGTATAGATGAGGATAACCCGATCGAAGTGGGATGGAGGAATGGAGCTTTGGTTGAGCGGCGAAGGTCAGCTTGGGTCAACGCATGAGCTGGGCAGCAACTCCAACGAGCTCGACGGTGGCGGAGCACTATAGCTTGGTCGGTGAGGCCAAGGGTCACTCCTAGGTCAGGTTGTCATCGTTCATCCTAAATCTTCCCTCTCTCTGTCACAGATAGGTAGAGGGGAGCCGGGACTAAGCCTACGTAATGGTGGACAAGAGAGAACAGAGGTGAAGGAGGGTTTAATAGGGGAAGATCGATCGTTTCGAGTGATGAAGGCGAGTTTTGAAATAGCCTTGTGAAGAGGAGGGCAACATGATTTGAGGTAGTAATGGTTTCGTGTGGATCAGAGAAGATAGGGCTGTGTGGGTGAAGGTTTAGACCGTGACAAGGTGGCAGAGTTATGGAGCTAGAAAAGGAAGGGGGTGAGGTGGTCGTTGATGCATAATGTCCGGCGAGAGATAAGCGAAGGTGGAAGATGAGCAATAGCCATTGGATCGTGAGATCCAACGGTCATGAGAGAGGCATGAGTGGATGCTCAGATCAGATCAGTAGATTTGATCTAGAGGTGGGGGCGGAACAGGAACTAACAGTGGTGATGAGGACGGTGGCTTCATCCTACGACTAAGGGAAAAATAGTGACGTGGAGGGAGCAGAGCCATTGGATGAGGGGGATCCAATGGCTACGATGGAGGCCGAAGCGGGTGGTTCTGATGAGATCTGATGACCTCATCATACAACAAGAACAAGAGCGGGTACGTGGCTAAGATGAAGATGGGGGATGGAGATCCAAGGGTTGAGAGCTGTGGCATGTTGCGCAAGGAGGAGCGACCACGTGGGCGGCCCAGAGGGCACCACTTGGCCCAATCAGATTATTCACAAAAGATAAAAATAAAGGAAATTAGAAAAGAAATAAAATAATATTGAATTAGAAAAAGTCAAAACATGAAAGTTATAGATCTTGATGAGATATACAAGTTTCACGTTGACCAAAATGTCAAACAAGTCAAGTAAATAAGGAAATATTTTTGGACGCATAAATAATGCTTTTTTAATGGTTTTTTATTTTTTTGTCTTTTTAATTTATTTTTAACAACAAAATAAATATATACGACAATTATTTTAATTTTCAAGGGGTTTTTAATAATGAATAAAATAAAGAAAAAGAAAGAAAATAAAAGAAGTAATTTTTGTACAATACTTAGGGTTAATTACAGGAGAAAGGTGTGTTGTTAATGATGTGGAATTATTGAAGATTTGGGTTAAAGTGATTATTCTCTAAGGATAATAAGGGAGTATAGTAATGATAAACCAGAGATTCATCAATCAATTTCAAGATAAAATTGTATAAACTCTGAAATTGGATTGATATTGAGATTTCAAGTCACTATAGATGGATAGTGTGACTTCCTGAATTATCTCCAAGTATTTGCATTCATATCTCACAAGTCCTGAATGTATGAGGAGTCGTACTATTTGATGTCAATGTTGAGATAATAATTGTTGTTATCATATTCTTGAGGATAATTTTGTGAATATGATTCACAAATACAATCCATTAATTAATAAGAATAATAATTCATAATAATTAATATTAATGTGAATGTGATTCATATGATTAATATTTTATGTGAATATGATTCACATAATTATTTCAAGTCATATGTGTGAATTTATTTCACATTAAATAATTCGTGTGAATTGGATTATTATTATTTGGATTTATGAATATGATTCACAAGCTATGAGGATTAATCTTATAAATTACAAAATTTGATAATTGGATTATAAAATTAATAAATAAAGCAACAATTTCAATCTAATTTGGAATGTGAGGCATGTGTTGAGAGAGAGAGAGAACATATACTCAATGAGAGTCCTAATTGAATTATGCTTTCAATTTATTGCTTAATTAATTTGTTATTAAAAGGAGATAGTTCTAGTCCTAATCCTTGTTGAATAAGGACTAAATCATAACCCTTAATCTGTTATCCAAGGGACACCATGGAGGACGTGTACCATGAGGAGAAAACTCCTCCTCGACTCCCCCCATATCTATAAAAGAGAAGGCAATGTCGCTCTTTCACAACATGCTTGTTCATCTTAATAATTCCAAGTTTCACTGGTCATTCAGAGAGAAGCTCAGAGAGTAGAAGACTCTCTGATACACATCCTTACTTCTATCTACAGCCCTAGACATCCACCGTCAAGCCTCCATCTTCTCTTCATAGGTGTGACCCTACGAGAGAGAAGATCGTCTTCTTCATCGTGCTTCACGTGCGTGTAAGAGGACTCAATTTCATGAGACAAAATCAGAAGCTTGAGATCTTCTCTATCTCATCCTTGGGTCGAAAACTTCAAAAAGAAGAAGAAGGCGTCGAATTTCGTGGGAAGCTATGCGACTCATCATCGTATACACGAGAGAGAAAAGCAAAGATCAGACTTGATTCGGAAGGTCTCTTGCGTTAGAGATTTACGCTTCATGAGGCGATCCTGATCATATCTCAATATTCATTGGAATATTATAAATCATGTTACATTTCTCTAAATTAATGATTTTACGAAGTACAAAAGTTGTGCCGAAATTTATTGTCCGTACGATGAACATACAATGTTTTAAGAAAATAGTTTGCTAAATATTCCACATTTATGAATGCATAGTTCTTGAATCTCTTATTATTTTTCTTAAATTGTTATTAAATCCTTGGTTTAGAGTATTTTTATTGCATCGAAGTTCGATGAACAATCAACTTGAGAATCTCGATTATCAGGTAGATAATCTAACGATAGTTTCAATGATTTGAATGATTTGAAGACTTTCGAAGTCGCTACTATTCTCTCCTATTTTGAACATTATTTTGGGATATAAATGTGATCTATAAGATCTGTAATACCCAAGAGTATGTACCAAAAGTTGGTGACATTCGGAAAACGATTCGTATGTTAAAAAGAATCGCATACTTCAATTTCGTTCAAAGATTGTAACACTGAAATTGTGAATTTTTAGTTACTATTTTTCAGTCAAATAACATGCTAAAAATAATTATCAATAAGTAATAAATCAAGTCCACAAACAGTACAAAAACGTCTCGTGATATTCCGACTACGCAACCTCGATATATTGGAATTCTCTATAGGCAGAGTTGGAAGAGGACTTGATTATTATTGACAATTTCTCATTTTTTTGGGATTAAAAATAAATGAAAATATATATTATATATTTACATAAGTAGTTTGACCCAATATTTCAGAAATACCAAGGGTCGTAATGAATTTTAAGTCCTAGCTTGCAATTTTGAATTTGAAATCATTGTTTGTTTATTTTGAAAATATGAAATAAATTAGAATATCTTATTTTATTTAATATTTCCCATGATTAATTATATACTTTAATGTTTACAATATAATTATAAATTGTGAAATTGATTTGATTTATTTTAAGAATTGTTTAGATTGTTGCGCTAGACATCTTTCGAAATTATATTTTGTTTTGATTCAAAGAATTATTTTGATTGTTGTACTATATATTTTGAAATTAAAAAAGAGATTTTTTTTAATTCAATAAGTGTCTAGATTGTTGCACCGGATATTTTAGAAAATTAAAAGAGTTTTAGATTCCTAAAATTTTTGAGAGTTACTATACAGTATCATACACGGTCAAAAGATCGATAAAATCTCATTAGTACAATATGTACCAGTTGTAGGTCTCAAATTGAATCGGTAATGGTGTCTAGACTATGGATATGCTAATGGGTTACTTAATTGGCACCATACACTGTACTTGCAATGGAAGAGCTCCTTATTAGCATTATCTATCCGATCTGGCAGGATCCATTTCATGAAAAGGCATAATGAAGAGTCATGTCGTACTTTGACAACTAAGTGAGGGTGAAATATTATATGGTAACATCAAGTGCATAAAAGGGTCAAACCCGAGCTGGGATCGCTTAAGTGTCCTTTTTTAATTGGATTAAAACTAAGGCAATAGGCATGTATCCTAACACTATCCCTTAGATTAATCATGATGTGTTATTCAAAATGATTAATCATTAACTTAAATAAAATATAGAGTATGTCATATGATGACATCTATGGTCTTCCGTCATTGCAGAGAGCTCTGTCGTCATGGGTTGTAATTTTGGAGATGCGCATGACTCCAAAATACAAATTCACTTGGGTCAGATTCTTCGTTTCTTGAAAAATATAGACTGTATGCGTAGTGAACCCTATATTGTTCCTTGTATTATTGAGGTGGAATTGGATTGCACACAAGGTAAATTATATTTTACTTATTGATAGTTTATTTAATCCACAACATGCTAACCTCGTATATGTGAGGGTATGGGTGTTGAAGACCGAACTAAGAATACAAGTTGGACTTGTAAGGTGGAAAGAGTTCCCACTTCTTTCATCATAGTTGTATTTTCTCATATTATTAGGGTGCAATGAAAATTGAAAGAACACTCAGATATTGTAATGAGGCCTTTAGTTAGCATGCCTCATGCATTGAAAGCTTATGGGGAAGCATTTCAGAGTACAAAATATACGAGAACTCTTGATTTAAAATATTAAATTATTTGATCTCCTTATTTAAGATATTATGGTATATTATATTTTTTCTTTAATTTCAGATGAAGTCTCTCACCCCACTTAATAATTTACTTAAGGTTAATCAGTTGATCGGTACATATTATTCGGATTGGATCCATAATATGGAACTCGTACTTGAGACATAGCATTAGCTTATGTACTCTCATATGTGGAGTATGAGAACCATCTAACAAAGGATGGCCTTGAGTTCAATAAGTAGTGGGTCGAGGATCGTTTGATCACTCGTTGCTACATTATTGAATCATTGTTTAATGTACTTTACAAGCAACCTATAGTCATTGAATCTGCTCATGACATCTTCCTGAATCTGAAGGATATGTATGGATATGTGAACCTCTCTCTTTCTACATTAAGGTCCACTAAAAATATTATGAAGAAAGGATATCCCTCTAGCGATGCAATAGTTGCACAGGTTAAAGAGAAGCATGATAGGATGCGTGGATCTCAGAAGTGTCTGATTCAAGAGAAGAAAGGTCAAATTGTTGATCAATCTTCTAATGCTTTGAAACATCTAACATCCATGTAGATGGATGTCTACCATCACTGCTATAAGCCAGGATTCCGAAGGGTAACCATCTAGAATACCTAAAGAACTTAGAGAAGGATCATGGTATAACTCTAGCTGATAAGAAATCTAGATTCATCATTGTAACCAACTTATTCATAGGACGAGAAGGAAGTTGTGTTGTTTATTATGGTACTTTTGTTCATATATGCAATTCGTTGCATAAATTTCAAAACACCAGAAATCTTGATGAAGGGGAGATAGTCATCTAGATGAGATCTAATGCAACTGTTGCAACGATCTCCATTGGAACATGTAGACTGTCATTATCCAGTGGAGGGTCCTATATATATATATATATATTAGAGATTATCTCTATGTATCGGATGTTAGAAGAAAATTACCATTTTTATCTAAGCTAATTAGACACGGATATACTTTCCTTTTTGTTATAAAGTTATCATAATCATTATGGTAATTTTATAGCAAATGGTTTTCTAATAGCATATGGACTATATGATTGAACATAAATGAATGTGTCATGAATTTTAATACCATTGCGAATAATAAACCCATAAAATAATTAAGAGTGGATGGACATCATTATCTATGATTTGACATCAAAGACTTAGACAAGTGTCCATTGATATGATCAATAGATTGGTAAAGGACATACCACTAGATTCCTAGAAGATCGTGATTTACCTACTTGCAAACATTGTATTCATGTAAAAATGTTCATGGCACTCTTCTCTAAGAAAGGTGGATGATGCAAAGGTATAATTTACCTAATACATACCGATGTGTGCGGTCCTATTCATACAACGATTTGAAATGGACATCAATATTATATGATCTTTATTGATGGCCATTCGTGGTATGGTTTTGTCTTCTTGATTTATCATAAACTTGAAACCTTTAAAAAATTCAAAGAGTTTGTAGCTTTGGTTGAGAACCAAATAAGAAAGAAGATAAAACAGATTCGATCTGACTGAGGTGGTGAATACCTCTTAGATGAACTCAAATAATACATTAAGGAGAGAAGAATTATTTCTAATCTCACTCCTTTAGATACTCCTCAACTCAACAGAGTTGTAGATACAATAGAACCATGTTGGACATAGTGAGATCAATGATGAGTAAATCAAACTTACCTTTAATTTTTTGGGGACATGTAATAGAGATTACAACCTATGTTCTAAACAAGAATCCATCTAAATATGTATCTATACCCCTCACAGGCTTTGGTATGGTACCAAGCTGAGTGTATGAAACTTGAGGATTTGGGGTTGTTTGGTTCATGCTAAAAATGTAGATGCAAACAAGTTGGAATCTCGCAAGTGTGACTTCGTTGGATACATAAGGGTTGATATCAGATACTAACTTTATGATCCTGAGACTCACAAGATATTTATTTCTAGAGATGTCAAATTTCTAAAAGATGAATTCCTTAAAAGTCAAGAAAACAAAGAAGTTAAGGAGATAATGGAATCTAGTGAGACTAACGAAGTTCCTAATCTAGAAACTGAAGAGATAATTGAAAATGACACGACTATATCTCTTACAAAGAGTTCTGAGGTTGTAAGAAAACCCAAAAGGTATGGATTCTATGTATCAGTAGAGTCTAATGATGATCCAACTTCATTCTATAGAGCTTTGGGTGATCATGACATGGATAGATGGATGTTAGCAATAAAGTCTGAGATAGACTCCATGTACAAGAGGGGTGTATGGACCCTCGAAGATCCACTTAAAGGGGTGAAACCTATTTGGGTGCAAATGGATCTTTAAGAGAAAGAGGGGACTTGATGGGAAGGTAGAGACCTTTAAAGCACAATTAGGAGGCATCGACTACGATGAGACATTCTTTCCTGTGGCCATGCTTAAATCCATTAGGACATTGCTTGATATAACTATACATATGGATTATGACATTTGGCAGATAGATGTCAAGACCGCTTTTCTCAATGGATACCTCGAAGAGGATTCTATATGGAGCAGTCCATGGGCTTCATAATTGAGGAAGTAAAAATGTTCGGTGTGCATGCTAAAGAAATCCATCTATGGGATCAAACAAGCTTCTCATAGTTGGAACATTCAATTCGATAAAATGATAAAGAGTTATGATTTCATGCAGAATCTGGATGAGCCATGTGTGTATAAGAAGTTTAGTAGGAGTGCAAACGTGTTCATTATGCTTTATGTAGATGTCGTCCTTATCATTAGGAATGATACAAAGATGATGACTAGCGTTAAGACATGGTTGTCCAATATCTTTTGAGATGAAAGATCTTAGAGAAACCACTTATGTCTTGAGTCTGAAGCTGTTCAAAAACAGACAAATGAGAGTATTGGGACTATCGCAATAAGGATACAACAACAACAAAGCCTTTTCCCACAATTAAGTAGGGCCGACTACATGGATTCTTAGCCTCCATTCAGATCTATCTTGGGCCAATCTCGGGCTTATATCCAAAAAACTAAGATCCCTTCGTATAGTCTCTTTCCAACACTTCTTGGGCCGTCCTCGCCCTCTCTTAGCCGGCTCAGCATCCCAACACTCGCATCTCCTAACCGGTGCATCAGTTGACATTCTTTGCAAATGACCAAACCATCTTAAGCGGTTTTCTCGCATCTTATCCTCGATCGAAGCTACACCAACTTTCTTTCTGATTGCATCATTCCGATCTTTATGTGTATGTCCACACATCCATCTTAGCATTTTCAATTCTGCTACAGCCACTCTCTGCACATGTCTATGGTTCACAGTCCAACATTCAGAACCATAAAGCATAGCAGTTCTCACGGTTGCTTTGTAAAACTTTCCTTTAATTTTTAAAGGAATTTTCTTATCACAAAGAACAACGGAGGCTCCTCTCTACTTTAGCCAGCCTGCATTTATTCTATTAGTAACATCTCCATCAATTTCCCCATCATGTTGCAAAATAGATCCCAGATATCTAAAAGAATCTCTCTTCTGAATATTACGGTCACCAATCTTCACCTCGATTCCTTCACCATTGCTTCCATCAAAGGTGCATTCCATATATTCCGTCTTAGCCCTACTTATACGAAAACCTTTAGTCTCTAATGCATGTCTTCACACCTCAAGCTTCTCATTTACTCCATCTATAGTCTCGTCAATCAACACAATATCATCAGCAAATAACATACACCAAGGTAACTCATCTTGAATGTGACTTGTCAACTCGTCCATAATCAAAGTAAAAAGAAATGGACTCAAAGCTGAACCTTGATGTAAACCAATGTTGATATCAAAATAGTCAGTCTTCCCCGTCAGGGTCCTTACACAAGATAAAGCCCTATCATACATATCCTTTATGAGATTAATGTATAGGGCAGATACTTGTCTCTTCTCCAAAACTCTCCATAGTATCTCTCGTGGGACGGAATCATAAGCCTTCTCCAAATCAATAAAGATCATATGGAGATTCTTCCTTTTAGCTCTATAAATCTCCATTGTTCTCCTCAGCAAATGGATGGCTTCAATAGTTAAGCGACCTGGCATGAATCCGAATTGGTTTTCTTTTATTTGGTAAACTTGTCTCAACCTTCTTTCGATCACACGTTCCCAAATTTTCATAGTGTGACTCATCAGCTTGATACCTCTGTAATTTGAACAATTTTGAATGTTTCCTTTGTTCTTATAAAGAGGCAATACGATACTCCTCCTCCAATAAGGATATATCAAAAATATCTTGAAATATTTATTATGGATAATTCCAAAAAGGTTTCCTTCCCTTAAGACATGGTATTAATCTATCTAAAGGGATGGCTCCTCAAAATGTTGAGGAAAAGAAAACCATGGTCGGATGTCCATACACATTAGTTGTGGGAAGCTTGATGTATGCCATGATGTGTACTAGACCAGATATCTGCCATGTAATGGGAGTGTAAGCCGTTACGAATCCTGTTATGAAGAGAAACACTAGATTGCAGTAAAAAGCATCTTCAAGTACCTAAGAAGAAATCAAGACTATGCCTTGGTTTATGGAGATAATGATCTCCAAGTCACAGGATACAACGATTCGGATTTCCAATCTGATGTTAATGATAAGAAATCAATCTTAGGGTTCTTATAGATATTGAATGGTAGTGTTGTGATCTGGAGAAGCAAGACGCATGACATCTTGGTTGATTCAAGAACCGAACCAGAATATATAGTTACATTGGATGTTGTTAAAGAGGGGATGTGGTTGTGCAAGTTCAGCCTAAAACTTGGCATAACTTCCTCGTCAGAATATCCCATCCCATTGCTCTACGATAACATGGGTGCCATAGTGCAAGCGAAGGATCCCCAATGGCATCAAAGAAGAAATATGTGGAGAATCACGTCATCTGGGAGATCTAGAAGTATGGTGATATCATGATCACCAAGGTTGCCTCTGTAGATAACATTGTTGATCCACTAAACAAGTAGTTGACTCAAAAGATCTTCATTCAACATGTAATGAATATGGGATTGAGAGTTATACATGAATGACTCTAAGGGGTAGTTGGAGATTATTGGACACGTAAGCCCTTGGTGACCCATTAATGCAATAACATTTATTATTTTATCATGTCCATCTGAAATGAAATGAAATGAAATGAATGAATATGAATGCACTTTACTATTAAGAGCCCTTTGTATAATTAAGGCTATGTACCATGTCCATATTGAATACCATGCAACTGGGAGGACACGACTAACTTCAAACATGTGATTCTCAATAAAAATATCTAGTCTGAGAAATATGTGCCAATATTCTATAAAGATTGATTTCCAACTGACTTGTTGATGCGGGTCCTCTACATATGAATGGAGATTTGAAAGTGTCGGAATAATCAAGTCAAAGAGTTTACTTGATGAGACTGGGATAAACTAAGAAGACCTGAATCATAATTATCATGCCCGTGCACACATCCTTTGAACTGAGAAAAATATGCATCTATATGTCTAACTAAGCACATTTGAAAGACCAATAGGTTGGTGACCTCGTTAAGGTCCATATACGGATACGTTGGTGTGCATATAAAGACATATGAGATGTATAATCTCTCAAAGGTATTATACATGTTCATAGTTGATGAACCATGAGACGAAGCTCACTCATGAGATCATTTGAGGTCATAATGAATTCCATGCACGATCATCTTTTTATGAAATAGGACACGAAGTTCGAGATATTAATACATGCTTTTGGAAAGTATATGGTCAATATTATCGCTCAAATATTAAATGAGAAATCAATAAGAAGACAATAAAACCAGGGTTTGAACTTCAAATTTATTAAAGTTATTCAGTGTGAAGGTGATGAACGTAGAAAACACTACGCTAATTTTGTCAAATTAACGATGTCGAAGTTGTACGCCCATAATCTAGGAATCATCAAATTTTATCACGATGAGAAATGATATGGAGAATCAAGTCTCAATGTGATCGAATTTATTTATTTTACTTGAGTAAGTCCCAAGATCGAACTCAGGGAGGTTATATGAGGATTCAAAATTAATCATTAAATAGTCTAAGAAATTTAGGTTTTCAGAGAAAAAGATTTTTTTGGTGTTTTTATCCTTTTTAGTTTTTTTATGGCTTTTAATTTAACGAGATATAATTAATTAATCAGTGAAATATGATGCATGGCCTTTCAAAATGATTTCTAATGCAGAGAAAATAATGCTATGTTGTGTGGGACAAGAATTAAATAGGTGCAATATTTTTGTGATTTTGAAATTATGATGAATGATGATGCAATATGCAAACTAAGCAAGTAATCCAAGTAGGAGCAAGTAGACAAAATTAATAGCAAGTCGATTAGATCAATTCAAGAACCCTCCCTCAATAATCAAGTAATGGTGGAAGTGTGTGATCGATTAATTTCCCCAAATTCCACAAATTTATGAGCAATTTATTGAGCAATAGATAGTCAATGAATTAAAGTAAAAGTGCTCAATATAAGAAATAAACTACTCAAATAATTAGTGTTTAATACTATCTCAAAAGTAGAATATCAATGTTTATATGGTAGATAACAAATCAGGGATCAAATCAACACCAAGAACAAAGAATATGATGATAGATGCTCAAGATATAATTGTTTGAAGTTCAGGGACTAAAATGTAATTAAAATAATTAAATCATTGCAAATTAAACCTTCGGGGGGGGGGCTATTCTCAAATTTACCAAAGTCATTAGGTCCCTTTACGATTAGGGTATGGATGTAATTTCTAGAATTTGCAAGGATTTGATGCAATTTACCCAAATACACATGTTTATTACATGTGAGACTGGGTTTCTTCGCAATTTGGAGTTGACGGAGGGGATGGGGAGCAGTTTCCTTGGTTGTACATGAGATACGGGTGGCAGGTCGAAGTATGGGGGTCACGATCCTCCATGTGGTGCCTTCTATTTTATCGGTAGCGTCTGAGGAAAGCGGTTCAAAATCACTGACCGGAATTGATCTAGGATGTCTAATGAAGCTTGATCGATGTTTGGAAATTGGGCGTCTTCGGACGACCCAATTACTATGAGTTCTTGATACAAGGGGTCTTGTACGTCGGATTCTCCAGGGATGTTTTCCTTGGCATGCTGCTCGAAAGACGAGGATGATGGTGGTTGTCGGTGAAGATGTGGCTCCTATTGATCATTGCTTGATGCTCGGAGGATGGTGAGGGCGTTGCTCCAGGAGAGGCGGTAGAGTGGATCTATCGACAGAGGGGGGTTGTAAGAGATAGATGAGGAAGTAGGGATAGAGAAGATGGTAGTGATCTCCTCCAGTGTCGAGGTGAACGAAGAAGATACAAAGGTGATGGGTCTACTACGAAGAAGGCAGAGATGAAGGTAGTTGTGTTGTTCGAATCATTCATCGATAGGATGGAGGAGGGTCACTTGACTCCGGATGGTCATCTCAATCAGAGGTCAGTGACGACTTTGAGAAGCTCGGTTCCCTTTCCAGAGGAAGGAAAGCATATCTATGGAAGCAGTGGATTATGCCTTGGGGTGTCTTCGCCTCAGAGATAGGGTCACTGTCACTAACACTTCTCTCAAATCTACTTCCTTGTTGCTATTGGTTCTTGCATATTATGGTGGATGATATGCAAGATTGGAGGGAATGGGTTTAAGTAGGAGAAGAGGCAGAGGGTGATGGGGTTTGCTGATCGGATCAGGAGAGAAGGGTATTTGGGCATGCAGGATAGGTCGTTTGTTGTAGGTGATCAGGATAAGACGATTAAAATCAAGGGTGGTGATCGGAGGAGAAAAGGGAGAGTCAGGTGTGAAGGGATAAGGTTAGGTAGATCATCAGAGAGAATGGAGATCAAAGAAGGGTGGATATTGAAGATTGGGGAACTACAGAGGATAAAGCAGCACTGGTCGACTGGATCGAGAATGGTTGGCCAGAGATGCAGCAGGAGAGGGTTGCGTAAGGCGACACAACCGAGAGGGAAGGAGAAGACCCTCACGTGCATGACACAAGAGGAGGAGAAAGACAAGGTCACGTGCATAGCACATGTGAGGGGGCTAAGGGAGAGTCACATGTCTAGCACGCGAGGAAGAGAACATGTGATAGGCATGTGGAGAGAGAAAAAAGGGGAGGGGTGACCAGGTGCCATGTGGACCAACCATGCGGTGCCACATGGCGTAGAGCTGACCATATGTTTGATCAGGCATGAAAATGAATGAATAAATCAATTACAAAGTAGAAGGTGGACCCAAATGGAAAAATATTTATCTTAGTGTGATCTATAATGTACATGAAGGATCTAGATGTGCATGGACCAAGGAATGAAATTTATTATTTTTTAATGATATTTTATGTATATAAAATATCATTATTTGCAATTTTTATTTGATTTTATATGAATAATGCATGCAAAAATCAAACATAGTATGAAATGATGTAATGGTCTCACATTTATTTTTTTTGGAATTTTTATAAGTTTGAAATAAGTCAGAAAAATTCGGAGAGTCAAATATGTATACGTGTATCACGCCAATAAGCTCGAGTTAGAATCTGTATTTTTATTGCTTTTCTACTTTTAGATTTTATTTTTTATGTAATTTATTAAAACAATGAATAAAATAAAAAATGAAAAAGAAAATAATTAAAATGATTGAGATATGTACATGAAATGATAGCTCAAAATTAGCAAATATGTACAATGCACAGTTAGATCTCAAAAATCATTTTTTAGAAATGAACTCCGATTCTTTTAAATTTAGTATTGATTTGTAGATATTTAAATATACATAAATTCAAAAGTGAGTAGAGTTCCTTTGGACACTGTATGAGATAGATGTCAACATTTTCGTCTATCTGTCCTTAAATTAGGGTTTGAGATTATTTTGAATATATACAAGTTAGCATTTTTTAAGGCTTTTCATGGATTAATGTTAGTGATATGTAAACAATAAAGTTGGTTTCAAATCAATTGGAGTTAGAATGAATTGTTTAAAAGAGATTTTTACCCCACAAGCCCTATAAAATTTGGCACTTACCTCCTCAACCTTTGAAACAACGTATTCCCCCCCTTGACCCCATAAACTTGCTAACCCTTATCCTACATACTATTTGGTTAATCCACATCTATTTATTCGTTAAAACTAATCAGATTCCATTATGTTCTTTTACATTACACCCATTTTGTTTATCAAATTTACATTAAATGTCACTCCTCCTCACCCTCCTCATCTCCCCTTCCCTCACCCAACACCCACCCACCTCCTCGACCCCACTGTCCTTGCCCTCCTCACCCCGACCTCCACCTCCTCCTCCAGGTCTATCACCCTCACCCTCCTCCTCCAGGTTTGCCCACCTTCTCCCTCTTCCTCCTCGACCTCCCCCTCATCCTCCTCCTCCCCGACCTATCCCTCACCCTCCTCCTCCCTGACCTCCACCCTCGCCCTCTACCTCTAGGTCCTTCGTCTCACTCCCCACCTCCCCAACTCCTCCCTCGCCCTCTACCTCCCCGATCTCCACCCTCATCCCCGACCTCCCCCTCACCCTCCAGTTCCTCTCGCCCTCACCCTCACGCCCTTGTCCTCTAGTTCATTCGCAAGGGTGCGGCGAGGAAGAAGTCTGTCAGTAAGTCTGCTACAGTTCCCAGTCGATAGGGTTGCCCGCTTACTAAAGAAAGGTCGCTATGCGTAGAGCGTCAACACAGGTGCACTGATATACCTCATCGCCATCCCCGAGTATCTCGCTGTTGAGATCCTTGAGCTCATGGGCAATGCCTCTAGGGACAACAGGAAGACGAGGATCATACTGAGGCATCTCCTTCTTGCCGTGAGGAATGACGAGGAGCTCGGGAAGTTGCTTGTTGGTGTGACGATCACTTACGGTGGGGTGTTGCCCAACATCCACCAGGTGCTTCTCCCTAAGAAGAGCAAGTCCGGTGATGAGAGCAAGACTAAGAAGGCAACCAAGTCACCCAAGAAGGCTTAGGAGATAGAGTGGAAGAGGAAGGAGGGGGGAGAAAAAGGAAGAGAGGGAAAAAAACCTACCATCGGATTCCCTAGGGTTTGACTAAATCAACTGAAATCCAAGCTAGTTAATCCAAGAAGTCTCAAATTAACGGCAGAGTCTGTGGAGTATGACAGAGTAAGTTTATGGGGTCAAGGGGGAAAATACATTGTTCCAAAGGTCGAGGAGGTAATTGGCAGAGTTTATAGGTCTGTCGGGTAAAAATCCCTTACTAAAAATGCATGAAGTTATGTGAAAATATGAAGATGATTATTAGTGCAGAAATAAAGGATAATTTATGTAAATTAATTACAAGTGCATGAAAGTTAATTTTATGAAGTTAACATGAAAGGATCCTAAATTCTTGGGATATAGCTCTATTTTCAGCTAATTAAATGATGAATCACAAATTCATTAGAAGGATAAATGAGTACCGGAATACTCAGAGTCAAATCTATCATAATAGATCATCTATCATGACCCTTCCATTCCAATGGAGTGATGAAACATGATGGATTTTAGTGGCTCAATCAAGACAGATGAGATTTAATTGGATTAAGTCACAATTCATTTGATTCCAATTTCAGTTTCCATGTCTATTGTTGGAAATAAAATGGTCATGGAAATTGAAATATACAAACTCCTTAAACTCATTTCTGAGCTCTAAATGATGTGGATTATGATTAGAAATGGCCGAGGAAACTAGGTTCATCTCACCGATATTTTCTCTAGATCACATAGAGTGGCTTGCATTTCGTTGAGCTCACTTAGAGTGCGAAGTGTTCCACTTGAACCCAATTTATAAGAGTGTATCAATTTCAGGTTAAAATGATATACACCCTGAAATTGAATTGATATCCATATTTCAAATCACCAAACATGGATAGTATGATCTCCCCGACATTATCTCCAACTATCTGCATTTGTACCTCATGAGTCCTAATTGGATAGGACTCATATTGTTTGATGTCATTATTGAGATAATAATTATTTTTATTATTCTTGAGGGAACTTCTGTGAATATGATTGACGAATATAATACATTAATTAATATGAATAACGATTTATAATAATTAATGTTTATATGAATATGGCTTATATAACTAATATTTATGTGAACATGATTCACATAATTATTTCAAGGCACCGTGTGAATATGATTAACATCAGAATAATTAGTGCAAATCAGATTTACATTATTATTTGTATTTGTGAATATGATTCATAAAATATGAGGACTAATCTTATAGAATTACCAATATTGATATTTAGATTATCAAATTAATAAATAAAGCAACAATTCCAATCTATATTTGGAATGTGGGGGAATGCATTGAGATAGAGAAACATGTTACTCTCTATGAGAGTCCTAATTGGATTAGACTCTTAATTTATTTATTGATTAATTAATTAACTAATGATTAAAAGGAGATAGTTCTAGTCCTAATCCTTGTTGAACAAGGACTAAATCATAGTCCTTGATCTATGATCTAAGGGAAAACATGGAGGACATCTACCATGATAAGTCTCCTCACAGACGTCCTCCATGGCTGTAAAAGAAAATACAATGCCTATCTTTCATAATATACTTGTTCCTCCTAATAATTCCAAGTTGCCTTGATCATTGAGAGAGAAGTTCAGAGAGAAAAAAACTCTCTAATACACATCCTCCTCCCTTTCTCTCTATAGCCCTGGATGTCCACCATCAAGCCTCCATGTTCTCTTCATAGGCGTGGCTCTACGAGAGAGAAGACCGTCTTCTTCATCGTTCTTCACATACGTGTAAGAGGACTCGATTTCGTGAGATGAGATCAGAAACTTGGGATCTTCTTGGTCTTATCCTTTGGTGGACAACTTCAAGAAGAAGAAGAAGAAGAAGGCATCGAAGTTCATGTGAAGCTACAAGGCTCATCACTGTACCTACGATAGAGACAAGCATATATCGTGGACTTGATATGAGAGGTCTCTTGCTTTAGAGATTCACGCTTCAAGAGGTAACCCTGATCTTATCTCAATATTTATTAAAATATTAGAAACTATGTTAGGAAAATTATTTCATTAGATTAATGGTTTCGTAAAGTATAAAAGTTACGCTGAAATTTCTTATTCATACAATGAACATAAAATGTTTTGAGGAAATAGTTTGCTGAAAATTCCTTGTTTTCGTGATACAAAGATCTTGAATCTTCAATTACTTCATTCATGTTCTTGCATTTATCTTTGCATCATTATTATTAAAAACTCTAACAAATTTACATTATCTATTTTCTCTCACACATTGCATGTCATTATTTTATTGTATAAATTATTTACAAAAAATCATGCATCATATTTGTTTCAACTAGTTGCATCTCTTACTTTAAAAATCCATAAAAAATGCAAAATTAAAAAGAACCAAAAAATTCATCTATCTTTGAAAATCTAAAATCTTAAATTATTTTAGTAATTACTCTAGACCCTCATACTACCTCTCTGAGTTCGACCTTGGGACTTGTCCAAGTAAAATAAATAATTGATCACATCTGATTAATTTTCATATTATTTATTGTGTGATCATTTTTTATTATTTTCTCTTTATCACAAGCTACAACCGATATTATTTCCTTAATTAAGAGTGGTGAAGAGCTAGTTTTCAAGCACAACGCCACCATTCCTCCCTCACAATGTCGTTATCTCTCTCATCATCTCACACAATGTCGTCCTCCTCTCACACGATATCATTGTCCTCAATGTGCTCTCTGTCAAAAGAAAATACATCTAAGATAATTGTATGGTAAATTTGTTATTTTTGGCCCTTTTACTTTTTATTTTTTTGTTTCAGCATGCAGCCTCATCCCAAGGACAAACTACATACTCAGACGTACCAAACCCCTATAAGAATAAATAAACATCATTTGAATTTAGTTTTAACTAAAATATGAATTTGATTTATATTAAAAAAAATATTTTCACTATAGGTATAATCTTGCAAATAAATTCTATTTCTAGTGTATTTTAAATGGAGGCATGGTAGCTAACTGGTTGGCTATATTTAAGTTAGTTTTGTTTTGGATGCTCAATCAAGTATGAATGTTCTATTATTCTTGTATGTTAATGATATATTATAGAACCTTGAAGGGTGTTCTTAAGAGTGGTTTGATTTTGGCGTAGATTAGCAATCTAAATTAATCATGAACTTCATCAATATCTAGCACCATATTTTTTATCTAACTTATCTTTGTATCCTTATTCGGTAGTTTTATTTGAATTATTTTTGAAAATTAATTGCAAAAAAATATGTTTACACATCATATATAAAAATAAACTTAAAATCCAAATTCAATATAATCATTTAGTTTGATTGTGTGATTTTCAACTTTTTATAATAGATTATGTAGTTCTTCAACTTTAATTCGAGTGTGTGATCTTCAAATATTATTTCTTTACATCTATTCATATTATCAATGTTTTAGAATAAATCAAAATTTGAAGGTAGTATGCTATAAAATACAAATACGAGAGAGTAGACTTACCTACTCCATTTTCTTCTTTTTCAAAATTTTTTTATTTTTTTTGAAAAATGCTTCTATGGATTTTCATAATTATATCCTTCTAATATGTCATTCAAATTTCATCAAAAACAGAGACTCCTACTGCCTCCATCCAGACAGTCATTTTTTAACGGTCACAGATTTGATGTATTTTTCATGTTCTAGATGGAGACCGTAGGAGTCTCTGTTTCTGACGAAATTTGAATGAAATATTAGGGGGATATAATTATGAAAATCCATGGAAGTATTTTTCAAAAAAAATAAAAAAAATTCAAAAAAAGAATTTGGAGTAAGTTACGTATTCGAAGGAGTAGGATCCCTCTCCTTCAGATATTATAACCTTTTGTTTCATATTGAAATGAAAATTAGCTCATAAATGGTGTGGGAAAGGCTATTGAGAAATAATAAGATAAAATATGAAAATTAGGAAGGGCATTTGCGTCACAGCTGTATCCACCCACGAAGCCCTCGTAGGACTGTGTCATATCATACGTTTACGTGCCAACAGGTTTTTTTGGGGAAATTTGCACTTCCTTGCACGCCTTCTTTCTAATTTTTTATATTAAAAATAGATTGAGCTTCCATTAAATCAAATGATGGAGTTGGGTCCCATGGAGACCTAATCTACTGATAAAATAATAACGTAAAAAAACATTTGCATTCATGTCTCTTCTATTTTTGTTTATTAGACTTGCACCTTAACGTATTTCATAATTACAAAATGGTCCTTAAGAAGCATCTTTACTACTTATCAAGACCAAGGAGCCAAATCAATAAAATTGTGACGATGAAAGGACTCAAATGTATTAAAATATTATACAATCCACAAATTTTATTGTGTTTCTTTTATTATGTTCATTACAACAAAATTTGTCTATAAAGAAAGTTTTTTAAAATCCGGCATCAACTTGTTCGTTGTTGAATATATAACAACGATATTATTCATGGTGAAATTATTTTTGTATTTGAAATTAACGACATATGTTATATACAATGTTATGTAAATAGCGATGATGCATATAGAGACGGTTATTCACTACTATTTTCCAAAAATTTAACTGATCATCGCTAAATTTTCAACTAAAAAATTAGCAGGATTAGCTAACATTTTAAAAACAACTGAACACTCATGCATAGTCACTAATTATATAACAACGGATACAACGTTCCTCATTTATTTCAAGTATTAAAAATATAACTTGTAACGATTAATATCATCGTTATATATTTAACGATGGATAATATAGTAACCTTTTTTTAGAAAAATTACCACTATAAACTCATTTTGTTGTAGTATTCTTCTTCTCACACTCATCCTATCTGTTATCGCTTGACCCTTACAATGATTGGCTCCTCCGGAGAGAGAGAGATGGTTTATATCCAGACAGTTTTACTTTTAATCTTTCAGTCTTCCAACTCTTCCCCTTTCGAGATTATTTTGATTTTTTTTGTTAAACATATATTTTATGTTCGAAGTTAAAATTCTCAACCCTGTTAGGTTCACATTTCCTTCAGAATGATCTGGACCGTTCGATCACACGATCAGATGACCTCGCTGTGATGTAGACCACAGGCTGGAAATCCGATCCCTCTTAGATAACATGTCTATAGATGGACAATCTTGTGTGACAGGACAAGGCATCTAGAAATCGATATACATGATTGCTTTTAGGTGGGGATGAAAGGATTAAGTTGGAGCAATAATCTCAAAATTATAGAGGTGGTGACCATTAAAAGGCAAACAACTTGGGATGAGGAATCTGCCAATGGGGTGCACGAGTGGAGGAATATGGCAGCAAAGCACCAACAAACATCTCTCTCTCTCTGCCATACATTACTGGCTGTTCCTCAGCTGTTTCCCTTCTGGCTTCTCTCCTTTGCATCTTTTTCGTGCAACGCAAAATTCTGAGTTCAAACTATGCATGTTTTAGTGCAATGGTATTTTCATAATTTTTGACTATTTAAACTGCCTCTTCCATTTTATATGACATCCATTAAAAATCCTAAAAAAAGTTCTGTTTTACCTTCCTTAAGGGCCTGTTTGGTTGCTGGGTTGGACTGGGTTGGGTTGGGCTGGGTTGGGGTGGGTGAATAGTAATCTGTGAGGAGGAAGTACCCTTGTGAATAGTAACCAGGGTTGGGCCAACCCTGCCCAACCCTGCAACCAAACAGGCCTGTCGAGAGAGGAGAGATTGCCTAAGAGGTCATCGGAGACATGATGGTTGGCGAAAACGAAACTTTTCAACAACACTAACATTCAAAAGTGTCATCATATTTATTGCACAAACAAAAACGTCGATAGAAATCTTCGAAAACGAAACTTTTTCTGGCAGAAAAACATTTTAGTTACATTAGAACTTGAAAGTAACTATTGCCAGGGCTATTATCAGATTCAACAAGAAAAAAAATCGCTTTCATCAAATCGCGTTCTCAATTTACTTGACCGAGAATGGTTGCCGTCTTCTTTGAGCTAGGATCTTTCAAGGATTGTAATATGTGCATATAAATAGAGAAGAAGACCTCTCACTATATTCGAGGATTCTTTTAGGATGCGTTTGGTTTGTTGATTTAGAGTTGAGAGGATTTGTGTGATGCGGTTGTATTGAAATTTGAAAAAATGAGTAGTTATTATGATATGATTGTATTAAAATTTGAAAAAGTAGATAGTTATTGTGTTGTGATTGTATTGAAGTTTGGAATCGTAAGTAAAAGTTGAGTATTTTATAATTTTTAGATGATATAATGGTATAATATATATTTTTTGATGGAAAGAGAGTAGACCCACTAATTCTAATATGGGTTTTGAGAGGTAACCCATCCGAAGTGCAGGGTAACTGCCCAACCGAACGTTCCCTTGAAGAGATGTAGCCAACAGAAACTTCCACTGGAGAACGTCGACTTTCATGTCGATGGCAATGTAACACATTCTGCTAGGGGGAATCTTTTCTGACAAATCGTAAGAGGCCGTGAAAATCAATCTCACAGGGCAAGCACACTTCTCAAGCAAGACTTGTCAATTTGGAAACTCTGCTCAACCTTAAGGGCCTGTTTGGTTGCTAGGGTACCCCGGGGTACCCTGGCATATCCCTAGCTCCAACCCTGCATTCTTGGGTTGGAACTATTTATATTGATCCTATAATTTATGGGATAATTACACCCATAACCCTGAGTAATTCCTCAATCTCAATCATAACCCTGCATAATCGCGAATTACATGAGAAACCCTGAGTAATACTTAACTCTTACATGACATAACCCTGTGTCAAGATCCGTTTGAGTTGCCCGCTATGTTTGATGGTTTCCGTTAAAAAATTACAAAATTACCCCTAATATCTATTCTAATTTGCAAAACATGCTAACACCTGCAGCTCCAACTACATCCCCTCTCCCCTGACTACAACCACCGCCCCCCGGAGCCCTCCCACCCCCCGCCGAGCCTTCTCCTCCCCCACTCGGAGCAAGCTGCAGCTCCTCCCTCTTCCTCGCAGCCGATCCTCTCCGATCAAGCTCTCGCAGCCCCCCCCCCTCCCTCGCCGATGAATCCTCCCCTGATCCACGGAGCAGCTCTCCTCCTCAAAGCCCCCTTCTCGCCCGAAGCACCTAGATTCATACCAAAGATGCCGCTTCGCTCTCCCAAAAGGGTGAAGAACTGAAATCCTTCAAGGATGACTTGTTGGCAACAGTCCGGAACATTCTCTCTCAAGATGCGCGCTTGGAAAGAAGCAACAGGTTGAGCAATTGGTTCAGAAATGTGAAGCAGAGGTTAGAATCATCCAGTAGGTTTTCCGACGCCATAATCATATCAGAATTTACAGAGGATCCGGGGAGAACTTCGTCAGAAGTTAGGACTTCCAGATGAGCGTTGCTTCCTACAGCTAATGGATGATGTTTGGGAGCCCCTGGAATTTGAAGAAATCGGAATTCCTCCTTTGAGCTTCGTAAGATAACGTAAAGTTGTAATCACTGCAAGATCCAGAGAGGTATATCAAGATTTCCACGTCAAGGAAGAGAACATAGTCTCTGTAGGATCGCTTACTCCCGAACAATCCTGGAAGCTCTTCTGTCTGCACGTCAACAATGAAGATATTTTGCATGATCCATCCATCGAGCCGTTGGCCAGAGCTGTAGCTAACAAATGCGGTGACTTACCTCTCGCTCGCAGCTCCTCCCTCTCCCTCGCCGCTGAATCCTCCCCTGCTCCCCGGAGCATCTCTCCTCCTCGAAGCCCCCCACTCGCAGCTCCTCCCCCCCCTGCACCGCTCCGAGCCCACCGCTCCGCCCCCAGCTCCTCATCGAGCTCCAGCGCCCAGCGACGAGCTTTGCCTCCCCCACCGATCCGAGTTTTTTTCCTTCCTTTTTTCTCACAGCCCGCTTCCTGATTAGTATTTTCTTTGTTTATTTCTAACCATTGGATTGAGGATGAGTTACATTAACTCATTTGTATGATTGAGTTAAGATATTGAATTAACGGAAGGTTATGAATGTAACACGGAGAGACTATTCAAGGTTTCACATGTAATTCGTGATTATGCAGGGTTATGATTGAGATTGAGGAATTACTCAGGGTTATGGGTGTAATTATCCCATAATTTATTAGGTATAATAGTTTTTAACCTTGTTCAAATACACTTATTAACATAAAAAATATACTATAATAATTAAAAAAATTAATATAATACATAATCAATGTCACATCACATCACAATTATCATTCCAACTATCCCTACCCTCCAAACAGCTACTATTCACAGGAGGATACCCCAACCCAACCCAGTAATCAAACAGACCCCTAGAAAGTGAAGGACATGTAAAGTGCGGCTATCCTCAGTTGCCAATGACAAATCATCAAGGGTTTGATCTTTTCGACCTCTGTCTGAAACTCACTAACAAACTATCCAACAAGAAAAAGTCCATTAACGGAAGGGGGACTCAGTATTTTGATGGATCATTTCTTTAGCCAGAAAAGACTATCTAAATACTTACTACATTTTCATCACCCCTGTAGTTTCTCCACGGGAGAGATGGCAGGGAATATCGTTCAGTAATAGCACGAGGAAGCATGCCTCCAAATGAAAACATCGGTATGATATACACGCTCATACCAGCATAGGCGAGCTCATTTCGATGTTACTTTTACCAATCTAGCCATCATAGGACAAGAAGCACTCCTATGACAACCAAATACCGTTCGAAGCTCCATAAGCGTGATCTTACAAGATTGTAACTGCCAATTCGCAGAGAGAGAGAGAGAGCTTATATATAAGATTATAAGAATACCATGATTCAGAATCAATGTAGTAACAAAAATGACAGTAAAATATCGACTGCAACAAGTGTAGAGAATAGGCATTAGACAAAACTAAAGGGGGAAAATTGTACAAAGAAATGAAATTGAGCGCTATGCACTGTGTCATGTCACAAGCATGAAGTTAGTACTACAGGGGTGGCATTTCTTGTAACCCCGGCAGAATCATACCTTCACAATCACAAGGGTCAGTGGTCTATGCACTTAGCATACAATGTAAATAAATACATGAGGATGCAAAACTTGGATTTCTAGAACTAGTGTGCTCGAGGGCATGGAATAAATTAGAACAAGGAGCCAGCGCTTACACGTCTAACCGAAGGACGGCTAAAGAATATAGGAGCCAGAAATGGGCGACCCTCCATGGAGATGTACAAGGGCTCCAGGGCGCGCAGTGGGTCACATTTGCTGACCAAGCAGGGCAGAATTGCATTACTGCTGGAGGGACTACTCAGATAAGAATGCTGAACATTGCACCCTCTTCCACCTTTTCCTTGAAGAATCGTCTGTCCACGCTAATCATTTTGCATCTATAGTTTCTGGATCTCCGAGCGCAGGTGGATGGACAGTATCAGTACTAACTGCTTCATGCAGCTGGGATGAATCGCCGGTAGGATTCACTTTTGCATCAGATGTATCGCTCACCTCAGACAACTCTCTCCCAGAAGTCCCAGTATCATAATTTGGCAGAGATGAAGATAAAGGTATGTCTAAAGCTTCCTCTTCAACGACACTGTGCTCTATATTTTCAAGTTCACCATTAAGGTTGGGGGTTCGATGCATGTCGGTAGTGTTAATATCACCAGATATCTCCCTCCATTCAACCCATTCAGGCGGCTTATCAAATTCGCTGGTCGATGTGAGATGGGACTCGTCAATTGGACCATTTATCAGAGCATCAAGTTTCGTTTTGATCATTGGTTCTGCTTCAGTGAGATTAGGGCCCGCTGTATCAGCTAGGGCATTATCTGAATTCGGTGAAGGAGAAAGGAGACTTATCGAGCGCTCACGCATAACTCGGTCCTCATCAAAGGCAAATAAATTGGAATTTGTAAAGAGGGAACTGCCAACAAAATTTACTCATTGGAGTTCCATACAAATGATTAACAATGATATGTTAAAGCTAAAAATCAACGAGGTACCTGTCTTGATCATCTCCTAGACGCAATGATGAGATGACAACTTCAGCAGAATCATCATCAAAGTAGTCCTGCAAACAAAAGAGAAGTCAATCAAAATCGGGATTCTCCCCCAAGGAGAGAGACCGTACTTGGTTAATGATGCCAAGTATTAAATGAAATTATAGACATGTAGGCTGGTAACAGTTGAATATAAGCAAAATTCTCCTGGCATGTTACGGCCAGAGGTGATTTAAGACTAATGACATCCACCAGAAGGTACTATTATGATATTATCGCCATCAAACTATGGATATTCAAACTACGATTAAGAGCAATATTAGTAGTATGTTCTATATGTAATAACCCTTGAATTTATATACTAAAATACAGGTATGATTGTGTAGCCATGGTGTAGTACACTAGTGGCTATCACAATGTTAATCAAGTAAATCTAAAATACAGGTATGATTATGTGCAGTCATTGATTGTGTGTCTATCAATGACTGCATATAATCATAGGAAGCCCCCGCCCAAAGGCAGATGGCGGCCAGGCGAAACTAAATCTAGAACAAATCCAAATCCCACTATAACACAAGGAAAAACAAGTGTAAGTATATCGCATTCAAAGAATATTGATATCAGCTAAAAAGGAACAGATTGCAGTCAAGCATTGAAACTACAATAATTACCTCATCATCTCGTTCAAGGGAATCATTAGTCTGCAAAAAACACAAAAAATAAGGGATCAGAGATTTAGCCAATGCTTGAAAAAAGAGTTGCTCCCTCATACGATAGATGTGTCTCCATGACAAAAAATGAAAAAAGAACAATTAAAAATCATGTTTTAAAAAACTAACCAGTAGCCTAATGCAATGCTGCAACCTATAATAAAGTGGAGACTCTATTCCTAACATTAAATCCAACAAAGGTTAAGAATACTCAAATGGAAAACTTTTTCTGAGCGCGCTGTCTCTCTCTCTCTCGTCTGGAGAATTTTTAATTAATCATACGACAGAAACAAAGTATAGTATGAATCTGCTTATGTCAATTGCAACATGCTTTGCTCTCTTCGGAAAGCCTAAGATAAATATTATTCGATCATGATGATGGCCTCATTTGTGATTGCCATCATAAGGGACTTAGCATTTAGCAATGAAACCTTCTAGATCCATACCATCACAAAGTCAACCATGTATTTCCATTATCAAACCAAGGTTGAGATCCCAATTTTCATATTGTAAAAGCATGAAGATAATATGGGAAAAATGAATAGCAGCGCTAGATGAAGATTTTATTAACATTGCTACTCATTTGGGAAAGTGACCCAAAAAATCAATATTTCTCTGTTCATTCTTCTTAATAAGTACAAATAGTACACGTATCTTTACATCAACCAAGATCCTCCCGCAAATTCTAGAAGGGCCAACTAAACTTGAACCCGGATACTAAAGGAACTCTACGATGGCTCTCCGGACAACTCATACAACCTAAATACAAGAATTATTCTTCTGAGTTATCATTGCTTCAATTACAATAGCGAGGCACTTCTCAAAAAAGTATGCAGCCTTTTGGTTTTTTACATCACCAAGGCCATTAGCATTATTTAGGAGATATGGAACGATTTATTACACGAACACCATCCCTTATCATTAAAATGCAGAGCCTGGTGTTCCATCGATTGAGTTATGACGGACTGTCCTAGATGGATACAAAGCTTATTATGTGATTTTTGGCGGATGAAAAAGCCATGTTATTATTAGCCTTCAACAGTAGATGGGTTAACACTCATGTCCAATAAAGAGTTTCAGCGCTTGCTTGTTTAAATGGTATCTATCCTTTACCTATTTTTTTTACCACATACAATTTATGATGAACTTAGCAATAAAGTTATTAAACCATCCTGTATGTAAAGGTGCCACAAAGGTGCATCTAAAGCTATGCAATCAGGACCGTACCCCAGCTATTAAATGAGATTAATATGGACACCCTAGCAAAGAATTTGAGCCACATACACAAAAATCCATTAACCTCCAAGCCTATTAACATACGTCCAAATGCCATTATCATTTATAATGACCAAGATCCCAAACTATACCTCTTCGTTATCATCGTTACTGTAGATACCATAACGGAAGGCCCGACTCAGATTGTTGGCCAATGCCGCAACATCATAATCTCGATCTCTTGGGTCTTCATCTTCTTCCTGTAATGCAGACGGGCGTCTGCACAAGCCAGGAAAATTCTTTGTAAATTACAAAAAAAACGTACAGCATATAAAGTATGATACAACTATCTCCACGTTTTCGAAAGACTAGATACATGACTTCCGTGAAGTCAAACCTTAAAAAAAGGTGCATCGTAAGATGGGAGAAATCTGTATTCTCTACATGAATGACATAAATTTGGTAAACCTTACAACTGTGTAAGTGTAAATGAAAAAAATGTCCGACAAGTACATACATGGCATCTTCAATGGCAGGTACACTCCAACATTGCTCAGTTTTAACCACAGAAATTGAACTAAACGAGATTAGTTGGAGGTACTTTAATGATACTTACGATGATCAGGTGGCTTGAATGTTATTATCAGATCATGTTTTAAAACTTTACTCAAATAGGTAAGGTATATCCTGGGTCTGAGTGTGATCAACTTTATAGTTTATATCCGTAAGTACACAAAGAATCCATGTCGATTGTTGTAGCTAAAGTATTGTCCTCTAATTGAAATCAATTTGTTTCCCACCAATACACAAACTTTCTCCTCTTTTTTGAATCTACATTTTCACACACTTGGAAAAGCGGTTCTAGGTGCATTTATGGCGTCCACATGAAAGGCATGAACAGAATGCTAGAGATGAAATATTTTAATGAATCTGAATGATTAAAGCAGTTATAAATGTAGTTTAACCAAAACTTTGCAACGAGTATTTCAAGTGTTCACCAACAGCAGAGACCTCGTGGAGCATGCAATGGCAAGATGCTGCCCCGCATGTGGAACAAGGTGGCGCCATGGTCCTCCTTAAATTTGTCATATTATATAAGTGAGTTCTCTCCTACACACTACACTCTCAAAATCACCAAAAAAAACACAAATGAGAAAGCTATATAGCATCTAAAGACCTATCCAACTGAAGTGTACGACAACAACAACGTATTTTCTCACATTAAGTAGGGTCGGCTACATGGATTCTTTGCCTCCATTGAGATCTATCTTGGGTCATTCCAGGGATTAGATCCAAAAAACTAACATCCCTTCGGATAGTCTCCTTCCAACAGTTCTTGGGCCTTCCTCACCCTCTTTTAGCCGGCTCAACATCCAAAAACTTGCATCTCCTAACTGGTGCATCAACCAGCTTCCTTTGCAAATGGCCAAACCACCTAAAAGCAAAAAGGAATGGACTCAAAGATGAACTTTAATGCAACCCAATGTTGATGTCAAAATAACTAGTCTTCCCTAACGGGATCCTTATACAAGATGAAGCCCTATCATATCATTTATGAGATTAATGTGTAGGATGTGAATCTATCTCTTCTCCAGAGTTCACAATATCTCCCGTGGGACAGAGTCATAAGCCTTCTCCAAATCAATAAAAAACATATGGAGATTCTTCCTTTTAGCTCTACCCAAGAAGTGTATCAAGAAATTATGAAAGTGTGGTGAATAGTAGAAGATATTAAATTAATAAGTAGTAGTACATTTTCTAATATTTGTAGTAATAGTGTATCTAGGAAGATCAAATAGGGGATCAAGTGGACTCAAGAACCTGATTGAATTGTGCATGTTATCAGCGAAAAAAGTAGGATGAAGGATGTTTTAAACACGGGACTGGGAATAAATATATGACCACATGAAATTCACAAGGATGCTTGGAAGATTTTTTTTGAAAGAAAAAAGGTCCCCCACCATATAGTTGTGTGCCCAAGGGATGCTTGGAAGATGTTGCCAAATGGCGGCGCATGTTGGTTCCCAAGATTACCCAGTGTTATTTGATAGATCAAGAAGTATTCTGATCTTTTAAACCAAATTTTTGTTCAGCATTAGAACATCCATGATAAAAAATCATAAGATATATCTTGGAATATTCTGATTTGGATACACATTAAAAAAACACAGTGATTCTTAGGTAAAATATTTTCTTACTGTCATGCATACCATATTTACACCGTCTTTGTAACACAAAAAAATGTGTGCAAAATAATGCAAGGCATTGTCTTGTTTTAATGTTATTTGTTAGTGGTAAGCATGCTTTACTATCTGGTCAAGCAACAACTTCTTGTCCACTAGGCACACAGGTCAATTGTTTGCCAAAGTTACAGCTGACCATCACCTTAAATCTCATGATTGCAAATGCAAATTGGGTATCAATTTAAACATCCACATTTTATTGCGAAAGAACTTCAGTGTGATAATGGAACCTCACAAACGCCTGATTCCAGACCTGAAGGTCCTGAACTCCTTTTTTTGTAGGAGAAAGTGGATATTGGTGTACATGGGTATTCTACTTGTTCTACATCATTCAAAATCATGTGCATCGTACTAGAATAATTCAAATAATATATCAAAAGCATGTACACTATTTGTAAGAGAAAACCATTGAAGAAGCATGGGTGGTATCTTCCCAACTTTGGTAAGGAACAGCTCCGTTGGTGAATGGTGACACATTAAACTGTTCAAAGTACATACCCGCAAGCCCAGTGGCTGACATTTTCTACTGCATTGCGTTTGGCCAGCACATTTGTGTGCCACTCAACCCACTCAGCATTACCCTGTGCATCAATCCAAAAATGCAAATTAATTTGTTCACTTCAAGCATTCTTCAAAAAGGACAAAAACATTGGTCATTTGGCCATTAAAAAAATATTCAGGCAGCATTGAGCTCCATGTTGACATAAAAAAATGAACATTGACTTTCATGAATTAGAATCAGTGATCCTTAAAATAGATATTTAAATTGACAAGTTAATGATTTAGAAACTCCTTCAAGGCTGCACAAAGGCCATCTTAAATACTACCTGCTCCAGCTGGACCTTTGATTGTCATCATGCAGATATTCAGCCACATAGTAAGCATGTTTATACCCAGTTCAACCATTAGGACAATGGATCTACACCACCAAAACAATTTTCTTAATTATTTAGCTACTTTTTATCTGAAAAACCATAATTTCATTTTCTGTATTTTTTTAAGGAAACTTATTAGAGATTAGTAGTCATACAGACATATTAATAAACACATATAACATAATAACGAGTTGCAGTATAACAATCACCCCTCCCAGATTTCCCAGTAACAAGCTGGGCACTAACTATGACGTGGTGTGGTCATGCGAAATTGGTCGGTGACTGTTAAGTCAGGGAGATGATTGTACAAGAGCCGCTGTGAGGATTGTTGCCTGCTTGTCAGTTTCTTCATGGCATGGTTGGGCCTGTCGTCAAAGCAAAAAGTAGAGCAGGCACAAAAGACCCCGGAAGAGTTTCTATGGTCTAGTTGAGAACCGGTTAACTAACATGAAGGAAGTCGGCTTAACAGCAAAAAGGCATAATTTTCCTATAAAGCAATGCCGGCATCCACTTCTACATGTGAAAGGAAGGCTCCTCTTACCTACCATCATCTGTGATCTGTCCAATATCTTGTCGTATGTTGGACTTGGCTTATATATTGTTGTTGTCTTCTTCAGCCCTATTTCACTATCCATATCCCCGTATACTTATTTCTTTAAAAACTGGATGACAGCGATATATAACTCTCCTACTATCTATTATCCTTTTCTTGCAGTTCAACCTTCCTAAAATTATCTAAAAAAACCCAAACTAGAAGCATTTTTTCTCAAACATATTAGTCTTTATATTTTGAATTATCATTGGCGAGAGATCTCTTGCAATAGAGAATAAGAAGGGATGCCATGTCATTGAAAAGCAAGGAAGTGGAGCTGCAAGGTGAGGTGAAGTTGTGAAGGTATGAGTCATAAGGGGGTGGGGGTGTTGAGGGTTTTGGCGACTTGTTCAGGATTGAAGACAAGATAGAAGAGTCAAAAGCCGAATTCAGCGAGTACTCAAAGAGTCAAAAATATATTCATTGGAATACCACTAGCAAGCATAGACTAGTCATCTGTGGAAAAGGTGTGAGAGAAAAAGCCAGGATGAGTACCAGATGGCATATAGTCCAATTGGTCTCAAGGTAGTTTAAAGAGGAAGGTAGTTGTAGACCCGTTCAACAATAGAAGGGTGTGAATAAATGCTTTCTTGGTTGTTGATAATTCACCAGCAAGCTCATTTTTACAGCATGTGATCTTGTTTGCAAATCCATCTCAGCTCATTCGATCGATCTCAGATTTTCCACCCTACATTAATGATCCCATCAATTATCGCACCATCGTGCCTTTCTAGAAGGGGGCTATACAAGCAGCTATTTACTAAGAAAGCAATCTCATATACTCCCTTGAAACACATCGAGTTTGATCTCTAGACTACATGGCTATGACCTTCTAGTACCTAGCTAAGCTCACTTGCATGCTCGCTCACATCCTTTCGGTAGAAGTCCTCCAAGTACCTCTCCGAATTTCACTAGGTTAACAAAACCTATATCTCGAGCACCTTCAAATGCAGACTTTGGTTGGTGGACCTTCATGTTTCCTCTTCCACGTCTATGCACTAGTCCTCAATCATGTGGGTTTAGCAGCAAGGGGTGGGCTAAGAAACAATGACCATTCCCAGACTCTGTAGTAACAAGTACATGAATATAGCAAATTTTCATTGTAAGGACGGCCCATCCTCAATATTATGATGTTTCTCTTCTAAAAAATACATTTTTTCTGCAACCAAACTGCACAGATAATGATGACAGGCTCGTGCTCTACACATTGTCAAAAGAGGCCACTGCTCCACCCATTCATCCTTCTTAAGATGACAACCAGAAAACAGCAGCTTGAAGTGTCCATCCATTGGTCTGTGTCAGACTAAATATGTCTAGTATAAGGAACTGAAAGAAGAGATTGTCAATATATTCTTAAGGTGAATTACACAGTGCAAGAAAGGTCATGATCATCCAATTGCTTTTGTATGCTCTTGTAACCAGTCTATTGTTGTAGAACGTACTCAAATTTCAAATTCCAACCTTAATGCTGGCACGCTAAACACTTCCCTTCAAGTTGAAACATAAATACTAGTGAAAGATAATGGAGATTAGTGAATCAAAGGGGGAGAGATAAGAATGTGAATAGCTTCACGATTTTGAGAAAAAATGATGAGATAAAATCCATAAAAATTGAGATGCGATCTATTCTTACTAGGGCTGTCAGAAAAATCTCAGGTTCGATATTCGCTCAGGTTCGATTCGATAAAAGTCCGATTCGAATTCGATTCGATCATAAACGAACCGAACCTTAACACAACATTGGGCTCGTTTACATAAACGAACCGAACCTTGAAATGGTAGGTTCGTTCAGGTTCGGTTCGTTAATAGTTCGATATAAATATAAATAAATAAATAAATAAATTATTATACATATATATATATAATATGAATTGGGAGTTGGGGTCTCGTATAAAGCTCACAAGTCACACATAACCCTTATATATATATTTGTGTTCAAATTTTAGAAACTAAATGATGTAATATGAAATTTTCCCCAAAAACCCTAAGGTCCCTATTCCCTAACATTCCAAATCCCACAGCCGCCTCTCCTCTTTTCTCTTCCCTTTCATCTATCCACCACCGACGCAACCCTCCTCCTACCTAGCGGCCGTCGCGCAGCCCTACTACTCCTCCAGGCGACCGTTGGTGCCGCATCCTGTCCTCCTCCTAGCAGCTGCTGCTCCCGCTCCCCCTCTCTACGTGGTTGCCGCACTTGCTCCCCCTCTCCAAGCGGCCACCGTGCAGCCCTACTCCACCTCCAGGCCACCGCCGGTGCTGCATCCCCTCCTCCAATCGGTCCTACTCCCGCTCCCCCTCTCCACACGTCGCCGCACCTGCTCCCCCTCTCCAAGTGACCGCCGCATAGCCCTACTCCACCTCCAGGAGATCGACGACACCGCATACCCTCCTCCTCCAACTGGCCCTGCTCCCACTCCCCCTCTCCACGCGGCCACTGCAGTCGTTGCTCCTGCTCCCCCTCTCCACGTGGCCGACGTAGCCGCTGCTGCCACTCCCCCTCTCCACGCGGCCGCTGCAGCCGCTACCTACCAACGACCAGCAACCGTCGCTCCTCCTCGCAAGCAACAACAACCCGTAGCGGCAAGACAACTTCTCAAGGTTTGCATTGAACTGCTGAATATGGCATCTTTTTCCCACTGCTGCATTTCTTAGTTAAATTTGTAAGATAGAACTGCAAGTTAGTAATTTTTCTTAATGATTTGTGCATATCTTATTAAAAGTATAAGCTTTAGTATTGCATTAAATTCTGAATGCTCCATTATTTGTTAAGAATTAGTATCTTATTTGGGAGGATTACTATCGTAAAATACATAAATTTTATTATTGTGTGGTATGTAAAATATTACATGTTAAAAATTATTAAATTTTGATCCATTGGTGATTATATTGTAGATACACCATCCCCCAATACTTTGTATATAATCGAACCTTTAACGAATCGAACCGAACCATCACGAACCTAGCGTGTGCCCATTCACTTTGTATATAATCGAACCTTTAACGAACCGAACCGAGCCTTCGCGAATCTCAACCGAATCGAACCGAACCTGAACATGATTTTAAGCTTATCGAACCGAGCCGAACCCGAACCTATATACCTAATAAACGAACCGAACCGGACCCAGGTAGGTTCGCTCAGGTTCGGTTCGTTTACACCCCTAATTCTTACAAACTCCTAATAGCTCCATTCTATAGAGAGGGTGGGATTACAAAACGATTTAGAAAAAAAATCCTAATTCAATATTAAAACGACTCTCAATTTAAATTATCCACCCTATAATTTTAGGACCTAAATATAATTTGTTTAAATAAAAAAAAACGGATCCAAGATTAAAAGGAAACACCATACCAGTGTTGTAAAAATCGGCCGACTAATCCGATTAGTCGGTCCGATTAAACGACTCGGCGGGGTAGCCGAGTCGACTTACCCAAATCGGGCAATAGTCGGACCTTGCCGATTAATCGGCCGATTACTCGGTGTAGGCGGGCGCTTACTCGGCCGACTTTTGCAACATGTAAATTCGGGTCCCATTTTTTTTAAACCGCGAGTTACATTTGGGAACTTACTGTCGCACAGTAAGTCCCCCATCGGTTCGAAACATCCCCACGCCTCTAGACCCCCCGCGCCCTAGACCCCTGCTCCCCGCCGCCGGTGCTCCTGCTCCCCGCTCGCGAGCTCCTGGCCGCCGCCGCTCCTCCAGCACCTCTTCGGTAGCCATCTCTCCACTCCTCTCTCGCCGTGCCACCTGAGAAGCTCCATCTCGCCCCTCGTCTCTCGCCGCACAGGACCTCAGGTTAGGTTTTTTTGTTTTCATTTTTTCATTATTTGTATTTTATTATATGATCATAGCATGCCATTCTTGATAGCTTATAATGTTATATTGTTATATTGCTATGCTAGATGTTTACATTATGTTGTATGTGGAATGGCTCATAATGTAATATTTTTTGTTAGCTCTTAATGGCTCATAATGTAACATTATGGTGATAGCTTAATGTTTACATTATGGTCGTTGTAGAAATGGCTCATTGTTATATTTTTTCATTATGTTGTATGCTAGATGTTTACATCTTGTTATATTGTTATATTGCTAAACATGTCCAATTATATTTTTGTTAGGTTGTATGAAATTATAATTATGTTGTATGTTTGGGGTTTGTTCTAGTATTATGTTGTTTGCAAATATTTGTGTTGTATGCAAATATTTAGGTTGTATGCAAACAAACTATGATTATGTTGTATGCTTAGTGGTTATTGTATTGTATAATGTATATCATGCCACTGATTTTTTTTATATTATAATTCATCATTTTTTTATTATGTAGATGGCTACACCACCAACGAACGTCGCTTCCGATAGCGACTCGTCTTTTTATGTGCCACCGGGATCAACTGATCATGCATGGCAATACGGCTACCTTGCGAGCCGTACGGATCCAAATACGGTCACTTGCAGATTGTGCAAGAAGATTGTGAAGGGTGGTGTGTATAGGTTCAAGCAACATCTAGCACACCGAAAAGGGAACGTTGCTGCATGTCCCAAGGTTGATTAGGAAACGAAGAACAAGATGATTGCATACCTTGATGATGTTGCCAGGAAGAACAAGATTTGCAACCACTTTTCTCACTCTTGAAAGCCTAAATGAAAAGAAAGACAAGCTGAGATTGATGTTTTCCTCAGAAGAGTGGAGAAACTGCAAGTGGTATAAGACCAAGAAGGGAGAAGCTACGAGTTCCATTGTTTTCAGCCCTACATTCTGGAACCATACAACACATGCTATCAGAGTTTTCACTCCACTGGTTCGTTTATTACGTGTGGTTGATGCAGATCGACGCCCATCCATGGGCTTTGTCTACGGAGGGCTTGAAGAAGCCAAGCGAGAAATAATTGCAGTATTCAATGGTGTGGAGTCATCTTATAATTTTTTTGTGGATGCTATTATCTCCAAGACCAAAGGGAGACTTGATACTCCATTGCATCTAGCAGCATATTACTTGAACCCATTTTACTTATACACCGAGTCTCATGGTGATCCAGATGTGGTGAGGAGAGGGTTTAAGGAATGCATGGAAAAAATTTATCCAGATTTGGATATACAAGATGCAATTACTAGGAACGAGCTTCCGACATATAGACTTGGTCGTGGAGATTTTGGGAAGCCTTTAGCTGTGAGACAGAGGATGATAAATGATGGCAATTTTGATCCAGGTATCTTAGTCATTTGTTTCCTATTAATGTTAATCACTTATTTTATTATGTTGACCATTTCTCTATTCTAATAGCTAATTGGTGGCATAATCATGGAGATGACACACCTCATTTGAAAGCTATGGCTATCAAAATCTTGAACTTGACGTCTTCATCATCGGGATGTGAGCGTAACTGGAGTACATTTGACTCGGTAAAGACTCCACTCCACCCACCCAATTCGATTAGTAATAGTAAAATTTAAATGAGTAATTGATATAAAGTTAAATTTTTTGATCTTCAGATCCATACCAAGAAGAGAAACAGGTTGGAGACGAAGAAGCTGAACGATCTTGTATATGTGCGTTTCAATTCCAACCTGCAGGATCGCCGAGCTGAGAAAGAGAGAGATCCTCTGTCATCTCGTGATCGTGCACACATGGTAGAATGGACCGGGGATGTTGATGCTCATGATGAGGAGGTTTTTCCAGGTTCCGGACTGACATGGGGTGTTGTAGCACATGCTAGTGGCGCCGAAGAGAATTTGGAACCAAGAAGGAGCCAACGAGGTGAGCGTGGGAAGGGAGCTTCATCATCAAGCTCCAATGCTACGCCGATGAATGAGGAGGAGGAGCTACATCTTGAGGATATAGAAGAAGAAGATGATGACGATGAAGAAGAAGAAGGCGATGATGAAGAAGAAGAGCTGGACTTGGATGACGATATTGAGGATTGAACCCAATGGCTTGGGATACTTGTCTTACTTTCAGTTAAATTATTTTTTGAGCATGTTGTAATTGTCTTTTATTTTTGAACATTTGCTTGTACTATGTGCCAAACATTTTTTTCTTAACTTGCTTCTTTTTTCAATCTCTTGCTATTTTTTTATGCTCTTAAAAATATTAAAACTGCTAAATATATGAATATAAATGAGAGTATATGCTATAAAAATTGATTTATATATTTAAAATAATAAAAAAATTCCAAACCGACTATTGTTCGACTAAATCCGATTACTCTCCCGACTGCCGATTAATCCTTAGTCAGTGACCCTGCCGACCGAGTACCGACTGCCGACTTCTGCAACCTTGCACCATACCTAATATATAAAATACCTCATCCGTTAATATACCAAATATCCTTCATGAGTAAGCCTTGGTAATCATGTTTGTCAATTGATCAGCAAATAAACACAGTGTTGTCAGTTCATACCAGAGTGGGAAGATTCTTAGTACAAGAGCATACATGTTTTGATGATAACAAAACATGTGTGTAAAGCTTATAGCAAGGTCAATAATAGGAAAGCTATTGGAGCAGGAAGAAGCTCAAGCTGAGGAGCTCAAGCTTAAGTGCAGATAGTGCTAAGAAGCTCAAAGGAGTTTGAAGCTAAGGAACTTCAACTCAACCTAAAGAAAGGATGCCAAGATCAAGAAGAAGACGAAGACTTTTCTTTTATTGAGTTTTGCATTCTGTGATGAACCACACATGCTGCATTCTAGCCATTTGACTTTCAAGTCAAAGTGTCAAGCTAATCGATTAAACCATTATAACATGATCGATCAACATTGTTTCCTGATCGATCATTTTTTGAATTCTAACGACTATATTTTGATCAATTGGTTCTAATCTCTGATCTATAATCCTTTGATTATGAATGATTATCTAAATCCACATGATCTATCATTTGATTCTAATCGATCACATGTTATATCCCGATCGATCATATTCCATTTCAGGAAGATTTTTGAAGACAATTTCATTCTTGATTTGTTCAAACACTACTTTTTGAAAGCCAACGGCTATGGGGGACTCTGGCCCTATAAATAGGACCCCGTGGGCCGTACCTCATTCTACAACATACAACAAGAGCAACAAGTTCTCTTCTCTCTACTTTCCACTTTGTATTCTTTGAGAAAGATCGAAGAACTATTTTCTACTCCGTTCTCCATGCCAACAGCTCTCGTATTCCACACTCAATTCTTACAAGTATTAATGGCACTCATTTGTATGGCAAGTACAAACAGAAATTATTGATTACTTACAGAATGGATGGAGACAAACATATTGTTCCTCTTGCATTCGAAATTGTTGATGAGGAATCCGATCCTGTATGTAAGTAGTTTCTTTCGTTGCTACGTATCGGAGTAATTTGTGTACGTGCATGGCCAATTTTTAGCATTTCTCACCGCCATCCTAGTATAAAATCGAAAATAATTGACATCGATGTTGATTTATTAAGAGCCTTTCGCATACTAGTGTTTTTGTTCAATGCATGTTGTAAGCATTCAACAATGTTTTTAAGAATGGGTCTATGAAAATCTTGGTATAGGTTGCCTATTTCAAACGACTAGTAAGAAGTTAGCGTATTTCATGAGAAAATTACAGTAGTGGAACCCAAACGCAAGTAGATGGTTTTCAACCCATGATTGTCGCAGGGAGCAATGAACTTTAGCATATGACAGTGGATATAGATTTGGACAAAGGACTACAAATCTAAGTGAAAGTTACAATGTGATTTTTAAGGGATGCACGATTTTTGTCGATTGTTGCACTAATCAAGAAGACCTTTTATAATTGTGCTTTATACTTTAACGAGCGAGCATATGAGGTTATTGTTGCCCTCGTTGCTGGCAAAAAAACACGCATTTCATCGCAACAGAGTTGCACTGGTGGAATGCAGCTGCAAATGGACACATAGTAACCCACATACAAAGGCAATCGGATATATTATTTGAGGTCTTGAGAGGCGTTCGGCGTACGAAGTATGGGATTTGAGGTCACATGTGGTACACGGTGAACTTGGGATAACAAACATGTACATGTAATAAATGGCAAAGTTTTCGCATCTCATGTTCTCATGCTATCGTTGTCTTTTCGCAATGTCGATCAGAGGTTGACACTTATGTTGGTGAATGATACACATGAGAGAAGCAATTAAAGGTTTACGAAGGGAGGTTTTTTCCAATTGGTGACCGAGATACGTAGCCCCAATTAGAGTATCCTGAGTTGCATCCTGATAAATTACGTAATCAAGGATCACCCACAGCCAACCAGAATTCATAATGAAATGAATGTTAAGGATGTCATGCGACAGAATACATGTTCATTGTGGGGTGCATTTGGTCATATAAACCGTGATTATCCTAATAAAAACACACATGCTTCTCAAGCATCCACGTTTAATTTACAACCCTCCGAAAGGAATAAAAATAAGCGTGGCACGTGTAGAGGTGAATGTCATAACAAACGAAAATGTCCCATTTTGAGTAAACTTTCTTTCCTTTTTGCACCTTATGTTGATAATAGTTTTACTTTCGTTTGAAACCATTTTTACTACTTTTTACTTTGATCATGTTGATATCAGATGGATCAAGGACCTCTTGATCCATCAGTTAACTCAACAGGAGTGACATCGTTCGCGTCGTGTTTAGGTGAGCGATGTAAGCCATTTAATAATTTCCTATCACTAATTATATTTCCTAATATATCTTCTCTTTCAAATTACAGGCATCATCATGGTTGCATTGTCGATGACGTGAAACATATGTGTGACGCATCACTTTGGATGACCACCAACTTCCTTACATAGCTCAGGCTGGATTTGGAAGCATTACAGAATTAGAATTTATTACGCTACATTGGCATTTTATTACAACCTTGGTGGAGCGATGGAGGCTTGAGACCATACCACGACACTTTCGACATGCAATCACCTGAGCAGGTAAAAAAGTCGTGACACGTTCATTCAAGTTTCTTCAAATAACTGTCATTAAATTACATATCGTTTTTCCATGTAGGAGATGTAGATGTCATATGATGATGATGTACTTGTACATCTACTTGAATAGTCTAGAGGGGCAGGCCATTTGGAGGGCACAGGTGCCATTGATTTACTTCCACATCGTGGAATACTATTTTTCGTACCGTGTTCTTCATCAGTTTGGCGACCATCGGAATATTCCAACATCGTACTATACCTTCGAGGACCTCCACGCATCGACTTGAAGGGAAAAGTACATATTGATTAGAGGTCCTGAGTCCTGACATTGGTTGTAGATAAGTGAGCGGGATGATCGGGTGGATAGAGTTGTTACCTTCGATCAATCCATGAGATTATTTTGACTCCATGCTATATAGATTGGTACAGAATGATTACGAGGAGATTTATGAGTCGGTTGCTTGTTGCTTTGGCAAGCAACGCAAGAATAACCACTAAATATTATGTTACATGTACATTTAATGTGTGTATTATTTTTTATATAGATATCCATGTGGGATCGCACATATGATACCAGACTCCAGGAGTGTCGGGAGATTACAGTCTAAGGTAAGGTGGAAATGGAGCAATGGTTGGCATTCCAATTTGAAGATGTGATGATGATGCACGAGGAGCATGCTGACGAAGCTTCGACAGAGGCTAGACGAGAAAGGGCTAAAGGGAGAGGAAGAGACATAGCGCGTGATCCATCTATCGTACTAATAGTAGAGGAGGAACCGCATGTTGCAGAAATGGAATGGGTTCCATCCTCGAATTTGGATATAAAGCTACCCGATTATGTCATGGAGACCCAGTTCGTCACACCAGCTATCGAGCCACCGAGTGAAGATATGCCAACACCGCAGACACCGATGAGGATGGACATAGACGTAAGGGGTACTCAACCCACTTACTGCATGCTTACACTGCCAAAGATGCTAACCTTCGAGGACGCCTATGCAGGACCCTCCCAAATAACAATGATTGATGAGGGCAGTCATTTACTACCTTTTGATCCATAAAGTACAATGGAGATATATCAACGAAGATGAAGGTAATAAAATTAACAATTGTATTTCTATTTTATGGGTGTTGTAAAGTTACATGTGATGCTATTCATAGACATCTTTTGTAAATTCGACATTGTTAATGAAATTATAATGTTTCTTGAATGTTTGGAGTCAATCATGTGTACATTTTGTGGATTCCAATTTCATTGTGGATGAGATTTCAACAAACCACTGTATTTATTTCGAGGAGATGAAGATCTATTATGTATGGACGCAATGGAACCTAGAAATGACACAATTCCAGGAAGTTTCTTCTAGTAGAAACCTCCAGCGGTTGCATCACTTCCAAGAAGTTTTAGGTTATATCGCATGTACAAGGTGCGCCTTCTATGAAGTTTTTCATTTCCAGAAAGTTTTTGGTAAATCGCATATCAAGTATGCAATATGGAAAGAAAAGCGGCCGATGGCCATCTCCGCCGATGAAATGGATCCAACATCATAGGGCAATCCATCAGCACCAAGGTGACCTCGGGGTACGACCCTGACCGCGTTCCATCAGCCAATATCTGAACCACTGTACCCGGAAGCCTCAGCGACAGGCCCAAGCAAGCCACCGAGCAAGATAAGAACGGTACACCCCGTACATGCGCCACCCACCAGACCGAGCGATCGACAACCCCATCTGTGAATCTAGGAAGATCTCCATATTAAGTCGTTCAAGCTGCTTGACGAGAGGAGGTGATATTTTGGTGCTCCGACATGCCCCTAACACAGCATCTTCGCTCTCCCAACTCCACCACACCTCATGTGAATGCACCGCCAAACCGAAGAGAAAGCTCTGCCCACACTGCTACCACCGAATAGTCGGTTGCTTCTCTCTTTCCATCTTAAGGTGTGCTTCCTTGATCCTTCGCCACCGCCGCTAGGGGAGCTCGATGGCGGTGACGGCTACCATTCGACCTAGGAGGCGGAGGCGCTGATCCACTTTCCCTCCAGGAAACGGGTTGCGTCAATTCCCATTCCGCGCGGGTACCCGGTCAGCTTCATTGGACTTTTGAGATTGTATCTTCCGGGGCGGCAGGCCAGGAGTTTCCCAAGGCGTCAAGTGGGATTTCTTAGAAGTTTGACGAGCGGGATTCTTCAGCACAGACGCTTGTGCATCCTTGGAAGGTGACAAAGGAGCAGCCGCTAAGGTCACCTGCTTTTCGAGCGTGTGGTCTGGAGTCTCGCGAGCGGATCTCAGATGCGGGGTGTTTCTTCCACAGTCACGGGCCCGCGGGTCTGATTTTGACCCCGGTTATTGGTCACGGACCACTCTGTCTCGTGGGATCCGTTGAATCAGCAGCTTGTTCGGAACCACCTTTGGGGGTGCCAAGTGGTGTTGCCTCTCTGCCCACAGGTGCTTCTTAGGGTGGGTGGGGGCTCTCGCCTACGGGTGTTTCCCCTGCTCTCTACGGCCTGGAGTTGGATCCCCTCGCGGTGCTTGTCCAGGAGCAGGGTAAGGACCCGACAGGTCAGGGGACCTTCACACCGATTGTGCACGCGGAGGACTCAGGTGAAGCTAGTGGTGTTAATGGGAACAAGAGGACTTGCAAGAGATATAAGAGGAGACAACGCTCGCGGAGGCAGTGGGTTGACCCTCCTGTTTCAAAACGTAAAGCTCATGTGGCAGCTTTTGCGGGAGTGGTCCGCCTTTGGGGCAATACCAATGTTCCCAAATGAGGATCTTGTCTTGGTATGCGAGAGGTCAGGGTGACCCTGAAAATAGGAAGATACTGGGCATGAGGTTCATAGAGTGGGGTTGTGACATTGTACTCTTACAAGAAACGAAGCTTGATTCGATCGTCGTTACTGTCTATCGCTCTTTTAATGCAGGATCGCTCGATGGATTTAGGGTGATTAATGCGCTTGGCTCTGCGAATGGAATGCTTGTATCGTGGAAAGACTTCGGGTTTGTGCTAAGGGTGGAGGTGAGAGGCACCCATGTTCTCACGATGATGTTGGAGAGCCTTCGTTCTGGCTCTGTGCTCGTTGTCTCTTGTGTCTATCGGCCATACCGACCAGCCTCGAGACAACAGTTATGGGCGGACTTGCGTGATGTTAGAAATTTATTCTCCGGTACCGCATGATTAATTGGTGGCGATTTCAATGTTACCCTCTTCTCCTATGATCGGTCAGGTTTGCGTGGCGGTCAGGATCTGGGGTCGACAGATTTTGTGGAGTTGGTGGATCATTTGGAGCTCGAGGTGGTGGACGTCGCGGATGTGAAGTATACTTGGAGGAGTTATGGCTCTCGCTCGCGCATCGACCGCTTCTTGGCCTCTGTTGAGCTCATGCAGTTGTTCCTCCTATCGTTTGTTGCGAGTACGACGCGGACTTGATCGGATCATACTCCTTTGCTTTGGGAATCTGGGGAGCTCTCACCCCCCAGAGGTTTCTTTAGGTACAAAAAGGCGTGGCTTTTGGAGGACTCGTTCAGAGAGCTGGTCTTATCCCATTGTTCCTCTGTGGTGGTGCTGGGCTCCGCTGCATCAAGATTTGTTCAGAAGCTCACTTCCTTGCGAGGTAGGCTCTGTGCGTTTAAGGAGTCTAAGGAGGCGTGGTGCACAGTTAGGTTGGTAGCAAAGGAGGAGTTTGCTAACCTTGATAGAGTGGAGGATGATAGGGCGCTAAGTATTGACGAACTAACTCAAAGAGCGAAGGCTCAGAAGAAGGTTGTTGTGGAAGATAGGAAACGCCTTGCGGAGTGGAAGCAAAGGTCCAGGCAAAACTGGCTCAAGGAGGGAGATGCCAATACTGCTTTCTTCCACAGAATTGCTAACGGAAGGCGACTTCACAATACTATCCGATCGGTGATTGTGGTGGGTGCCAGGGTGGATGGCGATAGAGAGATGGGCAGGGCGATAGTAGATCATTTCCATGCTTTCGCGACGAAAGGTTTCAGTAGGTGGTGGAGATGGACTGGTCTGAGTGCTACACAGCTTTCAGAGGCTCACGCTTCGAGCTTTGTTTAGACAATCACCACGAAGGAATTGAAGGCAGTTGTCTGGAGTCTGAACGTGGAGGGGGCGTCTGGCCCGGATGGGTTCCCAGTTTCCTTTTATAGGGATTTTTGCGATTTTGTTGCCTCAGAGGTATTGCAGGTGATCGAGGAAGTTTGTCAGCGCCACGCAGGTTTCGAGAAAATGAACAAGGCTACCATTTTTCTCCTCCCTAAGCACGGTGCTTCCGAACGTATCGAGGACTTCAGGTCGATTGCGCTTTCCAATGCCTTATATTTGATTGGAGTGAAGGTCTTTGCTATCACGTCGAGCAGAGTGCTGGAACACATTATCTCTCCTTTGCAGGTAGCTTTTAACCCTGGTAGTCAGATTGGGGACTACTTGGTTATGGCATCAGAGATCATCTCTGATTGGAAGAGGCGAAGGATGAAGGTGTTACTTTGGAAGGTCGATTTTGCTAAGGCCTATGATACGCTGGACTGGTGATTTCCGTGGGAGGCTTTGCATAGAAGGGGTTTTCCGGACCTCTGCATTTCTTGGATGAAGTGTTGTGTAACTACTACGTCGTTGACGGTTCTTGTGAATGGCCATCCAGAGGGTGACTTCTTTCAGCCACAGAGGGGGGTCATGCAGGGTAGTCCTTTGGCCCTTTAGTTGTTTGTCATCGTCGTCGATGTGCTTGCTTGTTTGGTCGACCAGGTTCAGAACTGCGGGATCACGTCTGGTTTGTCAAGAGATGGGTTAGTTATACCTCTTCTTCAATATGCGGACGACACCATCTTCTTGATTGAGGGAGGCAGGGAGGAGGCCAATGGCATGGTGGTCATCCTTGAGCTCTTTGGTGAGATGTCGGGTCTAGTACATAATCAGGGAAAGTCTATTGTGGTTCCTTTTGCTCTTTCTGAGGATGAGGCGTGCTTTTGTAGCGCCGAGCAGGGTACGGAGTGCGGCGTGCTTGCTATCTATTACTTGGGAAACCGCTGACGATGGGCAGAGTCAAAATGGCGGACTGGTTACTTGTTGTTGAGAAGCTAGAGAATAAGTTGTCGGGTTGGAAGTCCTCGATTCTATCCAAGGGGGGTCGCCTCGTTATCTTGAAGGCGGTCCCCTCCGCAATCCTGATATTCTTCATGTCTACCTGCATCTTGCTTGTTGGGATTCGTGGGTGCCTTGAGAGACTGATGAGGAGATTTTTATGGAACAAGAGTGATCAGGAGGCTAGTGGGATGCACCTAGTTGACTAGGATACGGTCACTCTGCCCAAGGCGAAGGGTGGTCTTGGAATTAGACGTATTGACGCCATGAATGAGGACTTGTTGTTGAAGTGGGTCAGGAGACTGTGGGAGAGCGGGGATGATATTTGATGTGCTCTAGTGTGTCGAATCTACCGCTTCACTAGCGCGTCGACGACGAGAATTGCTAGAGGATTCATGCCCTCACCTTTCTGGAAAGGAATTCAGTCTGTTCTCCCACATTTTCATGAGCCTTTTAGACATGTGTTAGGATGGAGAGTACTTTGCATTTTGGACGGATGATTGGACGGGTGGTGGGTCGCTAGAGGCGCTACCCTCGCCTTTACGTTTTGGCTGCAGACTGTGAGGCAAGTGTTGCTAGCTGCTGGTGTGATGGAAACTGAATGCCACTTTTTGGCGCTAACTTTTCAGACCACCGTTTGGAGGAGTTCCTCCTTTTGATCGACTCCCTTGCAATCTATGGAGGCCCTGCGGAGGGTCCGGACCATTGGGTTTGGAGGGGTAGCTCTTTCTCGGTCAGGAAGGCGTATGGGGCGATCCGCAGACCGTCTCCTGCGTGCACTGTTGATCTGATTGAGGACTGCAACTTTATCAGGAAGATAGGCTTCTGCCTTTGGCTTTTTAGACGAAAGCATTTGATGACGAGAGATCGATGTGTCAGATTCTTCGGGTCGGTTTCTGACAGATGTCCTTTTTGTGAGAATGGAGTTGAATCAGTGGACCATCTTTTTTTCACTTGCTCGTGTACGACGGTGTTGTGGGAGGACATCGGCATGGACTGGATTTGTATGAGGTCCTTCGACTCTTTCAGGGGCTCGATACGGATGGCTAGGCAGCATTTGAGGAGGGAGTTGCTTAGCCCTGTGGCTTTGCTATGGTCTATTTGGTTGGATAGGAATGCAATGCTATTCTCGGGTCAAAGATTTTACAAGGAAAATGTTTGTATCCAGTATGCAAGATTTGTTGAGGTGTGGCTATCTGTGTGATTGTATGGGTCGCTTTTCTTATTTATCTTTTTAATATAATTTTGGGGCGGACACCAATGCGTGTTTCCCCCTTTTTGGCTCAAAAAAAGTATGCAGTATGGAAGAAACTTCCTGGAATTGCATCACTTCCAGAAGCTCCCTATTATATCGCATCATGGGTATACAACAACAAAGCCTTTTCCCACAATTAAGTAGGGTCGGCTACATGGATTCTTCGCCTCCATTCAGAACTATCTTGGTCCAATCCCGGACTTATATCCACAAAACTAAGATCCCTTCGTATGGTCTCTTTCCAACACTTCTTAGGTCATCCTCGCCCTCTCTTAGCCGACTCAACATCCCAATACTCGCATCTCCTAACTGGTGCATCAGTTGATCTTCTTTGCAAATGTTCAAACCATCTTAAGCAGTTTTCTCGCATCTTATCCTCGATCGGAGCTACGCCAACTTTCTTTCTGATGGCATCATTCTGAATCCGATCTTTACGTGTGTGTCTACACATCCACTTTAGCATTTTCATTTCTGCTACATTCATTCTCTGCACATGTCTATGGTTCACATGCCAACATTCAGATCCATAAAGCATAGCAGGTCTCACGGCTGCTTTGTAGAACTTTCCTTTAATCTTTAAAGGAATTTTCTTATCACAGAGAACAGCAGAGACTCCTCTCCACTTTAGCCAGTCTGCATTTATTCTATTAGTAACATCTCCATCAATTTCCCCATCATGTTGCAGAATAGATCCCAGATATCTAAAGGAATCTCTCTATTGAATGTTATCGTCACCAATCTTCACCTCGATTCCTTCACCATTGCTTCCATCAAAGGTGCACTCCATATATTCCGTCTTGGCCCTACTTATACGAAATCCTTTAGTCTCCAACTCATGTCTCCAGACCTCAAGCTTCTCATTTACTCCATCTCTAGTCTCGTCAATTAACACAATATCATCAGCAAATAACATACACCAAGGTGACTCATCCTGAATGTGACTGATCAACTCGTCCATAATCAAAGTAAAAAGAAATGGACTCAAAGCAGAACCTTGATGTAAACCAATGTTGATGTCAAAATATCCAGTCTTCCCAGATGGGGTCCTTACACAAGATAAAGCCCTGTCATACATGTCCTCTATGAGGTTAATGTATAGGACAGGTATTTGTCTCTTCTCCAACACTCTCCACAATATCTCTCGTAGGACCGAATCATAAGCCTTCTCCAGATCAATAAAGATCATGTGGAGGTTCTTCCTTTTAGTATCGCATCATGGGTATGCGATACTAAAATCGTATTCTTAAGATGCGCTACACATGTAGTACCCAGGTTAAAAAAACATTCGATTGTGTCGCATCTTTAGAATGCGACACTGCTACATTACACATGTAAAAAAACATATTGTAGTACAAAGTGAGTTTTGCAATCCCAAGGTACTACTTAGGAATTTTCCTCGAACGTGCTAAGGGAGAAATTTAGTACAAGTAGCACATCAGGAAAATTGAATAGAGGTAACCCAAAACTCTCTCATCCTACTAGAGGGGATAGGAGATCATCTGCCGCTTAAATTGTCTACCACACGTTATCAAATTGTATTATGTGGCATAATATAACAGAAACTACCAACCAATCATACTTGTTGGAGTGAACAGCAAGAGATGGTGTATCTGATGAGGACGTAGAGGTTGAGGTAGTGGTTGTTTCTACAATCTCAGCTACAATATCAGGATCTATAGCAAGCACTACAGGCATGGAAGGAAATATCGGGATATATCGGTGATATATCGCCCATATATCGATATCGACATGGGATCGACATGGGTATCGATATGGCGATATATCCGATATCCAGGCATTCTCTTCACAAAAGCTCGTCGATATGGGTGATATTTCGGCGATATATCGTCGAAATATCGTATTGATACGATATCGAAACGATATAGATATCGATACGACCTTCCATGACTACAGGGAAATGTCTATGTCGTACACTAGACCTTAGCTCAACCCATAGAGCTAGTGGTGCCAGGTTGCTTGATGATTGGACCTACGATCCAATATCTCTATAGCGACTTCTCCCATATCCTCTTCGAAACACGCTTTTACCTCGTCCAAAAACAACAATGAGAGCAGTAACTGGGACTATGGCACCACAGGATGTTAAGCGCAATCGAGGCTACCAAGCTTGACGTAAACCTACTCGAGAGTGGGTAGTTTGTCGTACATCATCACATGATCCTGAACTGAGTCATAGGCAAGGCCCTAAATGTCGGCTTCGGTCACCATTTCGGTATCGACCAAAACAGAATTTCGGTGGAATTTCGATCATTTCGGTCATTTTTTGTACTAGGACCCCCATATTTCGGTCATTTCGGTCATTTCAGTCGAATTTCGATTTCGATTGGATATCGATATTCGACAAAAATTCGACCGAATTTCGCTGAAATTTGAGGCCATGGTCATAGGTAATACTCAGCCCATCTATGAATATCATAACCATCAACCTTTCAAGTTGCCTTCTGCAGCTCACGCATGCATATTGTTCTCAGAGAAGGGTACTCCTCACTCAATGCCATCAATTGCGAGCCATAATGTGCAAGGGGCTTTCCATCTTATTTGAGATGCATCAACTAATAAAATGTCGAGAATGAATTACTCATATTCTTATCCTGAGAATTTAATACCATTATATTTTTCCAAATCTCCTACATTGTATCAACGTAGATCACCTCATCTGCAATCTGAGAAATGACACTTGCGGACAACTACTCGCACAATGACTATGTCTCTATCCAATATAGCATATCTACTTGTCTTCTCTTTCATTTACGGCTACAAGTGTTGAGAATAATGAAGGGATCTATCGAAATGTCCGATTACACACATCTCTTATTTCTAGTCCCACACTGCCTAATGCTGGAGTTTAGGAGTGTTGGAAGAACCGTCTAAAGAGGCCCATACCTCTTATAATCATTGAGAAAGATAACATCGAGATCCGACCACACATGATCTTCTTGAAAATGGTAGATCCTCTGAAAGCACCCCGAACCACATAAATCTTGTTTTATTCTCTTTTTTATTCAATATGCATATTTTAAAACTCCGAAAGGTATCAAGGCAAGTTGATTACAGTGTTCCACAAATTCCAAATTCATGTCTAATTCAATTTTTTTTCAGTTCACAAATTACTTGCAGATATTAGATAGTGTGTGATGCATGAACTCAACCCAAGAGGGACGACACAAGACTTCGAAGATGAGCACGATGACAACGCCCTCTGAAAGTGGACAAACAGATATGTTACAACGATGAGGCAATGCATAAGCAATGATAACAAGCAAAACATTAAACCCTATGTGTATCCCACATGAAGGCGGATGGGCTTCAGGATAGAACAAGTCGCATGCATTAGCTGGGCAAGGGAAACCCAAGAAAGTTCAACAGCACTATCCTAGCCTTTATGGCAACGAAGCCCTTGTCAAAGCTCGTGATCGCATCCACAATACATCATCACCCACAGAAGAAAAAACATTTCTAAGTAAGCCACCCCTAACTCCTCCAGATCCAACTTCCTCAACAACAGCAACACTAACATCACGGAACATACGCCAAACTTCCTTTCCCGAAAGGTTAAAAACATTCGCAATGCCTTTTTAAACCTTCGACAACATGACTCATGCCTCCCCTACCATGTCAAACCCCAAGAAGGTTCTGCATGTCAACATATAGAACATCTTACCTATGGTCGCTCTACCAAGGTGACTCCGACCACCATGTACTCCCTGGTAACATAACTTTGGATGTGTCTCTTAGTGGTGGTTGACTCATGCAAAGCATGGCCTCAAATTTCAGCGAAATTCGATCGAATTTCTGTCGAATATTGATATCTTGTCGAAATCGAAATCCAACTGAAATGACCGAAATATGAGGGTCCTAGTACAAAAGATGATCGAAATGACCGGATTTCGATCTAATTTCGACCGAAATTCCGTTTCGGTCGGTCACCGAAATGGTGATCGAAACCGACATTTAGGGCCTTGATGCAAAGTAGACATTGGACGAGGTCCCAACAATGTTGTGTCCAATGCCCGAAGTCCCTGCAACAAAAGTATGTACCCTTGCATATACTTCCAGCACCCCTCCCTCTCTTAATCCCTTTCTTCATTCCGTCTAAGTCCACAAGAAGCTCACAATCAAAACAACCTTGATTAGTCACCAATGAATAAGTTGCAGCTACCACGATATAGAATAAGATCACTTACTTCATGGAGGAGGATACAAGGACATAATAAAGGTTGCAAAAGTAAGTCCATGCACATTTGCAAGGGTCACTAAATAAAGTGCAAACAATAATCGTACTGGTCGGAATTACTCGGTTACATAGTTTATATCTGAAATATAAAAATTATTTTTAACACATTATACTTGTAGTAATCATTAAATTTCAATGTTTGCATGTCACACTTCTAATTTATTTTTAAGAGTAGGAAATTTTCAATAGATCAATCATCAAACCATCACCTTCACCATCAGTTGTATACTCGGCAGGACTATCGGACTGAATATTCGCCAAAGTTATTATATTTGATTACCAACCGTTCCCTTCCTACGAAACGCATAGTCGGCCTAGTCGTCCCACTGTGGCAAGCTTTCTCACAATAGTATGCCTTGTTGTCCAAAAACCTTGAACACTCATGGAAGACATAGAGGCCAAGGAGTTCGCATAATTCTGCTCAGACAAAGCAAGAAGTAAAACCAAAACCCAAACTACTAACCCCTCTACACCCCTGCGTAAGTAGTATGCTATTATATCACTCATTTCTTTTAAAATGCACGAGTATTGGCCATTGTACAAAATTTTTCCATAGCCTGGAATTCTGTAAACATGATCTTAATGAAATGCAGAGTAAAGCTGCATAGAGTATAACAAAAAGGCAACCCAGCCACTCCCCAAACTCTCACGGAAATGAGCAGGGTTTCCCTTTCGTTATCCATAAGTAGTCCATATTTACAATTTTACACAACTGTACATATAATCTTCTCAAGATGACTAACAGCAAAAATGTTGTCCTCGTCCATTATTCATGTAACTATATTAGAAGTTATTAATTATTTGAAACTACTGATTGTATGATTTTGGACGAAGGATTAAAACGATCAACACAAAACAATGTATTGTATTGTGGAAGTTGGCTCCGTTCACAACTAAAAATATAAATATATCAATCATGTAAAAAACTAACATAAAATCGTGTACGTAGGCAGGTTTAATAAATAACAAGCTCTAAAGCTTGTCAGTACAGACTACCTTGGAGAAATATTTTTATGACAAGTACCATGCCGCAGCGACTAACTGTTTCAATAACAACTAGAATGCACACCTGCAAATGTGTGAAAATGGTGTCGATGTTATTTCCCATCTGAATCAGCTTGTTGGACACACGAGTAATGTGACCAATGTTCCCAATTCTAGGCGATGGTTTGCCTTCTGCGGGTATTGTAGGCTGCATATGGTAGGAGAAATTAACAACATATGCTGTTTAAATTTCAAACAACACAGATGGTGATCTTTAGAACAACGCATTACAGAATTTATGTTGTATAAGACATTACATTGTCAGGGCCTTCGGACAACAGAAAGTTCTTCTCCGCCGTAAGAAGTTTACCAACAAGGTTGCATTCTTGCAGAAGATGTGCACTGAGCAGGGTCCCCTTGCTCTCTAAACAAGATATCAGGATACTCTCTACATGGTGATGCAAGAAGTTGTTGAATGGATATCTGCAATAACCATTAGTTACAATAATCATGTGTTCTAACAAGATTTTAGAGTTTACATAAACATGCAACTTACTTGAGAAATAAATCCAAAATTTGCCCCAATCCGCCCAAACGGATCAGCTCTTTTTCAGCAGCTTCATTACCCACTGATAGTAGAACAGAGATGAACTCCACAATCTGTAAGTTCACCATTAGTTTTGCATTTAGAAGAAAAGGTTTTAAGGCAATACTTTCTTAGTCAGGTTTAATGTGCTTTAATTTGCGATTGAGACTTTTAGTGTGCATCAATTTGCAATTAATGTATTTCTAGTTTCAAACAAGACAATCTTGGAATGTGTACATGATCGCCCCCTGTAAATACTTGATTTTACAAAAATACCCCTATACTTGACATAATTACATAAAGATCATCATAAAATTGAGTTGGTAGCATACATGTGCATGACGTCAATGCTTCATGACCCTTTTTATGTTTGCATGCATCCTCATTTCCATGAGAGTTAATATGCAACCGAAGCGTAAAAGAAGCAAAATGAATAAAAGAAAACTTTTATCTACCAGATAAACCATCCAAGACCTAAATCCATAGCTAATATGAAGAGAATGATGTTATTCTCATGATAAGAGTGAAATATCAAACAACATGAATCCATAAATGTGGAGTAAAACCTTCTTCAAATAGTAGCAAATCTTGGATACAGCATAAAGTGGGCCATTTTCGTCATAAAAACTTTGTAAGTATGAGATAACTACAAAGAACGTGCTGACAACTGTGTGATAACATATGTTTATAGATGCATATATCTAACCGACAAACTACAGAGTTGAGAACCAAAAATGCTATAATAAAGATAAATAAGTGGATACCCAGCGTGACAACCTATCAAGATGATCTCCTTGAAATCGTTGAGACGTGTGGCATACACATTTTCATAAATCAGCCAGCATTCTTGTCGTTCTGAATTGACTACTGTTTTGTATGTATAGGTGTCCGTGGGTTACAAATAAAGAACCAGGCAAAGTTACTACATTGCATCACTTGAAACTAAACGATACAATTAACATTTTGATGACTTAGGAGAAGCAGCTAGCAGCACTTAAAACCACAAATAGCATATCACCAGTCAACAGTGGGAGGAAAAGAAAAGGAATGTAAATCAAAGTCCAAACTAAGGAGTTAGGGGGAAAATGTTCAGTTTGATTCACATTGATAATTTGAGCACGTAGAAAAAAGGGAGAACTTGGCGTTCTTCAAAGTTCCCTAAAAATTAGAAATGAATCAGGCAGGGAAACATAAATACTGTAACAACTGCATGTTTTTTGACCCTTAAAAAGAAAAACAATGTGTTGTTAACGGAAAATGCTATTTTTTGCTTTTTAAAATGCAAAATTATCAAATAAACTGTCACGCTACCTTCAATCTATGCTTCCCCAAAGGAGGCTGTAATCTCCCATACGTCGTAAGCAAAACAGTGTCGGGAGGGTTGTCCAAAAGCTTAAGCAGATCACCTACAAAAAGACATGAAATAGTAAGTAACAAAGTCTCCCCCGAAAAAACTTATATCAAATGCACAACATTAATCTAGAATTGAAGCAAAAAATGATATCCATCAAGGAAATCTAGTTATCCCACACAAATTTTTTTTATTGTAATTAGGGTGAGGCCCAATGGGGCTCACCTCACGAGTTCATTCATATAAGAATGAGCAGTTACAAAAAAGGAGAGGGGAGTAAGAAGGACGTAAAGGGCCGTATACAACCCATATGGTCAGGCCGTTTCTATTGCTAATCTTCTAAAGTGGTTAATGATGTTTTCGGTGTAGAAACGCTGGCCTTTGAAAATGTTCTCGTTTCGCACGCACCAAATTTCCCATATGAGAAGGTAAGCATGGGAGATGTCGTCATGAGGGTTGCCGCCCACCACCCTTATCGGAATACATTCAGTCATCGGATCCCAGCCTCGTTCCATATTTGCGACGAAGTACGGCATTTAAAAAATAAATGTTCTAAATCCTCGCCATCCTCATCGCGTCTCATGCAGACACGGTCTCCCATGTGGAAGATATTATCCCTCCTTACCTTCGACATAATGCAGCCATGCCTTACGATCCAAAGAAAGAATTTAATTTTTGTTTGCACTTTTGATTTCCAGATCAACGTGAAGTCCCGGTCTTGTTCCGTATGGTTTTTCATTTTGTCCCTTGCTCCAAAAAATTTGTACGCCTTCTTGACGCTAAAGCCCCCAGATGCCCACACGAAATGATCTCTACCGCCAGCTGGTCCATCCACCTCCTCGAGGTGTTTTGAGTAGTCATGAAATCGTTGCTCCGAAAGAGACGTCGTGAAGCAGGGATTCCAAGTACCGTCAGAGTAAGCAACCGCTATGTTACCTAGTTTGTCTCGTGGGATAACAGGGAATAATCGCGGGAAGAGATCCTTCAAAGCTCCTAAATTCGGTTGGCTATTACCAATCACAGGTTGCAGTGCCTCTTTCATCTCCGGTAGAATGTCCCTCAGCCCCAACCAAAGGGAGGAGGGTATCTAGCATGTGGTAGCTGCAACTCCCCTCCAATCGAGGAGATCTTTCGTAGCAATATTGATGTTGAGATCCTCCTTAGCTCCCAGTAATCTAATGATCCCACTTGGAGCATAAGGCTTCATTCATGCTCTGGAGCTTTAGTATGCCAAGGCCACCGTCCCTCTTTCTCCCGGTGACCGTTTCCCATCCCTTCAGGAGAGGCTTTCCAAACTATGGGTCTCTTGGATGAAAAGGTGCATTACAACAACATCATTCGCTGTGTTCGTGAATGGGCATCTCGAGGGTGGATTCTTTCAACCACAAAGCAGTATCACGCAGGGGTGCCCCTTGGCCCCCTATTGTTTATCATTGCAGCAGACGCGTTAACGACTATGGAGAAGCTGGCACAGGAGGAAGGGTTGTGTTCAGGATTTCACAGGGATGACGGATCGGTTCCGATTTTACAGTACGTTGATGACACAATGTTATTTCTTCAGTAAGATGTGTAACAAGCTAGACGGACGACAAAGATTTTAGAGATTTTGTGACATTTCGGTGACATTAGGGATAAATCTTTATCCATGCCATTTGGACTGGGGCACGAGGAAGTTAGAAGGATGGGCGACGCATTGGGATGTGGAAGGGGGCATTGCCAATCACTTATCTTGGTTTGCCTTGGTGCTAGGTCGACTTCGAAAATCTGATTGTGTGTGGTGCTTGAGCAATTGGAAAAGAAACTAGCAGGATGGAAGTCTAGGATCGTATCCAAAGGTGGGAAGGTGGTGCTGCTTAAGTATGCGCTATCAACGCTACCCCTTTTCTTTTGCTCTTGTAGGAAATTGCCAAAAGGAATTTGTAAATAGATGGAACGGCTAATGAGGAGATTCCTATGGTCGGATGGCAACAAGTTATCCTACACAATGTCTAGTCACATCAAAACCAACACTTGTGAGAAGACATTAGATTCATTACACATGCCACACATTTCAATTAAATGAATCTTGTGCTCAATGGAATTGCCACACAAGAACACACACATACATATGTATGTACATACACGCAAAGCATTTATTTATATAAACAATTCTTAGTCACGCTTTTCTTGGTCAAGTGCATAGTATCCTTTACACCAGAGAGCACTTCACGCATTTTACAACACTACCCTGGAGAACTTCACGCATTTAGCTGCATTGAAAGCCAATACTACTGTCTAAGCTTGGTACATATTGGTCACGACCTAAAATTACTTGGGTGAGTAATCAGGCTCTTTGGAGGATGAAGTGGTTTTCAGTATACTGTGAAGGATGTGAATATTGTAATGCCCATTAGGTGAGATACAAAGCAAGGCACTGCAAGAACCAACTCCAAGAAGGGCCTGAGAGACAACTATAAGATATCACATCAGAGAACCTTCAAGATATCGCCATCCTATGATGATAAACTCTTCATAAAAAGGACCTAAAAACTAAGACAGATTGAGCATGTTGCCCTGTGTCTGTGTTTCTGCACACCCTCTTTCTGATGCTTCACAAGTGGATTTTCGCATTATATCTACTTCAACCATGCAGTGGTATTAACCAATGTCCCTCTTTCTTTTCTTCATGGAAATGGGTTGAGCGGTGAATTTCCAATGAACGTCACTCCCATTAGCAAAAAAAAACAATCACGAAATCAATCATCTTTTCCCACAAATGCATGTGAAATGAAAGACAGTACCGGTCAGCTACCTTGAGGTGAAGATTATAATTTTGTTGTACCTAGGTGCACTATGGTATCCATATTTTTTGGAGTTTGAATATGTGTGTTGTACATTCATTGATTAGAAGTTTTAGTGTAAGTTCTGTTTTAGTGTAATGAAGGCAGAAAAACCTGTGCATCTTTTCTTTATTTAAGGGTGTTTAGAACGAGCAAAAAACATCTTTTTTGTATACTATGTAAATAACATGGACCTGACTTTGAAAAACCAATACAATTCCAATCACTAATGGTTAATAGCAAATGCAATCAAAAAAACCCAAAACATCAGTGAATATAGGATTCATGCGCTGACCACGTAAATAGAGAAAACAAAACTTCCCCCAATAGCGTCATTCCATTTCCTTGTCAAATTCATTCTACTGATTTTTCTCTATTAACCTTAGAAAAAATACAACGAAATCATTTCCGCATACATATGAAACTACAGTAATATATTAGAGCATGTTAGTCCAGCAAGAGGTTACTGTCGACAATTTTGCAGATATGAGTGCATTTTTTCAAGAGTGCTCCAACTTGTTCACAAGTAAGGTGTCGTTGAGTGCCTAGGCTTTTGTGAGAGTTTGAACTCTTCCACCTAATGCACCAGGCGGGAAATTGTAAAAGAATCTGTAGGCTTAAATCCAATGCTAAATGAAGATATTTTTCAGTTAACAAGTGTATTTATGGAGATTGCCCGTACAGGAAAATTTTACTCATATTATAAACTATAGCTTTTCCAGACAATTCAACAAAACCATTGGTTGCAACTATAATTATATAATTCAAAAATCAAAAGTAATAAATCAACTATCTTTCAGCCTTGCCTCAAGAGTCCCAACATTTTGACCTTAAGTGCTAGTATGCATTAATTTTGACATAAATGGAGAGGATTAATATGACTTGAAATATGTGTTTTTTCCGCATTAAACATGACTATCATGCAAAAGATGTTCCAAAATGCAGCAACTATGAAGCTATGAACTTTGTGAAGCATGTTCACAACATACATTAACCAAAGTGTTGTGCAATTAATACTGATGTATGTCAAACCTCCATATGGAGATATATAATTAGTTTCGCCAAAGAAGATTGAACAAATAATAGACCAATTGCACCGAATGCTACAACAGAAAATCACATTTTCAGTTATGACTGCCTAGCAACCGTTAATATGTATACCACCAAATACAACGAATCATTAATGGATAGCATGCATGCCAATCTAGCTCAACACAGTAAGAAGTAACGGTATACCTAGATTTTCAAGCATGCCTTCAACTGTCTCCGGATTAGCAATAACTGATGACCCAAAAGCTAGCTGGTTTCTGAATGGATGAGATGCAGCAGAAACAAGCCTCTTTGGATCAAGTAAAGATATGCATACTGTCAATGAATGAACTAAAACAGATTTAGGCCTTGAATCTTCAAGCGCATGCCGAAATAATCTTGCGACAAAACTGGAAAACATAAAAAAACAGGTTATACAAAGACCAGCAATGTTGAAATAGACATTTAAGCAACTGCAGAAAGCACGAAATTAGTCTAGAAGGATTACAGAAAAACAATAATGTTAAACATATAAAATTTCCATGAGTTATCAAATCACTTCCAAATAAATCTTCATATTTGTTAAACTCAAATGATCACAAGGAATACCTTGGGCTGGAAATTTTTTCTACAAGTCCACGAGGAGCAAAACGAGTAATGGTGCAAAGTGTTTCAGCAGCATTAGCATGTACTTCAGGACAATCCTGTCATAATTACATCGAAGTATATGGTGACTAAACCAAATATGTCCATGAAGAAAAAAAAAGTATGCATGCTTAGTTGAATTTTTCCTAACATGACAGGAGCAAAAGGTGAGCACACTCAAGAGAAGTGAAAATCCCAAGCCAGTCAATAATTACAGGTAATACCACAGTTGAAGGTTTCCTACTCATTTCCTCGATGTATTTTAGTTATTACAACGACTACCCAAGAGAAAATAAGCAAAAAATGGATGTGATTTAAAAAAAATAAACAGTCACAAGTAGCATACTGAAGAGCTGAACTTGTCCACAATCATCTCAAGCACATGGACATCATCTAACCATGGCATTGAATCTGAGTAGCCGGAATACGCATGATCATCTGCACCTATCAGCCTTATCAAAACCTAGAGGGAAAAAACATGGTCCATTCACAATATGAACAAAGCAAGCCTGCTAAAGAAAGGATAAATACTTGAGATTTAGACTGACTAAAATAAAATGATACACATGCACAGATGCTTTCCTCGTTTTTACCATTGAATTAAGCCAGCAACTTAAACTCAAAATGCAGAAATTAAGTTAACAAAAGTCTGAAACAACTGAGTTGCAAATTGTTTACATTTTTGTAAAATAGGGATGAATGCCACAGTTAAGAGATGTAATTAGAAGGATTTGAAATGATACGATCCGAAGGAAAGTTGATGTAGCTCTGATAGAAGATAAGATGTGAGAAAACCGCTTAAGATGATTTGGCCATTTGCAAAGGAGGTCAACTACAAGATAGGAGATGCGAGTTTTGAGATGTTGAAGCGGTTAAGAGAGGGTAATAAAGCCCAAGAAGTGTTGGAATGAGACTATCCGAAGGGATCTTAGTTTTTTGGATCTAAACCCGAAAATGACCCAAGATAGATCTGAATGGAGGCAAAGAATCCATGTAGCCGAACCTACTTAACGTGGGAAAAGGCGTTGGTGTTGTTGTTGGGATGAATGCCACAGGATTTCATTATAAATTTAAACATATTAGAGAAATGGAGAAGCCTAATTTCTTTATGATGTACTCTATAATTTTTTTTGGAAGGATGATGCACTTTACATTAACTTGAAAAGACTCCGAAAAGACTAACTACTGCATATGTTTCTCACCTCCATGATGGATGTTACACCAATCAAATCAACTAGTCGATGAAAGATCTCCTGATGAGTCTGCAAGTTCATTCAGCCATACTTTAATCAAAGGCATTCTTGATTCATTGAAGAGAAGATGGACAGTTACAGTGTAAAATCTAAAAACTAGCCAAGCAACTGATAAGTACCTTATTCACCAAACGACCAAAGCATAATAACAAATCGTACCTGAACATAATTCATTAGGGAACCTTTTTTTCGCAACAACAGGCAAACAACCACCTGCAAAAAGAATGCAAGCATATCAATCTGTCCACACCACAATTTTTCAGAAATTGATTGAAAAGATGTGTCACAAGCTCATCAATGGTAGTAATGTATTATCACCTTACTGAAATATCCTGCCAAAGATGTATTATGAGAGACGTCCGGTCTCAAAAATGAGAACAACAAATCCATTAACTGCAACAAGAAATACCGCAAAAATAAAAATATGCAAGAAAACCATTAAGCAATTTCAGCATAATATTAACAAAATGAGGGTTTAATCTTTCTTGATCCTACAAACCATCGTATCAAACAAAGTACACAACAACAACAAAGCCTTTTCCCACTTTTAAGTAGGGTCGGCTACAATGATTTTTTGTCTCCATTCAAATCTATCTTGGGTCATTCTCCACCTTAGATCCAAAACACTTAGATCCCCTTGTATAGTCTCATTCCAACACTTTTTGGGTCTTCCACGCCCTCTTTTAGCTGGCACAACATTCCAAAACTCACATCTCCTCACCGGTGCATCAGGTAACCTCTTTTGCAAATGGCCAAACCACCTTAAGTGATTTTCTCGCACTTTATCATCGGTCGGAGCTACATCCACTTTCATTCTGACGGCATCACTCCGAATCCGATCTTTACGTGTGTATGTGTGTGTGTGTCCACCATAGATGTCAAGGTGCACACCTAGTCGCACCTAGGCGCCCCAGGCTATGCGCCTAGAAAGAGCGCCTTCTTTTATAGAAAATGGTGTACGCCTTGGGTCGCTCGGGGGCCAAGGCACGCCTAGGCGCCTAGACGACCATTTTTTTATGCGTACTACATATATCGTATTTTGAAAATGCGCTATACATAGCGTGTTTACAAAATGTGATATACATAGCGCATTTTGAAAATGTGATATACATGTCACATTTTTAAATGTGATATACATATCTTAATAATCTAGCATCCAAAACTAAATTACCCCACTACATTCGACCCTCATTCGACCATGTAACCCGCGAAACCCCTTGTGTCGTCCCTGCAGAGAAAAATCTCCTCACATTTTTTTGGTTGTAACTGGATAGCTTGTTTAATTATCTATGTTCTGGTTCCTTTTTGTGTTGTGACTCTTCATTCTTGTGATTAAACTAATATTTGAGTAAATAACAATTATTACTCTAATACTCTAGTTATTAAACAGATAACTAAATCCAATACATGTTGTAAAAAAATTTTAAAAATATAATAATTAATGTCGAATCTCCAAAATGCAACATGAGCTTTAAAAAAATTAAAAAAATGATGACGCATTTGAGACATGCGACATCCATTTACTTTAAATAACTATATGTCACATGTCTCAAATGCGATATGTATGACACACTTTGGAAAACGCCAAGGCGTGCCTAAGTGCGCCTAGGCGTACATGCGCCCAAGATTAACGACTTGTTGCCTTGCCACCTTAATAACCATGGTGTCCGCACATCTACATAACATTTTCATTTATGCTACCGCCATTCTATGCACATGTCTATGGTTCACAGGCCACCATTCAGATCCGTAGAGCGTAGCAAGTCTCACAGCTGCTTTGTAAAACTTTCCTTTGATTTTCAAAGGAACTTTCTTATCACAGAGAACAGTAGAGGTTCCTCTCCACTTTAGCCAACCTGCATTTAGTCTATTTGTAACATCTCCTTCAATTTCTTCATCATGTTGCAAAATAGATCCCAAGTATCTAAAAGAATCTCTCTTCTGAATGTTATCGTCACAAATCTTAACATCGATTCCTTCACCATTGCATCCACCAAAAGTACACTCCATATATTCAGTCTTAGCCCTACTTATACGAAATCCTTTAGTCTCCAAAGCATGTCTCCAAACCCCATGCGTCTCATCTACTCCATCTCTAGTCTCATCAATAAACACAATATCATCAGCGAATCACATACACCAAGATATCTCATACTGAATGTGACTTGTCAACTCGTCCATAATCAAAGTAAAAAGGAATGAACTCAAAGTTGAACCTTGGTGTAGACCAGTGTTGATGTCAAAATAGTTCGTCTTCCCAGATAGTATCCTACACAAGATGAAGCCCTATCATAAATAAATTTTATGAGGTTAATGTATAGGATGGGTACTTGTCTCTTCTCCAAAACTCTCCCTAATATCTCTCGTGGGACAGAATCATAAGCATTCTCTAAATCAATAAAGATCATATGGAGGTTCTTTCTTTTAGCTCTGTAAATCTCCATTGTTCTCCTCAGCAAGTGGATGGCTTCGATAGTTAAGCGATCTAGCATGAACCCGAATTGGTTTCTTTTTACTTTGAAAACTTGCCTCAACATTCTTTCGATCACACGTTCCCAAATTTTCATGGTGTGACTCATCTGCTTGCTACCTTTATAATTTGAACAATTTTGAATGTTTCCGTTGTTCTTATAAAGACGCACCAGGATGCTTATCATCTATTCTTCAGGTATTTTCTTGTTTCACCAAATAGCATTGAATAAATTTGTAAGTCAAGTCAAACCACACCCACCTAAAACTCTCCAAACTTCTACAGGAATGTCATCAGATCCTACGCTTTTCCTATATCATAACCTTCAAAGCCTCCTCTACTTCCTTCCCTTGTATTCTTCTGTAGCTTGCACGATTCAAGTAACTTTCACTACCAGCTAGATTTCCCAAAGTGATCTCTCTATTTCCTTCCCCAATGAAAAGATTATGGAAGTATAGCTTCCACGTAGTCTGTATATACTTCTGGGTAACAAGCATGTGACCTTCCTCATCCGAAATGCATCTCACTTGAGAAAGATCTTTGACCTTTCTTTCTCTTGCTTTAGCCAACCTGAATATATCCTTTCGACCCTCCTTAGAATCGAGATTTTTGTACAAAACATCATAAGCTTTTGACTTAGCATCGCTTACCACCTTCTTCGCTTATCATATCAAACAAAGAAAATTAAAAAATCATCCAAATAACGCTGATTATTATTTTAAAAAATAAAGTTTCAGTGTTGTTCAGGCTGGCTGGAAAGTGTGAAAGGGTATCTGGTGCTTAAGGGGTTGTCTATAGGAGATGTCGAGGTAGGAGGATCAACGGTTAAGCAGATGGTAAACTTTTCATCCTACAGAAAAAAATGAAGTTTATTAGAAAGTTTCATCATTGACTTGATCCGAGTGTGCTTGCAATGACAGCTTCTGGTTTGTCGCCTAGGTTGGGGGAGGAGGTAGAGCTGCCAGAAACAGAATGTGCATAGAGAGATGGTAGCAAAGGTGGATGTGGATCGGTTGGAGAGATCTACATGTGTGCCAGATGAGGATTTGGGTGGCAGCAACCAGCAGTGGGTCGTTACATCAGTTGGAGATCACCGAAAGCTGTTTCATTGTAGATCACTTCAGTGAACGGGGCACCAAGTTGGCAGATTTATGGAGCGGATAGTTCACAGGAAATACATGCAGGGTTGTTGGAAACAGAAATGGAAATGCCTTCCATCTTGTTGATCATTTTACAAGGAATATATACTTATCTTATATTTCATGTTTTACATATTTAGAATATTCTATGAAGATCGTAGACACCTCGTAGAAATTAGGAGATCTTTATTATTCATTTTTTGATTTCACTCCAACATATTCCTATGTTAACCTCTCTACACCCATAAATACAGAGATCGAGCACTGATGAATAGTATATTCCATATAACTATTTTTCCATGAGGTATCAAAAAGACGATCTAGACTGAAGGACTGGACCTCTCGCCAAAAAACCCCAAGCCACCACCACCAAACCCCTCTCTCTCTCTGTGTGTCGTCAACAACGCTCCCCGATGCTACAGCTAGGGTCGAGCATGGGCCAGGGCCGGCCCAGCCGCTGCCTGGCTCGCTCAAGCCCAACCCAAGTCCGAGCCCACTATCTTAATGGGCATGCCTGGACCGCAAATTTGGCCCATCTAGCTATTCGGGTCGGGCTCAGGTTTGCACGGGCATGATCCCGAAGCCCACGAGCCGGCCCGATTTCTAGTCAAACCATGACCCCGACTCCCCCCTCCCCTCCTGAGTGTCGCATGTCGCCCCTGCCAAACCTCGCACCGCCTCCTCCCTCCCCAGGTTCCCCTGCGCCCCCCTCCACCTCACGACGTACCTCGGGTCGCACTGCCTCCTCCCTCTTCCCCCCTCCCTCCCCACCCAACGCCGCCCATCGCCACCCCCATCCTCCTTCTCCATCCTTCACTCACCAGCCAACGGGCCATCACCACCTCGTGTTCCCTCTCCCTCGACAACCGCTAACATGACGCCTCCTCCCTCTCCCTCTCGCCCTCCACAGACTCCTTCCTTCCTCCCCACGGAGTTGCAGGCCGACCTGACCCATTCCCGACCCATCATGAATCGGGTTGGGCTCGGGCTTGGGCCCAATTGCTATATGAGCGGGCTTGGACCCAGCCCGTGGGCTCGGTTTCCTAAATGAGTCTGGGTTGGGCTAAGTTGGGCCCAGCCCAAGTCTGGCCCATGCTCCACCCTAGTTCCAGTACGCCACCATCTAGCAGGCCCACACTGCCACCATCGCCGCCTCGACAACAACCTTCATCGCCACCTCCTCTAATGTTGCTTTGCCACTGTCCTCCATCAGTGCGCCACACCTCAAACAATGATGTATCCTCTCCAGCGGGACCCAGTGCCTCCAACAACATCCCCGCCTTCGAACTACGAATTACTTGCCTTCTTCGTGCTTTGTAAGATTTATCTTTAATTTGATTTCTACTATGGTTTGATTGAGATAAAGAGTTGCATGTCATTTCTTTATATCTTTGCATAATGATTATGGGATCATTAACTCTTCCTGTACAGGCTCCTTTGGGTTGTGGATTTGCATCTATACCTCAGATCTGACTCAAACACCATCAATTACATATGGATCAACAAAACAATAATATCTAAACCTCAAAATGGTAACAAAGAATCAAGGAATTGAGCCAATTATGTTAAACCTTTAGAGCTGAAACATGTATGCTAATGTATGACCTTATACTGACATGTAAGCCAAGGGATGCATGTGATAAAATCTGGAATCTAACCACGATTGTATCGTGGTGAATCTCAACAATCATCAAATTTTCAATTTATATAAAACTATGAAGAGGTCAAGTATAAATTGGGATCCTAACAATGTCATCGTATTTTCCTCAAAAACAGAGCCACGAAGGTCATTATAATTGATTTTGTTCATTGTAATTTTTGGGTTCCTCACCCAGAACATACTACTGCACGATGCAGATACTATGTTGTTTTTTGTTAACGACTATACTTAGACTTCATGGTCTAACCCATAAAGGATTAGAGATAAACCATTTTGCCGAGACCTTTGCAGAGATCATGATTTCTTTTTCTGCCAACATTAAAAAAACTTAGATCCAGGTGTTTCAAATATCGTGATATATAGCCGATATATCATATATCAATAAAGGATCGATATCGTACATGAACTTTTCTCGGTCATTCCTTCACAAATCGGTTTCGATATGAGCGATATCTCGCCAAAATATTGTATCGACATGATACCGATATGGATATTAATATCGACATTTAAACCCTTGCTTAGACCCGTTAATGGTCTTAAATTTATGCAGAAAAATTTGATCACACTCTTTGGTTTACAAATAACTATACATGAGACATCATGTCCCTATGCCTCACAACATAATGGTATTGCAAAAAAGAAACTTCATCATCTTTTTGACATGGCCCGCGCTCTGTTTACACAAATGAATGTCCCAAATACATTCTAGGGTGATGTTCTCAATGGAACTTATTTGATTAACTAGATCCCACCCCCCTTGATATCGGCTGTTTCTACTCCAATCTCATTATTCCATCCCGATGATAAGACATTTCTGCTAGCTCTTCATATTTTGGTTGCACTAGTTGTGTTCATAACTTTTACAGTAAAGATAAGATTTCTCCTCATGCGATCAAATGTGTCTTCTTGAGGTATTCTGAACCCAACAGAACATAGATACGATGACCTGGTTGGTTATCATTATATTGCTTATGTAGATGTTGCATTTTTTGACAGAATGAGTTTATTTAATGAGAATATCGAGCTAGCATGTATACAGTAGTCTTTAATCGCTCTTTATATCTTGACGATTCGAGAAAGCTTATAATATCTGTCGAGGAATCTTAGAGAGTTTCATTAGAATTCCCTCCTCCCCTCCAAGCTTACCAAAGGAAGCACAACCAAGCGATTGAAATGGTCCCTTTACATAGTCTGCCAAACATACAAGTTGACAACCAGGAAATAAATAATCCCCCATCTGATGTAACTACATATGATTGTTCTCCCTCCATTGAACTTCTCACTTCCATGAGGAAGCATGTTCGATAATGTATATGACACCCAATGTTGCATTTCATCGCCACAGATCATTTCTCTAACGATGACATACAGTTTACACAGGTGCTCTTATGACAATCTCAAATCACTACATAGCTATACAAATTATATGGTGGTTGGTGGAAACATGTCATGGATGAAACGATGGATGCTCTTATCTCTAGAGGCACTTGGGATCTGGTACCTTACCCCATAAGTGTTACTCATGGTCTGTCTAGTGGTGATAGATGTTAACATATGCTCATACGGAAATCATGGTTCAAGAGATCACCACACAGGTATGCAAGATAGAAATATGTTATAGATGAGGATATGGATGCTCTTATTCTAAAGTGACATTCATGTTACTTGCATTTGGGTCTTTACGACCAAACATTCTCTTGATGGGTAACTAGACAAATTGCAGGCGAGGCTAGTGGCCAAATGCTTCACTCGGACCTATAAGGTCACCTATTTTGATATGCTTTATCATGTTGCTAGAACGGCCTCTATTTGCACGATCTGATCTCTCGTTACTAACAAAGATCGGTATACCTTTCAGCTTGATGTGAAGTATGTTTCTTTACAGAGATCTTTAGGTAGAGGTTTATATGTCTCGACCTCAAGTTACACCATCAAGGAGAAACGTGTTTGCACGCTCCGCAAGGCTATCTATGTCCTAAGGCAGTCCCAGAGCTTGGTTAGATAGGCTCACTAGTGAAATCAGCTCTCTTACCTTTTATAGGACTTCCTCCAATCACTATGTATTAGCCGGATGATAAGATGGAGGTATTATTATACGTCTCGCCTATGTTGATGATATGGTTATCACTAATGATGACAGGGAACAAGAGATCTTTCTCGATCAATCCCCTTGCCCCTCATTCTTCGAGAATCAGAATGATCCTTTTCGAGTTTGTATTTGTTCCTGAGAGTAGTATCTGTTGAGCCGAGAAAACTCTTCTCTGTTCCTACTGGTCATAGCCGGAAGCAGCAATACTAGAAATCATAGAGACAAAGGCTTTCCTACATAAAGTGTTGTTACAAAAGACTTGGTCTATTGCAGTATTTTCTGAGTATTGAAGTTGCAAGTCATTCTGGAGGATTGCTTCTTTGTCAATGAAAGTATGCATTGATATACTGGAGGAAGCATGATTACTTCGATCTAAGACAGTAACCATCTTGATATAGTCTCAGCACTATGCTAGCACTAATGACATGTTATTTGAAGACACCAAGAGGTATAAAAGCTTAGTTTAAGTCTCAATGTCATCAAGGCAAACATGTCATATGTTGTGAGTTGAATATATGGAGATTCCAAGATACATTTATGAGCAAGATGTTTTTCTTATCCTCAAATATATATCGAGTTCACCTAAGAAAGGATTTTTCTATGTCCCGAAGGGACACAATAACGTTATTTCTTACACATAAGTAGACTAGGCTAGCACCGTCAACGATAAAAAATATATACCATTAGTTTTGCTATGCTTATAGGAGGTAATTTTGTTACATGGTGTAACAAGAAGTAAGATGTCGTGTGCAAGTCTAATGTAGAGGCAACGCATAGAGCTATGATTCAAACCACGAGTGAAATTAGTTGTTTTCAATCTTTTCTAAAGGAACTTCGTATCTCAATTAAAGTTCTGATTCCCTTTTATTGAAACAATAAGTCCACCTTTTACATGTGTCTAATCTTGAGAAATGGACCAACACATTCCAGTGAATTGTCAATCTACGAGAGATACAGTTCAAAAAGAGAAGAAGCTATGAGAGATACAGTTCAACAACACAGCATTTTACAACATTAACTAAGGTCGACTAAACACAACCATGGTCGGTCCCAAGCATAGGTAAATGAATAGCTGACAGCCAGCGGAAAGCACATGGATCTTTTCAACATGGATTTAAACAAACATTAGAGGATTTAAGCAAACATTAGAATTTGGTTGGGTCTACTAGCAACGTGTTTCATCCCTCGAATGCAATGAGAAGTTGGGAAGGGTACGTCGCTGCTCGGAAGTAGTTTAAAATTTGCAAGGATTGTCGCATGAGAAACGAATGCGAGTAATAAGCTAATTCAACTATATCACCACCCGGGTGCAGTCCAAAGTTCAAAAGGGTTCTCGTATGATGAATACATGCGAGTAAAGAAGTTAGTCCAAAAGAGGATGCAAAGAAATTGTGGATAGGTAGTTGGAATATTAACATTTTCACTGATAAATTGATCGAAATAGTAGATATGATAGAAAGAAGGAAGATTAAGATACTATATCTCCAAGAGACAAAATGCGTAGGAGAGAAAGCAAGGAAGATCGATAAGGCATGCTTTAAATTATTAATTATTGTACTTGGGGAAAGAGAAGGGCAAAAATGATGATGGAGTGGTTGTTCATAAGGATTTAAAGGATAGTGTGATTAAGATGCAAAGATTTGAGGATCATATTATTTTGCTATGTGATGCTTGAAGAAGAACTTATGAATATCATCTCCGTTTGTGCATCGTAAATTGATTTAGAGGAAAAGATTAAAAAAGTTTTTTGAGAGAATATGGATGAGATTACGCAAGGAGTCCCAAAAAAGAGATGATTTGCATAGGTGGAGCATTTACTAGACATGAGGGAAATGATACTTCAGGGTATGTTGGTGTTTATGGAGGCTATAGCGTTAGGGATAGAAATGAAAAGGGAAAAGTCCTTTTGGATTTTGTTACAGCTTATGATCTTTTCATAACAAACACGCTCTGTAAAAAGAGCGAGGAGCATTTGATTACTTATAAAAGTGACGTAACTAAAACACATATAGATTACTTAACGATGAGGAAAAGAGATCGGTTATATTGCAAAGATTGCAAAGTAAACCCATGATAGAGCTTGACATCTCAATATCGCTTGCTAGTCGTGGATGTACATATAAAAGGGGAAGGTTGGTTCCCAAGACCATTAGAACTAGATGGTGTAATCTTCAATTGAAGCAATCAAGCTTCAAATAGAAGGTTTAAGAAGACTTATCTTGGAATTGTAACATAAGTGCAAACGAGATGTGGGAGGCGATAGGAAGGGTCACCAAAGAGATATTAGGCACATCTAAAGTAGGAGTACCAAGACAAGAGGAGGCTTGATGGTGGTGTGAATGGGATGCAAGAGAAAGTTAAAATTAAAAAAGCTTGCTTTAAAGCTATTAAAAGGAAAGAACCGTGCAAAATGTCACAAACTATAAAATAACGAAGACGGAAACCAATAAAGCTGTAAATGAAGCTAAATCAAAACCTCATAAAGTTTTGTACAAAAAAACGTGATTCTTAAGGTAGGCCAGAAAGATATATTCAGAATGGTCAAAACAAAAAACAGAAAGGTCAAAAATCTTTCCCAAGTAAGATGCATTTATGATGAAGGACACAAGCTTGGTACTCAAAAAGATATAGAGACTAGAAGGAAACAGTACTTCCATAAGCTTTTCATTGAGAAGGGAATAAAGATATCACTTTGTAAGATATAACTAGTAGTGAAAGTTACCAGAATCGCCTAAGCTATAGATGAATACAACGGAAGGAAGTAGATGAAGCTTTGAAGGTTGTGAAACCTGGGAAAGCTGCAGGACCTAATGGCATTCCCATAAAAGTATGGAAAGTCTATATGAATGTGGGTTGACTTGGCTCACAAATCTATTCAATGTTATTTGGCAAAGCAAGAAAATGAATGAACAATGGAGAAGAAGCACGGTGGTGCCTCTTTACAAGAATAAATGAGACATTCAAAATCGTTTGAATTATAGAAGTATGAAACCAATGACCCATATGTGAAAAGTTTTTAATGTGTGATCGAAAGAAGATTAATGCAAGTTTCTAAAGTAATAGAAAACCAATTCGGATGCATGCATCGTTGCAATGTTCGGTAGAATGGACCGAATATTCAGCAGAATATTCGGGGAATAAATGAGTTGAATATTGTCATTCAATCAATATTTGGTCCAACCGAATGATCCTGAATATTCGGCCCGGATATTCAAATATTCAACCGATTATTCGGTCAACTATAACAACAGATTGTTGATTTTTTTATTTTTTATGTAGAGTTTCCCATCTATCTCGGTTCCACGACAAATGTTAAAGCTCCATATACATAGCTTGTTAATTTGTACTTTTATCTTGGATTATTATTGATCGATGATCATATATATAAGAATATATAAGAGGGTTGCGTTAGGTAGTCGACGGTCAGCGCAAAAAATAGTTGAATCTTTAAACATGGATTTGAGCAAGAATCCATGTAAACGACCCTACTTATAGTGGGAGAAGGCTTAGTACATTTAAAAGTTACATAACTGAATAATTCTAAATATTCTCGCAAATACTGAATATTCTTTATTCAGTGACCCTTTCAAGTGAATACCAAATACCAACTTCTGTGACATAAGTTATATATTGTCAAATTTACCCCTAAAACCATATCACATTTATAAAGTACACCGTTAACATAAAAAATCTTCGAAAACAATCACTCATTCTGTCACCACCTCCTGCAGCCCAGGCAGGCACCGATCCCGTGTCGCTTACCCTCCAACCTCTCCGACCCTCGGCCCTGACGTCCACCCTCCAGCCGAGGGCAGGAGCTCCCCCCCTCCCTGCTTTCTTCCCTCCGCGTCCTTCTCCAAAGTTTGAGCCCCGTTATTCCTCTCCATGTCACCTCCACCCAAGGGTAGGAATGCCCACCCTCCAGCCCAGGATATTAAAGCAGGAAATGTATCGATGTCCAACTGGATCACGCCCATTCCACCCTCTACCTACAATGAACATCTGGTGTCATTGTTTCAAGAATCTTTGAATGGAAATCTATACCTGTCTAGATTGAACAATTCATTAATGGATCCAATATCGAACGCTTACGATGGAGGCTACAGCGGTACCCGGAAGGAATCACGTGATTCAAGCGACATTCAGAGTTATCTTCCACGATCCTAAGTCTACCTCTTCTTCGTTGGAAGGCATTGGGCACTACGTCTCACTCGAGCCTTTCGATTTATCTGGAACGGCAGTTCGCCCACCCAGTCCTCCAGTCGAGGGCGGAGAGCCACTTGCACCGCCCACCCTCCAGTCGAGGGCGAAGAGCTCCCCTCGCATCCCCCCCTTCGAGAACACCCACCCGCGCCGCCTTCGACCCCGACACCCACCATCCAGCCAAGGGGCAGGAACGCCCCCCCCCTCCGCCTCCTCCTCCGAGAACACCCACCCACGCGGCCACCCTCCATTCAAGGGCGAAGAGTCCCCCCCCACCCACGGAGAGCCCCCACCTCCGCTCAGACCGGCCCCTCCAGCTCAGGCTCCCTGATATGCCCAGACCGCGTAGAGAAGCAACCAAGCCCGCCACTCACCCCCAACCCGTGGATGTCGACCCTCCATGCCCACCTCTTCTGGCCTAGGTCAGTGGCCATCGAGGAGGAGATCCAGCCTAGGTCAGTGCCCGCCGAGGAAGAGAGATGGAAGTGCTGATGGTGTCAGGAAAAGTTGCTAGAGGAGAAAGGACTCGTCGGGAAACATGGAGGGAGGGCTTGGAGGGTTTTTTATTTTAATTTTTTGCAAAATTTTAAAGCCCTTGGATAGACCATGGGTTAGATTAACTCACGATATGGTTGAGTTAACCACATCTTTAACGGAGGGTTATAGGTGTGAGACGGAGGGACTATCCATGGTTTCTCGTGTAATTCACGATTATGTGGGGTTGTGATTGTAATTGTGAAATTACTCAGGGTTATGGGTATAAAAAACCCTATAAACAACTCCCTCCAATTTCATTGATTTCGGGCGAAATCATGAAAACTTAAAAAGGAATCCACATTTCGCATGTTTCGTCAATATTCCACCTATATCGAACAATATCTCGAAAATATAATGGAAATAGAAAGTGTGGCAACAACGAAGCATATGGTGGAAAAGTTGGGAAACGATGTGGTGGGGATGAAGGCTTGTAATGCTGGTAAAAATACTGGGATTACATTTTTTACGAGATAAGAACGATGGAGAATGGAAAAATGTACGAAAAAGGACAAAAAAGGTGGTGCATGCAGAGTCACAACATGGGATTGAAATGAAACCCTAAATTTTATGTTAACTGATGTGGTCCAAACAAATAAGATGTATTAAATGGGATGTGTGTGTGTGAATAGAGGCGTGTGATGGTGGTAAAGATGTTGGGATTGTTTTTAAGGGATCAGAACGATGGAGAATGGGACAATGTACCGAAAAAGACAAAAAGGAGATGGATGCTGAGAGTCAAATCATGGGATCGATATGAAACCCTAAATTTTATGTTAATTGATATGGTCCAAACAAATAAAGTTCAGAGGAGTGAATGAATGCAAAAGAGATAAATGGAGGGTCGAGAAGATGGTAGAGGGTTGAGAAAAGAATGGGGAAAGTTGATAAGATGATGATCCGGAAGAGATGAGAAGGAAATATTGAAGAAGAGGGAAAGGAAGAGATTTGAGAAGTGTTGAAGGAGTGGGAGGGGAGAGAGATCGGTATAAGGGGGAAGTGTTAGAGAAAGAGATGGAATGGGTGAGAGAGAGAGAATATGCAAGGATGATAGAGAGAATGGAGATGGAAGAAAGATATTGGAGGAATAGATAAGAAGGATGTAGAGAGAGCAAGGAAAGACGGATACGAAAAAGATCCTTTCTTTTACTCAAAATGTCTTCTTCTTCGATGATGTTAGCCAAAGGGTTGTATTTATAGATAGGGCATACATGATAGAAAATACAATACGATTCTGAAAGATTCTACGCCTATAGAGGAAGAAAATGGAAGAAACTTCTAGATATTCTACACTAGAGTAGGACTCTAGATCCATCTCTCTTTAAAAAATGAATTTCAGTGAGATCCTTCACATTTTATATTTTACAAAATTAGTGCAAAATCAATATAAATCTAACGGTTGTAAATTCTTAACATTAATGGGTTGTATCGATTACCCTCCACTTCATTGAGAACTTGCTTGCAACTTTATGTAAAAAAATCAACAAACTTCGACGTTGAAAGGTTCCCCTGCAAATTTGCATATTTGCATTCTTCTTTAACCTATGAAAACTTTGAACTTTTCTTAAAAGTTGTAGTGATTAGTTCAAAGAGCGCGAACAGTAATGATTCACTCTACGTGGAAAGGGTGGCGGCATCCCTTGAGGATTAAGGGAGGATGGTGACGCTCAAACGAGTACGAGATTGGACGGAGGGCAGCCCACTGAGTGACTAGCGATGGCGGTGCAACCATGGCACCTTTGCCTTGCGAGGTCGAACAGTGAGGTACTGCAATGACGTCCATGACATTGACCTTCACAAAAGGTTTTGTGGCTTTGAGAGCACTTTCATGTAGTCCCCACATGGCAAAGATCTTTCTCCAAGTAACTAAGGGAAGCTTCTAGTGGTACGAGAGGCATTGTTGTTGAATCGACGTGATTGGGAATGGTTGCTCCTCTTTGATTTCTTGTTTATTCTCATTAAGTCCATGTAGTACGAGATTTATAATAAATGGAGCTTCATTGATGATTGTATCTTCCTCAAAAACTCCGACCATTTTTATGTTGTCAAGGTTGCCCGAAGGCGGTTCTTCAGTTTCTTGTCATGTGAATAAGAGCTATGGTCCAATCAACTCACTTCAAGCATCATTCGCCAAAATATAATAAGATCGTTAAATTGTGGGAATGATTCAAATTCCATGCTTTGATAGAAATTAATGCATATGGATGAATGGACGGTCGAGAAAATAATAAACTAAGAAAAAAGATAAATTGATAATATGGTGGTATGGAAAAAATAGGAGGGAAAAGTTGAGTGAGAGGTAGAAGAGATGTGAGAGAAATATCGAAGGAACGGGAAGGAGAGAAATACCATGATGAAAGGGAAGTTGAGAGATGGATGAGTGTGTGTAAGAGAGAGAGAGAGAGAGAAATGGCAAGGATAATAGAGAAGATGGAGAGATGAGGAAAGAGATGAAGAAACAGGAAAATAACTAAGGGAGATCTTTAATTATGAAGAGGAGAAAAGAGACGAGGAGGAAGAAAATAGAGGGATACCTTGAAAGAGGGAACGAAAAAGAAAAGATGGACATAGATAGGACGGAAAGAGAAGGATGGGAGAAAATACCCTTCTTTCACTCAAAACGTATTCTTCGTTATTGCTCCATTCCATTAGCAAAATAACCACATTTATAGAAAAGCCATGTCAAATAACCATATTTATAGATAAGCCATATAACATGGTAAAAAAAACAACACTATTTTGAAATATTCCATACATGCAGAGAAAAGCAGAAAAGAGAAGAAACTTCTAGACACACCTAACCTAGTGGAGGAGAATGATTATGGGTATTATTCTCTTTAAAAAAATCAACAGGACCCTTCACATTTTACAAATTATCCCAAATCTAGATTCTTCTCTCATTTGTAATTTTGAATATTAATGAATTGCATCAAGGATAGACGAATAGAGTTTGGGAGAGCAAGACCATGTTGGAATGAAAATAGGCAACGCACCGATTATGTGCGGCTTGGATGGGAATGCACGGACAAGGTTCAGAAATGTGGTATGTCGTATGCAATATTCGTTATGTCAAGCGATTAAAAACGACAAAGCAGATATGTGAAGGAGTATATAGGGGTATATGCGGATTATGTGCTTCGTAATAATTTAATTTAAAAGATAAAAATACACTAATAAAACATGGTCGTAGACATTAATTTTATCCAAATTATATAATATATTAGATAATTTCACGATCCATGAACCTCTGGTAAAGAAACCAAGACAATCATAAAAATGAACCATATGTCACATTTTTATATAATACTCCCCTATGTTTAATTTCATTGATTGTTTTCAATAGGCAAGGGTATTTCATACCTCTCCCATATTGGGTCCCTAAATGTTCTATAGAAGTAGTACTTCGTATGAACAACATGTAAATATGCACTGCATAAGTCGCGTATATGGATGGATATGCAGTTTATATGGTGCACATATGTGCTCAGGCCCCATAATGACTATATATTGGATATGTCCTTCGATAGGGGTACTGAGTATGCATATACAGCCACATGCATGGGCTCTAGAGCGCATATCTGAATCTTGTGCATAGAGATGCAAGGAATGAGTGGAGGAAGACATTGAACCGCATAGAAGGGAACAGGGATTGAGAAAAGGAGTGGAGAATTTGACAAGAGAAAAAAAATTGGTCTAAGATTTGAGATGTCAATATCATATCCATCAGTCTGGAAAGATATGTATTACCAATGGAAATTCGAAAATGCATCAAAAAAGTACTTCTCACAAATTAAGATCATCATGTATTACTCTTATATGAAAGAGGGAGGTGTATTTAGCAAACAAAAGCACACTATGCCGCACGTATCGTACATATTGCATACATAATAATACCCTATTGAATGCTAATAGTTGAGAGATATCAAAAGTAGATAATGAAGTTCATTTGATAATAACTGTTGTGCATCATCCAAAAAAACAAATAACCACGCATTCTAAAATTAAGGAGATATGCAATGAATTGGAGGAGCTGTGTCCAGCATTAGCAAGATGAGAAAGTGACAGAGCTTGGAAACTGTGTGGTGATGGTGATGGAGGATGTCACAATCTCTATGGTGCGTCATATGTATTGATGGGCACATCCAGAGTGTAGTCCCACATCTACCAATGGTGGGATTTGAAGGGTCTTAGGATGCTATATAAGAAGCCCCAGACCTCCTGTATCTAGCGAGAAAGTGCAATGCATAAATCATCCCCTTTCAGGCGTTCTCCCATGGTTTCATCCCGCTCCTTAGGGAGTAGGGTTACACGTTAAAATCTATGTGTTCCAAGATTTATCTTTCTATTGTTCATGCTCCGTTTATCAATTAGCCTCCACATTCTTATTTTATTACAGTGGAGTGCTTGTTCGAGAGGAAATTTGAGATCTAATATTTATAGTACAATTTTTATGAATAGCAACTCTAAACTAATGAAATATAAATACATTCAATAAAAAAATATAAAAAAATCTCGCTAAGATCTCAATAAATACAAGAAATCATGACCTAATATTAAAAAACTTACGAACGGGTAAAAAAGCACCAAAATATCAAAACCCCTAAGAAATCATCCTCAAAAACACTTTAATCATGAAAATCGTCTAAACCTTCTCTAGAGCCAAAAAAACGCTACATGCAACAACACCTATAATAGATGAAGAGCCAATATCATCGACATAAGTCAAAATGGGAAAATTTTGCATGCAAAATTTCAAAGTTCGATAAAAATCCATCAATATCTCGATATATCGGAGATATCCGCAAGACATCAACCAATATTCAAAAAAATGATATATAACTTAGGCGTTGATATCGACTGATATGTAATATCAATATACCATCAATTCGTGATATTTAAGATCATGAATTAGACAAAGTCTAATAAATCAATTTCATTTATTATTCCCTTTAACAAATGTATGGATCACTTTATAATCTTTATATAGAGCTAATACCAACCTATAAACAGACCCTTTTATCCAAGAGCTTTTGGATCTACCTTACGATAAGTGACAAATTAAAATATACAACAAGAGAATAGAATATTTAGAATGAGTTGCATCTTCAATTTACATTCTTTCAATCAATTATGGGTGGTCTAGATGGAATCTCATCAAATCAATTAAGATTTATCGTTCTCAATTTTACGAAGGCGAAAAGGTTAGGGGAAGAAATGTTTATTATTTTAAGCACATCGGTAAGTAGAGTATGGAGGTTGATTTGAGGTGGTTTGGAAAGAGCATCTGGATGTTATGCTCTTGATCAGGAAGAGGGACAGAACATAAACTTTTCAGTGAAGGAAGTGGAGGTGATTGGAGAGAAACTGATCTCCTCCATTCTTCAATAAGTTCAGTGCAGGAAGTGGAGGCAATTGGAGAGAATCTGATCTTCTCCGTTCGTCAATGAGTTTAAGAGGCGGCAAAAATGGATGCTATGGGGATTACTGAGGAGTTCAAGGAGCAACACCCAAGTTTTGATAGATTGAACATGGCACCGGTTTTCTTGCTACCTAAGATGGATGTGGCCCAACAAATCAAGGATTCCAATCGCATTGCTCTTTCAAATGTTGTATATTCGATTGTGGTAAAGCTTGTTGAGAACAGGATGCATCTTGAGTAAGGAGACATCATTAGCCCTCAACAGAGTTTTCATGCCCAGCAGACTGATGGCAAATGGGGTTATGACTAGTGATAGCTTCACATATGGTGGTGAATCGGAAGTAATGACGGGAGTCAAGTATGTTGTGGAAAGTGGGCTACTCGATGACTTGCGATACAATTTGACTAGTTTTTCCTCCAAAGCTTCAACACAGGAGGGGTTTCCCAAACTTCTGAATTGCATGGATAAAGAAATGTGTGACTACAACTTCTTCCTTAGTTTTGATAAGCGGGCACCCAAAGGGCAAGACCATTAAGACACAGGGGAATCAGGCAGCAGTTTCGTTTGCATTTCTTCTCTTTGTTCCAACAACAAGCACTTCAGTGGTGAGGACATGCTAGGCAACACAAGGAGGTTACTTCAGGGATTATACCTTATCCATCTTGATGCGCTCGTATGTGGATAGGATATTTGTGCAGAATCCCCTTTTTACAAGATCTGCTTCCTTGAACCTACGTGTAGCCAAGGTTTTAAATCTCGATTTCGATTTCATTTCGAGATGTTGAAAAAACGAAACAATTTTGATATTTCGTCAAAATTTCAACGAAATTTAGCCAATTTCGGCCAAAATCGCCCTAGATTTGTGAAGGAAGAATATATATCGATATTTCGGTTTCAGTAGGGTGCCGAAACCGAAATTTTGCCGAAATTTCGCGAAATTTGAAACACTGCGTCTAGCTTCCCTCTCCGTATGAGCTTTATAGCATGCATGTACTTTTTTGTCAGATTAATTTGAAGAAGAAAACTTCTGCTGAGCATCTACGGGTGAAAATCAGCAAGACAATCCAGCTTACTCTCAACTCCCTCAGCATTGTTGCACTTAATACAATATACACTATGCAACTCAGAGACCACTCAAACATCATCACAACTGTCTCTGTTAAAAGCATATCTCTTCGCATTTTTGGTTTCCTTTGCACGCCTACCGTCCTTTTATCATAAAGAAAAGTAGGCCGACTACTTTCCAACGTAATTACGATGATGAGTAAGAAGGATGACGTTGTTGTTAATAATTTTGTATAACTCCGTTTCAACCATATGAAATTAATCTTTTGGACAAAAATGGTGTCTAGAAACAATATATCTGCAAAGAACTTCAATCTAAAGAAATTTTAAAAATTAACCTCTTCGTTCTCTAGCAATGTATTCAATATGATGTCAACCTCGCAAGTAAAAATTTCACATGCAATAAAGGGGAACCTGCAAAAAAGAAAACACGTGTTTATATACTCGCACAATCAGGTATTGCTACATGCCAGAAACATAACTGCTTACTTAAAGGAGCGTTTCTTTTCTGCACCATCTGGAGCTTCTTCAACGATATAACGAAGTAATTGTTCCACTTGAGTTTTGTCACGGAGACTGACAAAGAAGAGGTCCAAGAGAATGAATGCATATTAACAAAACTAAAAATTATATATAGGAAAGGAGAGCTAATATCAAGTATTATTTATTCAAGGAGGGGCATACTACCAAACTTTGTTTATTTTTCAGGGCTAGAAATATTAACAAAACTAAAATTTATATATAGGAAAGGAGATCTAATATCATGTATTATTTATTCAAAGAGGGGCATACTACCAAACTTTGTTTATTTGTAAAGGTTTCAGGGCTACATGTACTAACCATAACTACTAAATTGCCAATGGTGGTGCCGTGGTGGTGGCATTGTGAACCTCAAATGATGCCATACAGGAGTATTAAATAATAATACATACTTTAACAGTTTAACATTTGGAGGATGGACTTAAGGGGGTACAGTTTTAACCTACTTCCAGAGAGAGCGAGAGAGAGAATGGTGTTTAGGGAATTCTGTGATAAGTCACCCCATATTTTTGACAAGTCTGCCAATATTTACCAGCATAAATGGGAAAAGAAATCATGATGATTTGACATAGAAACTTCTTCAGAGTACTTCAAATTTTCCAAATAGGCAGGTTTCCATGGTGGCTTGGGAAGTAGTTTGCACAAATAAGCAATGACAGAAATGGGTCGGCAAATTCCAATTTTACAGTTATGAATTGTGATATTATTAGAAAAACAGGATACTGAAAATTAATGGTGATGACATCCAGGCATCAATCTAAGAATCACTTTTCATATGGATGGTCAACTAGGCATCAAATTGAAGCCGTATAGGGAGAAAATCTATGAGGTCAAACACTTCTTACCAAAATTCCACTTCATTAATTGATTCTGGATATACCTCAAAGATGGTAGACAAAAAAAACAAGAAGACTATATAAGTAACCCCATTAAGAAGTATTATACCACAAGCGCATATTGAAGTAATATACCATAAGGCATAAACCCATAACCTCAAATTGCATTTTAATAAAGCTAGATAGACTAACTTTCTTAATGGATCCATATCATTCAACATTTTTTGACATCATAAGAAATAGATCCTAGTACACACTTAAATGGTCTGGTGGTAGCGCAGTGTGCCTACCACCCAAAAGACCAGGTTTCAAATCCCTCTTGTGAGGGTTGCGTAAAAAATAGTTGAATCTTCCAACATGGATTTTAGCAAGACTCCGCTTGGAGTTTGCGCAAGGAGGCGTGGTAGCCACAGGGGCGCCATTGATGGCGCAAGGAAGGTGATGGGTATCGCCTAAAGCGACATGGCGGCCTCGCGTGCTTGGACTAGTGCTCCATCTGGAGGTGCCGCTGGAGCCTGCCGTGTTTGTTGAAGGAGCGGAGGAGATCTCCTCTGCCTGATTGCAGCAAGAACAGGGGCTTCCAAAGCCCTAACTTGAATCATGTGATGCGGTAGCCTGGAACTTGGAGCATGAACCATCTTCGAACATGATAATGAACAGAAATCTCATTTTGAATCGAATCTCGAATAGAATATGAAAATTAACAATTTTAAGAACAAATCTGCAAGAATCGAACCCGCTCTGATACCATGTAGAAAAACAGAATGCGGAAGCGTATCAGAAAATAAGGATAAAGAAAACATTAGGGGACATCGGGATTTAACGTGGAACCCTACTCCAGAAGGAGCGGGATGAAACCACGAGAGAAGCCCCTGAATTGGGCATTTCTTCTATTGAAGTTCTCAATGAGTACAGGGGGTGTGGGGCTCCTTATATAGCCCCACGGACAGACCCAATAGTGACCGCTCCCCCATGTGGTACTAAACACATGGGTGGGCTCTTTTCTTTTCCAACAGTAACCAATGTAATTAAAAATTATAAATGCAAGATCCACAAATATTCCCACAACCACTAAATCAATTAAATAAAGTAATTTAGATGCAGAATATCCCAAGAAAGTTGGACAAATAGTCATTTTCTCTTAAATATTGGCACCAAGAAAAAGACAGACCATATGTGTAAACCAGCATGTAAAGGGTGCACGTGCACATATGCATTCCAGAGATCTTTGCGATATTTAATATTTATTGGTAGAAAGGCTAAAATTTTAATCCATGTATATTTAAATAAAGAGGCATATAGGTAGATAAAGTAATATCTATAAAATTATATGCAATTAGGAAGAATACAGGGGAATTTGTGGGATATTAACTGTTTAGAGGGAAATTCGTGTAATCAAATAATAACAACAACAAAGCCTTTTTCCACAATTAAGTAGGGTCAATTACATGGATTCTTCATCTCCATTCAGATCTATCTTGGATCAATCATGGGCTTATATCCACAAAACTAAGATCCCTTCGTATATACTCTTTCCAACACTTCATGGGCCGTCCTTGCCCTCTCTTAGCCGGCTCAACATCCCAACACTCGCATCTCCTAACTGGTGCATCAGCTAATCTTCTTTGCAAATGACCAAACCATCTTAAGTGATTTTCTCGCATCTTACCCTCGATCGGAGCTACACCAACTTTTTTTCCTGATTGCATCGTTCTGAATCCGATCTTTACGTGTGAGTGTGTGTGTGTGTGTGTGTTCACACATCCACCTTAGCATTTTCATTTTCTGCTACAATCATTCTCTGCGCATATCTATGGTTCACAGGCCAACATTCAGATCCATAGCGCATAGCAGGTATCACATAGAACAGCAGAGGCTCCTCTCCACTTTAGCCAACCTGCACTTATTCTGTTAGTAACATCTCCATCAATATCCCCGTCATGTTACAAAATAGATCCCAGATATCTAAAAGAATCTATCTTCCGAATGTTATCGTCACAAATCTTCACCCCGATTCCATTACCATTGCTTCCATCAAAGGTGCACTCCATATATTCTGTCTTAGCCCTACTTATACGAGATACTTTAGTCTCCAACTCATGTCTCCAGACCTCAAGCTTCTCATTTACTCCATCTCTAGTCTCATCAATGAATACAATATCATCAATGAATAACATACACCAAGATATGTCATCCTGAATGTGACTTGTCGACTCGACCATAATTAAAGTAAAAAGGAATGGATTCAAAGTTGAATCTTGATGTAGACCAATGTTGATATCAAAATGGTCAGTCTTCCCAGACAGGATCTTTACACAAGATAAAGCCCTATCATGCATGTCCTTTATGAGGTTAATGTATAGGACAGGTACTTGCCTTTCTCCAAAACTCTCCATAATATCTCTCGCGGAACAGATTCATAACCCTTCTCCAAATCAATAAAGATCATATGGAGGTTCTTCCTTTTACCTCTATAAACCTCCATTGTTCTCCTCGACAAATGGATGGCTTCAATAGTTGAGAGACCTGGCACGAATCCGAATTGGTTTTCTTTTACGTAGGAAACTTGCCTCGATCTTCTTTCGATCACACGCTCCCAAATTTTCATAGAGTGACTCATCAGCTTGATACCTCTGTAATTTGAACAATTTTAAATGTCTCCTTTATTCTTTTTTTAGGCCTAAAAGAGGGGGAGACACTCAGCGGTGTTCGCCCCAATTTATTAACAAAACAAGGTAAACAGGTAGTTTACAAAGGTACCGAAAGAAACGACAAAAAGGAAACTACAACAAAACCCAATCATTGACTAAACATGCACAGTGCAAAACGATGTTTTCCTTGTAAAAACGTTGTCCCGAGAAAAGAGCTGCATTTCTGCCCAACCATATCGCCCACAAGCTTGCCACGGGCCACAGGAGTGTCCTCCGCTCCCTATCTTTGTTGGCTACCAACGAGCTACAGAAGGACGCCAAATCTAAAATGCAAACCCAGCCTACAGTCGCTTCCTCCCATACCCCAGTGACCTTAGGGCACGCGAAGAAGAGGTGCTCAATAGACTCCACCGCATTGTCGCACAAAATACACCTATCAGAGATATTGCCAAGAAGCCTAGCGCAAGGAGCCCTCGTCATCAGCCTCTATCTACGAAAAAGCCACAGGAAGAATCCCACACGTTCAGGGAGCCTCAGACCCCAGAAGAAATCACAGTCACGCACCAAGCTCTCCGATCGCGAGGGCGGGGGCCTACAGATCGCCCCATATGCCTTCCTCGCCGAGAACGGGCCACTCCGTCAGGCCCGATAATCTCTCCCCCCAGAAGGCCGACCTGCGTCCCTGATGGCGTCCATCAAGGCCAAAAAGTCCTCGAGTCTTTGATCGGAGAAATTAACAGAGAAAGCCGGGAACCAACCACCATCCGACCAGCAAGAGGTGACACAAGCATCTTTATCAGCCGCCAAAGCGAACAGGCAATGGAACCGCGAGCTCAACCCCCCACCCCCCGTCCAATCATCAGTCTAAAACCTGAAAGAGACACCATTGCCAAGCACTACGATACTCCTCCAATCTTCAGGCATTTTATTACTTCGCCAAATTACATTGAATGGATTCGTAATCCAAGCCAAGCCAAACCGCGCTCACCTAAAACTCTCCATACTTCTACAGGAATGTCATCCGGTCCTACATATTTCCATGTCTCCTAACCTTCAAAGCCCCATCTACTTCCTTTCTTTGAATCTGTTTATAACTTGCACGATTCAAGTAACTTTCGCTACTAACTAGATCACCCAAAGTGATCTCTCTATTTCCTTCTCCAATGAAAAGTTTATGAAAGTATTGCTCCCATCTAGTCTCTATATCCTTTTTAGTAACACGTACGTGACCTTCCTCGTCCTTAATGCATCTCACTTGAGAAAGGTCTTTGATCTTTCTTTCTATTGCTTTGGTCAACCTGAATATATCCTTTTGGCCCTCCTCAGAGTCAAGATTTTTATACAAAACTTCATAAGCTTTTGACTTAGCTTCGCTTACGGTTTTCTTTGTTTCCTTCTTATTGTAGTTTGTGACAGTTTCCTCTTTCTATCCTTAAACATAGCATTAAGATATGCTCTTTTAATTTTTAGCTTCTCATGCACTCCATCACTACACCACCAAGCCTCCTTTTGACCAGGAGCCCCTCCCTTTGACTCGTCTAGCATCTCCATGGCTACCTTTCTAATACAAGATGCTCCTGCCTCCCACATCTCGTTTGCACTTCCACTACAATCCCAAGATAAGTCTTCTAAAACCTTCTCCCTGAAGCTTGATTGCTTCAGTAGAAGATTCCACCATCTAGTTATAGTGATCTTAGGAACCCTCATTTTCTTTACCAGCCCTTTTACTTGTACATCCAAGACTAATAAACGATGTTGGGTTGTCAAACTCTCTCCTAGGATTATTTTGCAGTCTTTACAACACAACCGATTTCTTCTCCTCAACGCAAAGTAATCTATATGTGTTCTAGTTGGCCTACTCTTATAAATAATTAAATGCTCCTCCCTCTTCTTCAAGAGAGTGTTTGCTATGAAAAGATCATATGCCGTTACAAAATCCAGAATGACTTTTCCCTCTTCATTTCTATCCTCAACCATGGAATTAAATTTCGCGAAATTTCGGCGAAATTTCGCCGAAATTTCGGTTTCGACAGGGAGGGTCTTTCGAAACACCTATATATATATATATCGATTTCCCGGATTTCGACCGAAATGGGTCGAAATATCGGTGATATTTCGACATTTCGACCCATATCGGTCGAAATTCACGTTTTCAGTTCAAAATTTCTCGGATTTCGACCGATATGGGCGAAATTTCGCCGATACCTATGTAAATTAACGATATTAATCATGTGATCTTAATTTTAATCATTTTACTAATACTAACTATTTAGTATTTACCAATTCTATATATCAAAACACATCACGATTTAGAAAAAAAATTTGGGACGGGGGCGCTGCCCCCTGCACCCCCGCAAGGGGGGGCCAACCTGGGCCCCCCCTAGCCCCCCCAGGCTCGCTGACCGGGCAGCGAGACCCCCGTTCTGGTAGGGTATGGTGCAACAAGGGGGATGCATACAACGAAATGACCAATATGACCGATATGTGCATTTATTAGCTATTATTATTTTAAGAACTTGGATTTAATTATATCCATTTCCAATATGTACCAATCAATAATCAGCCTTAATAACGAAATGACCGATATGACCGATATGTGCGATATAAGGCATATAAATGAGAGATATGTGTGATATAAGTATGCATTTGTTAGCTATTGTTGTTTTAAGAACTTGGATTTAATGAATCCATTTCCAATATGTTTCATCAATAATCAGCCTTAACAGCGAAATGATCGATATGACCGATATGACTGATATGACCGATATGTGCGATATAAGGGGCATATATGAGCAATATGTATGATAAAATTATGTATATGTGAGCTATTTATTGTTGTAAATAACCTGAAAGATCTTAATTTGCAAAAAAATGGTCGAAAAATGACTTTTTGAGCCATTTCCGAAATTTCCACCGAAATCGTCGAAATTTCCCGAAATATCGGCGAAGTTTCGGTATTGGAGGTGACCGAAACGAAATCGAAATCGAGATTTCGAACCTTGCTCAAAACCATGTCCTCCATGAGCAGTGAGCACTAGCATACCCTGAAGCATCTTTTCCCGTATGCCCATTAAGATCTCCACCTACGCAAATCATCTCTATTTGTGGGATTCCTTGTAAAATCTTATCCAAATCCTTCCAGAAAGCTTGTTTAATCCTTTCATCTAAACCAATTTGCGGTGCATAAACTGAGATGATAGAATTTCTTCTTCAAGCACCAATTTTAGCAAAATAATCCGATCCATGAATCTTTGCACCGCAACCACACAATCCTTCAAATTCTTATGAATAACCACTCCAACACCGTTTCTAACCTTATCTTTACTTGAATACCAAAGTTTAAAGCATGTCTTCTCGATCTCCATTGCTTTCTCTCCAACCCATTTAGTATCTTAAAGACATAGTATATGAACCTTCCTTCTTTCCATCGTATCCATTATCTCCATCAATTTTCCAGTTAAAATGACAATATTCCAACTACCAATACGCAACTTCGCGTAATCAAATAAAAGTTTATAAATTCATATTAACATCAAAATTTATGGTTAATTACATGCGCAATTGTTACATTCAAAACTTTATTTAGGATTAACTGCAATTTTTCTAATCCATTTTCAAAATAAAAAATGTACTAAGTCTTCTCCCACTATAAGCAGGGTCGGCTATATGGATTATTGCTCAAATCCATGTTGAAAGATTCGACTATTTTTTACGTTGGTTGTCGACTACCTAACGCAACCCCTGCAAGAGTGGGATTTGAACCATGGTCTTTTGTGTGGTAAAAACATTGTACTACCCCTGCAATAGTGGGATTCTAATCCATTTTCAAAATCAAGAAAAATAGTTTTTTAGGCTCGAAACCTATCATTGGGAAATGGTACAACAATGTGTTAATATCAAACACAACACAACCCTCTTGAAATACAAATGCAACCTATACATTTTTCAATACCATTTTTTAATGCAACGATACATATCATTTGATAAGAAAGGCAAAATCTGAAACATGCATTAGATTAATTCACACCATATTAGGTGATAAATGCAATTTAATATTTTAGATCAAAAATGAAATTAAACTTTATATTATTTGTTTCAATCATTAGAAGATTTCGCATAAATTTACGACTTTCACAGTTTCAGCAATGGACCGTTAGTATCTGGCGAGCAATAAATAAAAAACAATATATGTGTATTGGATAAGCACTGTAGCCAGAGTGGTTGCTACAGCGCCTATCCCGGGCGCTATCATATAAAAAAGTTTACAAGATAGATTCGGATTACTTTTTACTTCTAATAGCAATGCAATTCGTTTTTTTTCCCGAAGGGCCATTTACTTGAGTATTAAAACGGAAGTTTGGACTTATACTTAAGTATCATCAAATTCCAGTGAGCTTTTACCAAAATTTTGGTTTCACTGTTTAAACTATATCCATAACTTCCTTTCCACAATTCTGGTAAAATGGGCAAAATTTCCCGATTACGCCAAATTTTGCAGATATTGCTCATCTCTCCATATTTCTGTTGTAGTTTTTAGAAAAGAGTTGTTTCTGGTGCATCTTTGGTGAGTACTCTTGCTCTTATAAGAAGCATGGGAACCACATCTTTTATGTGACCTCATTGTTTCTGGTGCTTCTTTGACGAGTGCTTTTGCTCTTAATTCTTATAAGAAGAATGGGATCCTGTCGTACATGCGGCAACATGTGTAGCCAGATTGCAGATATAAATAATTAAAAATTACAATTCTTGTTAACTACTTGGTCTGTGCACTTGCACTACAGCAAACCATCCTTACACAAAACAAAAAATCACGTACTCGTAATTTTGTAGAGGTCAAATATGCAAATTAAACTAAACCAAAATAACATAAATATGGATCATCTACGTCAAAAAAATTCGGGCCGACGAGTCGTAAGGACAACATGGGGACATGCTATCATTACAATTGATGTGTATCATAATTTTTAAGAGGAACATTGACAACGGATGGAAGAAATGAAAAGGAGGAATGGGTTGGGATTGAATTGGTGGGTTTGATAGTGGAGAAAGAAAATCTAAAGGGTGAAAGGAATAAAACAAATGGCTAAAGCATATTTATTCAATCAATCTCTTTTACAAATGTTACCAGTGACTTTATACAGATTCAATCCCAGGCAATGAGCATATCTCTTGGACTAAGAAGCATCCATACTTAAATGATGTCTCCCTACTATTTTAGTTAGAAATTACAATAAAACGATAAAACATATCTTGAATAGATTTTGGTTGCACCATCTCTCATCATTGCCCCTTTATCCACTCCAAGTCATCTCTCATGATTCTCCCTTTCCTCTCATCTCAAAATCTACATCTACATCAATTGGTATCTAAATAGTTCCCATGATTTAACAATTCTATGGAATTTGCAAGATTGAACAAAATAGGACATCAACTTGTTGTCCTTGTGACATAAAGGAATTTATAAATTCTCCTTCAAGGAGTTGTATGGGACCCGTTTTTAGAAATTCAAAAATCATGCTAAAAAATGAATGAAACATGTTCTAAGATGTTAGATTACATCATATTCCTTGTAAGAGAATACCACAAAATTCAAAGGAAGGAAAGAAAATAACTTCGACGATGATGACTCCAACAACAAGGACCATAGAAGTACCAATTTCAGCATGAGTCATGGTGAAACATCGTCTAACCACCATGCACCCCTCCTACCACTCCTTCGCACAAATCCACCATCGTCATAAACCAAAACCTCGGGCATACCTTCAGCAGTCAGCCTCGTGCACATCCTCCACACCTTGAACCCCCAAGTAAGAACAATGTCACTATGCTTTCTAACAAGCACTATTAATCACAACACATAGTGCATCTCTTACACACACCACCATCTGTGGCTTATAGTGTTGCTTATTTCCACAATGCCAGCATCACCAGCACTACATGTGATGCAAACCAAAAAAATCAACAACAACAGAGCCTTTCCCCACATTAAGTAGGGACAGCTACATGGATTCTTTGCCTCCATTCAGATCTATCTTAGGTCATTCTCGGACTTTAGATCCAAAAAACTAAGATCCCTTCGTATAGTCTCATTCCAACACTTCTTGGGCCATCCTCGTCCTCTCTTAGCCAGCTCAACATCCCAAAACTCACAACCCTTGACCGGTTCATCAGTCGACCTCCTTTGCAAATGGCCAAACCACCTTAAGTGGTTTTCTCGCATTGTATCCTCGATCGGAGCAAAACCAATTTTCATTCAGATTGCATCAATTCCGAATCCAATCTTTATACGTGTGTCCATATATCCACGTTAGCAATTTCATTTCTGTTACTGTCATTCTCTGCACATGTCTATGGTCCACAGGCCAACATTCATATCCATAGAGCATAGCAGGTCTCACGGCTGCTTTGTAGAATTTTCCTTTGATTTTCAAATGAATTTTCTTATCATAGAGAACAACAGAGGCTCCTGTCCACTTTAGCCAGCCTGCAGATCTATTAGTGACATCTCCATCAAATTCCCCATCATGTTGCAAAATAGATCACGTGTATCTAAAAGAATCCTTCTTATGAATGTTCTCGTCACCAATATTCACCTTGATTCCTTTATCATTACTTATATTAAAAGTGCACTCCATATATTCAGTCTTAGCCCTACTTATACCAAATCCTTTAGTCTCTAATGCATTTCTTCATACCTCAAACTTCTCATCTACAACATTTCTAGTCTCGTCAATTAACAAAATATCATCAACAAATAGCATACGCCAAGGTATCTCGTCGTGAATGTGACTTGTCAACTCATTCATGAAAAATTTCAACAACGAAAAAAAAAAGATTTTGACGGTGGGACAAATTTGGAGGGTGGGAGAAAAGAAGACTCGCCGGATGTGAGGGATTTGAGGGAGAAGAATGATGAAGATCGTATGGAGGGAGGAGATAAGGGGGAGAGATAATTGGAGAAAACTCTAATTTTGATTTAACTTCAATAATCTTCAACATTAGACCATCATCCTCTTTATATAGGAGGGATGGAATTGCACAAATAGAAAGAAGATAAATTCACATCAAAATAAATCCTATTTGACTCCTAATATAACTCTATCGACCAACTAATTGGTTTAATTAACTAACTCATTAACTGGAGATAACATGTGATCCCCTTATTAAATTGAAATCAAAAATTCAATGGACTCAATTAACTATAAATGAAATTATATTGATCTTAATTAAATTGGACTATAATTAATCAAATGGAAAATAAAATGTTTATTTAATAATAGAAAAATTGAACCGACATCGACAGAGAACCCTGATTGAACCCCAATTTGTCGCTCTGTGCTGCATCATGTGACTACAACCATGAGTGCATGCTATCCGATCACCCTAATCGATGCATATGCCATCCTATGGAAAGGTCCTGGTTCAAATGATGTTTCCTGCAATTCCAAATGCAGTGATCCTCCTTTATGATCAGTCCATGTATACAGGGAACTCCATGACACAACTATTGCATGCACCGGTTATGTCACAATTATCCTTTTCCCTCCCATCCCAACTCTACATCTGCATAAGTACACCATCACCAGCTACAAATTGCATATGCAAAATAGGTCCAATTGGATATCTGTTTTAGAATCCTGTACATGTCTTATAATTTGCATCTGAATTGAGCTTCCAAGTCTGTTCTTTGTGGTAATGAGGAGAAATTCCTTTTATAAGCATGGTCTTCAATAATTCTACTTTTTAAGCGAATTGAAGTTGGTAAATGTTTCATGGCTTTTAATTTGACAAATAAGCATTTGGAATTTATCTCATAAAATAAAATGATGAGCATCTAACGAAAGCACTTCCCATATGCCATCCATGTGCAAAAAGTCCAAACTAAACGTCGTAAGAATTCATGCTTTACATGGAGCAAATATAGATGTTTATGTTAGATTAGATGAATTTGCTAGTTTAGTTTTAGATCTCCATTTCTATGCGAATTCTCAGATGTATTCCTCTGCATAAGGCAAATAAAGAAGAGCTATTTCTCAATCAGAAGTAAATCATCCATTCTTTCTGCACAACATATTTGTGGAATTAAATGTTAAATTCATCCATATAATCTTGTCATTTAAGTAGATCTTGCAAGCATGTACAGTTCTTAGCCTATGACTAATTTATCTCAATCAAAAATAACAAGACTTAAAATGTGGATTGCCGCGTTTCTAGTAATTAGTCAAAGAGCAAAATTTTAGGAGAGGGAGTAAGCTGAAAATTACAACAAAAAAGAAGAAGAGCGGCAGGTGGAACCGTGGAACAATTACAAAATTTCGCACTCACAAATTGATAAGACGGGAGTTTAAGGCTTTGCATTCTTGTATAATTTCATCCTCGTCAAGAAGCTCCTCCAGTGTAAAATTTTCCTTGTCCAAGATTATATCCATCTAAGGCAACAGCCAGGAGTTAGAAAGTGTTATAAATAGAAAAAAGTCAGGGAACCCAGCAAAATCAAAATGATTTCCCGTGTATGCAGAAGAATATGAAAGTTAAAAATACTTTCAAAAAATATGAAAGTGAAAAAATAACATAAATACGAATATGATAACAGATATTAAAATGTGAAAAGTGAGCCAAAAGTTGATCAACGTCACTTATTCCAGGTTTGTCCTATTTCCTCCTAACACTTCACCATTCCGAGTGCCCTTAATTGTAAAATAGTTTCAGTAAGTTTTATATGAATTCATGGGAAAAGAAACCAATTGTTTATTTCAAGTGTCCCCAAAATTCACATAAGGGAATAGTTCTAGTCTATTTGATGCCAAAACATCTAACAATTACATCTATGATAACATTCTCTAATACCAATTTGTCTTGTTATACAAAAAAAAATATAATACCAAATCGAAATATAGAAGGCCAGGCCATCTCTTTTAGTCCCAGAGAATTCTTCTCCACCCCAGTATGGAACCCTCACATTCTCAAAATCTGGTAATATCCCCTTCGGGCCTTCCCCAGTGGCCCTTCTCCTGCATGATCCTATCTCATATCTTTGGGACCATGACCTCCCATTCATGGGTTTTTTCAGATTCCTATCTGATGAAGAATCCCTGTGTGCCTCAAACCCTTGCCCCATTGGGTAGCAGTTTCAGACAAGTCTTTTCCTATTCACATGTATATGTATTAAATATCATTTCATCACAAGGTGGCATATGCTTAATATTATCACCACTCCATAAGATATAATTAATAGGTACAATACAATTTGGAACATGTAAAGAATATAAGCAGAGATTGTACTTTGCCTGATCTAAGTAAAATATATATTTTTGAATCTTTGATACATATGATACATCCAGAGGGCTTAGATCAAACTACTAATTCATGTCAATATCTTTCTAAGCTTACAAGCTCGGGTAAAGTGAATAGTGAACTAACATCTCTATCTAGATGCTTAATACATCAAAAAACTGTTGAAGCCTTCTCCCACCTTAAGTAGGGTCAGGTACATGGATTTTTGCTCAAATCTATGTTGAAAAATCCGACTATTTTTATGTTGGTTGTCGGCCACCTAACACAACCCCCGCAAGAAGGGATTTGAACCATGGTCTTAAATAATGCATCAACTCATCAAAATACTCTCCCTCAACACACAGACAATCCAGCTGATGAAAAGAGATTTTCCCGTAGAATTCTTAACGCATAAAGATGCCACACACATTTGGTGCCACAAATCCCTCGACTTTTTCGTAAAGCTCTTTGGGGTGCGTCACTTAGAGCAAAAATGGTCAAAATCACCTCTATCGAGAGAGTGCTTACTAACCCGTCCACTGTTTGCTAGTGAATCAGTTGTGGGTTTGTTTGGATTTTGATAGCAAATATCTGTAGTTAACTCGGTAATTCATTTATTTTTATCAACTTTTTTGGCTAGTACCATGTGATATGTGGGCAGTTTTAGTTTAAACTAGATAATTACATGTGGAGACAATTTTAGGGGATGTTTTCCTAGACGGTGTTTAGGATTGTTGATATATAAGTGGCTAAGGTGGCGAAGAGCTTTTTACTAAGTTTAACCACTTGAGTTAAGCTCGCCACAAATACAAACTATTTGTCATTTGCAAAAAAACTTCCGATTTGCCTTTTGTCGTTAGAAAAATCAACTTGACATTGGCGACCTCAACTTTGATTGTCCAAAAATTCGCAACTTGACCTCTTTTGGTTGCATCACTTCCATCTATCTAATTAGACATCTCCTTGCAAAAATCAGTATCCTAGTTGATGGAGACAAGTCACTTAACTATTAACAACTTATTTTGGGTGAACACCTTGCTAGGGTGTGTCACCGCAACATTTGAAAAAGCATCTCATTTTCCACATCCAGATTGATGTACCCTACAATCAATCCATTTTCCCTGTGTAAGTATACATCTTTGTGTCCCCATAGATTATGTATCCAATGGCCTTCTCTATCTTTTGTATCATCAGCTTAAAACGGCGAAAATACAAAAATAGTCATGATGCTTAGAGATGTCAGCAATTAAATGCACTCATTTATCCCCTCTGGAAGGACCCTCAAATACCATACCAGCAGCAAAATTCATGATGCTCCACAATGGCATTCCTATGTTTAGTATAACATCTTTGTCAACTAATAGAAGTCTACGAATTCACGTAAGATAAGAAGCAACCATGCAACCAAAAAAATGCACAGAAAGCCACCGCATGATTCCTCTGAATACACATTCACATTTCATACTCGGCAAGAGTAACCATCCTGCCAGAAATCATTTTCCAGCAACGTAAGAATAATTTCATTCAACTATGATTCTTTAACAGCCCCTGCCTGAAAAAGTGGAGCAAACTCGGACATTCTAACGAAGAGATCGGCAGATCTCCTGACATTTTAGCAAAGAACGCAATGAAACTCTAGTTGCTATAGAAAAGATCAAGGGCTCCACATGATTTCCAACTCAATTAGGGCTAATATGATAATAATAACGAGTGCATAAGTCCCTGTCACAAAACCTCAATGGAAAAATCAGGTACAATGATGAACAACAAATTATTGGCAAGAGAAGCTTGCTGAAGTGCCAGTTTTGTTCACCCTCCCTGAATATGATAGAGTAGGAGGCACTTCCTATCCAGTGAACGCATGTGTTCTTGAAAATATATGTGGACAGTCATTCAATGAGCTCACCAATCTCAGAACGCGGACCGCAAGTCAGAGACTGCAGATTGGCCATCAAACCATGATTGACATCCGGAATTATGTCCTAGCTCTTGTATTGTTTTTGCCTTTTTGGACTCCATTCAAAGGCATTAGAATACGTGGTTACTCCTTCCTGGGTTATTGATATGTTGAAGTCCGCATATGTATTGTATAACAATTGTGCTATTTTGAAGTTCAGTTTCCTAAACTGACCCACATTTGCTCGTACAAATCCACCGAAAAATCGTTTGCCTTTGTTGTTTCAGCAAAATAAAACTACCAGATTACTAGGCAATTCCTGCATAGCTCAAATTCAAATCTCGCAGCCCCTGCAGAGCCAGAACAAGGCGTCAAAATCCATCTTCCACGCCCACACAGCCGAGCGACGACCCAAAACGACACTCTATCAAAGACGCCTATTTCGGCGAAATCCCGGAGAAAGGCCCAAAAAGATACCATCTTTGCCCGGAAAACAGATGTGGAATCTCACCGGCGAGGCCGTGGACAGGCCAGTCATGCGCCAGAACATCCTGCCGACCACGGGATCCCCGACGCCTCAGATCTGCGGCCCCACGTGACAGCCCTCTGGTCCTGGGAAGCGGGGCGGGGCGTATTTCGAAACCCTAGAAAGGGGGATCTGGAAGGGTGAGGTGGGGCGATCTGTGACGGATGGAAGAATGGAGCTCCGATCCGAAGAGCAATGGAGGAAGAGAGGATGTGGGGATACGTTTGCGACCCTTGGAGGCCCGGCTCGACTCGACTTGGGGAGGGGAGGGGACTTGGGCTCGGTCGCATTACCAGGTGGTCCGCTCGTGGCCGTTCAGTGTGATTACTGAGTACACCCATTCCGCTAATAAAAATCATTACCACAATGATCTCATTAGAAGTATGAAAAATGACATATGTTGAAGTAAATGATTACATTATTTTTATTCCTTGAGGTTTGTTCGTTTGGAGAATCAACACTATAATAAGGGATCAATTCTTCGTTCGGTGAGATTCTCAAAAGTACAGCTCGCGAGAACCGAGGTACCTAACGTTGTATTTCATCTTATTCCTATCTTTATTCCACCGTACCGATGTTATCGCGAGGACCGAGGTACCTAACGTCCGGTCTTGTAGTACATGCAATGTCTGACAAGTCAGATCGGACAATCATTGTGTCGGTCGTTCTTACGGCACTCGATACCCAGTCAATGTGACAATTAACAACAATCAACTCACATATATATGCACAATAAAGATATGTCTGGAGTCAAATTTTATTTTATTTTACTCTACAAGGATGTGTATAGTGGACAAGCAGTAGTTGATTATTGATAATTATTGATAATTAATAATGATTATTCTTATACTTTTTAACCTTTTAAAATTTTTATATGAGTTTTAGTTGTATTTGATTTTTATGTGTTTTTAATTATCTGTATTTTTATTTTGAATCTTTATTTTTATTTTCTATTTTCCAAAATTTCAATTCCTTATTATTTTCAAATAAACTATATAATTACACATAATAATAATACATTATATATGTAATATAAGGTATATATAGTATATATATATGATTCTATATTTTTAAATATACATAAATGTACTCAAAATACATGAAATAATATAGTTCTGCGCTTTTATATTTTTCTCAATTTTTGTATTTTTATAGAATTTTTCCATTCTTTATTTGAAGTATTAAATATAGTAGAAAAGTATGCATATTAAATGCATGAACTTGTTTTAGATTTAGTAATTATAATATATAACTTTTTATATTTAGTTTAGTATCGGCAGAAATTTTCTTATTTCTAGGTGCAATGGTGAAATACCCGAAATAAAAAATCATGATTAGGAAGGTAATAGCAGCAAAAGCCATTGGAATTTATAATTTATATATTGGAATAATATATTTTGTTATTTTTAATGTAGAACTTTTAAGATAGGTCATTCTTACTAGATTGGCACAAAAATATTGCTTTGGTTTTCGGAAAATTAATTCACGCTCACACTTTCTTTATTTTGATCGAGTAAATAAATGGATAGAGTATCGGGTTCCGATTCTAGGAAAACAAAAAACAACGAGCTTATGTTCTTAATTTTAATGATTACTCGATCCAGTTAGTCACGAAATAACCTAAAACTATTTTTAATATATAGTATATAATATATAAAAAATCACAAAAAGGTAAATATATTTTTGGATTTTTTTCAATAATACTAATTTTAATAGCTTTTTAGGGTTTTATAATTTTTAAGTTTATTTTTTGTGTTTTTAATGATTTTTGGATATGTGATAATATATAATATAATATAGATAACGTATTTTTTAGGAATTTTTTGGGGTGTTTTTCTATTTTTTGTATGTTTTAATAATTGGACAGAACAAAATTCATATTTTTGTATTTTTAATAATTTGAAAATTTATTTAAAATGTCATGCGAAAAATGTATATAGTTAAGCAATATTACATGCACTTAAAATTTTCATGTAATTATTGGAGCAATAAAAACATTTATAAAAATAAATATACATAGAATTAAAATGTTGAACTGGTAGGGACTTATTTACAACTTATAAAAACTTAAACTTCATTTCAAATAGGACCATAAAGTATGAGGGCACATTCGCAATTTTTACAAGGCTTTACGTGTCCCTACGTGTGATACGAAAGGACTATGTTGCAAATACAAGAATGTACAGGTCCTTAATTCAATTTATCCACAAAAAATGCCTTTAATTTAAATTTTTACAGAACTAAAGAAAAATACAGAAAAGTTAGAGGGGTTTTCAAGGAAATTACCCTTGAAGTGCTCTATCCAACGGTTAAGAAGGATCCACGTGGTGCCACTAAAGATGATTAGATGGATGGGGCGTGCACTGCTTCGATTCAAATCAATGGCCCAGATTAGATCTAGATCGATCCTCTTATCCAACAGTGATGGAGGGATGAGGAAGAACAAGGAAGAACACTTCCCTGTTCGACCTTTAATTGCCATGTACTCTCTACTACAACCAGTTCCGGTGAAGTCGATCGATCCTCCTCCTTCCCGTGGTCATGTCGCACCTGCATGGCTCCTTAGCCAAGTCCACACCTCACTGGGGAGAGGTATGGTGGTCGATTTGTTTTCAACCACATGGGAGCTTGATTGTCCTTCGATTCCTCCTCCTAGGTGCATTCCAGGGCCTTTGACCTACGCAAAAAGATGGGGTGCTCGAGGGTGACGCTCCTCGGCCAAAAACAAAATTGAAACACTAAAAAATGAAGGCGGGAGGGAGCTCCAACGAGCGGCAGAGGCGGAGCATCGATTCACCTATTCAAAGAGAATCGGGTTGATTTAGGTGAGGGCAAATGATGAAGAAGCGAAGGGGGAGAAATGGGATGATCATTGGGGGTCGGAATGGGTCGGAGTATTCTAGAATAATAACCAGAGCTCTAAGCTCCCACAAACTTTATGATTGAAAATTAGACCAATACACAACGTAAATGTATAAAATAAAAGCGGAATTGAAATGCATGAATGGAAATCTACCTAGAAATCAAAGAAAAACATCTCATATGTGGGAGAAAACAGGGAGAATAGGTCCACTTGTAACTTGAACTCCATCGAGTAGAGCACCTTCTTCCTCGCCTCCGGTCGGCACTACCCATTGTTGTCAACAAGGCGGAGCTCCAAGGTGTGATCGAGAGGGGTTAGGGTGGATAAAGAGGGATCAAAATCAAAAAGGAAGATGGAGAGGGTTATTTATACATATAAGGTCCGGCAACCTTTGGAGCTAGGTTGTGTGAAGACGATGAGGGGTTGGTGGAGCTTAGGGCTCTGGCATGGATTAGGGTTGTAGTGGTTGCAGGATGGAGGGAGCTCGAGGGAGAAGGGAGGAATGGAGGAAGAGTAGGAAAATGGAGAAGAAGGGGTGTTCGTGACTTCTGACAGAAGTCAGAAGAAGGGAAGTACAACTGTCTTACGAGTCAACAATCCAAGGGTCCTGATTGGTCGAAAAAAAGAATAAATAAATATCTTTATAAAATTTATAATAAATGGTAGATGAATTTAATAATTAAAACTCAAAATATAATTTTTCTGATTTTATAAACTATTTTGTAGATATTTTTATTTATGTTCACAACATTGTTTATTAGGTGTTGATTTTCACAAGTGTATACATATGTATATTTACTTATATTTTACCTATCTTTATTTTTATTTTGTATTTTTACTATTTATTGCTATAATGACATATTTTATACATTTATAATATATTTAAATACATATTTACATATTTTTACTTTTTATGATTTTATTAACATGCATAAATAGATAGAGGTATATACATTATATGTATAGTGTACCTATATGCATTATTATATTGTTTATTTTGATATATTTTTAATGATTTTATTTTGTATATATATTTTAGATATATTTAAATAATATTTACAAGTATTTAAAAATACAAGGAAGGTAGAAATATAAAGAATAAGTTATATGAATAAAATATGCAGATATGTAGTAAAGTGAGACCCCAGAAAGTCGGTGTTTTCATCTAAACTCCATTTAAATGAAATCACCTTCACTGGATAGATGATTTAATTTTAAATACCATGGAGGTGAGTTTGATGAATTTTGAACTTGTACGGAGAAGATATTGGTCTGTAAAGTTTGGTTTACGGTTTTTTCGTATGTATGTCATGTATGGAAATCTAAGCGCAACATTAAAAATCAATAAAAATAATTATTCATGAATCACCTCCTTCCATCGCAAATCAGTAAATCATCGTAGTGGAGATGATGAAGGAAAACGAGGACAATCCTTTTTTCCCTTTATGTTTTTCCTTCCCCTGACCTCAAACCTTTAAGACTCTCTCGGATGGTGGAGAGTTTTAACAGTGGCTCTCTCTGATTCTTGATTCGGTGTCATGCATAATGAGACGTCATGTCTCTCTTTTATAAGGTAGTGTTGGAGGGTTTAACAAGATAACAAACCCTATCATAACCGACTCTTGATAACCCACTATCCATTAACGTGGACCAAGATAATGTCGTTACATTTTATTCATTGACTCAGTAAAAAAAATATTTATTATCTCATAAATATTTTATATAGACCACATATGAAATAAATTCCAACATGTCATAGTTGCACAATGTATTATTTTTACATGCAATTATTTTATAATTTTATATGCATTTTTATGTACAAGAGTTATGTTGAACATTTTATTATTTGAGGTGTATAAAATACAAAATAAAATAGAGGGAAATAGCTATTTTGAAAAAATATAAATTAGGTTTTCTATATAGATTATAGACCCTTATATCCCCTTAATTTATTCCTTGTTGAACAAGTCGATACTGACTTTGTCTCGGGGTTTAAGATCATCGAGTATCTTTGGTGCTTCATTTATTTTCCGTTTCTTTTCTTTAATCTTTTATTTTAGATTTCAATACATGTATTTGAAAAAATTTTATAGATGGATAAAGATTGTTAATTTGTACAAGTCATATGTATTTACATGTATTTTGACAAGGGTTTAAAAGCAAAATAGAAGAATAAAGATAGATGAATGGATATTCATCACTTACCTACCCCTTATTCCACCTTATTCTCATTATTCCTATCTTTCCAGTTGAACAGAGAATAAGGGTCTATTCGTTGTTCGGTTGGATGATATGAATACGGAGAATGAGGAGGAATAAGGGTTGGTAATACTATTCTCTGTTCGGTTATCAAATGGACGACGACGAATATACGATTCATCATGTTTTTATACATTTTATTGAGCAAAATTCATGTTTAATCAATTGAATTTTTTTCTTCATGGGTGCATAATTTTTATCTCATTATTTTTATATGCATTGCATTTCAAATCAACTTAAAATATAAAAACATTTTCTTTGCATTTTAAAAAGAAGAAGAATTTCTTGCATTAATTTATTTTATAATAAATATGGGCTCCAAGCTCATATTAAGTATCTAAAAAATTTATTTTTTTGTATTTTTCATGCCTAACTTAGAAGAGGCCCAAAGGGACTCCAATACCCTTCCTCTTCGTTCATGACCATCGAGGGGAGGAGGAGCTACCCATCAATGACAATCGAGAGGATGAGATCCATTAGAGAGGCCCATCACGCCATCGCCCGCCGCCCTCCTCCTTGACTCAACCACCACCATCGTCACTGTGGCGCTCGTCGCAGTATGACCTCCCTCCCCGGATCTCGTAGTGCCGCCGTAGGTGACAGTCGCTTCCACCTCTGCTACGCGATCGTGTCTCTGTTACCGTCGTTCCATGAGGAAGAGGGATGGGATCCCATGCCCCCCCCCCATAAATTCAAGTTTATTTTAGTTTTTTAGTAGACATATGATGTTATTTCTATAATTTTCCCATTTTTATTTTATATTATGCATCATTTGCAATTTTTTATTCAAGTTTCTTATAATTACTTTTCAGACCTCCAGAATGCTTCTTGCAATTTTCTCAAAGTTCAGTGCATATTCTACATTTCACTCTTTAAGTTTTTTAATTGACACATTTTCATTTATATCAGGATATGTTTTCTTACTTATAGTTATGCCCTTAACTTTTAATTTATTTTCAATCAAGTCCTTGGGTTTATTTGAAAATTACACAAATGCCCCTAACACTCGCAAAAATCACCAAAAATAACAAAAAAATATGAAAAATTTTCAGAAAATCCCCTTGTGATCCTTATGATGTCTAGAAACTAGTATCACTTTTTGACACATTTTAGGGTGTCGAAAATATAAAGAAAAATAGGATTTTATTTGGTTTAATAAGGCAAAAAATGCTCTTGTAAATATAATAAAAAATTGTGTAAAATTTCTAAGTCCCTATGGATCGATTCTCTGCTTGTCGTGTGCTTTAATTGATATTAGTTGGTTTTTAGTTGAAATAAAAATTATCAGAATATCTCGGTTTTCGCATGCGCACACAACGACACCCAAAAACATCTTTATAGCATACTGAAAAGCCACATCTACATTTTGGTGCCATTACCAAGTCGGCAACTTTTATAATTTATTTTGGCATTTTGTATTTTGTAAACTAATTTCAGTTGTCTTTGAAGAATCCATGATTGTCTTGTGTTAAATGTGTGAAATTAACATTGATTTGTTCGCTATAATTGGGCATATTCATATTAATAAAAAACCGCTAAATTAATTATTTTTCCAATTAAAGTGAGCGGTCAATATTTTACTTGGAAAAACTCAAGGTCGATCTCAGGGAGGCCATTGTCTCCCTAGATTGATTTATAGTCGATCTAGAGGGTAGGTTTTTAAAGTGGTGTTTTTTGGTATTTTTAAATACAATTAATGAGTGACATGCACTTTTAGCGAAGTTTGGGGACTGAGATGCAAAATAAGAACAAATTAAGTCCAAAAATCCTCAAACTTGGCGAAAATGTGAAATATGATGAAATTAAGCTACTGTGATTTTTTTGAATTTTTTGATCACTATGAATTAACTATGAATAAAATATGCATATTAGGCCATTTTGAGAAAATTAATTTAATAAATATTAATTTCAATATTTTCCAGAAATTACTATATCCTATATAGATCTATGTGAGAGATATAAAGAAAAAATTTTGATTCCTAAAAACACTAAGGATGGAATTAATTAAAAATCAATTAGTAGAATCACCATTTCATTTATCGTGGTCTCGATATACGTGCGAATGAGATGATTTTTGGGCACACTGTGAAATAACCTAAAATCTGCCTATTGTGAATTTTTAGGATTTTTAGATCAGCAGGTAATTAATAATGAGAAATGATAATTAAATAGACAATAGATCTACAACCCTAAGGTTTGTATGTCTCCATAGTCTTGATATCATCAAATGTACTTTGTAAGTGACATGTCGATGATGATCGTAATTGTCAATTAATCCTTATAAAAAAAGTCTAAGAAGATATTCTAGCATACATATGTGCTCTTGACAATTATCATGAATGGTATGGTTCTCTGCATCATGCAGAATGGTGGCTCTATAAGAGATGATGTAGTCAAATTATTTGAGTACCCGCCTGAACCAAGAGTCTTTATGAGTTGAGATGTATGTATATATGATGAGTGTGATCATTCTGTTATCTATACTCTAGTCATTTATGAAGCTTCATAATATCCATAATGCATGAATTTAAGGAAGCATGTATAAATGTTGAAATGCTCTTACATTTAATTCTTTTGAATTTAACATAAGAGATCCTTAGTCTTAAGCAATGGTTGTTTGTGGATAAAGGGAGCACAGTTGAAGCGTGGGTTAGACCCGAGATGAGAAGGATAGTCAAAGAGTTGACCGCACTTCTATGACTTCCATATGACATCCTAAGAGTTGTATGGATGTCAATATTGCAATAAGTTGGTGTGTTGATAATATGACTATCAGCTCTGTCTAAAATCCTTAGAGAAGGACTCGGATAGAGCATCAGAATAATCTACATAAATCATTGATATTGACTTGCTTATTAAATAAGATAAAGTCTTATAATTGTATCTCAATCTTCTAACAACACTTGCAATGGGTTGCATGTTTTAGAAGACTGGAAAATTTGATCTTAAGGTGTATAGTTATCCACATGGATATTGATGCAATTGTTGCAACAATCTGTTGAATTGATAAACTTCTAAATTTCAGTGGGAGAGCCTTATTCTTAGAGAATGTCTCCATGACCTAGATATTAGAATACACTCATTGTTTGTTTCTAAATGTTGGAAATAAACATGAATTCTGAGATAGAATTATCATAAAGAGTTATGATGGATATATTTCAGATAGTAATCTAATATCTAGTGGACTCCAAAAAATTAGAAAACTAATGAATGGTTTATTAAGATTTCTAAAGCTGAAAATTAAACCTTTAAAAGATCAATAGGAGGATGAAGATCATTTGACAATGATCTGACATCAAGCCTTGGATTGTCTATTGATTTAATCAATAGACTAGTAAGTGATGAAACTTTAGAATGCCTAAAATTTCAAAACTTACATACTTATGAATATTGTATTCAAAGTAAAATGTCTAATACACCCTACTTTGGGAATGGTGTAAGATGTCAAGGTATTCAGGATCTCATACATATTGATGTATGTGGATAATCTATATCATAATGAACATTGTGGATATATATTGATAATTATGTACGATGTGAGGTTTCTTCTCTTTACCTAAGAAACCTTTGAAATGTTCAAAGAATTCACAATTTCGGTTTAGAACCAATGTTTGAAGAAAGACGAAATGAATTTGATCTAACTTAGGTAGCTTGTACCTATTAGATAAATTCAGAGAATACCTTATGGAGATATGAATATCATTTTTATCTCACTCATCCTGATAAACCTAGACTCAATAGAGTTGTAGGGAGATACAATTGGATCATGTGTGACATGATCTTATAAATGATGAATTTTAACATAATTATCCCTTAGTTTCCATGTATATATGTGTAGTAGAGACTACAATATATATCCTTAATAAGGTTCCATGCATGCAAGCTGGAATCTAGCACTTGAGAGTGCTTCTTCATTAAGAAAATAAAGGATGGTATTGGATACCTACTTCATGACCTTGAGATTCTTAAAATATCTCTTCTTTGAGAATGTGTTTCTTAGAGGTTGAGACTCCTGAGAATCAAGATGAAAATGAAGTAAAGGAACTCATTTAATCTTGAGACGACAACGAGGTTCCTGAAATCGGAAACTAAAAGGACAATTAAAGATGAAACATTAATACCTCTTCAAATAAGTTTGAGGATGTATTCCATGTGTCAATTAAATCTGACAATGATAGGACTTCATGTGACGAAGCTCCTGAGGATCATGACATGGAAAGATGGATGTTAGCAATAAAATCTAAAGTAGACTTCATACACAATTGTTGTATATGGACCCTCGAGGATCCACCTGTATGGGTAAGACCCATAAAGGTGTAAATGGATCTTCGAGAGAAAGGGGACATGATGAGAAGGAAGAGACCTTCAAAGCACGACTCTTAGCAATAAGCTACACACCAAAGAGAAGACATTGCTTGCGATGAGACTTGCTCTTTAGTGACCATGCTTATACCCATCAGAATATTGCTAACTATAGCTACATAACTTGGCTTTGACATGTTCAAGATGGAAGTCAAGATTGTATTCCTCTATGAATGCCTCTCTGAGGATATTCACATGAAGTAGCCCCAGGGCTTCATGATTGGGGAAAGTAAGGTGTGAAAGCTAAAGAAATCCATCTATGGACTCAAATAAGCTTCTTGTTGTTGGAACATACGATTTGTTGAAATTATAAATGTTATGATTTCGGATAGAATCTTGATGAACCATATGAAGCTTAGTGGGAGTGCATTTGTGTTCATCATGCTAAATGTAGATGATATCTTAATCATTTTGAATCATATAAGTATGATAATAAGTGTTTTATGATCTGGTATTCCATACCTTGAGATATGATCTCGAAAGATGCCTCTTGGATCTTAGTTCCGAAGGAGTTCAGAAGCAAATAGAAGAGGTTATTGAGACCGTCACATTTGAAGTACACCTTGGACATGTTCCATTCTTGGAAAATCCCAGGGAAGGCTTCTTTCCCTTAAGGTATGGTACTGACCTATCTAATGGGATAACACCTTAAAGGGTTGAGGAAGTGAATGCTAGAACTGGTTGCCCTTATGCATCAGTTACGAGAAGCTGAGTGTATGCCAGATGTGTACAAAAGCCAGATATCTGCCATGTAATGGGAGTAGTAAACTGTTACTAATCCTACAATGGAGATAAAATACTTGATTGCAGTAATAACAAAATCTTCAAATATGACAAGATTTTCGAGATAGTGATCTCCAAGTCTTATCTTCAAGAAATTAAGACTATATAGATAGTGATCTAAAAGGTCTTAACTTTGGATACCTTTGGAGATAGAGATCTCCAGGAATAAGGGTATTCTGATAAGGATTATGGAAATACTTGTTATAATAATTATTGATCAATAGTGTCAAGGACACTAAAATTGCTTTATCAAGATTGAGTATAGGTTGCATAAGATGCAACATTCGCATTGGATGCGAGCGCTGTTACTAGGAGATATGCAAGTGCTGTAAAAAGACTTGGCATAATCTTCTGGGAACAGAGTGGCTGATCATCTTACATAGCTATTTTATAAATAGACTATGATTTTCACATGAGTGTGTGTTTAAATGATTAGCCCATTAATGGCTCTTTGGGCTAGTGGGAGATTGTTGGACATGTGAGCCCACGACGGGCCATTATGCAATAAATGTTATTGCAATTCACTCATTAGTCTGAAATAAAGAATAACTAATTTGCATAATAGGTACCTTAGTACAATTAGGGTTATGTACCATGGCTATATTAATTATCTTACAGCTGTTGATTCAATTATTTAATCGTAGAGGTTGGTGCTTGGATGAATATATAAAGAGTTAGATTGAGGACTCATCAAGTACCGTCAAATGATTGTTAAGAGATGATCTCCAGCCTGAGTAGGAGATGGCAATCCTTTCTTACATAGGCAGATATCTGACCGACCTCTTGATGCAGGTCCTCTGCATAGGAATAGAGATTCAGACGTATCATATTAGTTAGGTCAAAGACTTCACTTAACGAGATTGAGATAACCAAAGTCCTATGTCGTATGTTGTCACGATATAGGCGCGCATACTCTGACCGGAGACAGATGTGTTATTATATGTCCGAGCATGTACATTTCACAAACCAATAGGTTGATGACCTAACCAAGGTCTATACACCGACGCGCTGGTGTGCATGCAAGGGCATATGAGTAATACGATCTCTCAAAGGGATCATACAGGTTAATTTACTGAACAGGAAGACGTGAGCTCACTCAAGAGATATTGGGAAGATCAAATTCAGTGCACGGTCGTCTCACTTTGGAAGCTTGACTGAATTTGTATGTTTGATATATACTGTTGGAAAGTATATGATCAACACATGGGTGTGATATATGCTTTTGGAAAGTATATGATCAATACCGACTTCCAATGATCGAATGAGAAAACTACTGATGAAACCCTGAAGTAGACAGTGTAAAATAGATCTTATACTTTGAGATTAATCTGGGTCTTCCAATATACAGGATGTACAGGTATTGGGAATACCTGATGGTGATGTGATCATAAACGATTGTATAACCATGACACTTCCATTTCTAGGGAGTGATGAAATGGGTCTGGATTTTAGTGACTCCTCTCAGTAAATAAGTGATCTGATCTTGGTCCAATTGTTGGACATTGATCTGAATGTGATTCAGATGCAATGAGAAAATTATATTTGCAGTATTGATTTAATCAAGCATCTATGAGAGGTCCGCGAGATCTGGATTTGAGATATGATATCAATATCCAAGTCACTATACGTGGAACAATACAATCGCCATGTCCTTATCTCCAAGTATCCGCAGAGAAAGCGCATTATCCTTGAAAGAGTTCATGGATAATTTCATTGTTGATATATGTATCCAAGCATCGAGAAATTTGATAATTAAATGTGAATTAATTATCATGGATAATATGAATTTGATTCATATTATAAGGAGAGTTATTTGAGATAATTAAATGTGATTTAATTATCAAAGATGTGAATAATGTGAATGTGATTCCTATTATTTTGACACATGAGAATAGAGATCCAAGATGATTAAATATGATTTAATTATCATGGATATGAATAATATGGATAGCACTATTCATATTAATCATATATATTATAAATGTGATTTATAATATATTAGAGAGAGCATATTGTGATTTATATTTATGGATTAATTGTTAACGTGAATTGGATTCACACTGAATGATTAGTTGAAAATATAATTACATTTAGTTTTGGATTGTGAATGAGATTCGCATAATGTTGATGGTTGGGTTGATATTTTCCACAAGACAATATGGAATTATTTTTGTGTAAAATTATTTACGACAAGAGTCATATGAGATATAATGAGATCTCATGATATTTTGGGGAGATTGACCCATTCCTACCAAGAGGAGTGGACGGCTACAACTCTCCATGTGGAGAGGAGTAGTCGTCCCTTCTTTTAGGGATAAGAGTTGGTCTTCTCATTATCATATCTCTTATCAAATGGGATTTATATTGAGATTAATTATATTGATTTATCAATATTAATTAATTTAAATTAGATCACTTGTTGTTGTGTTTTTACAACAATATCTTAGCCATTGAAAGAAACACAGATCAATCTAATCCGTTGATTGTGTGTTGTCCATAGATTGGGATCCATGGACTCCTAAAATACTATATAAGAAGAGGCACCCCTTGTTCTTCAAAACATATTATTATGAATGCTCTTTTCTTTCTCTCTCTACACGTCATGTGCCTCTCTCCCTCTCTCTCTTATGGCAGTCCACCATGGAGCCATTAAGAGAGTCGACACAGCTGCAGTATCGTCGTTATGCTGCTGGAGTTCTTGCTCATGGATCTCCGTCTCCTTCGGTGCACCTCGCTCATGAAGAAGATACAGATCTCGTATAATGAGATCAGGAGATTCGTCGCTTGTATCATCAACTTGGATTGTGAGAAGGACACATCTCATCAACGCACCCGCAAGTGTCTCCTCCATCGGCTCGGACTTGAGATAGGAGGTCTCTTGGTTTAGAGACTCGATCGCAACCACGCTTCAAGATGTAACGCTTCATGCGGTTTCATCATTTAAAAATTTTAAATTCTGATGCCCGGAGCGACTAGTGCGACTAGTCGCTCCTGAACACATAAGATGCGATCATCACGCTTCCATGATGCGCTTGAGGATTTTCCCATATCCTTCAGCTTCTTGCTGGTGTGGGCGTCCGTGCAAATGCTAGAAATCGAAGGGGACGGTCCGCATACTACAAATGTCCTAGCCCTCACGTGCCTTGCACGGGAGGTGGGGTTGAGTACCAGGCAGGCGGGCATACAGCCTGAGGCGGGCGACTGGACTCTATGACAGGGTGGTTGCGAGCAAAGCACGGAGTCGAGGTTGGGGTTCTCGACCGTGCGACATAGGAGGTTTGGCTGGCGCAACAGGATGGCGGTGGAGGAAGTAACCTATTGGTGGAGGCAAAGCGGCGAGCTGCGAGCGGGTGGCGGGGTGGCTCACGCTGGCGGAGCGCAGCCCTCATACGACACACGCCCGAGGACTGAGGGGAGGCGCATCTCTAGGGTTGGCTTGCATTGGAGCGTGGAGACGCATGTGAGGGAACGGGGCTGTTGCGTACGGGCAATGAAGGAGGTGGCAATAGCTGGTGAGGGGTGCAGGCAGTCGTGCAGGGGCACTATGGCAGAGCAGTCGATAGAGCTCCTAGGTGGAGGATGGTTCTCGTGAGCGGAGCCTGGAGGAGGCTTGGCGAGGTCTTAGAAGTGATGTTGATGAAGAGGAGCCAACAATGGGTGGAACTCGTGCGGGAGGAGCGACTGGAGATTGGTGGAGCACGACCAAAGAAGCGAGTTGCGAAGGGCTACGGCTCTGTGGGTCTATGGTATGAATGGGGAAAGCTCGAGGAAGGTGATTGACGGTGAAGCAGAGCCTCAAGTGGGTTGTTGATAACAGGAAAATTCGATCGACTAAGATGGAAAAATAAGCAAGTGTTGACGTTCCTAGCCAATCAATTCGGTCAATATAGCAAATTAAAACCACTCAAATAAATAAATCAAAACAAGGTAATGTCAGTGGTCTTCGCTATTTATTTAACCTGGTATAGCGGCCAAGGACGAACACAAGGAACACAAAAATGTACGAAGTAGTCCTAATTAGAGAATAAAAAGCATGTTTTGTGGTTTTTAATTTGTATTTTTTTGTATTTTCAAAATAAGAAAAATAAGACAAAGCAATAAAGGACAAGCAAGCTTCAACAATTTTTACTAAGGATAAAAAATGCTCAAAATAGGAAACTAATTTTTTAATGTTTTTCAAATATTCAAATGTTTTTGATGATTTAAAGGGATTTTTCCAATTTTTATATGATTTATAAAAATCAAACAAGATCTAAACAGCGAGGCAATACACAACCATGACATATTACAAGTTAAAAATATTTAAATTGTCCTAATGTTCTGGATAGTAATTTTATGAGAAAGTAAATAAAAATAGCTAATAATAAAAATTAAAATTATATTTTCTTTATTTTTCTAGAATTTTCAATGAATTTTATAAGTTTTTGAGTATTTTGTAATTTTTAGGGTTTTTATGAAGAATTTTCAAGCAAAAATTATACTAAAGACAAAGCATACACAAACACACACAGAGAAATTTTTATGGATTTTTCCAGATAATTTTTCGAATTTTTTATGTATTTTATAAAATAGACAGAGTATTTTTTTAGGTTTTTTTATTTTTAGAAAATATCAAATAAAATTAATGTAATTCATAAAAATTACCATAAATATTACACGTTAGCAGGAACTAACTGTAGTTTTTTATGGGATTTTTTGAGTTAATTTACTAACATTTGATTAAAAATGAAGCACACATAACATAGGGACCTACTTTCTATTTTTGAAAGTTTCAAGACCAAATAATAACAATCGTAAAAAGCTCGGGTTTAAACTTGCAATTTATCCACTTTAATTCATGCACATGCTCAAAAGCACACGCGCAAGCGATAATTAAATAATTTCTTCTCAAAACATAACATCTATAAAGCACAGGGATAAGTCATGCAAATAACACACAACTCACGTGTACATGCAAGTGTCTCAAGGTCGGGAGGACTAAAATGTAAAACTGAAAACATAGGATCCAAACTGTGAAATGTCTAGACTACCACTTTATTTTATGAACTAGACAGTAAAGCACATAAATGAGGGATAAAATATGATAAATATCCTTGCAGGGAGCGTACAGGGCACGTGAGGATGCGTGGCGGTCATTGTAGATAGCACAGACGTACGACTCTGATCACTGGTACCCTCAGATCTGATGGCCCAAAGAATGTCCGCTACGTGCGGTCATATGCACCAGGGGCGTCAGATCTGAGGGCTGAAAAGCAGCAATGGTTGGCGGCTGGGATGATGTCTGGAGCGAGGGGGACCATCGGACGGCTGGGAGAGGATCTGGAAGAACACCTCCCAATTGGACTTCGATCGAGCTAGAGAGACAATTCGCCAGTCTGATTGAAGCGCGAGGAGGTTCACCAGTTTTATGGAGGCGCGACGCGTCAACCTTAGGGGTCTGATGGAAGGGATGACAAGTGGATGGTTGTGGCGATGGCCGGCAACCTGGGGGTGCTCCGCCTGAGCTACTGACGCTCGAAATGGATCTCTTTCATGTGAGGGAACCTGCAAATGATAGAGCGACTTGGGGACTTTGCTCCAGTCAGGTTATTGCTTGATAATGATAGGAGAAGCGGAGGGAGATGGAGTTCGATCTCTGGAAAAGATGGTAAGAGGAGATATGGGCCTTAATCTCGACCTGATGGTCGAGCCTAAGGATGATTAGGTTGCGGTGCAAGATGATGGGTGAGACAGAGGGTCGATCTAAATGGATGGGTGCAAATAACGGGGCTCCGACAACCTAGTCAGAGGAAGTGAACGTGTGGCGGAGCTAAATGGATAGATCGAATCAAAAGCGAAAGTGTAGAGGATGGGATGGGTACCGGAAGATCTAGATGAACTCCTGAGGTCCAGGCGATGATGGTTGTTGAGGTTATGGCCTCAACAAGGCTATGGCTGGCCAACGAGGCTTAAAGCGGTGGAGATCCGACCACATAGGTGAGCTGCGAGAATTACGCCACCAAACTCCGACCCGAAGGTGGTCTCCGGTTGTTGTCACTCATCTGGAGGTCACTAGGGGTGGAAGAAGGGGCGAGGCACGAACTGTCTCACCAAGAGGGGGAAGAAGCGATTTTATAGGTCGTTCCAGGATCCAGAGAGTTCGGCGAAAGCACGAAATCCTAAAGCGATCTGTATCGACCAAGGGACCCGTGAGGATGTTGGTGAAAAAAGATTATCGGGTCCAAGTTTCGACGTAAATGGAGCCCGGAGGTGGGCTGGAAAAAACTGAGAAGAAGCTCCGGCGAACGTTATCCGGGTCTGACCCGGGAAGGAGGAGGCGTTGAGTGGAAGTCAACAACCGATCCGGACCAATCAGAGAATTCAATTTTACAAAATATTTTCAGAATCAATAAAAAATAGTAAACGAATTCAAAATAAAAAGTATATAAAAATGAAAATGTTTATTAAATTTCAGACTATTTTCTGTGATTTTTAAATATTTTTATAAAAATAAATTAGAGTATATACATTATATGATGTTATGTACAAGTATAATTTACATATGTATTTTGTACAATTATTTTTATTTTTTTCCTTTTGCATAAAAAGCCTAATTGTATATTTTATTTATTTTCAACATATTTTTAGGAGTACAAAATAATTTTTATTTTATTTTTATGAGCTATTTACAATACAGAATAAATATGGAGTGAGACATATATACAAGCATTTTGTACAAGTGAAAGGGGGTTTTATTTTTATTTTTATGATTTTTATTTTATTTTTATTTATTTTTATTTTATTTTTAGGACTATATTAAGGATGTAGGAAAGATTATTTTATTTTTATTTTATTAAAAATAATTATTTACATGTATAGGTGATATGTACAACGTAGAGTAAGCCATATCTCTCTCTACTTATTTTCTTTGGCGATCAGGTCAAGGCTTGACCTTCTCTTGGGGTTCGGGTCACTTTGTATTTATTCTAAATACCTCATTTCTTTTAATTTTCCTTTATTCTTTTATTTTTGCACAAATACATTCTAATTATACAATGTTAACACATGCATGATGAATGTTAACTTGTTGTATTTACACTTATTTATATGATGCTTTGCCAAGATAAATATCTAAAATAAAAGAATAAAGAGTGGGAATCAGGGATTCATCACATGTTGTCGATGGCATAAAAATCAATGGAAAGGTGGTGGAAGTCGTACAATATAAGTGGTGATGGATATAGGTGGAGGAATGGTGGTGTGATGGTGGGTTCGATGGTGCGTGAAGGATGAAGGATGGAGAAGGTAGGGTGGTACGCAACCATGTAATGTGGGTTCGATGATGGAGGCGGAGTAGATCGAAGTGAGGGTGGAAGAACAGAGTAAGGAAGAGAGAGCAAGGAAGATGGAGATGAAGAATGGAATAAGAAGGATAAAGAAATAAGAGATATCCTTGAGAAGATTCATCTAGAGGTCAAGCTGAAGCAGCTCGATCTTGGTTGTCGCCTCGAGTGCCCGGCGGAGGGCTGAAGCTCGAGCATCTACGGTCGGTGGCTGCAGCAGGAGAGACACATTCCCTTTGGGTCATGTAATGCACTAGGGATTTTCCAGCGATGTATGATTGCAATATTTTCTAAGATGGTTGGCGACTTCCTGGAGGTCTTCACGGATGACTTCTCAGTCCACGATGAGTCGTTTGATACGTGTCTATCTCATTTGGATCAAGTCCTCAAAAAGTGTAGTGAGATAAATATGGTGCTCTCTTGGGAAAAGAGCCAATTTATGGTTCGAGAGGGCATTGTGCTGGGGCATGTCATCTCCAAGAGGGGAATGGAGATTGATCCTGCTAAGGTGGATGTGATCAAGAAACTTCAAACACCAACCAACATTAAACAAGTACGATCATTCCTTGGTCATGTCGATTTTTATCGTAGATTCATAAAAGGCTTTTCAAAGATTGCCCGACCACTCACAGAGCTCTTAGGAAAACAAATGGAGTTTGTTGTAGATCACAGGTATCTCGAAACCTTCGAGCTCTTAGGGAGAAAAAACATGGATGCTCCTACCTTATAGGCCCCATATTGGTCTCCTCCTTTTGAGATCATAACAGACGCTTCGGACTTTGCTGTTGGGGCCGTGTTAGGATAAAGGAGAGAAGGGATGCTGTCCACTACGCAAGTAAAGTACTCGATCAGGCTCAATGAAATTATACAATCACAGAGAAGGAAATGCTTTGTTGTAATGTTTGCCTTAGATAAAATTAGGTCTCATCTTCTAGGATCTAAGGTCATAGTGTTCACTAATCACACAACCATTAAAGTACCTCATGGAAAAAAAGGATGCGAAGGCGCGTCTTCTCAGGTGGATCATATTACTCCAAGCGTTCGATTTACAGATCAAGGACAAGCCATGAGTAAAGAATGTCGTGGCTGATCACCTCTCCTGCATCGAGTCACCTAGTTCCTCTAAGGCTGACCCCATCAAGGACTCCTTCCCTGACGAGTCGATATGTTATCTCGACTCTCTGCCATGGTACGCCAACATGGTGAATTTCCTAGTATCGATGACAGTTGCTCATGATTGGCCCAAGAGCAGCATTGACCGACTTAAATCAGAATCTAGGAAATACCATTGGTAGGATCCGTTCCTTTTTTCGAAGCACCGGATTGTGTTTGGCGGAGGTGTATTCCTCAGGAGGAATACATGAGTGTCCTCACCTACTGCCATTCCTTAGAGGAAGAAGGACATCACTCCTGGAAGAGGACCGTTTGGAAAGTGCTCCAATGTGGCTTGTACTGGCTGACCATGTTCAGAGATGCATATGTATTTGTTAGGTCATGCCCAGTATGTCAAAGAATGGGAGGGATTGTCGGTTCCAAAGATGAAATGCCCATGCAACCGACCATTATGGTTGATGTTTTTGATGCACGAGGCATAGATTTCATGGGCCCATTCTTTAACAACAGTGGTTATGAGCACATCTCTTGGCAGTCGATTATCTCTCTAGGTGTGTAGAAGCTATCCGCACCCGAGCCACAGATAGCAAAACTGTCTGCAAGTTCGTGGAAGATCATATCATTTCACGATTCGTGGTTCCCAGAGTCATTATATCTGATAGGGGTAGCCACTTTGTTAACAGGGAAATGAAAAACTTAACAAAGGACTATGACATTGAGCACTGAATCACGAGTCCATACCACCCACAATCAAATGGCATAGCTGAGGTGTCGAATAGGGAAATGAAGGGCATTTTACAGAAGCTCGTCTACCCTAATAGGAAGAACTGGTCCCAGCTCTTGGACCAAGTTCTATGGGCCTACCGGACAGCTTACAAGACCCATCTTGGAACTTCCCCATCCCGGATGGTTTATGGGAAGCCGTGTCATCTACTCGTTGAGCTGATACACAAATCTGAACGGGCTTTTAAAGAAACTGAACTAGAACACTCACGAAGGACAACAGAGCAGAAAGATGAATCTAAACGAGCTTCTGGAAATAAGAAACAAGGCATATGATAACAATGTAATCTACAAGGACAAAATCGAGCGTTGGCACGATCAGCACATCAGAAGAAAGAATTTTGTTACAGGACAGAAAGTATGGTTATTCAATGTTAGGTTGAAAATTTTTCAGGGCAAGTTGAAATCCAAATGGAAGGGACCCTTCATTGTCAGAGAAGCGAACGAGAACAGCAGTATATGGATTTCAGAGCTTACATATGGAGCACAACCGTTCATTGTGAATGGGTAATTGCTAAAGCACTTCGTCGGATCAGATGTACCTCAACCTTTCCTTCGCCCCTATCGGTTTCCTTGTATATTCTCTTCCTAGACTTAGCCAATGCCTAAGTATAGGTAGAAACTGATGTCATATGTATTTATTCATCATTCTACTCCTCATTCGGTATGTATATTCTCCAGATCTCATCGGTCCTCACACTCACTCTTGCCCTATTCTTCGGCTGATCAGAGCCTAAGTACAGGGGGGACGGTTGCCTGCCTATATATATTCGACCATTTCTCCTCTTTACCTCCGTCGCTCTGCTTTTTTTCTATAATTAGGCTATCCATAGCCTAAGTATGGGGGGTTGTCGTCTTCTATACTCTTTTTTTTATTTTTCTTTCTACGCTTAGCACGAGCTATATCTTCTTGTCAATTCTTGTGCTCTGAGGACATGACACACTCTAAGTATATGGGGCTTGTATACTTTACCCATAGCACATACTTTCATATATTTTTGTATATATTTATGCAATAATTACGAGATGGGTAAAAGTAAAAAAACAAAAAAAAGTAAAAGAAAAAACACCCAGAATTTTTTTCTTTATTACATATCATTCTTACATTCCATAAAAAAAATCAAAATCATCTTGCACCCCATATGCGTCTGCATTTCATTTCATATATTCAGCATATACAAAGTGAAAAGATGTTGGGTTCTGAACCGATATGTGAATAGAAGTGGAAAGTGGTCTTGATTTGGCCTTAATCTACCTAATTTCCAGAGGAACTTCACCTAGAAAGAGGATTTTAGAAGCTTTAGGTCTTTTAACTTAATTCTTAAAGTTCTGCATGACAATGTACAACCTTTGACTCTTAGTGTCTAATCTAGTCGCCTGATTCTGGGTATAGCTTTTTGAATAGGGAATCAACCTGTTCTCGCGCACTATGCACTTAACTCAACTCAGACTGGATGTTGAAAAACTGTGTGAATCTCTTTTATGGTAGCTTGGACATCTAAAGACAAGAGTTTGGGTTGAAATAAAGCTTCGGAAAAGGGTGGATAGTTGGACACAATTTTTTCTAAGACTCCAAAACATGTATGGGAAAAAAGATTCTATATCCGCAAGGGCAAAAAAATATCCATGCAGAGTTACCAAAAAACCCATACCAAAAAGAAGCCAAATTACCAAATAAATATCTGACCAAAAAGGTCCAAGCTTCAAGAAAACCTGCAGATCTTAGTGGAGACCTGGCTAAAATGACCGTCTTCACGAGGAGAGGTGACTACACTAGCCACCCTCCAGTTCTTTTCTCTTTCTTCTAACTTCTCCTCCTTTCGATTACGAACACAACGCGACAAACCTTAGAAGGAAATACCTGACTCCCCGAGGACGAGTTACTGGAAGAGGGTTTGCATGGTAGTCCATCATTCTTGATGGGGAGAGATAAAACCCGTTACACACATGAGACAGTTGTTCAATGTTCATGGGATATGCTTTGGGAGAAGGATTGATCTAAGAAGACTTCTGAGTCGAATCTACTACAATTATATGTAGAACTTGAGAGATGTTGATTTGAAACCCTAAGTTTCACAGAAGTTCTGCCACACTATTAATTCAAAGGTCGGGTCTAGCTCCATTTTCACCTTTTGTTCATGACTTTGGTATGTAACCCAAAATCATTTCACTTTTGCATTTCATTTTAGTTGCTCGGAGATGAGCAAGATTTAAGCATATGAGGCCGATGAATACACAATTCATCATACTAAAAGATGAAAATAGAGCTTCGTTCCCGAGAAATTAGCTGCATTTCATCGTCTATTCTACATTTTTACCATTCATGCATTTAAAATTAATATTTGCATTTTAACATTCATAATTACTTTCGTAATCATCTTCACATTTGCACCCAACTTCATGCATTTTTAACCAATTCATGCTAAGTCCAAATCACCTCAAACTAACTCCATTGTGTACATATCACTAGCAAGATTAATGAAAAAATACAAAAAAATTAACTTAAATAATTGGCCCGTGAGACAAAACCCCAATTTCAGACCAGACAAACTAAAATGTTCATATCTTCCTCATATAGTGTTCGATTTAGGTCTACTCACTTTTAAAAACTCATTTAACAACACTAATTTCAAAAAAAAATCGGAGCTCGTATGTATAAGGTGGGTTTTGGGCCTCTTTTGCGCGCTTTGTGTTTTATCCGTTTTTGACTTGATGTTTTATGTATAAAATTAACTTTTTATCGCTTATTTATTTTTCCTCTGTATTCCTTTCCATAAAGATCCAAATACAATTCAAGACAGACATAAAAGAATTTGATCGAGTCCGAGTGTCCTTTGCGAGTCTACACAAATAACTCACTTTTTCTTCTTTATTTGATTTACTTAATTTCTTATCTATTAAAAATCCAAAAAATTAAATTACTGTGTAAATAATTATCTTTTATTTTATCATTATTTTTTCTTGATTTTTTCTCTTCATCAAAAATAACAAAAAAAATACAAACCCAAAAATCAAGGTATTTTATGTACATGAAGTACACCAAAAATATCGTTTTGCACGGATGATCTCTTTTGCTCTTGGTCTGTTCGATGAAAGTTGTACATCTCATCGAAACGAGAAATTTTCATGTTGAGAACTTTTCGATCCAAGGTCGTTTTCTATTTCTTCTGAGTTTTTCTTTTCTTTTCATTTCTTGTTTTTTCTGGAGTTGCCACGTGTCACTCACTTTTAGCATCTTAATTCCTTTATTTTCATTTTATTAAAAAAGATAAAGAAATAAACAAAATTTAAAAAACTCACATGCCACGCATGTGAGGGCCCTTCCTCTTCCTTCCTCTCTTAGTCAAACCATGTTCCTACGTCTCCTCCCTCCCATGCGCAACCGCCTATTCCACCAACCCTGCAACCTTCGCCCCCTCTATCTCGCGCAACCCGTTACCGGCCACCGCGCACACAAACCCCCCAACCAATACTATCCCCTCGCTAATCTCTCCTAGAAATAACCCATCGCCAACCCCAATTGGAACATCCACCATATTCACACAGAGAGAGAGAGAGAAACAGAAAGAGAGCTCCGATTGCCCGTAGGTGACATCTACATCGGTCCACCGTTGAGCAACGACACTCCTCTTCATCGGCAAGATCCTCGAGGCCAGTCCTCATGTTGCAGCGAGTCCTTCAGGATCGCTATTGAGCCTCTCGTTTCACCCTTGTCGGAATCGATCGAGGCGACGACGCACTGAAGATCTCTGATCTTCAGCAACTTCCAGACGAGAACTCTACCAGCTATCCTCTTAATCCTCCTTCTCTTTCCTTTTTTCCTTCATCCCACATTATCTTCCTCCATTCACCACTTCTTCTCCCACTCCCATGTTTTCTCCTCATTCCCCTGTTTCTTTCATCGCACCATCTTCTCCTCCGTCTATCGCACATCGACCATGTCCACCACGCCGCTCCTTGCGCCCACTCTGCAATCGCAATCGGCCACCTGCAACTGTCAGCCTACATGTACGGCCCTTCAACGCCTCTTCCATCAACACCAGGCTGCTCACGCGCCTCCTACCTCCGTGCCTTCACCACCACCCACCTACGTGCAATCCCCCTGCGCACCTCCTCACCTCAGCCGCATCCCGTACCAACCAGTGGCTGAGGCTGATCGCGTCGGTGCGTGACACCTGCGCGTGACTCCAAGACAGCCGCAGCACTCCGCCTTCGCGTAGAGCTCCATCGTGCCTACGCCAATGCCCCCCGACCCCACGCTCCTTCGTCGTACCACCCAGGAGCTCTGATGCAGCGTGGAACCAAAGTATAGGGTCGAATATTTATCTAATTTTATCGGTCAATTTTATTTACGTTTATTTAAGTTGTCGTGTCTCTAATTAAATAAACGAGATCGCCTGTGATCTCCAATAATAAGTTATGGATTTGATTTTCAAAATTAGTCGGTTAATTAGTTAGAGTCAATTTAGGATAATTAGTTTTCAATTTAAAAATTGATTTCTATTTTTGTAATCTCATCCCTCCTATATAAAGGGATGGGGGTCCATTGTTTTTAGATTGTTCAGTATGTTATCAATTTGAGAATTATTCTCTATCTCCCTTCTCTCCTCCCGCGATCTCCGCGTTCTTCTTCTCGAATCTCGCGCATCTGGCGTGCTTCTCTTCTCAACCCCTCCATTTTCTTCTACCAAAACCCACCGTAAAAAAAAATCAAATTTTTATCCGCGCGCCAAATTTATTTCTACATTAAATGGTATCAGAGCATGGCCCACATGTCGTCCTCACGATCTGACGATCCGCCCAGATATTCGCGTCAACGTGCGACAAAGCACCACTGTTCGTCCGAACGAACACGACGATCCAACGATGCTTACAACAAGAAGATGGACGCAATGCGTGATTTCCGGTCCAAATGCCAAGAATTCGAGGCCAGATGTTGAGAACTAATCGTTGAATCCAAGGCTATGCGTGCCGCCAGATCGAAGGCTCCAAAGCCTCCAACCATCGAAGTCGTTGTCCCGAATTTTGACGAAGAACGCCAAGAAAACGACACCGTCCACGATGACTCGCTCGCTGTCCAGGTACTTTCAGACCTACAGAAAACCCGGAAACCAGGCGACGTCCCATCTGCAACCCTCTCGTAGGCCCTACCGCCACCCGCAGACCCCCGCGATCTTCCCCTTACCATCCGAACACCCCCCTCCCTCCCTAACCGCCCCGCCTACCCGTGACCAGCAACGCCACAACCCCTCGTTCCCGCATAGCCACAACCCACCTGCCTCTCCCCGCGTTTCTTCTCTCTTCTCTGGACCCTAACCACACCCCTCCCCACACCGCATAGCCACAACCCACCCACCCAGGTTCGCACCCATCGCCCCGCCACCGCCCATACCCCGACCCACTCCCGCATCCACCTCCGCACCCCGTGCCACCCTTCCCTGTTTCCCCACCCCTCCCCCCTGCGCCTCGTCTTCCCTGGCTCCAACCCGCTCCGCCGCCTCCCCTCCTTCCCACTCCCGCTCTCTCTCGCACTCGCACCCCACCCTTTCCTTCACGTCGTCGCCTCTCCCCCTCCCCGGATCTAACTCGCCTCCACCGCCTCCCTCCCCATTCCTGCACCTACACGCACACAGCGCCCCTCCCTCCTCTTCCTCCACTTCGCCACAACATGTTTCCCCCTGCCTCCGCGTGCTTCTTTCCCTCCCTAACCCCAAACTCCTGCGGCCTGCCGATACCGCCCCTCTCCCCGTGCACCAACCCCAGCGACATCGCCTCACCGCGTCGCCTCTTCTCCTTCACCCACCTCAGAACCCCGCGCCCCTCCCGCGCCTCAAATCTCGAGGCCCCGCCTCCCTGCGGTGCCACCTCCCCTGTTCGCGTACGACATGCGTGAAAGACAGGAAAGCCCTAACGAAAGGGGCGATGACCAAGGGATATGAATCCCGTAAGATGTGGGATTGGGAACCAATTCGGGAAAATCACAAAACAATCCCCCATACAAAAGCTTTTTCTCGAAAGGGGACTGCAAGACATCTTCTTACGAAAATTGCTTAAATAAAGGGGCACGAAAATTGCGCCAAGGACCCCTGCTGCGATTTTTTTAAAAAAAACTGCTGAAAGAAGGCAATTGGGAAGACTTCCTTATCTTATGAGGACTAGGACCTTGGGGTTCATCTATATAAAGACCCCATGGCTTCCTTCATTGGCCACAATCTCCTCCTCTCCTTTCATTGTGCTATTGCTTTGCCATGGATCCTCCAAGAGCCATGTTGTTCATGCCTCATCAATTCTTCAATCATCACAATGAGGAGACAACATTCAAGAATACACCACCGTTCGCGCCACACATGTTCTTCCACTACGAAGGTCGCATCACCCACTCCCACGTGTGGATCCCGCCATTCGCTCCGCACCAATTCTTCCAGGGAATGACTGAGGACGCGTATCTAACCTCCAAGCATGCATATTCAGCAATTCATCGGGAGACGAATTCTTAAATGCAGAGGAGAGTTGATGCATCGTGGAATCAAAGTATATGGCCGAATATTTATCTAATTTTATCGGTCAATTTTATTTACGTTTATTTAAGTTGTCGTGTCTCTAATTAAATAAACGAGATCGTCGGTGATCTCCAATAATTAGTTATGGATTTGATTTTCAAAATTAGTCGATTAATTAGTGAGAGTCAATTTAGGACAATTAGTTTTCAATTTAAAAATTGATTTCTATTTTTGTAATCTCATCCCTTCTATATAAAGGGATGGGGGTCCATTATTTTTAGACAGTTCATTATGTTATCAATTTGAGAATTATTCTCTATCTCCCTTCTCTCCCTTCTCTCCTCCCGCGATCTCCGCGTTCTTCTTCTCGAATCTCGCGCATCCGACGTGCTTCTCTTCTCAACCCCTCCATTTTCTTCTACCAAAACCCACCGTCAAAAAAATTCAAATTTTTATCCGCGTGCCAAATTTATTTCTGCATTAAGCACCAAACCGCCTACTCTGCCTGCTGTCGGCGCCTCCGCCAGCTGTGTCGGACTCCAACGGGACGCCTTCAATCTGGATACACGAAAAAGAAGGGGGAGAAAATCCCACACGTGAGATGCAAGCCCCCTTCTGGAAACTCACCTCACGTGAGGTGCACGTGAGTGGGAGTAACAATTATGGCCAAGCCCCCTGAAGACTTCTGAATACTACCCAGGTCCTGACACTCAAGGGTCACGTGCTTGGAAAATGTGCAAGAACAACCTTGGATCTCCACCAACTTGCTAGAAGACCCTGCTTTTCAAGAGTCACGTGCATAGCACGTGACCGTATGGAGCTTTTTGCAACATGCTATTAGTTGTATCGGTAATTACTGTTAGGACCCTGCTTTGCTTGATTTTATTTCTGCATTAACATTGTGAACCCTGAATTTTCGACTTATTTTGAACCTCATTCCTGCATCATTTTATTTATTAAAAATAGGCATTTTGTTCTTCAATTCATTATCTACATTGTGGCATGTGCTTTATATTTTAATGCTTTGTGGTTAAATAATAATAATTGTTCTTGTGAAAATTAATATATTTTACCCAATCTACGCTCAAAAAATCGTAGATATTTAACCATAGATCCAAAAATTGCCAAAAAATCACAAATCATAGAAGTAATTGTTACGAACATTGTGCCCAAAAATTTTTGCATTTTCATGCATAATTTTCTCTAGAAAAAACATTTTACACAATTCATTGATTGATTTTTAATAGGTATTAAATCCAATATTTTTGGGTTTAAGATTTTTCTGAAATAAATCACCTAGTGATATATGTTAATAATTTTATTTCTGAAAATAAGTAGATTTAATATTTATTATAATTAATTATCGAAAGTTTCAATGCTTGCATTCATTTATTCACAGAAAATTCATTTTGCATCCAAAAATTCCAAAAAAATGTAGTAGTCTCGTTTCATGATATTTCACACTCTGGACAAGTTTGAGGATTTTTGAAATTCATTTGGTCAAAATTTACATTTTAACCCTCAAATTTTGTCAAAATTGCATTTACTTCATTTATTGCATTTAAAAATACAAAAAAAAATATCTCCGAAAATCTAACTTCGAGATCGACTTTAAAATAACCTAAATAGACAGTTGCCTCAGTGCGTTCGACCTTGGAACTTACCAAATAAAAATAAATCTTCGACCGCTCGCTTTAATTTTACATTAATTAAAATAGTGATTTTTAATCAATCGTGAATTTATCTGACTACAAGGAAATTATTCATTCAACATTATTTAATGGGTGAATTCATGATTTGTCAAATGGTTTATTAACTTTTCTAATATTGAAAATTTAAAACCTTGAAAGATCAATAGGAGGATGGAGATCATTTGTTAATGATCTGACATAAAGTCTTGGACATTTGTCTATTGATGAGATCAATAGACTAGTAAGAGATGAAACTTTAGAATGTTTGAAATTTCAAATCTTACATGCTTATGAATATTGTATCAAGTAGAAATGTCCAATGCGCCCTTCTCTGGGAATGGTGTAAGATGCCAAGGTATTCAGGATCTCATACATATTGACGTATGTGGACCATCTATATCATAATAAACGTAATAATATGTGATATATGTTGATGATTATTTGTGATATGAGATTTCTTCTCTTCACCTTGGAAACCTTTGAAATATTCAAAGATTTCACAATTTTGGTTTAGAACCAAGGTTTGAAGGAAGAGGAAATGAATTTGATCTAACCTATGTAGCACATACCTATTAGATAAATTCAAGGAATTCCTTATGGAGATATGAATATCATTCCTATCTCACTCATCCTAGTACACCTAAACTCAATTGAGTTGTAGAGATACAATTGGATCATGTGTGGCACAATTTGATCAATGATTAATCTTATAATAATTACTTCCTAGTCTCCAAGGCATATATGTAGTAGAGACTACAAGATATATCCTTAATAAGGTTCCATGTAAGTAAGCTAGAATCTGGCACTAGAGAGTGCAACTTCATTGGGAAAATAAAGGATAATATTGGATGCCTACTTTATGACATTGAGATTCTTAAAAGATCTCATATACGAGAATGTGATTCTTAGAGGAAGAGACTCTTGAGAATCAAGATGAAAATGAAGTAAAGGATCTCATTGAGTCTTTAGAAGATAACGAGGCTCCTGAAATCAAAAACTAAAAAAATAATTGAAGATGAAACACTCTTAGCTTTTCAAATTAATTTGAGGTTGGATTCCATGTGTAAGTTAGATCTGACAATGATCTTACTTCATGTGATGAAGCTTCTAAAGATCATGACATGGAAAGATGGATGTTAACAATAAAGTATAAAGTAGAATTTATATACTAGTGTTGTATATGGACCCTCGAGGATCCACCTATATAGGTAAGACATGTTAAGATGTAAATGAGAAAGAGGGATTCTGATGAATAGGTAGAGACCTTCAAAGCACGGCTCGTAGCCATGAGCTACACACCAGAAGAGAAGACATTGCTTGCGATGATACTTGCTCTTTAGTGACCGTGCTTAAACTCATCAGATTATTGCTAACTATAGCTACACAACTTGACTTTGACATCTTCCAGATGGATGTCGAGATTTGCATTCCTCTATGAATTCCTTGCTGAGGATATTCATACGAAGTAGTCCCATGGCTTCTTTGATGAGGAAAGCGAGGTATGTAAGCTAGAGAAATCCATCTATGGACTCAAATAAGCTTCTTATAGTTGGAACATAAGATTTGATGAATTATAAATGTTATCATTTCAGATAAAATCTTGATGAACCATGTGAAACTTAGTGGGAATGACATTGTGTTCGTCATGCTAAATGTAGATGATATCCAAATCATTTAGAATGATATAAGGATGATAATAAGTGTTCTATAATCTGGTTGTTCTATACCTTGAGATGAAAGATTTCAAGGATAACTCTTAAGATCTTAGTTCTGAAAGTGTTCATAAACATAAGAGAAAAGGGTATTAGAACCATCACATTTGTAAGCACACCTTGAACATTTTCCTTTTTTTGGAAAATTCCAAGAAAGACTTCTTTTCTTAAGATATGATACTGACCTATCTGAAGGGATAACACCTTGAAGAGATGAGGAAGTGAATGATAGAACCGCTTGCCTTGTGCATCATTACGAGAAGCCGAGTGTATGCTTGATGTGCACAAAAGCCAGATGTCTGCCTTGCAGTGGGGGTAGTAAACTGTTGCTAATTCTACTATAAAGATAAAATACTTAGTTACAGTAATAACAATATCTTAAAGAGGACAAAACATTCAAGACAGTGATAAAAGTCTTATCTTCAAAAAACATAAGACTTTTATACATAGTGATCTAAAAGGTCTTAACTGCAGATAACTTAGGAGATAGAGATCTCCAGGAATTAAAGTATTCTGATAAGATTATGGAAATATCGGTTATGATAATTATTTAGCTGTGGTGTCAACGACACTATAATTGACAATATTGAGTATTGGTTGCATAAAATGCAACATTCGCATCGGATGCGAGCACCGTTACCGAGGGATATGCAAGTGTCGTAAAAGGACTTGGCGTAGTCTCTTGGGAACAGAGTGACTGATCAGCTTACCTAGCTATTTTTCTAAATTGACTTTGATTGTCACATGAGTGTGGGTTTAAAGATTAGCCCATTAATGACTCTTTGGGCTAGTGGGAGATTGTTGGACATGCGAGCCCACGATGAGCCATTATGCAATAAATGTTATTGCAAATATCATCCCCTAATCTGAGATGAAGAATAACTAATTTGCATAATAGGTCCCTTAGTACAATTAGGGTTATGTACCATGTCCATCTTAATGATCACACATTTTTTGTTTCAATTATTGAATCACAGAGGTTGGTGCTTGGATAAATATCTAAAGAGTTAGATTGATGACTCATCAAGAACGTCAAATGATCATTAAGAGATGATCTCCAGCCTGAGAAGGAAATGACAACCCTTTCTCTAAAGGCGGATATCTAACTGACCTCTTGATACAGGTCCTCTACATAGGAATAGAGATTCGGAGGTGGTAGATAGGTTAGGTCAAAGAGTTGACTTAACGAGATCGAATAACCAAATTCCTATGTCGTATGATGTCACGGTATAGGCACACATCTAACCGGAGATATATGTGTTACTATATGTCTAAGTATGTACATTTGGCAGGCCAATAGGTTGGTAACCTAATCAAGGTCCATACACCTACGCGCTAGTGTGCATGCAAGGGCATATAAGTAATACGATCTCTTAGAGAGATCCTACATGTTCATTACTGAATCGGAAGACATGATCTCACTCATAAGATATTTGGAAAAACAAAATTTCGTGCACGGTCGTCTCACTTTGGAAGCTAGACTGAATTTATAGGTTTGATATATACTTTTGGAAAGTATATGATCAACAGCTGGGTATGATATATGCTTTTTGGAAAGTATATGATCGATACCAACTCCTAATGATCAAATGGGGAACTTAATGATGAAACCCTAAAGTAGACAGTTAAAATAGATCTTATACTTTGAGTTTATTATGGGTCTTCCAGTATGTAGGATGTACATGTATTAGGAATACCTGAGGGTGATGTGATCATAATTGATTGTATAACCATGATGCTTCCATTCCGAGGGAGTGATGAAACATGTATGGATTTTAGTGACTCCTCTCATAGAGAAGTGATCTGATCTTAGCCCAAATGTTGGACATTGATCTGAATGTGATTTAGATGCAATGAGAAGATTAGATATACGACCCTGATTTAATCAAGCATCTTTAGGAGGTCCAGAAGTTCTGGATTTGAGTTTTGATCCCAGTATCCAAGTCATTATGCGTGGAACATACAATTGCCATGTCCTTGTCTCCATGTTTCCGCGGAGAAAACACATTATCCTTAAAAGAGTTCATGGATAATTTCATTGTTGATATATGAATCCGAGCATTGAGAAAATTGATAATTAAATGTGATTTAATTGTCATGAATAATATGAATTTGATTCATATTATAAGGAGAGTTATCATAGATAATTAATCGTGATTTAATTATCAAAGATGTGAATAATGTGAATGTGATTCATTTTATCTGGGTACGTGAGAATAGAGATCCAAATGATTAAATGTGATTTAATTATCGTGGATATGAATAATGTGGATAGCAGTATCCATATTAATCATATGTATTATAAATGTGATTTATATATATAAGAGAGATCATGTTATGATTTATATTTGTCGATCAATTATTGTTGTGAATTTGATCTACATTGGATAATTAATTGAAACTATAAATCACATTTTATTTTGGTTTGTGAATGTGATTCGCAAATTTCTAATGACAATATTGCAATATTCTCAAAATATTTATTAATTATTTATATCGAACAATGTACAACAATCGTTGTTGTAAATATTGGAGATACATGGAATAATGTAATCCAAGAGATTGGATGGAGATTGTCCCCTTCCTAATAGGAGAGGGGGACGGCCACCGATTCCTATTAGGAAAAGGTGGTCGTCCACTCCACCATCATGGAATGAGGCAAACTCCTTTCCAATATCTCCAAGTTTGATTTAATTAATTTTAGGATTATATGATATCGATTTATCGATATATATTTAATCTAAATTAAATTAATTATTATTGTATTTTCTCAATAAAATCTTGACCATTGAAAGAAGCACATATCAATCTCATCCACTGATTTGATGTAGTCCATGGATTGTGATCCATGGACTCCCAAAATACTATAAATAGAATTGTACCCCTTGCTCTTCAAGTTACAACTTTAGAGACAACAACATATGATCTCCCTCTCTCTCTCTTTACACGCCATCTCTCCCTCTCTCTTGTGGTCGTCCACCATGATGCCTAAAGAGAGTCGCCATCGTCGCAACATCGTCATTATGCTGTCGAATTATATGCTCGTGGATGACATAGGGCCACCATAGACGACTAACGATCCATCCAGGAAGTACCAAGTTGTGCCAGGACCTAAAAAGAGGATGGTGGTGGAATGGAATGAAAAAGGACATCGTAGAATTCGTGAGTCGATGTCTTGTATGCCAACGGGTTAAGACAGAGCATCGATGACCATGTGTGTGTGTGGGGGGGGGGGGGTACTGCAAGCCCTACCCCTTCGACGGATGGAATTGTGAGAGTATAGCAAACCTAGTGGTACTAGACCCTGGGTCGTCGTGGATAGACTGACTGTGCCACTTCTTGTTCATCTTCATAGCTTAGTTGCTTCTTCATCTTCCGATATGCGACTACATACATACCTCTTGCTGCTGATTATCTGCTCCGTAGCTCCTCCCCATTTGTTCGAATAAAATGTTTAGCTAATTCCATATGCCTAACAAAAAAATCCTTTCTTCTTCTCCTTTTTCTATCTTCTCACTAGTTCTCAAGGGCCCAGTGATTCTTTGTCTCCTAATTCCTTCCACTCTACTAATGAATTATCTATAAGATTCACAAATCCAAGTCAGCTAACTGCTCTCTGATAGCACATACTCCCGTTGAGATTTCTCGATTTTGAAATGTCTCTAAGCGTCAAAAAAAGCGGCATGTTGTACGTCATATTTCATATTCGAATAAACCATCCCTCACCATTAGAGGTGGGGTCCACAGAGGTCGAAGCCATTGTAGGGGAGTGGGTGTAGGTGATAGTTCTTGAACATACTCAAAACTATTTAGAGGATGATTCACTTTCAGAACTCTCATCTTCATGGTCACCATCTCCGTCTGATGTAATAGCGATTGTACCACCGAACTATAAATCAAGCTTATAATCCTCAAATATGGTTTAAGCTTTCTACACATGCATCGTTCGGTGACTCTTGCACCACTCCTGGTTCATTTGTCCCGGATCTTCCTCTATCTCCTCTTTCTTTGGCCTTTTAGACTTAGTCCCTTCATTCAGACTTTGACCCTCAGGCTTTGGTACCTCTTTAGTTAGTTACCTCATCAACGCTGACCTCCACTGCTGCTCTTGTTAGTTACCTCCGTTGTTTGGTCCTTCAGCTCGTCTCCTTCGGTGCGCCTCGCTCGTGAAGAAGATGTCCGATATCGTGTGACGAGATCAGAAGATTCGTCGCTTGGATCATCAACATGGATTGCGAGGAACATGCATTTCATCAACGCGCTCGCAAGCATCTCCTCCGTCGGATTGGACTTGAAACAGGAGGTCTCTTCGTTTAAAGACTCAATCGCAACCACACTTCAAGAGGTAACCCTAATACTTGTTTGTGATTTAGATGAAATGATCCGAGAAATTTTCTTGGATCATGTGGTTTCATTGCATGACAAAAAAATAATTTCGCTACCTCGGGCCACTAGTGCGACTAGTCACTCCCGATCACATACGATGTGATCCTCACACTTCTGTGATTTGCTTAAGGATTTTTCCATATCCTTCATATATGGGGGATTTTTATAACATTTACAAGGAATTTATGATAATTATAATAACAACAAGACATATATAGGGATATATAATACAATATAGCATATTATAAGTATAAACATGGCAAAAATATTCAAAATTTGCAAAATCAATCTTTTTATGTTTTCCATATTTTTCAAATGGTTTATGATTTTTAAGTATTTTTTTGATAATATTTATGTATTTTTAGAAGTAAAAAATATTCCAAAATAGGGAGTAAATAAATAGGACGAACTATTGTGAGATTTAAAAATAATAAATAAAGTCAAAATTCTCAAAACAATTTTCACATGCAATGATATATATAAATAAAATTAATAATCAGAAACAAATATTTTTTGAATTTTTGAGGAATTTTTATATTTTTATAGGATTTTAGAGCTTTTTATTTTTTATCATTTTCTTTTTTATTTTTACAGATTTTTGTTCAGGAGCTAGAAAATACTCTAATATATAGGGAGTTTTTGAATTTTTGGCAACGTTTTATTATTTTTTGGGATTTTTCTATTTAGACGGTGGATAAAATAGGACTTTTGAATTTAAATAAATATGAAATGTGCATAAAATGCTAAAATAAAATTATAGCGCAGAAGATAAAGCATCAAAGTACAATATTTACAGGAGAGAGTAGTAAAACCCAAAAGACGGAGGGGAAGATATGCAATTTACCCCTAATAGAGTGTAATCCACCAGCTGGGCAACTCACTGGATGCGTAACACATTCTGGATGCGTGATGGCTCTTCGGGCCGTGACCGTCGATATTAAATCCTAGATGGGATTGGATGGTTCAGGGCCTGCATGATCCAATGACAGCGGAAGAATCTGGAGCTCCTCTCCAGATCGATTGTCCTCGAAGAATAGGGATGAACTCCCCCTCCTCCTAGCTTCAAGCTTCAAATCTGAGCACCCCCAAGCCTCTTTATTGATGCTGAAGTGGTCTCCACGCTCGGGATTGGCTTCCGCATCTAACAGACCCCTCAAATAAGTCAATAGCTCATCAGTGGAGCTCTTGCATGCGTAAGTACCTGGAGCTGCTCTTGAAGTCGAATAACCTTCAGATAGGCCATTCTAGAAGCGTTACTTGCGGGCGCCGAAATCTGGGCAAGAGGAAGTAGGATCCGGTCGAGAAATTTGGAAGAAATAGGCACAAAACCCGGATCCGCGCGCTAAGAGGATCCGGGAGGGGTAGTTAGTCAGGGTCAACATCCCTCCTGGACCAATCAAAAAATAGCCCGGTTAAAATTATTTATATAATCAATTTAAAATATAAAATGATTTTAAATTTAAAAGTGTATTCTAAACTATTTTCTGTGATTTTTATTTATTTTTAGGAAAAATATTTTATGGTATATACATTATATTACATTATATACATGTACAAAAAACATGTGTATTTTATACAATTATTTTTATTTTCTTATTTTTATACAAATACCCTGATTTTATATTTTATATATTTACAACATAATTTTTGGAGTATAGAAATATTTTTACTTTATTTTTATTGGTTATGTACAAGTATATAATAAATAGGTAATAATACATATATAAATGTACTATATACAAGGTGAGAGAGAATTTTATTTTGTTTTTATTTAATGTTTCTATTTTTTTATTTTTAGAAGTATATATAAAGGGATAAAAACACCTTTTTATTTTTATTTTTGTAAAAAATAAATCATGTACATAAAAGGATGTGTATGTACAAGGTAGAGTTGCCATATCTCTCTCTACTTATTTTATTTTGGCGATCAGGCCCATATTGGGCCCTCTCTTGGGTTCAGGTCACTCACTATTTATTCTAAATATTTCCTTATTTTCATTTTATTCTTTATTCTTTTATTTTTGCACAAATACATTCTAATTATTAGATATTAACAAATACATGCTTCTTGATAATTTATTGTATTTACAACTATATACATGATGCTTTGCCAAGATATTTAGCTAAAATAAAAGAATAGAGAGTGATGAATGAGGATTTATCACCCCCCTATACTTTACTTCTGTCAGTCCCTTAGCAAACACTTATTTGAAAAAGAAATGAAAAAGAGAAAGAAAAAGAAGGATAATCAAGGTTGATTATTAAACTTGCCTTCATTAAATTGAAGTATGGAGCTCAGCCTGACCTTTAGATTATTAGTTTATCGGAACCTTATTTGGAATCAGGTTTAAATCTTAACAGCCTCTAAGTTCCACCAATCTATGGTCAAGATTCCTCAACAATCCAGACCAGAACAAGTCTACATACACAAACTCTAATGACCATGAATCTTTCCTTGCATTGTATAAGTGATATTTAGCTCCCCATCTCAGAAATGACAAAGTGACAACCCTCCTCAACAAGGTAACTCTAATGCCCTAGTTTGGCAGCTCTTTCCTTGAGGAGCGGGGTATTCCCTTCTAAGTTCAAGTTCAACCGGCTCAAGAAGAGGAGGAAGAAGAGAATGGACCATGACCAGTGTAGCCATGTATCCTTGGGAGCCCAACCGTTGTAGCTAAGTCTCCTAGCTGCAAGCTTCATGAGATGAGAATGTGTAACATAAGCTTTGCTTTATTTGACTATGTACACTCCTGTGGGTATTTTATTTCAATCAGACCCACCACCTTTTTTAGAGTTTTTTTCCGATGTGCATATGTACAACATATCTACATGGTGCAACATATATACATAAGGAGTTTTTCCTCTTGAGCTAGTAGCCTATCCCTCTTTTGAAGCTTTATTGCAACCCACAACTCCTGTCTTTAGACTTCATCACCACCGGACCAAGTTGAGACATACTTCCTTCACTATAAGAAGAAGAGAGGTTCTGCCTAGAAGTACTACCCTCATATGCTACCCCAAGCCAAAGGAAACTGCCTCCTCACCACCTCATCCATAGAGAGCTATGTGTAAAGTGCTGGTGCAAGTAAAGCCATTATCTATGAGAGTCATGTGTGCGTTGCTAAGTGTTCTACTTAGGCTCATCAATATGACATATAATTATAGCCTAGTGGACTCAAATAATTAAGTTCCAAATGGACCTGAAAAGTCTTAACCCCAGGCCCTATAAGGTTCCTCTTAGAATTAGGTGGATTAAGGTCTTAACCAAGCTCCATTTTTCAATTTTATTCCAGGCCAGTTTAAATGTCAACTATGATTCAAAAAACTTTACAAATACACACAAAAATCTGTTTATGCATGTTTTGGGAAGATGTGCAAAATTTTTGAAAAATGTTTGAATGAATGAATGCATGAAGTTTTGCAAAATATTTACACACATTTACACAAGGGTTTTTGCAAACTTTTGTTTTTCAAACATTTTACAAAAATTTTGTACTATATACATAATTTTGTGGTCAAAATATTTACAAACTCTTTACACAAAATATTTTTACAAATATTTGTACAAAAATAATTTTTATAAATAGCTATGTATGTGCAATAGAGATTTTTTATGTTCAAAGGCGCGAGATGAAATAGATGTGAGTCAAATACCACATCTTACGCAAAATGAATAGGGGCGATGTCAATGACCAGTGGCTCGTGATCTAGATATGGTTTGAGACGCTTCCTGTTAACACGAAAGGTAGACTCAGATGACATCTCAGATATGTCAATACTTCCATTGTCATGTAGCTTTCATACCAAGTATGGTCCCTTCCACTTACTCTGCAACTTCCCTGGAAATAATCTAAGCTTGTCTTCAAACAACCATACTCTCTGATCTGGTTCAAACTGTTTGTGACTGATATGAGAATCATGCAACTCCTTCACTTTCTCCTTCTAATGTAGGCTGCTCGAAAAGGCTGCATCTCTAAGCTCCTCCAGGGATGCCAATTATGCCCTCCTCTAATATCCTACACTCACCGGATCCAAAAGTATGTCTGTGATAGCCCAAAGTGACTTATGCCTAATCTCAACAGGTAAATGGTAGGGTTTGCCATAAATGAGGTGAAAGGGAGATGTACCCAAAGGAATCTTGAAGGATGTCCGATATGCCCACAAGACCGAGTCCAAAAGCTGTGACCAATCCTTTCGGTCAGGGCGGACGACCTTCTGCAATATAGTCTTTATCTCCCTATTCGACACTTCAGGAAGACCATTTGTCTGGGGATGATATGGAGTGGCTACTCGATGGTCAATGATGAACTCGCTAGCAAGGGCCTTTACCTTGTCGTTGATGAAATGAGACCCCCCGTCAGATATCAACACTCTAGGCACCCCGAACTGTGAAATGATATTCTTCCTCAAAAATCTGCATACAGTCCTAGAATCTACGGTTTGGGCGGGGATGGCCTCAACCCAACAACTCACATAATCAACGACCGACAGAATGTACTCGAATCCCTGGCTCTTATGGAATGAACCATGAAATCAATGCCCCATGCATCAAAAACCTCACAGAAGTGAATGGGCCACATCGGCGTCATGTCACGCTGTCCACAAGTGCCCATCCTCTGACTGTCAGTACATAGCTTCAAATTCATCAGAATCCTCGAAGAGAGTAGGCCACCATTGACCGGATTGGCGCACTTTCTGTGTCGTTCTCCTCCCATAGTGGTATCCTCCTGCCTCCAGCTTGTGGCAGTAGGTGAGGACGCTATGGTGCTCCTCTTGAGGAATGCACCGTCGCCAGACACTCTCCCCTCCTTCAAGGTAAAGGATGGGATCCTCCCAATGGTAAGACTTGACCTTCGCTAGGAAGGTCTCAAGTAGCTGCCTGGGCCAACCTTGTGGAACTTTCTTGGCAACAAGATAGTTTAGAATGAGGCGATAGCAAGGATCACCTCATCTGGGAAGGTCTCTGTAATAGGATCAATATGCTCAGAATCCTCAAGATGCTCTAATCGGGAGAGATGATCTGCCACTACATTCTTGACTCTAGGCTTATCCTTAATCTCAATATCAAACTCCTGGAGTAGAATGATCCATCTAGTCAGTCTCGCTTTGGCATCCTTCTTTGCCATGAGGTACCTGATGGTAGTATGGTCAGTAAAGATAGTCACTCTAGATCCAATGATATATGATCTAAACTTATCTAGGGCAAAGACTACGGCTAGCATCTCCTTCTCAGTGACGGTGTAGTTACGTTGCGCGGCATCCAATGTACGACTAGCGTAGTAAATGGCAATTGGCACTCCATCCCTCCTCTGTCCCAACACAGCCCTTACTATAAAATTGGAGGCATCCGTCATGATCTCGAATAGGAGAAACCAATAAGGTGGATGGAGGACAGGAGCCTCAACAACTAGACTCTTGAGAGTCTCAAATGACGCAAGACACTTATCATCTACAATGAACTCGATGTCTTTGGTCAGCAAATAAGTCAACGGTCGTGCAATCCTGCATAAATCATGAATGAATCGTCAGAAGAAACCGACGTGCCCTAGAAAAGATCGTAGCTGTCACAAGTTGGACGGAGGATTGAAGTTTCTAATGATATACACCTTGGTCGGATCAACCTCCATGCTCTTGTTGGAGATGATATGACCAAGCACCATCCCCTGAGTCACCGTGAAGTGGCTCTTCTCCCAAGATAACATAAGATGGAACTCGATGCATCGCTGAAGGACGGGGTCTAGGCACTCAAGACAAGCATCAAACCCATCGCCATAAACCAAAAAATCGTCCGTGAAGACCTCTAAGCAATCACCCACCATGTCCGAAAAGATGGACAACATGCACCTTTGGAATGTCTCCCGTGCGTTACATAGATCAAAGGGTATCCGTTTGAAAGCAGATGTCCCAAAGGGGCGGGTGAATGTGGTCTTGTCCTGGTCTTCTGGCGCAATGGCCACATGATTGTAATCGGAGTACCCGTCAAGAAAGCAGTAGCGACTCTTCCCATCTAGCCTCTCTATAATCTGATCAATAAAAGGCAACATGAAATGATCCTTATTGGTGTCCTGATTCAATCGTCTATAGTCCACACATACCCTCCAAGAAGTGGGTACCCAGGTAGCGATCTCCTCTTTAGATTCACTCACAACTGTAGTGATGCTCATCTTCTTGGGAACCACATGTAATAGACTAACCCACTTAGAGTCGGATATGGGGTAGATAAAATCGACGCTCCACCATTTTGAGATTTCCTTCATGACGACCTCTCGAAGGTTCGAGTTCAGTCGCCACTGGAACTCACGCGACAGCTTAGCGTCCTCTTCGAGATATATATGGTGGGAGCACAGGGCCGAATATATCCCCTGGAGATCAGCTACGCTCCATCCTATCGCCATACAGTTCTTTTCAAGAACCTCCATCAAACGAGCTTCTTCCTCTCCAGACAAATCCGTTGAGATAATGACTGGGTGCATCTCATGCTTGTCTGCAAGGAAGCTATACCTTCAGCGACGACGGCAAGGGCTTCCGTGCTGGACAACTGGGAGCTGACAGATCTGACCTCTGAAAGGTCTAAGTGAATGCGACCAAATCTGCATGGGAGAACTCTCGCTAAACATGGAAATCTTGTGAAGACTGCTCTGTTGGTGTCTCTAAGCTCTGAATCGGATCGGTCTCCACCCTAGCTATTGGCTCTGTGGAAATCAGACATGGAATGATATCATCGAACTCTACCCAATCAATATCTGACACCGAGGGATCTGAATCTGAATCTGAAGAAAAATCAACTGCCTCGCTATCATGAACGCGATCTGCTGCCTTAAATGTGTCCTCTGTCAGGAATGCGCTCTCCAATCTCTCCTCTACTGAGATCTGTGCATCAGCGGTATCTAAAGGTGAGAGGATGGCTCGTAAAACAGGGTCTGATCAAGCGCCTTCATCATCTGTGATCACAAAATCACACTCCTCGTGGACGTCTCGCTCCGCCTCTATCATCTGCTCTGAATCTGTAAGTGGCTCTGAGAAAGCTGAATCTCGCACTCTAGTCTCATCGATCATCTCTATTTGTATACTCTTACCCTCGACGCGAAAGTACACCTTCCCGCTATCATGATCAAACACTTCCTTGGTTGTGGCCAAGAACATGCGTCTTAAAATGATGGGGGTATCGGTCACAGACTCAGAGATCTCCATGTCCAACACAACGAAGTCCACGGGGAATTTCAGGCCCTGAATTGTGATGACCACATCCTTCGGAAACCCCTTCGGCCTTTTGACAGATCGATCAGTAAATTGAAAAATCATCCTGCTCTGCGAAGAGGGCCAAACTCGAAATGGTCGAGTAAGGCTGCCGGAAGTAGGTTGATAGAAGAACCGCTGTCTAATAGAGTCCAATCGAACCTATGCTCATGAATGTGACATCTGATATAAGGAGATCCTGCTTCTGGCCTCTTGGCTAGCAGATGGTTCTGGATGGCGAAGCAAGTGGCACGAGTGAGCACATGAATCTCTGAGTGGTGGTTCCTCCTCTTCCTACGAATAGTGGTCCTCTCTCTAAGGTTCCTCTGGAAGAGGGGGATGTGCTCCAAGGCCTCCTGTAGAGTCAGTTGTATCTGGAATCTGTCTATCATCTGCTGGATAAACTCTAACTGCTGGGATTTTTTTGAATTTTCTCTTTTGATCCCCTTAGCCAAGCAGAGTGCTTGAGGGAAGGGGATGGTTGGGCCCCCCTCAAATGGAGGGATAGAATCGGGTCGTTGTTGCTGTGGTAAAACAGAATCCATACAAACTTCTCCATGCATCACAGATGGACTCACAAATAAAAAAAGTAGTCCTTTATTACCAGAATAGTCCTGAGATACAACGACAAAAGGAAATGCAACAGGAATGGAAATGGTGGCCTCAACACCACCCTCGGCATCTGGACTTGCAACATCAGCACCACACTCTGGCTCAGCATCATATGTGGTGGCATCAGCAGCACCTTCTGAACATGGTGAAGTGACGGCCTCAGTACCGTCAACTGGGTCTTATCCCTTGGTGGCTTCAGTACCACCATAATCAACATCATCATGAGCGACATCAGCACCGCCCTCCTCCTCATATGGCACTCCTGAGCCCTCGTGCGGTCGTCGCTCAGATGAGGAACCGTCGACTGGCATCCTACCACTCCTAAGTGTAACAAAGTCAGCATCAAAAGTGTATGCAGGAATATCACCAAGTGAATCACTAGGAGTGGTAACCTCTGTAAACTCTACCTGCTCAGACTTCATCTTCAGGTTGTTCGGATTCGGCTCGATCTGCGTAGGTATGGCGGCCTTGCCCCTCACTATCTCCCTCATCTCCTGTCTGAACTCATCCATCTCCCGTTTGAAAGTAGCCTGCTGCTCGGAAACAAGGCAGACTAGATCCTCAAGAGCTGGGTTCTCATAGGCTGGACTATGAGAACCGGACGGGTAGACTCTCTGGAACTAAGGCTGCTGCTGTTTGGTAGGATGAGAGGGATACTAGGGATGAAAATACTGAGGTTGTTGCTGCTGCCTCCAAGACTGTCCCTACTCATAGGGACGAGGACCATGCTGTTGGTACGACTATGGGTTGTTGGCTGTGGCTGTGGCGTGTGGAATTGGGGCTGATGCTGCTACTGCTGGCTGAACTAGCCACCCCGAACTGGAGGATGCTGCTTGGAAGAGGCACCTCAGGTCAACCAATGGAATCTGGGATGGTCTCGTCGGATTCCAGGCTGAGATCGGTCATACCAAATCCTGTTGACATCCATCAACGTCTCCTGCTCATAAGTGGATGGGGGAGAACTGCCAGGGGTTGATCCGGCAGGTAGACCACCATCTCAGTGTCCTGAGAAGGTGGTGGATGGTAGTACTACTGCTGCTGCTGGAACGACTCTGCATGAACATGGTGAACCTGTCTGAGCTGGCTGGAGTGCTGGGTCGAGTTGTTGTTGTCAGGATCCGCTTATGACCTAAGATGGGGCTGAGAAGCCGTCTGTGCCTCCTAGAGACACATGATCCGAGTCTTCAGGTCAATCGGCATTTGTGCCATCTTATCTATCTGAGACATGCCTTGGCACTGCTTCTTCTTAATCAACTCGATCCGATCCAACTTCTCGCTGATAATCCCCATATCAACGGCCATCGACTCTACCTGTGCTGCAACTGCTGATGATGTAGAGGGATCGACATCGACCCGTGCTATCCTTTGATAAGACACGGCTTGTGGTTGGGCTTCCCCTGTGCCTATAGTTGGATCTGGGACATTACTGAGTAGTTCTCTGCCATCCCCTCGTAGATGGCCCAAACCTTATCCTCATCCTTGGCAAAATAGGAACCCCTACAGGATGCGTTCACTAGCCCTTGCAACTCCGGTGTAAGCCCATAGAAGAAACTCTGAATAAGGTTGGGCTTGGATATATAGTGATGGGGACACCGGTCTGTAAGCTCCCTGAACCTGTCCCATGCCTCATGAAGTTTCTCGTTGGGGAGCATCGAAAAGTTGTTGATCAGGGCTCTGGCTGCATTCGTCCGGTCGAGTGGATAATATTTGTTCAAGTACTCATTCCGGATCTGTTCCCAAGAGGTAACGAATCTCCCTAGGTGCTTCAGCCAGTTGGATGCTCTGTCTACGAGGGAGAATGGAAAAGCCATCATCCTGATGGTGTCCTCGTCCACAAGGCGATCGTGGACAGTACTACAGATCATCTCAAACCCTTGGAGATGGAGGTGAGGCTCCTCTGTGGCGAGTCCGTGGAAATGGGATAGAAGCTATATTGTCTGAGGTGGGAGATTGAAATCTCCCAAAATAGCTATAACACTATCCATCTATGGGTCAGAGTTGTACCAGGGTTGTGCAACTCACTCGTCGGTCGTGCAGGTGCTGTTGGTTGTGCTGGCTTCTCAGGCTCTCCTCTCTCAAGAATCTCTGGAACTCCTCCTACACCGTCTCTGCGCTGCTCTCTATCGGCTCTCATCTGCTCCATCTCTCGGTTTATGTCCACCATGAAAGCCCTCTGGTCTCTGATCTGACGCTGCATGGTCTCCAGAGAGGCTAACATGGTGTTGTTGATGGCACCCTGGTCAAGTACGTAAGTCCGGGTCCCGTTGGGTCCATCGGTGCGCTCCTCACTGCTGGTCATGGTCTTTACAAAGGAAAAAGATACAAACTTAGGTGCCGATAAATCATCAACTGTCTGTTGTTGTCTCTGCTTGGACACCTCAGGACAGGTAGAAGGGTGGTCGAAGCATAATAGGACGGAGTCAAACTCGGGGTTAGAGAGCAGGTCTCAGCTCTCATGAACCAAACAAAATGAACGTGTTGCAGTACTCAAAAGCGGTGCAGCCAGAGGATGCCTAAGGGATCTCCGACCCATCATCTTGATGTGGCGAGTAAATGTGGACGAGATCTGGAAAACACACAAGATCGGCAAGCAAACCCCCGATTCACCTACTCACATAGAGCTGATGACCGCAAAGGCTCCATCTTTTATCTTGTCAATTTTATTAGGTGATAAAACATTCTTTCAGAGCGATTAAGCGAGCTGGTAGGAACCCAATGCTCCTAACAGACTGTCCCGTATAAAAGGCTGGTAGTCTGGCAAGAGTTCGGGTATGGCTCTATCCAAGTATGCGGGTCACTCTCTCGCTCATCCAAACCATACAATGAGGGTGTTACTCTCCCAAGACAATTTTTTCGGTGAGGTGTCTTTTAGGATAAGTGTGCCTAGCAGTTCCAATTTCACAGTTTTTCTTTTTAGGTATTTCTCAAGCAAACAATGCCTAACGAATTTTTCAATTCTCCTGATTATTTTAAGTCCAAAATAGAGGGAGAAGTCGAAAAAGCCGATGCGCGATCAAACACGATGATGCATGCAGAGTAAGAAATGCGTACCTGACTCCAGCTCTCTACATGCCGGGTGATCCACACATAAATGTAAAGAAAGACTTAAACTACCTATATGATGCAAGAAGAAATCGTTCTTAAATGAAGCACTTTATACACGCGAAGAATGGTAGCTAGCTAATCATACTAAGTCCTGAGTCCGATCTTGGGAACCACTCGGTGCTCGCCACAATGGGTCCTAGCAGCGCTGTATGTGGTTCCTCACGGCACGTGGACTCGAGCCTAATTAAACTAACCTTTTCTTGTGATTTAATTCATAAGGTCCAATTAGCGATCTATATGTGCAGGCAGATAATTAGGGTTGGACTTCAATTAATTATGTCACAATCAAAGAAAATCCTAAGTCTAGGGGCCAAAACCTTCGAAAATCAGATAGACAGTAAAGGCGGTGGAAAACAAAACCGATGAAAATCCACGATGAGGTTCCCCCGAGCACACCGATGATCGGTGAAACATGCCCCGAAATAATCAACAAGTCTAAATCCAGTGTCTGTCCTGTATTATTACAATAATAATAGCAGAAAAATAAATCTAAGTCTAAACTAAACTACACTACAACTCCCTACACTCCTGCTCCTCCTCTCCTACGCTCTCCTGCGGATCGATGCAGAAACGAGCCACCTTCAAGTCACGTGGGTGGCTCGGCTCTCTGAAGATTGCCGCCCTCGCTCGTCGGGCTCTCGCAAGAAAGATAGAATAAAAATTGTGTCAGTCCACAATCATTTAAAAATGTATCAGATATAGCAGAAAATTGAACAAGGAAAACTGACTACTAAGACGTGCTTCCCGGCAATGGCGCCATTCTGATGACCTAGAAATCTCACTAGTCGGCTTAAGTAATAATCGTGGTCGTTGCGACCCGAATAACAAAGATAAGTCAACAAGAAAAATAGACCATCAAAAATAGAAATCAAACAATCAATGTGGCAAGCGGTCTTGCTATTTATTTTTACATGGTATAGCTACCAGGGTCGACCTCAAGGAGCACGTGATGCTAACGTTACGAAGTAGTCGAGAATCCCAAAAAGATCAAAAATGGTGGTTTTTAATTTTTCAAATTTTTTTATGATTTTTAATTTTAATAAAAAGAATAACGGAACTCCAAAAATTCTCAATCCAACAATTATTTAAAGCATAAAAACACTCAAAAAAAACAAACAAAAAGATTTTGTGATTTTAAAAAATTCAGATGTTTTTGTGGATTTTAGGGGATTTTTCTGATTTTTTAATTAATTTTTAAAAACTAAATAAAAGCAAAAATAACAAACAATGCACAACTGAGATCTAATGGCAAGTTAAAATGACTTAAAATGCATGTAAAATCCCAACACTAATTTTATGATAAACTATAAAATAAAAACTTACTGCAAAAGAAGAAAACACATTTTTTTTAATTTTTAATTATTTTTCTAATGTTTTTAGTCTTTTTCAATGTTTATGGGTTTTATAGATGGGAAAAAATAAAAATTGGATTGGAGTTAAAACACAACAAGACACTTGAGAAAGAAGTTTCTCAAGACTTTTTAATATTTTTAATTGATTTTCTAGGACAGAGAGTGGCACTTTTTAGGGTTTTGAATTTATAAAAATACTAAACGAAGGCAAAACACAACAAAAAATTCACAGAAATCCCTACACCATGGCAGGAGCCATGTTTCAAAATTTCATGAACTTTGGACAATATTTGCTATTTTATAAATCGAAAATACAACACACAACATACATGGACCTATCTACAAAGAAAGAATGTTTCAGGGTCAAATAATAACACACGGAAAAACTATAGGGCCCAAACTGCAATTTCTCCAAAAATTTCAGCACATGTCACAAATTAGTACACACAGGGGTATAATTGCAAATACTAAAACTATAACTTCAAATCATAACAGGGAATAAGTCTAGGACAATAGATGCAAATAACCCACAAGTTCATGTGATGAAGCACGTGAGGCCACACAGGAAGGACTAAAGTGTGAATATGAAAAGCAACAAGGGCAAGGATGCAAAAAGTCTCACTGTATACTTTTATTTTACAGACTAAAAGATAAATTAAAAGAAACGCAAGGTGGGCTGAGCAATTTACCCATGCAGCACGTGCGTTGTACGTGGGGTGGACAGGTGGCTGGCTCTGAGTGGGCGAATGCGGACGGTTCTAGCGCTGGAAGCTATCAGATCTAACGGTCGTCAAAGGGTGCGGACGTGGGCGGTATGGGGGCTGTTAGATGTCAGATCTAACGGCCTGACAACTGCAGGCACTGAACGGCGGGGATGGAATCTGGGAGAGGGGCGTGATCCAAAGGCGAAGAGGGGCTCTGGAAGAACTCCACCTGGGTGAATGTTTAACCAGAAAATCGGTGATCTTAAGTTCAACACAAGGCTGGAACTCAGTCGCTGAATCGACCACGCGAAATTCGGATTAAAACAACAATTAACCCACAACAATGATGAAACAATGTAAAGCAATATGTGGAGTTAAAATTTATTATAACTCTACAAAGGATGTGTATAGTGTGCAAGCAGTGTAGAGATCGAACACAGGGAGCAGACAGATAGAACGGGTCAAATGAATGCACAAAACTGTGATTGTGATCAAGTGTCTATCTATGCTATGTTTTTGTGGGTTTTTAATTTTATATTTTTTTATTTTAATATTTGATTTTATATTTTGATTTTTAATTTTCTGATTTTATTTTTTCTTTTTATATTTTATATTTTTGTATTTTCTTTTCTTTTAATAATAATATATATAAGTAATATACACATAAGAGAGATAAGGAATATACACATGAGGAAAAATACTCAAACTACAGCAAATAAAATGTTTTTATTAATTTTATATTTTTCTAATGTTCTTGTAATTTTTCTAGATTTTTCCTTATTTTTTGGTATTTTTAAAGTCAAAAATACTAATAATCAGAGAAATAACTTGCTGGCCGAAATTAAAATGAGGATGAAAAATATCAAATTATGTCTAAAATTCCTCAAATTAATTTAATTGAAAGATAATAAAATAAAGAAAATTAAGAAACTGAAAGTGTATTTTTAGGATTTTTGTGGAATTTTTAAGATTTTTAGAAAGGTTTATAGGGTTTTCTAATTTTTAAGAGTTTTCTTTTATATTTTTTTAGTGTTTTTTGAATTGAACTTAAAACACACGAAAATACACTAAATATATTTTTTGGGGAATTTTTTATGAAGTTTTTATAATTTTTATGGATTTTATAATGCAAACAGTGAATAAAATGCTTGTTTTGATTTTTTATAATATTAAAATGAAATAAAAATTCGAAAAAATATGGCGTGAATAAGCAACAAAGCAAGAGGCAATGGTAATTTTTGTGGAATTTTTAGTGTTTTAGAGATGCATGCAATAATTAGAGATAACAAAAAGAAAATACGCAATGGCAAGGGTATTTATGAGAATACCAGAAAGTTGAAGGGCAGCCATGCAAATTTTCCAGAAATTAAATAACTTAATTAAAGACTCTCAAGACCAACAACAAATACACAAAGCCGCAGGCCCTACCCCGCAAAATTCCCAAGGACACGTGCTAGAGCACGCGCGCACGCGAGAGATAAAAATGTTATTTTCCAAAACTTAAGGGCGAAGAGCAACTTTTACCAAAAAGTTTAAACTTAATATTAAAGTTTTAGGACTAAACAGATAAAGGAAAATGGCCCTTCTGCAAAATGGCCACTCACCTCACGTGCGCGTGTCACGCGAGGTGACGTAGTCAAGGACCTCTTAGCAATTACAACAAAGTTTGAGGGCTTTTCCATAAATAATGCAAAAAATTATAAACGCAGAGGAAAGCTTAGTGTACTAACTAATAAATACAAAAGTTGGCTGGGGGTAACTTGCAAAATTCCCAACCTAACAGATCGGACGGCGCCTGTGATTTCACCTGCCACGTGTCGATGCATCGTCGCCCGATATCGCTTCGTTCTGATGACCTGGATTAGAAGATCCCCGCAGATCTGACGGTGTGGAGCGGGGGGATGATCCAACGGAGGGTGCTTCGTCTGGGACGCCTTGATGATCCGACGGCGCAGGAGGTTGGTAGACGATTGGAAACGAACGCCGCCGCTGCGAAGTTCGCCCCGCCGCTACCTCCCTCTCCGGCGGTCCTTCATGCTTCAAAATGGCCCATGGAGCTTCCTGGAGGGATGCTCGACCTTCCGGTGGCGCCAAAATGGCCAGGAGAGCACGAATGCGCCACCGCGAGGTCAAGGAACTGGCACGGCTCCAGGTACCTCGATGTGGCAAAAATCGGCATCAAGAGACGCCCTTTGGCCTCCATATCCTGCAGGGATTAGCGCAGCAACAAAAAGGGAAACTGGAAACCTTATAGGTGACGGTGGACAGGCAGTGACGGTGAAGATGGGGGCTCGCCGGAGCTTGGAGGTGTGATTGGGTGGATAAAAAGGGGACCTGGAGATGGGAATATGATCCCACTGCTATAGGGAGTAAAAACGTGCAAGAAAACGAAGTAAAAACAATACCTCAAGGATGAATTACCCGAGATGGACCTCACGGCGGCGCGATCGCCAGAGATGGTGGAACAGTCGCTCAAGGCCTCGTCGTGACTCCCTAGGCTGCTGGAGACCTTCCTGTCACCAATGTCGATCCGGAGCGAGCCCAAGGGATCCAAAGCCGAGGTCAAAAGGGGCTCAAAATCGAAAATAGTCGGAGGGCGTGGTTTTGAATGGGTGACTCTGGCGGCTCGAAAATTGAGATGGATCTCCCGAATCGATGGTCCAAAGGCCAATCCAAGCCTTAGGCATGAATCACCGTTAATCGAGGCACAAAGTTGATGAAGGACTCAACATGAGAAGTGGAAAGGAACGACCCCCAAAAATCCACGAAATCGAGGAAAAAGGGCTCGTTCTGACATGCGCAGGCAGGGTTCAGAGAGTTGACCCGAGGTCAACTCTCCAGCCCACCTAGTTGGTCAACGTGGACCAACCAGGAAAAAGCCTGGAAATAACATTGTAAAATCATTTTAAAATAGTAAACGATTATATTATTTTTTGTTATTTAATAAAAAATGATTATTATTTTGTAAATTATTTTATTACGATTTTTATTTATTTTTTCGATGTATTCTTTTACAAGTTACCTTTTATAGGTTATATAGGTATATTTATCTATATGTTTATTTTTATTTTGTATATTTAATTTATTTATTTTTGTTTACTATTTTATAAATTATAAAATATTTTTACATACTTAAAAGTATTTTTATTTTATTTTTCTGAAGTGTTTCATACACTTAATAAAATAAAATTATAAATTGTATATGTATGTGTATAGGTTTTATACCTATGTATAATATACAAACATTTTATTTTTATGTTTTCTTTGTGTTTTTATTCTGATTTTAATACACAAATAAATTATAAATAATATTTACGAAATTATAAAAAAAAATATAAAATTATAAAAATAATGAATAAATAATAAAATGAATATTTTAATATGTACAAGTATACAAGTGGGGTTCAAAACTCAACTTTCAAACCGTAGCTCCAAAAAATACAAAACCACCTTCATTAAATAGCTTATTTTAAATTATATACAATTAAAGGTTGACGCGTTTCGAGTTTTTATTTGCAAGATACTGGTCTTGGAAGTTGGGATTCTGTAATCTTATTCATATCATAACTTTTTATCTATATATTATTTTTGAGTTAAATCAATTTTGTATTTTCTATATGAAATTATCTACAACTTTCATGTTCAAAATTCCTTTATTTGATGTATAAAAAGTGGAATAAAAAATAGGTCCCAAAATGAATTAAAGAATGAATTAAATAAAAGGTATTTTTATTGTATTTTGGCCCTTATCTCCCCCTACTTTATTCCTTGTCGACCTAGTCATCAAGATGCCTAGGTCTCGGGGTTTCGGGTCATAAAATATTTACAATATTTTATTCTTTTTTCTTTTCTTTTCTTTTTTCTATAATTTTGGCTTTAAAAATCGCATTTTATACAATATTTACACAATGATGCATGAATGCTAAAATGCATTAATTAACGCTATTTACACGCATTTACTAGGGTTTTTAAGGCCAAAATGATAGAATAAAGATGATGAAACGTAGATTCACCAGTGAAGTTTACCAGAGCACCGAGGGAGATCGGCGACTCCGATGAACGATCGGACAGTGGCAAACAAGTCATGGGGCTCCTCCGCATCGGGTACGTCGGTCGGATGGGCTCACTGACGGTCGGATCTCCGGGATAAAGGCTGGGACCTGGGCGAGCTCCGGCGAAGATGGTCCGAGGCAATATCGGGTGTCTCCACACGCACTAAAACCTGCAGGGTAAAGCTCAGACTCGGAACAAAGCTCCGTTCAGGGTTATTGAATCAAAAACGAAGGGAAGCGGCGGTGGATGAGCGGGGGTCTCCGGCGAAGCGAGGGAAGAGACCTGAGGCCTAATCTTGGCTCGGGCAGCCAAGATTCAGGTCATCAGATTACGTCATAAGGTGGACGATGAGTTGGGTCATCGATCGGAACGGATGGGAGTGACTGACGAGGCTCCGACCAGATGGTCGGAGCTGGCGGAGTGCGGCAGAGGATAAACTAAAGATTGAACAGATACGAGAGCTAAGGACTACGTAATAGATAGTTGAAGGTCCAAGTGGAATCCTGAGCTCCGGGGGGTGCTATCGATGGTGGTCTGTGCCTCAACCTCATTGCGAAAGGTGGAGGAGGCTAGTCGCGGCGGTGCTCCGACGACGAGATTTGAGCGTTGGCTGCAACGCTCCTTTCCGATAACCAAGAGTATCCTTCGATTGGTATCACCAAGGCGAAGGATTCTAGGGTAGCATAGAGGGTTGCAGCGTGAGCTGGTGAGCATGGGATGCAATGGAAGAATATATAGCATGTCACAGGAGGTCGGAGCAATCGGACTAGGGCACGCAATCCGAGGTCGATCAGCGACTGCCTTGGGATCCGCGAGGATCACTGATCCAATAGGAAGATGCGGGGCGCCAAAATCGGGGCAAGAGGAAGCAGGATCCGGTCGAGAAAATTGGAAGAAATAGGCGCAAAACCCAGATCCGGGCGCTAGGAGGGTTCGGAAGGGGTAGTTGACCGGGGTCAACGTCCCTCCGGGACCAATCATAAAATAGCTAGGTCAAAATTATTTTATAAAATCAATTTTAAATATCAATTTTGTTTAAATTAAAAAATATACAACACGAAAATATTTGTTATTTTCTAAACTATTTTTCTATTATTTTTATTTATTTATAGGAAAAATAATTTATGGTATATACATTATATTACATTATATACATGTATAAAATACCTGTGTATTTTCTACAATTATTTTTATTTTCCTATTTTTGTACAAATACCCCAAATTTATATTTTATATGTTTACAGCATAATTTTTGGAGTATAGAAATATTTTTATTTTATTTTTATTGGTTATGTACAAGTAGAGAATAAATAGGCAATAATACATATATGCATGTATTATGTACAAGGTGAGAGAGAATTTTATTTTGTTTTTATTTATTTTTTTCTAATTTTTGTTTTATTTTTATAAGTATATATAAAGGGATAAAAACACCTTTTTATTTTTATTTTTGTAAAAATAAATTATGTACATAAAAGGATGTGTATGTGCAAGGTAGAGTGGCCCTATCTCTCTCTACTCATTTTATTTTAGCGATCAGGCCCATATTGGACCCTCTCTTGGGTTCAAGTCGCTCAATATTTATTATAAATATTTCCTTCTTTTTCATTTATTCTTTATTCTTTTATTTTTGCACAAATACATGCTAATTATTAGATATTAACAAATGCATGCTTATTGATAATTTATTTTATTTACATCTACATACATGATGCTTTGCCAAGATATTTAGCTACAATAAAAGAATAAAGAGTGATGAATGAGGATTCATCAATAGGCCATTATAGAAGCGTTACTTGCATGGGAAACTCAAAGGGGATCTGGTGATGCTTCTTGGGTTATTATTGGTGGAAATCGATGGTGTAATGGATGGATGTGGAGGTGCCCAGCGGAGGCGACAGAGGGAGCACCGAGGCCTCGATCTAGGAAGGATTAAGGTGATCTGATGGGACAAGGGAGTGGAGAATGCGTCGAGGAACGAAGGGGGCGTGAACGGTAGGTTAGAGACTGTCGGAAGCCGGGTGAAACACGGTAGGAGAAGAAAGCTCCGTGATCAAAAATCTTGATTCTATCTAATGACAAAATGGAAGACATAAAAGTAACAACTAATGCTAAATCTAATAGAAATGGGTAAAAAGTATACAGCTCATACATGGGGACCAGGGAGCAGAGGTGTCGTCAAAGCTCCACCATGGGTCGCTTCCTCTCCTCTGTTCTTTGCTCCGACACTGCAGGGGAGCGCCTACTGTCACCCGGTGTCACACTTGGCCGATGTATAGGGGATTCAAGGCTTGATAAAGGACCAAGATGGAGAAGGAGGCTGCATGGTTTTATTTATAGACATGGTTTTGGCGGATCTTGTGACTGGATTCAAGGATGCAACAGAGGGGATCGATGGGATCTAAAGATACAGCCTGGATTATGGAGATCCCATATGCAGAAATTATTCAAGGCTCAAGGTGCTTAGATCATTAGATCGCAAGAAGAAATGGTGAGAAGCGGGCGACTCGAGGATTTGACATGGGTCAGAGGCACCAAAGGGATAGTTGATTCGGAGCAACAAAAGACGGGCTCTGGTTGGTCCATGTGGACCAACCTGAAAAATGCTAGGAGAAAATGCCTTGTAAAATGAATAATAAATAGTAAATGAATTTATTAATTTTAGATTGTAAAATGAAAGATGTTTATTAATTTCTATAGTATTTTGACCCATTTTGATTTATTTTTATGCGACTATTTATTAGGAGTTATTATTTATATGTATAGTTAAAGATATATTTACATGTATATGTGTATTTTATTTTGTATTTTAGATTTTATTATTTTATAACTTAATTTATATACATATAACTCATTTAGATGTACATGAATATATTTTTATTGTATTTTTCTAAGTTTATTTGTTTACTTAAATAAAAAGATGTATTATGTAGGTCTAAGTATAATATATTCATATATATAATAATTTATTTTAGTTTATTTTTAATAGTTTTCTATTATTCCAATTATGTATATATATAATATAAATAATATTTACAAAAGTATAAAAAATGGTAAAAATATAAAGAATTTGTAAAATGGATATTTTATTCATGTATATTGTACAATAGGGATCCTAAATCTAACTTTTGCATCTTAACTAAAAATCAAATGAAACCATCTTTATTAAATAGTTATTAAAAGTTATATATAATTAAAGATGATTTTGATGTATTTTGAGTTTTATGGAGAAAATACGAGTTTTGGCTTTTTATTCAGAGTGTAGATTGAACATTGTATTTTTTTTGAATCAGTTTTGTATTTTTGTCTTGTTTTTATCTACAACTTTCATGTACAAAGTTTATTGATTTGAGATATAAATAATAAAGAACAAAATAGGTCCCAAAAATGAATTATTGGAGAATAAATATTCAGGGTAATTATTGTGTTTGACCCTTATCCCCCTACTTTATTCCTTGTCGACCCAATCATCATGATGCATAGGTCTCGGGGTTTTGGGTAATAAAATACCTTTGGCATTTTATTCCCTTTTCTTTTCTTTGTTCTCGTATTTTTAGCTTTAAATAATGTATTATATACAATATTTTATACAATGAATAATGAATATTAATTAATGCAAAATGATGTTATTTACATGCATTTAGTTAGGGTCTAAAGGCCAAAATGAAAGGATAAAGGTGATTAAGTGGAGATTCATCAACGATTGGGTCCCCATGTAGATGACTAGTTACATGTAACCCTAGTGTTTGCGTTGGTTGGGAGATGTGTAGTTCGACTATGCCTCAATGTAGTTCCGGTGGTTGTGCGACGACATTTGAGGATGAATGGTTGGTAGTCTTGTATTCGCTTTCGGTCTTAGTATTGATAAGGGAGGTCAATTAGAGATGATCACTCGATTCGGTTTCTCATATTGGTTCTGTGAAGGGAGTTCCAAGATGTGGTTAGAGAAGTATGTGCTTTACAGGTTTGCCCCGTAGTTGGAGAAAAATAGTAGTCATAGGTCTTCTCAACTATAGTGATGAGTGGCAAATCAGATCCTGTTGGTTAAATGGATGGAACTTAATTAGGTTAATAACAATAGTAATTCTTACATAATTTAATGTGATAAATTGAATAACATATCTACATTGTAGAGTGTTCGATTTCAATTGGGTTTTAGCAGTCACATTTTTTATTAGTAGTTGCTTTCATTACAGTCATCGTTTATTGTGCACATTGTTACCTCTTTTTAGTTGCTGTTTATATCCATACTAGGCGCTTTACTCATAAACCTATTTATGTGAAATCATGAGGCTTACAAGAGAAACAACCGCAACAGTAGGCGGCTCATGGTTGACTTATTTAGCTCTTTTTATGGTACAATTGGTTTCCGTTCTTTTTTCTTATTGTACATCTACTTTTTTTGAGAGATACGATGGTGATATGTGCATATAATTGTTAAGCAATGTACTTATTTTTGTAAGCATTGATTACTAATGGGGAAAAATATTGATTGTTCTTCCTTGTTACTACTCTCTTGCGTAAATTATAGTGTTTAGTATTTTGAATGTAGAAACATATGTTGCAGATGTGTATTGTTGGGTATCTGGACCCTGGGGGTATGATACTCCCTCTTGAGGATCTGACACATCCTTGACTCCTTCCTCTCACGTGGCAGTCTTGGCCACAATTTTCCGGATGATCGCAGCCTCTCCCCTCCCCCCCACCACACACACACACACTTTTCTTCCACCTTCTCCATGTCTTGTCCGCTTGACCAATGACAATGCAAACAACACACTACTCCCTCTGCATGGCATCTCTCAATCACTCCCTTATGAGCTTTCGATGAGGCTTCCTCCCCTCGACGACTACCACCTCATCTCGCTCCCAACCTTATACCACTGCATGGATACCTTCCAATCCCATGTAACATGTATCCTCCAAACCCTACTCCCTTTCCTTACTGCACACCTCCTCCAACGTGAGATATGCGAGCCCGTACACGACTCCAAGCAGCTTGAAGAGCCTTCCGATCATCCGCTCCACCCTATACTCTTCATCCCTTCTCCCCTAAGCCACCATGTCCCTCCTCCACTTCGACCACCTCTTCTGTGATTCCATTCGGCCTGGCCTCTCTCCCCCTCCCAAGAACTCCTTTGCTCCTAAAATTGCAGGGGCATAACTATAAGAAAAGCTTACTTGACCAGGATTTGGTTTGTACAACCATGGTTCAGTTCATCTCATTAATGGTAAAACCGACGGAAGGACACAAGTGCTAACAATGAAAGAAGGTATGTCATAAGGACATTGCAAAAAGATAGGGGCATAATTATTATTGCAAAATCTCGGAGTGACACAAGTGTAAAAAAACCTAACATCCATGCCCTGTTTTTTTGCAATTATACTTCCACACTTTCGGTCTTACACAATTCACCATAGTGCCCTTCTGTCGTTGCACACGTGCCCCTTTATTACAATAGAGAATTATGCAAGAATGTAGAGACATAAGTGTAAACGCATAAAATGTAGGGGTATAGTTGTTATTAGAAAATTTGAAAGGTCACAAGTGTAAAAATCCCTTCAAGAAAGGATACCATCCAGGTTTTATTCATGAGCTAAGAAAGCTCCTCGAATCGCGTTTTATAATTCCATAGGATTGTATATGGCTGGAGGATGAAAATTAATTTCAGTTGTGTACAGTTATCGATAAAATACTTATTTTACCCTTGAAATGAAATTGATCACTGTAGAATTTTGAATATATGTTTAATTACTCAATACTCCTATCAAATGAAAAAAAATCTAATCCAAACTTCATGAGTATTTTAGCAGAAGTAGGTATATCATGATAATCAATGCATCTTAATTACTGAAATGTATTTTGGATCATGGTTTTAAACTTTAGTCTGAGGTATCATCATTACACAAGTATATACATATATTCTATATAAGTTGCTCTACCATTTTAAAAATCAATGAAATTCAACGCTTAAAATTTTTCAAATACATAGCGAGATGATGTTTTTTTATATTTAATCAATGTAGGTTAAATTCCGAAATCATTTTTTATTGGAATTTTGAAATCTTGTTCAATATATGATCATTTGATGCATGCTTTATATACATTATTATTCCATTTAGAAAATCAATAAAATCCAATGGTTAAATCTCTATTCGTTCTTTGATTGATGCAAGTTAACTACTGAAATTTATACTTGATTAGGGTTTTTAGCACAAATACGAGGTCTGATTATTATGGATATTTTGGTACGCACAAAATAAATTTTTCTATCATCTGGAGAATACAAATATAAACTCGATGGTTGGATATTCTATACATGTATTAAACATGGGATGACCCGATTTACCTCTCTCTATTCTTAGGTTGGAATTCCATCATAAATCATAGTGACAACACATTCTTTATTCGAACCCTCTTCAACCCTCCTAATCATCCCAAACAGTTAGTATTCGCATCAGATTACCTCAACTCACTCCAACCAAGTGACCAAATAGATCCAGAGTTCGTGAAGCAAACTGCTCAAGATTCAGTCCATCTGACTTTCTTTAACTCTCAAATGAAAATTAACCTAAGTCTTTTAAAGGTTGATCTACATCTATCTCGATTAAACGATCCAGGATCATTCGTCGATATAAATAATAATAATAAAAGTATAAGTCTAATCTAACGCAACATAAAATATAATAGAAGGATCACACACACACATACACAAATGAAGTCACATGAAGTATATAACACCTCTCAAACAAAGTCTCCCTACACAAGGGTGATGAAACTCGATTTCATCATCTTAATTTGCCGATTTTAACCCCATTGCTTAAATGTGTGTCAATAAAAACCAGATAAAGTCTTATAATTATCAGAGTCATTGAATAAATTAAAAACCACAAAAAATTGCAAAATTAAAAATCGTGGTGTTTTTAGCTTTAAAAATACCCTCCAAAATATTTCATGTCTTTAAATAACCTCATTTCCGTTTTTTGTCAACATAAAACTTTGTAGATCTCATCGAGATCTACAACTTTCATGTTTTGAGTTTTTCCAAATTCGACCTTTTATCCCCTCAAAATCAAAATCTTTGTTGCAATAATCGGATTGGGCCACGTGGCTCTTTCTGGTTGAGCCATGTGGCCCGGCCTCATTGCCATGGCCGCCCTTGCTTCCAGCCGTTGGATCTCCTCCTGATCCAATGGCTCCAATCTCTCCACACTTCCTGCCATCTGATCACACTCAAAACCTCATCACAGCCGCACGTGCCCGCCTTTCTCTCCTTACGCCACGTGGCAGTTTTGGGCACCATTCGATCGCGTCATCGTCTCACCATCTCAGCCGCCCCCTTCACCTATGTCATGGAACGTCTGATCGTACTCCATCTCAGATCTGAGCCACTCGTTAGCATTGCGTCCTTAGTTAGCCACGTGGTACGCCACTCACCCTTCGATCTCACCCCATCGATCTCATCGAAACCGATCGTCACCACCTTCTTCATAGCTGTTGGATCATGAGATCCAACGGCCACGAGGTCGTCCCCTACCTCCGGACCCCTTCTCTTTCCCACGATTACCAGCTCACAAACCGACTTCCCCCTTCCTTTTTTCCTCGCGTCTCCAGCCATCCTCTCCACGATCTCAGTAGTCCACGGCCTTCCCCCATCATCCACGACCCTCGCGGACGCTCACGCCATCCACGATCCTCCTCCACTCACGCCAGATCTCCCACACAGACCACGTCGCCCACCTCCAAAGATGCCATCTTCATCCCTTAAATACTCCATCGCCGCCACCGATTCTCAGTGTCCACCTTTACGTGGGGAATCGCCCAGCGAACCGTCGTCCCCCGATGACAACAGGGGGATGGAATGGATTGCGAAGACGACGAGTACCTCCGGTGTTGATCCGCCGCTTTCCATGGCGACGTCGCGAAGCTTCGAGCCCGCCAAGCTGCTCCCAATGGCTGGGAGAGTCCATTGATGACCGGAGTGCCTTTGGCACTCAGCCCAAGCCGACGTCGCTCCGCCCAATCTTAGGTAAGTTCTTCTGATCCTCTTTGCACTTTTCTTCTCCCTTTGCGTAATTTATTAGGTTGCTACGCTCATCCTCATGCTCCATTGTTCCTCTCGTAAGCTTCGTCACATTGCCCCATTTCACGCGCTACCTCCGATTATCCACCCTTCTCTTCTTCATACCCCGGCCATCTCCGAACCATCTCCTTTGCCCTGTTCGGCGGAGGAGCTCCAGTTCCTTCGCCTCTCCTCGTTCGCATGGAACCCCATTCCATTCGCACACACTTTCCCTTTGCTTCGGCTATTGTCATTAACTCTGCAGGACGTAAACTCCTTCAATGGCTGGAGACCCATCAGAGCCAACTTTGTCCACTTCGTCTCCAACAATCGAACTTCAATGGTCAGATCCAGGCGGTCCGGCATCTTCCCCTAGCTCCCAGCTACATCTACGGTCGTCAAGGGAGCTCCAGGAGGTCTACCTTGTCCAAGAGAGAGTGGCGGAGCTTGGGCTTCTTCGTCGGAGCTCGAACCTCGCCGCCGGGCGCGTCTGAGGAAGGAGAAGCAGGCACCGTTGGATGCTCCTCCCCGAAGCTCATCCAACGGTGCAGGAACATCCACGTCGAGACCCGTAGCAGACTCCAGAAACCGTTGGATCCTCAAGATCCAATGGTTTACATCCAGCCACGCGTCACCTTCAGAGCTACTCCCAGTCTCAGCGTCCGACCCTGAAGATTCGAGTAACCCGAGCCTACTCCGAGCCTCCTACGAGTCCAATCCCAGAGGCTTGCGTCTTCCGAGCCGTTCTGAAGCTACATCGAGGCTACACCGAGCCTCCTCCGAACCTAGAGTCTACCCGAGTTTGGGAAAGCACGTGCATGTCACGTGCGATCGGGAAAATTAGCAGGGAGGCCCACTGACTTCTTCAAATTTGCAAACAGTACCAAGAACCACGCGCCATCCACGTGCGCCTGGGGTTATTTGCATTTTTACCCTCGCGAGTTTTAATAATTGCAAATATGCCCCCGCGTGTGTGGAACATTTACAGGAAAGGCCTCACACTTATTTCTTATTGTATTTCAGTCCTTCTCAGGGACCTGTTTGTAATTATCTTTCAAGTTTTCTTACAGTTATGCCCTTGTCTTCTTTCATGCATATTTTGAGCATCCTATCTCTGATTGAGTTGATTTCAGTTTCGTTTTAAAGCGTGTTTGACGAGTCTTTTAATGGCATATTTTTTTCATGTTTTGGCACTGTTATCTTAATGTATGATTTTAAATAGCTCAGGCATCTTTTATGCAGTGCATACAGACCTTGCTTAATGTATCAAATAAGATACCTCCTGATTCAAGTCTGAAATTAAATAAGGTTTCAAATTGCTCATGATTTTTAACCCAGGGCATGTTCGCATTGCATTTCTCGCATATATTTGCATGATTATAAATTAAATAAAACAATACATGTTTTATATTTGCTTCATGAATCTTGTCATGTCTTCGTGCCTTGCTTAACCTATTATTCTCTAACTCAACACTTAATGAAATTTATAGGAGCCTAGATAATACGAGAGAGGCTCGTGTCCCTGAGTTCGACCTTGGTTACTTGCCAAGTAAAATAAAATACGATCATCTGATTTCATTGACATATTCAAATTAGATGGTCTTTGATGGACCGAATCTAGTCCGGCTGCAACGATTTTAAGTGCTAATTCAGCACTCTAAAAGGGCTGAATTTGCGGACTGTCAAATGGCGTCGTTGCCGGGGACACGACTCATTTCTTGTATTATTTGGATTTTTATTTATTTAATTAAGTGTTTCTTTTATATAGGTCAAATTGTCCATTTATCTTGCATTATAAAATTTTCTTCTCGATTGATCTCTAACCTTTGCTTTTGTGACAAGGCCCTTGATGTTAAGGAGGCGAGGAGCAGGTGCTTTCCGCTGCGAGGAGTCGCAAAAGCATATTTGGAGCAAGTTGAAAAGAAAGAAAAAATGTACGTCATTTTGCATATTATTTTATAATGTAATAATCGTCTTTACAGCAATCTTCGCTCGAAGGCTCGCGATTGTAAACGAACGAATATATGTGGTTGTGTGGGGATCGTCCCCACTTGAGTGTCGACTTAGAACTAAGCACGCGGCTCTTCGAGCTTATTTTATAGTTTCTATTTTTACGTGCTTGCTCGTAGGTAGGACACACATTAATCAAAGACGTACATAGCCTCGCTTCACTTAGCCAAATTTAAAAGACATTTTTCCTGCTATTAGAAGCATGTTAGGTGCGGCTTTTTGATCGACTTGCATACATATCATGTTGATTTTCAAAACCGTCCAAGTTTTCGCGTATTTTCGTAAAGGCACTGCATGTTTTCTCGAGTAGCCTAGATCATGTTTTTTATCGGTTACGTGGTTTTTCTCGATTTCCCCTCCTAGCTTGATCACCTAGGATAATGGAAAATGGGAATGAACGGTAGGCGATGATTGCTTGATTTATGTGCTCACATTAATTCAGTGATAACTTTAACCAAATCAATTGGGACTGTTAATTGCAAGTCAACCTAAAAATGGAGTAAAATTTTGTTTTAGGAGAGCAACACCCTCGTTTACGCATATGATTTTTATTTAACATTTTTCTCCACATAAAAATATAATGTTTTAATCACCAATAAAATCGACAATATAATAAACCAACCTCGGTTGGTTTCATGTGTGAGTTGGTGAAATTGAAGGGTCTTGCATGTTTGATTGAGCCATGTTTGCTCCGACACCCTCCCCTGAGCCTTAGTCACTCCAGTAATCTCCGCAGATTCATCTACTCATTTGTATATCCATCCATCTTCTTCATTCACCTCGGATCCCTCCCATCATCAAAACTTCATCTTTATACTTAGGCTACTCTCAGCCTAAGTATAGGGGGGACCTGAGTCCCCGTGATTTCTCTACTCCTTTTTCCTTGCCTTTAGGTTATTTATAACCTAAGTATAGGGGGAGCCCTCCTTAGTTCTCATATATTTCTCTATATTTAAATGGACCTATGGACTTGTATCATTTAGTCCTACGAGGACATAGTAAAGTTTAAGTATAGGGGGGTATACCGTGTATACCGTATATGTACTTTAGATATAATATGAAAAATTTGAAGAATTTTAAACGTTTTGGCTAAAGTAAAAATTTGTTGAACTAAGAGGACTCATTGATTTTCAAGGATTTTATATATTATGTTACACTATTTATATAGAAAAATATTTTTGAAAATGATTTGAAAAATGAGTCTCCCTTGATTTGAAAAATCTTTTGAAAATCTTTTGAAAATATGTATTTGTGCGACTTAATATTGAAATCTCTTTTCAAGGAAAAGTGAGTATACCCTGTGTTCTGACATCTTATTAGAAATTCCATAAAAATGAGAAAATTCAAAACCCTTCAATAGTCAATAGTGACTACTAATCCCAAATAAGTAGCCACGTTCAGTGAGGGTTCGCCCTTAGCAGAGTGGGTGGTTTAGAGGACATTGCGTAAGGCCCCGTCCTCAAGCAATGGGCTCCAGCCTGTACTTACATCCATACTGGTTGAATGCAGATGCATCTACTTAATTGAGTTTAGGCATTCATAGTATCTCTTGAAGTCAAGAAAGAAAAGAAAAAAAAAAGAAAAAGGAAAAAATGTTTTTGAATAAAGGAGTTGGATTAATCCTCTACATTCACACCTCCACTCAGGATCTGAAATGTTCAAGGAAACTTGGTTTATGAGGACTTGAGATTTTAGGTTAACCAGCCTTAACCATCAGGGTCTTAGACTTAATCATCCATATTCCCTTAGTTTTCTAGATTTGTTTGCTATATTACATGCTTAGTCTCAGACCATTAAGAATATGATCAGCACATCACATGCATGACTCCAGTTTCGATGAGATGAGTTGACTCTTCACTTGAGCGACTGGGCTAGGGGATTTGAGTCTGGACTTGATCTAATGATGCTCAAAGATGGGATAAAGTCTTTGAAGGCTTCATGAAACCTGAGTGTCAGCAATTTTAGCCACTATGAGAACTTGATTCTTATGCTAATCTCTTGACATTGACCTAAGTGCCAGGGTGTGATAAAATAAAAAAATTGTTGATCAGTGTGCACCAACTCCTGGCAAAAGCAGTGGAGCTAGCCAAAATACTACAAAGCAATGAAATGTTAAAGAAAAGCTCTCATTCCACAAAGTCAAATATCAAAAGAGCTTCCACCAAAGGCGAGCGCTCCCAACCATTTCAAAGTGTCCACTTGGACCACCGCTATTAGGACCAGGAGTTGGGTTTGCACCAAAAAAGGGTTATGCATCGTAAACGCTACAAGTCTGGGTGTAGAAGGTACGATAGGTACTCAAAAAAGACACACCCCAGTGTATTCCCAGGAAAACAAGTGTGGACGGCTCCAACTTCTCTTGACGGACGCACTGATCAACACCAAAAAAATGTGTTGCGTAAAAAGGCTCTAGAGAGAATCCTTGTTCCAATGAGAGGGAGCGAAGAAATGACACAATCCCATGCCCTCCATTACTGGCTTTCCATCTACATTTTAAAGTCTGACAACTAAAGAGACGGTGGACTGAACGCAAGATTTGATTTTTCTCTAGTGTTGAGGATTGGGTCCTTAGGAGAGTTTCTCGGACCAATACCTTGGGTGACGTTTTGACTCTACTCTCGGAATCGCATGCAAAACTAAATGTCATCCTTTAGTCTATATGTACAATCAGAGAGAGTCTTGATAATTAGAGGAATTGGGTGCCTCTTGATTAAGGTTGGGTTGAACTCAAAAAATTTTGGACCTCTAAAGTTGAGTGGACTTGAATAGATTAGATCCTGTACTCACATGCACAAGGGGGTTAATCCAGTTCATTCATTTTCTTTGATGCTCGGGGACGAGCATAGTTTAAGTATAGGGGGTGATGAAACTCGATTCCATCATCTTAATTTGTCGATTTTAACCCCCTTACTTAAATGTGTGTCAATAAAAACCAGATAAAGTCTTCTAATTATCAGAGTCATTGAATAAATTAAAAACCACAAAAAATGCAAAATTAAAAATCGTGGTGTTTTTAACTTTAAAAAATACCCTCCAAAATATTTTCCGTCTTTAAATAACCCCATTTCCGTTTTGGTCAACATGAAACTAGTAGATCTCATCGAGATCAACAACTTTTATGTTTTGAGTTTTTCCAAATTCGACCTTTTATCCCCTCAAAAATCAAAATCTCTGTTGCAATAATCTGATTGGGCCACGTGGCTCTTTCTGGTTGAGCCACGTGGTCCAGTCTCATTGCCTGGCCGCCCTTGCTTCCAGCCGTTGGATCTCCTCCTGATCCAACGACTCCAATCTCTCCACGCTTCCTCTTTTTCCATGCCGTCTGATCACACTCAAAACCTCATCACAGCCGCCCATGTCCGCCTTTCTCTCCTTACGCCACGTGGCAGCTTCAGGCAACATTCGATCGCGTCGTCGTCTCACCATCTCAGCCGCCCCCTTCACCTATGTCATGGACCGTCCGATCGTATTCCATCTCAAATTTGAGCCACCCGTTAGCGCTGCATCCTTAGCTAGCCACGTGGTACGCCACTCACCCTTCGATCTCACCCCATCAATCTCATCTAAATCGATCGTCACCGCCTGCTTCGTAGCCGTTGGATCATGAGATCCAACGGCCACGAGGTCGTCCCCTACCTTCGGACCCCTTCTCTTTCCTACGATCACCGGCTCACGAACCGACTTCCCCCTTCCTTTTTCCCCCGTGTCTCCAGCCATCCTCTCCACGTTCTCAGTAGCCCACGACCTTCCCCCATTATCCACGACCCTTGCGGACGCTCGCTCCATCCACGATCCTCCTCCAGTCACGCCAAATCTCCCACACAAACCACGTCGCCCACCTCCGAAGCTGCCATCTTCATCCCTTAAATACTCCATCGCCGCCACCGATTCTCAATGTCCAACTTTACGTGGGGAATCGCCCAGCAAACCGTCGTCCCCTGATGATAGCGAGGGTATGGAATGGATTGCGAAGATGACGAGTACCTCCGGTGTTGACCCGGCGCTTTCCATGGCGGCGGCGTGGAGCTTCGAGCCCGCCAAGCTGCTCTCAATGGCTGGGGGAGTCCAGCGATGATCGGAGTTCCTTTGGCACTCAGCCCAATCCGTCGTCGCTCCGCCCAATCTCAGGTGAGTTCTTCTGATCATCTTTGCACTTTTCTTCTCCCTTTACGTAATTTATTAGGTTGCTACACTCATCCTCATGCTCCATTGTTCCTCTCGTAAGCTTCGTCGCATTGCCTCCTTTCACGCGCTACATCCGATCATCCACCCTTCTCTTCTTCATACCCCGGCCATCTCTGAACCATCTCCTCCGCCCTATCTGGCGGAGGAGCTCCGGTTCCTTCGCCTCTCCTCGTTCGCACGGAGCCCCATTCCATTCGCACACACATTCCCCTTGCTTCGGCTATTGCCATTAACTCTGCAGAACGTAAACTCCTTCAATGGCCGGAGACCCGTCGGAGCCAACTTCGTCCACTTCGTCTCCAACAACCGAACTCTGATGGTAAGATCCAGGCGGTCTGGCATCTTCCCATAGCTCCCAGCTACATCTACGGTCGTCAAGAGAGCTTCGGGGAGGTCTATCTTGTCCAAGAGAGAGCGGCGGAGCTTGGGCTCCTTCGTCGGAGCTCGAACCTCGTCGCCGAGCGCGTCTGAGGATGGAGAAGCGGGCACTGTTGGATGCTCCATCTGGAGCTCATCCAACGGTGCAGGAGCTTCCACATCGAGACCCGTAGCAGACTCCTGAAATCGTTGGATCCTCAAGATCTGATGGTTTACATCCAGCCACACGTCAACTTCAGTGCTACTCCCAGCCTCAGCATCCGATCCTCCGGACTCGAGTAACCCGAGCCTACTCCTAGCCTCCTACGAGTCTAAGCCTGGAGGCTCGCATCTTCCGAGCCGATCCGAAGCTACATCGAGGCTACACCGAGCCTCCTCCGAACCTAGAGTCTACCCGAGCCTGGGAAAGCACGTGCAAGTGACGTGCGATCGAGAAAATTAGTAGGGAGGCCCACTGACTTCTTCAATTTTGCAAACAGGACCTAGAACCACGTGCTATCCATGTGCGCCTGGGGTATTTGCATTTTTACCCTCACGGGTTTTAATAATTACAAATGTGCCCCAGCGTGTGTGGAACATTTACAGGGAAGACCTCGTGCTTATTTATTGCATTTCAGTCCTTCTCAGGGATCTGTTTGTAGTTATCTTTCATGTTTTCTTACAGTTATGCCCTTGTCTTCTTTCATGCATATCTTGAGCATCATATCTCTGATTGAATTGATTTCAGTTTCGTTTTAAAGCTTGTTTGACGAACCTTTTAATGGCATATTTTGTTTCCTGTTTTGGCAATGTTATCTTAATGTAGGATTTTAAATAGCTCAGGTGTCTTTTATGTCGTGCATACAGACCTTGCCTAATGTATCAAATAAGATACCTCCTGATTCAAGTCTGAAATTAACTAAGGTTTCAAATTGCTCATGATTTTTAACCCAGGGCATGTTCGCATTGCATTTCTCACATATATTTGCATGATTAAAAATTAAATAAAAAATACATGTTTTATATTTGCTTCATGCATCTTGTCATGTCTTCGTGCCTTGCTTGACCTATTATTCTCTAACTCAATACATAATGAAATTTATAGGTGCCTAGATAATACGAGAGAGGCTCGTGTCCCTGAGTTCGACTTTGGTTACTTGCCATGTAAAATAAAATACGACCGTCTGATTTCATTGACATATTCGAATTAGATGGTCTTTGATGGACCGAATACAGCCCGGCTGCAACGATCTTAAGTGCTAATTCAATACTCTTAAAGGGCTGAATTTGCAGACTGTCAAAGGGTCAAGAGGAAAACAAAATAGGATTGATGATCTTTTACTTTATCCTAATTCTCTAAAATCTCATTTGGTTGGGAAGTTAACCCATCTATTGATGTGAGCGAGGTTTATTCCCCAAATCCCACTATTTCTTTCACCTCTAGGACTCACTCCCCCCTCTTTTGTGTACATTAAATAAATCATTCTTCTTTCGTAATTCTATCAAATAATATGTTATACCATCATATCATCTAAAGATATAAACTACTCAACTTTTGCTCACTTTTACAAACTTTAATACAAATTACATCACAATAACTACTAAGTTTTCGAAACTTCAATTCCGAGATCACAATAAACCCTCTTAATCCAAATCTCTCTATCCAAACAAAAAAACACAAAAATGGATTATCCTTCCACATGTTACACCGAGTTAACCCACCAATCAAACCTACCCTTTAGGCCATGTTCGGTTGGAGGTTTACCCCTCAAAATCCACTATTTCTCTCACTTATGGGGCTCACTCTCTCTTTCTCTTTTATACATTAAAATAAATCATTTCTCTTTCATCCATTCCATCAAAAAATGATATAATATACCATCATATCATCTAAACATTATAAACTGTCAACTTCTACTTATGTTCCAAACTTCAGTATAATTACATAACAATAACTACTCACTTTTCCAAACTTTAATACAACCGCATCACAACAAACCCACTCAACCCCTAACCCTCTATCCAAACACCAAAACACAAAAACAGTTTACCCTCCCCCGTTTAACCCGAGCTAACCCGGTAACCAAACACACCCCAACTGAACACCTATGATCTAAAAGCCTTCTTGCTTCATCCACGATGTTCCAATGCAAATGATGTAATTAGTGTTGGAGAATTAAAGATGGCAAAAATAAAAAGGATGCCAGATACTTGTCTTTTTTTATAAAAACACGGTTGATAAGAGGCTCCTTAATTCCACCATTATCCAATACATGTATGCTAAACATGTATAGTTTCTTTTACCAAACAAGTCACTGCATCCGTTGTATTAGTTGATAGCTGATTAAATGTAATTGAGTTTTATTTAGACATTTTCTCTAAATGTGCAGTTATTTAACAACTGACTACACGATACACGACTGATTTCAATTACCAACTTGTATTTATTAGTTTTGTACAACTTGAATTGGTGCTTATACCGATTGATTCAATTGCATTGATTTGGTTCTTTGCGACCTGCGTTCGGTCATATTTAGAAATGTTATAATTATCTTCGCGACTCTTGCACAACTATCCCCAGAAGATCACTTGCTTGATCAAAACCTCCTCTCATCCATAGCAATTAGGTTCTCTCGATATTGTAATATTTGTCTGATTATAACAAGGTCTTTACACCTACATTCTCATCCGTTGCGCTTTGCAACAAAACATGGTGCATGGTTTAATCAAATAACCACTACAAATTTCCCTTCTCGGTGACAAGATAAGAGTGCAACCGTGTATAAAGGTAATCAATTCATTCTTATTTCGCAACATTTAGCATACTTCTTTCTTCAAAATCTTCCATGATTAGATAAAACCGATATATAACACAAGATGCCCAAAATATTCTATAAGCATGATCTCTCTTCGATGGCTACCCACCTTTCTTAATATAACTACTGTTATCATCGTTAAATTTGTACCGCATTCTCTCATCTAACTTCTTTAGCCACTTCATGTTGTATTTAAAATGTGTAATTAGGTTTTGATTGGAAATCTATGCAATTACAATAAGAGTTAATTTGGTTTCAATTGGAAAATCAAATGGCTTGAGGGAAAGTTGAAATTCCCACATTTGAAACATGGAAAAGCTTGGGTAGAGTTTAGTACCATACATAGTATTTCTAAATATTTGGTGGGCTTATATATGAGTTCACACACAAAGCTCTTGTAACAATAGTAGATATATGAATGGAGGACCACACACACGCGTGCGCCGCTCCACTCCGTCTCTGACTCGGGCTCGGGAGAGTCATTTCGGATCTTGATACTTTTGCTGCGGATTTTATTTGACATGTCGATTAAATTAATCACAAGGATTAATTTGGATTCGACTGAAATGGAAATTCAACTCGATCCAAAAAACTTGTTGTCGTCGCGGTTTCGAGATTCGAGAAGACACGCCCGTTGGGGGATATTTTCGGAAAATGAAAAGTACCGCGCGCTAGGGCACGCAACACCTTTTGATACACATCCCTGGACGCCACTTTTCTTCACTCGCGAGAAAAACTCTCACACCACCTTTGTCCTTTTTTCCCACCGCACATGTGACCTGTTCTTCTCGACTGCAAGTTCTTGGAGGTACTTTTGAGGGCGGTCTCGTTGGTGTGCGCGGACGATGATCATGTACGGTCGTATCCTGTGAGTGGATCGTCGGTATCCTACGCACCGGTATTATGGGTGATATCCTCTCCAAGGACAGTCCATTACATGAACGCTTCGGTGATTTCTGATTTAATTTCTCTATCATTTTGTTTGTTGCATTACGTTTATTACTTTACCTTTCTCGGATCTCATCCTATTCATTTATTCTGAAAAACGAAAATGGTTAATTTATGATTTTATTGGTTCCTGCGTGCATATCATGATTGTTATATGAATAGGAAATGCTTGATAGTAATTTTATTAATCTATAATGCATTGATTTATATTAATCTTGCTAAATATTATTTTATAGATGTCGTGATATTGGTTCTGATAATAATAATCTCAGAGAAGATACCCGGAATAAGATTTAAAATAATGTCGGAAACAATGTTTAAATCGATGGTGGATATGACAGGTATGCTTGAAAATTTCGGTGGTCAGAATTTTAAGCGTTGGCAACAACGTATAAAGATCTGGTTAACCATCATAGGACTAATCTCTATACTTGAAATCGATTGTCCTGCGGTGGAAAAGGAAGACCCCTTACTCGATAGCAAGAAGGCGCAATATGCATGGAAAGAACGCGACCGTATATGTTAGGGTTACATCTTGTTGGCTTTGTCCAACATATTGTTTGACGTATACAATTCATCTACGCAGACTGCGAATGGGCTGTGGGAAAACTTATATCAGAAGTATAATATCGAAGATCTCGGTATTGAGAAATACTCCGTTGCCAAGTTCTTGATAATCTCTATGGCTAAAGGAAAATCGATTTATAAACAGGTATACGAATTTTTACTCATACTCCATGGTTCAGAAGATGCCGAAATGAAACTTCTAAAAAAGTTTCAGGTCATATGCATCATAGAAAAATTTCCCAAGTCTTGGGAAGATTTCGGTATGACCCTGAAACACACGAAGGAGAAAATTTCTATGGATGACTTGGTGGTGGTAATTGCAATAGAGGAGGAACACAAGAAATAAAAGCACGTGGTTCTTATTAATATTCAAGTTGGGGACAATTTCATGACCTCGAAGGGCAATGATAAGAGGGGAAAGGATAATAACACAAATAAAATGAAACCAAAGGGCAAGATCCATAAAAGGTAATTTACTGACACTATAATCAGGTTGACCATTAGAAGAGTGATTGCCTATCCTTAAAGGCTCAACCTAAGGCTACAGATAGGAGTTCACTAGTAAATATGATCACTATGCTATGGAACTTGAGTCTAGTGAGGGGTATGTCTAAGTAAAACCTGAACTATACTATATTCACGGTCCAAATGAGTGGCTCGTGGATACAGGAGCCAATGTAAATATCTGTTTTGACATAATTTTATTTTCTTCTTATCAGACCTAAAGTGGTGGGACTGTGAAGATGAGGAACGATTCTGCAGCCAGGGTGTTGGGGTCGGGAAAAGTCAACTTGAGGTTCTCCTCTGGACGTGTCTGGACGTTGCATGGTGTTGCATGTTACTGACATGAAGAAGAATGTTTATCTGGCTCTATCTTTGCTAGAAGTGGTTTTGAATTGAACTTTAAATGTAATAAAGGTGTTATTCTGCAACATGAAATTTTTTGTGGAAAATGCTAGTTGATATATTTTGATTTGTTGTTTAGAAGATGTGATTTAGTAAACATTGATGGAATGAATGTTTTTAATTCGGAATGTTCTAATTATGTGTCTCGTATAGTTAATAATCTAGAATCTTGTGATCTGTGGTATGGTAGATTGGGACGTGTAGACTTAAATTCAGTTAAAAGAATTATGAATTTAGAATTGATCCCTAAACACACTATTGATAAAACTCAAAAATGTGAAATTTGTGTGTAAGCTAAGACCCTAGGAAGTCTTTTTAGTCTGCCTATAGAGATAGTGAGATCTTGGATCTAGTGCACACGGATATCTGTGAGTTTAATTGTCTGTTGACAGAAGATAATAAAAAATACTTCATCTCTTTTATAGATGATGGCGATAGATACTGCTATGTGTATCTCATGAAAATAAAGGATGAAGTCTTAGAGAAATTTCTTATATTTCAGAAGGAGGATGAGACACAAACATGAAAAGTGCTTAAACGCCTTAGGTCAGATAGAGGAGGTGGATATACCTCTAACTTGTTTGATGAACAATGCACATCATTTGGCATAGTTCACGGAGTTATTGTCCCTTATTCACCACAATCAAATGGATAACAGAACAGAAAAATAGAACCTTAACTGACATGGGCAATGCTCTCCTACAAAGTTCTGAAATTCCAACCTATATATGAGGAAAGGCCTTGAATACGACTTGCCATATTCTGAATAGGGTTTCTCTAAGGCATATGGAAAAGTACCCTTTTGAATTTTGGAGAAATAGGAAACCGAGCTTAAGATATCTCAAAGTGTGGGGTTGTCTCGCTAAGGTTTTAGTCCCAGAACACAAGAGAAAGAAACTAGGTCCTAAAACTCTTGATGCAATCTTCTTAGGTTACTTGAAAAATAGTTATACATATAGGTTCTTGGTAATTTGGTCCGAGATATCAGGCATAGATGTCAACACTATTGTAGAACTCTGTGATGCTACCATCTTTGAGAATGTCTTCCCTGTGTAGATTGGGATCCCTCGGAATCTAACCATTGAGAGTGCCTCCACATCATGATCTATTTCAGATCAAGTTGAAATAATAACGAACGTGAGGGTTGAGACTCAACCCGAACCCAATGATCTTTCAGAATAAATTGAGCTAAGGAGGAGTAAAAGAGACCTCAAATAGCCAAGGATCTGGGTAGCGATTTTGTTTCTAATAGATAAAGGGTGATCCACCAAGTTACAAGGAAGCCATGGCTTTATCTGAAGCAAAACAATGGAAGGAAGCCGTCAAATCTGAGATGGACTCTATTATGGCTAACGGAATTTGGGAGTTGGTTGATTACCCAAAGGATACTCTACCATTGGGTGCAAGTGGGTGTCTAAGAGAAAGCTTAGTTCTGATGGATTAATTGAAAAGTATAAAGACAGATTAGTTGTCAAGGACTTTAGGCAAAAGGAAGGTATCGTTTATTTTGATACTTATTCCCCTGTGACTAGAATGACCACGATCCGGATGCTCATAGCATTAACGTATGTATTTGATCTCTCTATCCACCATATGGATGTGGAGACCGCCTTCTCGCATGGCGATCTTGAGGAGGAGATCTATATGGATCAACATGATGGACTTGTGACTCTTGGGAATGAGGGAAAGGTTTGCAAACTTGTTAAATCCCTTTACGAATTGAAACAAACACCAAAGCAGTGGCAAGAAAAATTTGACAAAAGCATTTTGTCATGTGGCTTTAAGGTTCACAAATATGATAAAATATGTCTATTCAAATGTAAAAGGTGATGAGTATATTGTCCTGTGTCTGTATGTTGATGACATACTTTTGTTCGGATCACGTATGCATGTTATAAATGGGACTAAAGTATTTTTAAGTAGCAAGTTTGAGATGAATGACATGGGTGTTACTGATGTGATCTTAGATCCCAAACTGACAAGGTCAGTTGATGGGATCGTAGATTCTCAATCTCACTATATTGAGAAGGTACTTGAGAAATTTGGATATCAAGACCGTAAAGCTTTAAGCACTCCTTTTGATTCATCCAAAATGATGTTTAAGAATAAAAGTGGAGTACCTGTAGCCTAGCTAAGGTATTTACAAGTGATAGGAAGTTTAATGTATCTTGCGAATTGCACGAGACCTGATATTTCATTCTCGGTTGCAAAGCTGAGTAGATACACTAGTTGTCACGATCATACTCACTGGGAGGCTCTGGATCGAGTACTTAAGTATTTGAAGGGAACTATTTCCCTTAGTTTGCATTATGGTAGACATCCATCCGTACTATAAGTATAAAGTGATGTAAGTTGGATCGAGAAAATAGAGGAGTATGGGGGTAATGGTGTTACTGGGTACGTTTTTACCCTTGGAGGTGGTGTAGTCTCCTAGAGGTTTGTGAAGCAGACTATTATGGCTCGGTCTACCTTTGAGGCGAGTTGTGTGCTTTGAACACAACTGGAATTGAGGTTGAATGGCTAAGGGAACTTCTTTTATGAAATTCCCATGGTGGGTCAGCCAGTTCCTGCGATCTCGGTGCATTTTGACAACATGACTACAATTGACAAGGGATCAAGAGTTCAAATTTCAATCAGAAAATAAGGAGACACATACAAAACAAATTTAAGACGTTAAGGGATTTGGTGTCTCAAGGAGTGTTAGTTGTGGATTTTGTTGGGTCCAAAGATAACACGACAGATCCATTGACTAAGGGACTTAATAGATCTTTACTCCTAGAGTCTAGGTTTGAGACGAGATTGAGACCCACTGGGAGTTCCTCTACAGTAGTAACCCAACCTATCTGAGTGAAGATCCCACAAAGTATGTTCAATGTGGTAATAAGAAGCTGTCTGGAGAATTGGTTGGCACTCCTAGGCCCTGTTCGTTTGGGTCATAAGGAGGAATGGAATAAGGGGAATAAGCCCCCAACACGCTTCCCCGTAGTACGACTATTCCCCATTATTTCATCTTATTTCACTCTTATTCCTATCTTTATCCCTACCTTACCTTTCACCTTATTCTCCTTATTCTTATCCTCCAACCGAACGGAGAATAGACCCTTATTCCCCTTATTCCCCATCCTTATTCCTGCTTATTCTCCTACCGAACGGGCCCTTAGTTTAATGCTGATGCATGGATGTCTTATCCATGGAAGACTGAGTGCCATTTAAGCTGCTAGATTAGGAAGAGAGTAGGCTCTGAACGGGTTCAAGCATGAATGCAGGATGTTAGTAGTGTATCCTCGGAGAATGCCATATATGTGAGTGTTACTGTGGGCCGCAGTTAAAAGAAGAGGGTCTTTCTTGAACATACTCACGAAACAGGATAAGAGTGCATGGCTTTTAAGAGCGCCAAACTTGAAGATTGTACCAAGAACAATGCTTTTTTGTTTCTACCGTATACTTTAACACCAAGGTATGAAGTTCAAGACGTAGTTCACTTCATTCTGTTAAAGTAAAAGTAGTAAACTCGGATGGAGGTTCAAACCAAAAGGCACCTTTACCGAAAGCAAAGTGTGACCGTTGAAAGATGCTTTTTAAAATCTCTTTGAATCTCCTTTTCAAATTAGTGAATTCATGGGGGATTGTTGTATTTAAAGTATGTAATTAGGTTTTATTTGGAAAACCTATTTGATTACAAAAAGAGTTAATTTGGTTTCAATTCGGAAATCAAATGGCTTAGAGGGAAAGTCAAGAATTCCCAATTTTGAAATATGGAAAAGTTTGGATGGAAGTTTAGTACAATACCTAGTATTTCTAAACTTTTGGTGAGCTTATGTATGAGTTCACACCCCAAGCTCTTGTAGCAATAGTAGAGAGGATGAATGGAGGACCACCCACGCGTGCGCGCTCCGCTTTGAGCCGTCTCCAGCTCGAGCTCGGACTCGGGCTCGGGAGAGTTAATTCGGATCTCAGATCTCGATACTTTTAATGCACATTTCATTTGGTAGGTCGATTAAGTCAATCACACGAATTAATTTGGATTCGACTCAACCCAAACAGTTTGTTGTAGCCGTGGTTTCGGAATTCGAAAAGACACACCCGTTGAATGGTATTTTTGGAAAATGAAAAGTACCACGCGCTTGGTACGCAACACCTTTTTATACGCATCCCCCGACGTCGCTTTTCTTCACTCACAAGAAAAACTCTCACGCCGCCTTTGCTCTTTGTCCCACCGCATCTGTGACATGTTCTTATTGACTGCAAGTTCTCGGAGGTACTTTCGAGGGCGATCTCGTCGATATTCGCGGACGAAGACCGTGTACCGTCATATCCTGTGAGTGGATCGCCAGTACCATACGCATCGATATTGTAGGGGCGATGTCCTCTCTAAAGACAATCCATTACATGGACAATTCGGTAATTTCTGATCTAATTTCTCTATCATTTTGTTTGATGCATTACGTTTATTACTTTACCTTTCATGGATCTCACCCTATTCATTTATTTAGAAAAACGAAAATAGTTAATCTATGATTTAATTGGTTCCTGTGTGCATATCATAATTGTTATATGAATCGAAAATATTTGATAATGATTTTATTAATCTGTAATGCATTGATTCATAGTAATCTTGTTAAATATTTATTTTGTATATGCTGTGGTATTGATCTGATAACAACACTTCATTCATTAGTTTCAAGGTGTATTTCTAATCCTCGACCCAATCAAAGACATCTACTGATTTTATAAAGATTGTTTTCTATCACAATACATTAGGAAGTTTATAATTTGCTCCATGGTATAGTTAACATAGCATCTACCATGATGATCATACCTTAAACTGGCCGTGTCATTCCCGAGTTGTCAATATATGCTTAGAATTTACATCTTTTCTTTCGAAGATACTTGTATATAGTAGGAGCTATCTATGTAACACTAGCTTGCATTATCTCATCAATTACATGTTGGGAGATGTCAAAAGTCAAACTATATAGTATGTTACAAGTAGGATTTAACCAGAGTCAAAAAACTATTACAAAGAGATTGATGGAAGATGGGCAATAAGTTGCGCCGCCAATCCCTTTGGATGGCAATAATTGTTGGGAGAATAATCTACTTATAGAAGAAAGTCTATGAAGTAGTTTTCTCAACCCTTTTCGTGCCATTGAGAGCATCCCCTTCACGATAATCTGTCTTGCATTTTGTGTTGGAACGTACTAAACTATTTGTGAGTTATTTTTCATCGTTGTTGGCGCATTGTGATGCATCGTGATTCTTTTTGATCGGATCCCACTCTCTCAACTGTAGTCCCAATAGCGATCTAAAATCTCAAACAATGGCCAAGACCATATCTACGTGTATATAATTCATGCCTTTCAAGTTCATAACTAACCGAATCTTTTTATAGTCCATTAATATTCTTCCCTCTTTGACATCACCATCTTTATATCATAAAATTTACAAAATCATCACCATGAATTGTAATGGTTGTGCAATCCCTCTTGTACAAATCCTTATTTAAAGAAACAACCTTCAAAGAGGTCTTAGGGTTCGTTTGGTTGCTGAGTTGGGCTGAGTTGGGTTGGAGTACCCCTGTAAATAGTAAACTGTGAGGAGGATTGTGAGGGTTGGAATGAGGGATACACCACTGTACTCCAATCCAACCCTGCAACCAAACGAAGCCTAAGTTTATTGCTTTAAATTTAGCTTTAATATGCTCTTTATATGTTTGGGCTACTTTTGATGTGCTGGCAATATTTTGTGCCCTCCACCATATGTTACTTGAATCTTCTGATTCGTCCTTCTTCGTTTTATTTTCCACGAAATATGCACTTAATCTTATATTTGTTTCCCTTAAGCATATTGACACAAAACATACAATCTCCCCAGTCTTAAAGTCGAGACTCATGACCAAAATCTTGATGAGAATGAAGAACTGTTGCTTGTTTGCCATGTGGTGAAGCTGAATGATAAGATAAACCTACACAATTCTATCATACAAGCAAACAACACTTTATATTTATTAATTACAATAAAGGATTTTTACACCTATAACCTTGAGTAATTTCGCAATAACATTCATAACCTTGTATAGTCGCAAATTACACGAGAACCCCCGGATAGTTATTCCGTCTCACATTCATAACCCTCCGTTAGTTTTTCCTTTAACCCAACCATATCATTTGGTTAATCCAACCCTTATCCTATCCAACAGATGCTAAAAAAACAAAACAAAAACAAAAAACCTCAAACACTCTCTCCATCCTTCTTCAAGGCCTTCTCCCCTTCTTCCTCCTCCAGCAATGCCTCCCTCCCCTTCTTCCTCCTCCATCTTGCCCCCTCCCTTTCTTCCTCAATAGCCCCATGGACGCACATGGCAACCTTGTAATGCCGATGGACCCCTTTCCCCCACTGCCGCAGCCGCATAGACCGGGTAGCATGAGGGATGTTGATCAATATGGTCAAAGGATGGACAAGGAACACGACAAGACCGAGAGAACTTCAAGCACACCCATGCAATCGGATGCAAGTGTTTCCAGCATCCAATCTTTTGCCTTCCTAATGTACGTATTCCCGTCTCTTTCTCCACATTCGTATGGATGTACGTCACATCCCACTTTTTCCTCCGACTGGAATTAATACCTGTGTGCATGATTTGATGCATCCCATATTAACCGGAGAAGCGAGGGGAGGATCCACGAAGGCACAGCAAGACGAGAAGACAACTGCCAACATCACAGAAGCAATAGCGAAACCCGCAGTGTCTTGGTGGCCCGGTTTCTTAAGATGCAACTTTTGTTGCCGTCAAGCCGCAGGAGGCGACTGAGATCATCCAAATCGTGGCAATGGGTGGAGGGCAACGGGCGGCGGGGGGAATAGGGCTTCCAGGGGAGGAGTGGGGGCACTCGATGGACACAAGACGGCCACAACGGAGGGCAGTGGGGGGTGGGCTTCCATGGGCATCATTTTATAAATATAAAATATTTTGAAGGGTAAAATTGTACACACGAAACCTTTTCCGTCTTAGTTAATGGAGATTCCAAACGGAAGTTGACACATGGTTATGTCATGTAAAGGTTAAGCATTACTCAGGGGTTGTCGTGTAATTCCCGATTATGCAGGGTTATGAATGTTATTATGAAATTACTCAGGATCATGGGTGTAAAACTCCCTAACAATAACATAGTACTGCAATACTTATAAACTAAATATCCCACTTCCAACCATTTTTCGAAGTTATCATATTTTATATCAAGGATTCTAGTATTCATTAGCTTCTAAATTGTCAAAAAAAACAAGTTAAAAAAGTTAACACTTTTTCAATCGAATTTTGATGTGTTTTTAGAACTTCTAATTAAGAGTGTGGACGAGAGTCATGAGATCATCATTAGCTACACTTAATGGCAGTATGGTAAAAATTTACTGAGAAATGAGTTAAAAGAATACATGAAAGAAATCATAAGACTGAGACAAATCCTTTTTTCTAAACTTGAATTGCATATCTTGAGAAATGAGAATGAGAGAAGCAATAGATAAATAAATATATATTTTACCTTTGGTGTAGCACAAGAAGAAAGAAATGAGAACGAGAGTGAATAGACAAGAAAAAAGAGCAAAAGAACCTCAATTACCCCATGCCTTCTACATTGTCAATTTATCAATTACAATACTGATGTCACTATTTGGACCACATGGAGGGGCAAAACCTATTGCTTTAGAAATTTTGGATATTTTACTAAGAAAATCTCCTTATCTAGATGTACCAACAACATGTCTTCATATTTTACCACATCGTCGATATGTCGACTAATAAGTCACTGACATACGAGAATGATGACATGTCAAGTTTAATAACATCGTCAAAGCTGGCAGATGAATATAATATGATAACATGCACAATACCTGCCATTTACTAATAACAATTGAATGACTAAGGGCTTGTTTGATTTCAAGGTACATCGGGGTAACCTAGCATATTCCTAGCTACAACCCTGCATTCATGGGTTGTGATTACTTATGTTGACGCTATAATTTTTTTGACATAATATTTTTTTAAATAAATTCTTTAAAAAATATACAATCATTAAAAAATTAATATATCATGTAATCAACGTCACATCACATCATAATTATCCTTACAACCCTCCAACTATTATTCATACCACACCTTTTGTTAAAGTAAAAATGCGCTGGTAAAATGAGATGAATAAGGAGCCTTTCAAAACACAACGATACCATTCCTCCAGCAGTCCGGTAAAATATATATTATCTGCGAAAGAGCTCTCAAAACCCACGAGGATAAACATCCCCACTGCCCGCCAACAATCCCCACCTCGGACCGCCCATGGCCGCCGCCGCCGCCGCCGCCGCCGCTGCAGCTACCGCCGTCACGCGGCTCCTCCACTCCACCACCACCGCTCTCTGCCGCCACGGCCATTCCTCCACCTCCTTCATCCGCCTCTCTCCTGGCCTCCTCAGACCGCTCTCATTCTCCACTGGACCTGACACCGCGCCGGCGGTCGCAACCGAGGCGGCCCCCCTGGCCTGGCCGGAGTGGGAGGAGTTCCTCGAGAAGCTCAGGACCACAGGTTACTTCGAGAAGGGGATCGCTGAAGGGGACGAGGGTTGGGGAAAAGGCAGCGGCGGGGAGGAGTATGCGAAGGTGAAGTTCGCGTGCTTAGGTTTTGCCAAGGAGCGGCCGGATATCCTCAGGTGAGAATCTGATCGTGTTTTAGTGATGCGTGGTCGCTTCTCTAATCCAATGTGAGGGGCTCACCAATTCACCATGATAGCTCTCCTAGCTCAAATGGTGGAATACTAGAAACGTTAAAAGATAGATTAGGTGGAAATAATAGCGAGGGGAAGAGAAGAAAGAACAACATAATTCGTTGGAAACCATTACAACAACTATTGTTACATTTGACTATAACCGACTCAATAGTATTAGTCACATGATATTACAACCAGATCACGACATCGGGCCTGCTGGAGCCTTGTATACTTTGCGCTATTCAAACTCCACCGTTCCCCACTTTCACAGAAAAGACATTGTCCCCATGGTGGAATTGTAGAAATAAACCAACAAAGGTCACTTTGTTTCACCTTCATATTGTATATGCAGTTGTGTTACAATATTTCAGCGTTTAACCATGCGGCACCCCAGAACTTTGAAAGGAGGGCAATATGTTATGGTTGATGTGTCACCAAGGAGGCATATCTTTTTTCATTGTGAAACATGGAAGAGAAGATGAATTCTGGAATCATCAGGCGGCTCTGGACTTGAGACGTACACGGCATTTCCAATCATGGATAATTTTGTAGTGACCAAGACATCGTGCACAAAGTTGCAATTATATGTAGGTATAGAACAATAGGAGAGTCCTGTTTACATGGTTGAAGCTTTAAAAATACCTAATCACATTCTACAAACACTGTCTTACCATGGTGCTGATATGCAAATCACTTCACGCACTCTCGTGCAATACAAAGATGCCACTTTTATTCATCAACGATTTGATCCGCAGACCTAAGCAGGTCCTCCAGGAGCATTGTTGGAGGAGGAATACCATATATGACTTCAAATAAGATGGTGCCAATCGAACTATCAAAGAATTTCATGAGGTGTTGTACCACAATTTGGCCAAATTGTATCCGCTTAATCCAATAACGAGGTTGACTTAGAAAATAGAAACATGTTAAGTTGGCCCGAATAAATCATCCATCGAACTTCAAAATGTTGAGGCCTTGAAGGGACATTCGTAAGCCCATAAGGCATCGTATAGTTTTTTTAATGTTGACAGTATTGCTTTTCATCTTGCTACAGGTCTTATTCCCTGGTAGTTCTTTGTTTTCTTAAGTCGATTTTTATCTATATGATCTTTTTTCATCAATCACAAACACCAAGTTCCAACAGATCGCTAGGTTTAATTAAGCTTTCAGTTACGACATATTTGAAGCAGTCTTCTTAGTGGTAGGTTTTTGAAGAGGAGAATGCCTATTAGGAAAAACTGGAATTGAGTATTACTCCATATGATGTGGATTTCGATGATCATAAGTGCCAAGATAGCTTTATGGTTCGGTACTTCATTTTCTTAGTAATGCATCCCTTTCTTTACCTTTTATAGTCCTACACTGCTTATGTACTATTTTGACTGTGTTTCCTCTCATGTAAGAGGGGTAGGTCCTCATAACAATCATGTTTTTTGTTTTTACTAATATCGTATCAAAGAAATGGTCTCCAACCATTGATCAGATGCCATTTATGTGTCTTAAATGACATACTTATGAACACCAGCTTCATGCGCTCAAATTTGATGGTATCCAAACCTGGGTCAAACTTTGAAAAAAAGATACATCATGTAACTCATCCATCAAATCATTATTCATTAATAGGCGAAATATAATGCCTATCTTCAATTTTCATCCAATTCAATGCTCGGTAGAAGCAGGCAAGCAGCTGTAAACTCACCCAAGTGTTGACAACCCGCTCTTTTAAACCACACGAGGAGGGACAATGAAGCCATGTCATCCTTATCTTAGATCGGATCATGATGGTTGAAATTCGGTCCTGTGGGTAAAGCACTATCCATTTTGTGATCTAGAATGATAACATGGTGCCCTAGGAGCATTCTTTCTTGTATATTGATGATATTTGTTCCCTTCCTAGCATCAAGTATAGAGTTATTATGTCAGGTAGTTGTTAGCTAGACTTCCTTTGAAAAGAGTAAATAGTAGGTTGACAATTGATGTGAGTTCTTTTCTTCATGCTTTGGTTTTTATCAATGTTAGTTTTCCAAAAAAAGATAACTTATAATTGTATAACTTATAAGTAAATTTACTTTATCCTTGAATTTTTTATATGTTATTGCCGAAATTTTAGTTTATGAGAAGAAGTGTTGGAAAGAGACCATACGAAGGGATCTTAGTTTTGTGGATGTAAGCCCGGGATTGGCCCAAGATAGATCTGAATGGAGGCGAAGAATCCATGTAGCCGACCCTACCTAATTGTGGGAAAAGACTTTGTTGTTGTTGTTGTTGTATTGCCGAAATTTTAGTTTTTAAAAATCCATCACGCTACAAAGCACGGGCTTATTGACTAGTCTATTATATTAACTAAACTGGTTCTCTACCATCTCTCTGCACTTGACATGTGGTTTCGGCTACAACGTTCTCCATCCCATTCTCCCATCCCATATCCTCTCTCATGCTCTCTCTCTCCCCCGATCTCTCATCTCTCCCTCCCTTATTCTCTCTCTCTCTTTGTCTCTATCCTTCATTATTTCTATATTTAGCATACAAAATCCATGTAAGTAGTAAGTGCCATAGTATCTAAGATTGCGTGAAAGTAATTTCATTATTTGCACGCTTTGCTTATATTGAACAATTAATTTCCATAAAAAATTTGAAGTTTCATCAAAATGATAATATGTGTAGAATTAAAGATGTAGTAAAATATTAAAATATCTTTTAAAACTCAAAAAATACTACACTCCAACTAAGTAATTAAAGCAATTATTGGAATGGTAAATAACTCAATAAAATTTAAAAGCTACATTTTAAAATAGATTAAGTACCTTGGTTCTCAATAATATCACCATAACAAAATATCAAATAATTCAAATAATTATTCTACTGAGGTAAGCCGATAAATAAGAATTAAATTCTCTCCATTTTTATATTAATGATGTCACTTATTTAAATTTAGAATTCATAACAAATGATATATTTTTTCTAGATCACTAATGATGGTTTATATTGTAATGGTTATTCATTGCAGTTCTCTTTGAAGTTTATACTAATTGACATTCTTTTTTGAGAAGTGGTAAGTTGAACCTCCATGAGATGCTCATCCAAAAATTATATTTAAAAAGTATAAACAAAATTTACAGGCGTCAAGTTTCATACAGAGCTTTAGCATGCTCAAGTACATTCTCATGGTAAAACTTCACATCCCTAGAAACAAAAACGTTTCTTGCCAGGCAGGTGGCCTATACATGCACAACGCAATCACCTTCTGTCTTCAATTGACCCCATCTAATCCCTACCAACTGAACTCCGGAATGAATCAATACTGGCGCATTGGACACAGTAGATCCGCAGCCGGCCATGATTTGGTTATGCCAATTTTTAAAGAAAAAAATGAAAAAAACAAGATATCGGATTGCTTGTCCATTTGTTGATTGCAACCCTCTATTTGATTATGTTCTTTTGTTTAAACCTTTTTATTGCAGGTTGCTTCCTAGAAAAGATATTCAGGCTGTTGTTGAATGTGGTTGTCCCAATCTACTTCGGAAATCTGTAAATTCTGCTAAAAGATTGAGGGATTATGTAAATCTCGATGAAGGAAATGTAAGCTTCTCAAACATTCACTAATTTTCTTCCATGATGTAGCTATATTGCTGCTTGACGATTTTCAGATTTGTACTAAGGAAAGGGGACCATGGATGCACCGTTCTCAATGTTCTCTTGTTAGAATGAAATATTCATCTCTATGTAGGTGTGCAGTTCTTGCAACTTAAGGGAAACTTGCGATAGAGCTTATGTTTTGGCTAAAAAAGATGAAGGAGCCCGAACTGTGGATATTATGCGTGTTTTGTTTCAATACGCTGCTGGCCAGATCCTTCCTAATTCAAGCGCATGTTCGCGGTTAAAGGTTTCTGCTGAGGAATCTGCACGGAACTTGCTTTCTGAGCTCATCAAATTGTGTGACACACAACCTGATCCAGAGTTACTTAAAACCATGGTAACTGCTAAAAAAAGTGAGAACTTACCTCAGGTGCCAAGAGTGAATGAGGAAAGACAACGTCAACATGTTGAGACGAAAAGACAACAAAATGTTGAGATGAAAAGGGGAGATTGGATGTGCACCCAGTAAGTTTCATACTGTATCCAAAAAGAAAATCAGAGTTTCTTTCCTGGTGTTTGATAAAATATGGATTGTTGCCACATTATTGACATCTTTAGTTTGCCATTAATTTGCAGTGGTTTATTTTTTTCGAGCGTCCTATGTGTAGTAGTAGGTGTTAATTTTACCTTCACTTCGGAGTATTTAAAGGGAAATATGTTCTGAATCAAAATTGCGTCGATTCAGAATCCAAAACAAGTAAAAACAAGCACATACTGCATTACATAATGACAATACGCATTACTTTTTTTGCCAAGTATTTGAAGATTATTCAGGAATCTTAGTCATGATTGCAACTCGATGAAAATGTGTTTAGAAGAAAAAAACCTGTCTACTCTTCATGAAGGGGTTTACCCTCATGGGTAGTTGCCTGTGTTGCTGAGATGCTAAGGAGATTTGGAGAAGGTCAGGATTTCAATTCCCGATTGGATTAGTTGTCAAAGGTAGGTATGTCGAATACTTTGTTACCACGGTTGATAAATCTAGCATTTAATATTTTGTTGACGGTGTTGGATTAGTGGGACAGCTCTGCTGACTCTTGGTTTCCAACATTTGCTTCCCCGTTTTCAGATCCATGCTTTGAGGGCCTTTTGAGATCTCGCTTTGCTTGAGAGCTTGAGAGCACACACGGGAGGGAGTACTGCTGGGATTGGACAGAGCTTTCTTGGTTTCAAACTCATATAAAAAGATGCAACTCCTCGAGATGTCAACTGACCGTAAATTCTATCGAGATTGTTGTTGCATTTGGAGGGCAAAGACCCAACTCAAAAGCTAGTTTTTTAGAAGCCAAACGATTGTCCTCCAACATATTCACATCTCTCGTATTTACCCCTCATAGAGTCCCGCAATGGCATATTTATTGATCTCTCAGTTTCTGAATATCAAGTGTTACTGAAATTCTTAATCTGAATCAAACAAGATATTTATTTTTCATTGAAACAAGAATTCAGTGATTTCCTTGTCTCTTATTACCTTTTTTCTCCCCAGCCTCGTCCTCGAAGTGTGTGCTCATTTCATTGTTAACCTCTTTATGACATGCATAGCATTTGGCCACATTCTTGTAGCCACCAATTTGTTGTCGTTTTAGTCTCATGATACAACATCATGTATTTCTCCAAAGATTGCATCGAAGTTTGGGCTGTGTTACAATCATGATAAGTTGCATACATCCAATTTCTCCAACAATCGGCCGCCTAACATTAGAAGCTGATGAAGAACAGCAGGGGAAAATATGATCTTCCTTCCATTCAATGTGAATGGGGTTACACATGGGCAACAATAGAACAACAACAACAAAAACAACAATGACAATGACAAAGCCTTCTCCCACATTAAGTAGGGTCGACTACATGGATTTTTTTGCCTCCATTTAGATCTATCTGGGGGCATTCTCGGACTTAGATCCAAATAACTAAGATCCCTTCGTATATTCTCCTTCCAATACTTCTTGGACCTTCGTCGCCCTATCTTTACTGGCTCAACATCCCAAATCTCGAATCTTCTAATTGGTGCATCAACCGACCTCCTTTGCAAATGGCCAAACCACTTTAAATGGGTCTCTCTCGTCTTATCTTCAATCAGAGCCGTTAGAGTATATGCGTCACTTATATATAGATGGGTAAATGGATCCTTCCAAGATCCATTTACCACATCCATTGTTTAGTCCCACATTTACTAGTGGTGGGACTTAAAGGGACTGTAGAGGCTATATAAGAAGCCTTAGACCTCCTGTATTCAGTGAGAAAGTGCAATGCATAAATCAACCCTTTGAGGTGTTCTCCTGTAGCTTCATCTCGCTCCTTAGGGAGTGGAGTTCCATGTTAAATCCCGCCGTTCTTCATTTTTTTATTTTTATTTCTCTGACACGCTTCCACATTATATTTTCTAACATGGTATCAGAGTGAGTTCAATTATCAAGGGATTTTTATGTTCATAATTTATTTGAGAATCAAGATTTAGTTCTAGATTTTTGTTAAACCTTAGTTCCTCATTGTTATTGAAGATTATTTATGTTTGTGCTTCGCTCAACAACATTGCCTAGGGTTTCTTACGAAACTCTAATTCCGCAAGAAATTCTGAAGAGTCAAGTTCTGAACTTCGTCCTCTATGCCAAAGATTTGAAGATCATCAAGATCTGTTTCTAAAGATCCGATAAGGATTTATTCTGCTACATGCATGTTTTGAAGACATGAAGTTTCATGTGTCATTGATATCTAGAAGAGACCTTCGAGCTACAAATTTTTTTAAATATCGATCTTAGGAGATTCTAGAGGCATCATGTCCTCCTTGCGATTTCAGGCGACGCATGAGGATTTATTCTGCTACATGCCTGTTTTGAAGACCTGAAGTTTCATGCGTTATTGATATCTAGAAGAGACCTTCAAGCCCCAGATTTTTTTAAATATCGATCTTAGGAGATTCTAGAGGCATCATGTCCTCCTCCTTGTGACTTTAGGCGACGTATTGCGAGCACAATAGAGCTCCAAGGCGAACTCCGATACTCAAACAGACGACACTCCTACACTCTTCCAACGGTGTGCTTCCTCCAGATGACACACGCTTCCCATCGGCATGCAACTTCTTATCAACGACGATCGTCGCATCCAACTGTCCAGAAAGTGGTCGCAAATCATAGGGATCACACATGATCTAACATCTCCTGGCCGATGGTGACAGGTGAGGTCCTCGCAGATGGTGGCGGGCAATATGCTCCAGCTCCACGCCGCAGGTGGCGATCTCGCCTCTCGAAGCCTACAACCTCCTCCACTTCATCCATCCACGCCGCACACATCTCTAGGTTGATGAGAACCCATGGTGACGCCTTCACACACCATCTCCAGGAAGATGAGAACCAAGACAGAAGCCTCCTCTCTAGGCAGTCGACGACAATAGCATGCGGCGAGCTCTGTCCCATTCCAGTGCTGGCTGCGTCGACCTCCAGTGGCGACATCAGGGTTCTATGGGAACCCTAGGGCGTGTGAAACCAAGTAAGGGCTTGATACCCCTCTTAAATAACCCAATTGCTGCTTGTGTTTTGGAAAAGAGAGGGGGATGATTTCTTTCAGGCAAAAACAAGCTTGTGAATTTGCTTTGGAAAAAAAGAGAGAGCAGCGAGGTTGCGTTTAAAAAAATTCTGCTGTTTGGGCCTAGTTGTATGGGCTGAGAGCTGTAAAAAAAAAAAGAAAAAAAGAGGAGAGAAATTGAAAAAGACGCGTACAAAAAAAATCATATGCGGAGAAAAAAGAGAGAGAAGTGAAAGGCCGTTAATTTTTTTTGATTGAAAGAACTCAAAAAAAATGTAAAATGAATTTAAAAAATGTGAGCAGAAAAACCGAGAAAAATTGAGATCAGCTTATTAGATTTATTGTTTTCTCTCCTTCATTTGTCTTCTCCCAATTTTGTCGATGCCATTGTTTTTTGACAAATATAGGAGAAAGGGGGGGGGGTATGATGTAGAATCACATGTCTGTTCCAGATTTAGATTCCAGACTAGCCAGATTGTTCAGACTCTACAGAGATGTTCAGTTTCAGACTCTGCGGATTGATTCAAAGTCCATGTTTGAGGCATTCCATATTTGAGTAGCCCGATTTCTTCGAGTTCTCCAGAGAGAGACTCCTTTTCACACACGCTCATGTATGTGATCTTCAGTCTAATGTGCATATGTTTGCCATTATTTTTATGTGGTCCCATCTTTTTTTTTTGGTTAAAGTCTTCATGTGATCCATAGGGACTTTACAGTAGAGATCCCATTCCCTATGCCATGTAGGCTAGGGTTTTTATGTGGTTCCATAGGAACTCCATAGTAGAGATCACATTCTCTGAGCTAGTCTGAGAAAGACCCAATTCTTCGATGAGGAGACTTCTTCAGACTCCATTCTCCAGTGACCGTGGACTGTGACGAGGATTGTCTCCACAACTTTTTAGTTCGGCCCTTTCATAGATGGAGTGGTTGTCCACATATTGTGGCGGGCCAGAGTTCTCCAGTTGGAGGTTCATTTCAGTTGCAGTGACTATGACAGGTGCAGTACAGAGCACGTGCTCTCCGACGGGGAGATTTAGTTTGACTCACACTCCAGCCTGTTCGTCCTCCTCGCCTACACGCATGAGAAGTAACGTTCTCGACAACATCCGACAGTTGTGCGCATTGAGTTGATATTGTCTGTAGTATCTTGTATTGTGAGTTTGAGTGATTTCTTTTTGTTTGTCCAAGTTGAGCATTGCATGCTCCAGCTTGAGGGGGAGTGTTGGAGTATATGCATCATAAATGGATCCTTCCAAGATCCATTTGCTACATCCATTGTTTAGTCCCACATCTACCAATGATGGGACTTGGAGGGCCTGTGGAGGCTATATAAGAAGCCCCATACCTTCTGTATCCAGCGAGAAAGTGCAATGCATAAATCAACCATTTGAGGTAGGGATGAAAACAAATGTGAATGTATTCGTATCCGATCCGCTATCGTATTCGTTTTATATATATTTTGACATCTGTATTCGTATTCGTTTTAAAATGGATGTGGATATGGATATCACTTTGACATTTGCTAATATTCGCATTCGTATTCCTATATTCGTTTTCGTATATAAGTATATTAATTGATTTATTTATAACTGTGCATAACAATATTTTATGATTGCATTCACCATTGTTGATATAATTGTTATGAAATCATTATTTCCGTTATATATACTTTATGTGTAAATCATCCTAAACATGTATATTTTAGCTAATTTATTGAATAATTTTGTTATTATTTCATATCCGATTCGTATTCGTTTTATATTCATATTCGTTTTTAGAGATATGATAACACATTTTTCATATCCGTCAATATTCGTATTCGGATTCGTATCCGTATTTTAAAATGGATAAGGATATGGTTATGCCTATATCCGTATCCATATTCGACCGTTTTCATTCCTACTTTGAGGCGTTCTCACGTGGTTTCGTCCTGCTCCTTAAGGAGTAGGGTTCCACGTTAAATCCCGTTGTTCTTTATATTTTTATCTTTATTTCTCTGATACGCTTCAATATATTTTCTAACCGGAGCTATACCAACTTTCTTTATGGTCACATCATTCCGACTCCGATCTTTTCCTGTATGATCACACATCCACCATATCATTTTCATTTTTACTACTGTCATCCTCTGCACATGTATATGGTTCACATGCTAACATTCAGATCCATAAGGTACACCATGTCTCACTATTGCTTTGTAATACTTTCCTTTGATTTTCAAAGGAATTTTCTTATTACATAGAACAATAGAGGCTTCTCTCAACTTTAACCAATTCACATTTATTGTAAGAGTAACATCTCTATCTATTTCCCCATTATGTTGCAAAATAGATCCCAAGTATCTAAAAGAATCTATCTTCTGAACGTTATTTTCTCCAAACTTCACCTCGATTCCTTCACCACTGCTTGCATGAAATGTGTACTCTTTATATTCAGTCATAGCCCGACTTATACGAGATCCTTTAGTTTCCAAGGCATCTCTCTAAACCTCAAGCTTCTCATTTACGCCATCTCTAGTCTTATCAACCAGCACATTATCATCAACGAACAACATACATCAAGGTATCTCTTCCTAGATGTGATAAGTCAACTCATCCATGGTCAAAGTAAAAAGGAATGAACTCAACGTCCGAGTTTGATGCAGACCAATGCTGTTGTCATAATGGTCGATCTTCCAAATTGGATCCATACACAAGATGAAGCCCCATTATACATACTTAAATATTAGAATATCAGTATAAGTTATAAAAAGAAGAAGAAAATGGTATTATTTTGGACAACTTGAATCAAAATTGTGTGGCTTGTAGATCTAACTAATTTCATTCGAATGATCTAACGAACAAAATTCTAACCAACCTTAGCCTAAATAATTCAGATTTGACATGAAGAACGTCATTTTGCCATGCAGACCGACAAACATTTACATATATATTGGCAATCTAGGTAAATCTTTTACGGTATTTTAAAACAAAAGATTTTAACAATTTAATAATAGAGAAATGAAGAAACCATATGCATAATTTATTTTACAGAGATCAAAGATTGAGATATAATTCATTTAGCTGGATCTCTCCTCGAGACGTGGTTTTTGTAATTTTAACTGCTTTACTATATCTTGGGATAGACATCACCATCGTTGTTTCCCACATTTTTGATTAAAAAAATATTGATATGAAAAAAAACAAGCCGTCGATGACTCGTTGTCGTCGAAGGCTACAAATATATAAGGGCTCCAAAAGGTCCTTCACCACTCAAGATGCTCACTACCTTTGCATAGACCGAAATGGGCAAAATTGAAAAGCAATTTTACCCATACATGTCAAAATCCTAATATATCTAAAGGAATCGTCATTGTTCCTTGTTTCAGTAGTATCCCGACGAAATCATTGAAAAAGAGGCAAGTGTAACATCATCTGTCCAATTGGTGGTCCAAAAAACAAAAGACACCATCTCCTAAAGATGGTTAGAGAAGATCATGAAACCGATGCATCACAAAATGAATGCCTTTCCGGAAAGCTGAACAGTAGGCAGATTGATTGTAAATCAAGCTCTCCTGCACTTGTACATCATACATCTTCCGAATAAGTCTGCAACAAAGGTCCTCTCCATTACCCCATATTCTGACAACCCACTTAAACAGAAGCGCCTTATTAATTGATTCAAGGTGAGATATGCCCATGTCACCAAGTGGTTTGGGAAGAATATCAGTTTCCCAGTCAACCAGATGAATACCCTTCTCATTTTGCCCAGAGTTAGACCAAAAAAATCTCCCCATAATCATTTCTATGCGTCGACGAACTCCACTCTGCATAAGGCGAGAAGACATGAAGAAAATCATGATTGTTGAGAGAACTGCCTTTAGTAACACCAACCACCCACCTCTTGATAACATAATTCCCTTCTAACCTACAAGTCTTGCTTCCATCTTCTTAATGATGGGGGATCCAATCATAAATTTTGAGCTGCCGCAGGTGAGAGGGAGCCCAAGGTAATAGATAGGAAGAGTACCATAATCCGTACCTAACTCCAAGTTGCAAGCACGTGAATCCTCATATGAAAGTCCAAAAGGGAATAGCCATAGATTTGCTGCAATTAAGAATAAGTCCAGAGAGTTCCCCAAGAATCTCTTAAGTCTTTGTCATGCCCCTTGCCTCTTCCCTACTACCCTCGATAAAAAATATAATGTCATATGCATATTGAAGTAGAGGCACAGAAATATCCCAAAAGGAGTGCCCATTAGCTATCTCCTGGAATGTCACATGATGTACCATACAAGCCAAGACATCTGCTGCAATGACGTAGAGCAAGGGGTAAGAGGGTAGCCTTGCCGCACACCCCATTGAGGCTGGAAGAAATCCTCTTTCGGGCGTCCATTCGTAATTACTGAGTGAGATGTAGAGGTAATACATGTTTTCATCCAAGTGATCCAAACATCTAGGAAGCCACAATGTGCTAATGCAGACTAAAGGATGCGCCAATCCAGAGTATCATAGGCTTTGGAGAAGTCCGCCTTCCAAAGAACACCTTTTTTGTGCCTTCTTTTCAATCAGCTAAAATTCCGTTGCCACTACCAAACTATCACCAATCTGCCTTCCGAGGATGAAAATAGACTGTAGAGGGAGATGATATAGTCCAGTACAACGTCGAGTCTGTTTGCTAAGACTTTCGCAACGATTAAGTAAATGGCATTGGAATGAGCAATAGGGCAAAAATCTTCACCCTTTCTGAGCCTTCCCTCTTTGGAAGGAGGCAAATGAGGGCTGTGTTGACTCTGTTGAATCCCGAATTTCCCGTTGCAAATTCCTCAACGACTTCCGCAACCTTTCTACCAACAGTGGTTTAGAATTCTTTAAAAAAGAATATTGGAACGCCATCAGGACTCGATGCTCCATCTGCATTTAGTTCCAACAATATACTTTACTACTTCCGTAGTAAAACCGTGTCAGATGTCTCACATGCTAGCTGGAGACCCTAAACCAGTCCCCAGACCGGTCCATCTCCAATATCTAACCTCCGTACGTCGAGAGAACACCCTAAAGTGCTCCACCAGGGCCTCACTGATGCCTCGATCGCCTTATCCTTTCTTTCGTTTAATCTCATAGATCTACTAGAGTTCTGACGTCGTCATTTGCATGCAATCCTGTGAAAGTAGCTAGTATTTGCATTCAAGGCCTTAAATGTCGATTTTGGTCACCATTTCGGTACCGACCAAAATAGAATTTCGATAGAATTTCGGTGGAATTTTGATCGAAATTTCGGTCATTTCGGTCATTTTTTGTACGAGGACCCCCATATTTCGATCATTTCGGTCATTTCGGTCGAATTTCGATCTCGACTGGATATCGATATTCGACAGAAATTCGACCGAATTTCGCTGAAATTTGAGGCCATGTTTGCATTACCTTCTTTAAGCCATCTATGTCTCGCTACCTGTCTCCATTCAACAACATGCTTCTTGTCATCCAGCTTGATTACGCTGTGTGCAACTACCCATTCACTGAGCTCCATTGACTCAAGATTCCTATAATCCTCGATCCCATCCAATCTGGTAATTATAGACTTAGCAACCGCCCTCATTGCTCTTCTCTCCGCATGGGTCTTCGTTTTAAATAGGCAAAGCCGAGAATGCAAAAAAAACAAGTTTTTGTGCCAGGTGTTCCATGACAGAGATGGTTTGAAACCATATCCCTGAAGGTTTCTCCCGAAAGCCATGCTCTCTCAAATCTGAAGAAAGAATAGGGCAATACACCCTTACCTGATTTCAGTGTTTGGAAAGTCGGCCCAGGAGGCAGTTTCCTGCCGCACCGAGTATGCTATACTCGCTCAATATGCGAGTTATGAAGTATACTCAACCGAGTAATCTGTACATGCGACCGCATATGTAATAGAGGTAACTCTCTGCTCCTCCGCCACCTTCTTGACTTCCACATGGGATACTCCTCTGCCATCTTTTTCTCCTTTACTAAGGTTTGCTGATTGCCCTATTTAGCTCTAAATCTCTCTGTTTTTTGATTCAGCTGCTACGACTCTCTATTTTTTTAGATTCTCCTGCTACAATTCTATTTTTTACATTATCTCATAACTGCACGAGTATATAATAAATTATGTGTGCTTTGCTTATCTAAGATCTTTTATGGGATAAAATGAATATAGATGTCGGATTTGCATGGAATTTTATAACTGCACAGAACAAATAACATATATTTAATTTAAATGGTTGATTTTTTTAATATTTAACTTCGAGTAGACAAATACACCATTTATTAAAGTACAAAGGTTAATGGTTATGTTTACTGACTAGGTTACACTTCAAAAAAATGTTACCTTCCAATTTGGGCAATGACATCTACCATTTTTTCTATCATCAATCAATTTACAACATTTTTTACTCTCTCCACCGTTAACTTAACATCTTATCTTTTGAAAATGGATGACTTTTGGAAATGCTTTGGTTGATATCACATTGTACAAAAAAGTCTTCACTTCATATTTCTTCCATGTTATATTTTTTAAATATAAATATCTGATATTTGAAATTATTATTATATCTTTAATTATTTTTTAATTAAAATAATAGAAATCGCATAATCCACATATACTTCTGCATATACTTCCGCCTACTTGCTTACTCGTTCTAGACCGTCTGACTGAACGAATACTACATACTGACTTTCTAAACCTTGCATGATTCCCATACTAAGGGTGTGGGGTCCGACCGCGATCTTGGCCTGGAGGAAATCGATGACAACGGAAAAAGATCTAAAATTTCTGGAGACACAAGGAATCGATCGATTCTGGAACGGGACATGGAATTCCTCCAAGTATACTTTGTATCCGCATTGTCAAAAACCTCCAATTCTAGTTCATCGATAAGCTTCGCAAAATCTGGGGATCCAAGATCTTGCCCCCAGGTACGAGGGTGGTCAGAGGATAGTAGAATGACATTGAAATCACCTCCTACCATCCAAGCTGTCCCAAATGAGAAAAGTCTAGCTTCACGTAAACCAACCCATAGATCTGAATGCTGCATCGATGCCGTTGGGCTATATACGCAAGATATCGAGAGGTAAGAACCAGAGAAAATAATATACAGGAGGACGGGCAGTGTATGTCTTCCCTTAAAATCAGAAACAAAGGAGAATACCGAGCTCTTCCAAGCAATGGCCATACCTCATGCACTGCCGACGTCATATAGAGTTGTAAACTTATAGAGATTTCCAACGCCTATGGAATTCCACACCAAATCTGATTCTGTGCACATTGAAAGTTTAGTTTCTTAAAGTAGAACGTCACAATCCTAATTGTTCATCATACAATCGATTTCTTTCCTCTTCTTCGGGTTACCTAGACCCCTCACATTTCACGTTAAAATCTTCATTTAGTAAATGCTTTCCACCATGAATAGAGACCACTTTCGACACATGGGCAACTTGAGCTTTAGTGAGCAGGATCTCCTTGTTTCCAATTGTTGTGGATTTAGACGGATTTCTTCTATTCCTGTACATATTCGACTTCAAACCAAGATCTTGGTCCATGGGAGAGGACATAGAGGAGTTCGAATCCTCTGAAGGGAGTTCTGGTCATGCTTTGGAGACAAGGGAACTCGTGGCGAAGTTCGAGGAAGCCATCGATTTCACTGCCTTATCTAGGGCCTTAAACCAATGTTGACACGGAGGCAAAAGGGGGTTCCCCACCACTGGCAAGGGATGCGACGGTCATGGCATCTTGTGCGACTGCGACAACGGAGGAACAATCGTTGCATCGTCTTCCAAAGGAGCTCTCGGGATCCCATCCTCGACCGTGTCGTGAAGAACAGGGAGCAAAACCCCTGTAACAGATTCCTAAAAAAGTCGAACCGAGGGTAGAGGAGGTGGATTGAACAAGGGGGGTCCAATTTACCCCAATTTAGAGCCTTCGCGATAACACTGTAATCGAAACCGGTAATCGTGAGTCCGAAAGAACTCTTGAGGAGCTTCAACATCGACTTGAGAAGTGCAAACGAGTCCCTTGCGCTTTTCGGGTCCGGGTCCTATAGTATAGAGGGAGTATCTGAGCCTTCGAGTTCATAACTAGGTATGGTCCCTTCGGTGTATCGGGTTCGGATCTTGGAGTGGGGAACTCTGATCCTTCGGGTGGGGTCGCACCCTTCTTCTTTAAACTAAAGGGCAAAGCTGATCAGGCACAAATGTCCTTTCACAAGGAGATCCCAAATATCCCTAGAATCAGGGAGTAATGACTCCCCAAGGATAACGTCACCTTCCTCACACGACAAAGACCACGTGAAGTCATTGGTATCCAAAATTAATGGATTTTGAAATTCGAAATCCTGAAGATCCGCTCCTCCCAGAAATTTCACTGTGAAATCTGGCTCAACATTCCACGCCGTTGGAATGGTTGTCTCCTCTCGGACCAACTTCTTCTCCGGTGAGCTTTAAGTGAAGGGTCCACATGTTGAATGGAGGCAGTGGTCGTTGGACCACAAGAACTAGGAGCTTGAAGCGTGCTCTCCTGAGTCCACAAACTAGCAAGAGGACTCCGCTGGAAGAGATGAACCTCCTTCGAGAGACATAACAATAAGTGAAGTCCGCACATGGAAGAAGGTCGTCGGATAAAATCGAGGTGATGATGCCGAACTCCTGCAAGGCAGGTCTGAGCGTCTCCACGTTTCTTGATAGGAGGGGGACACCAGAATTCAGACGACACATCTTGAGGATGGAGATGTCTCTCCATTGGTGAAGCAAGGAGGTCTCCAGAGTATCCTCCCCTCCGCGCCCGAGGAGAGAAGCATGTCAACTTCAGCAGAGGACAATCCCCTTGCACAGCAAAGCTTTTCCTCCAAGAGCATTACGTCTTGGACAAAGGAAAGTCCAAGTTTCCTCCACAGAAACCCCCAAAAGAGTTCCAAGTCCAAAGCATCAACTCCATCACTGATTAGGACCCGGTCTCCTTTCATGGACGAGTTCGGCGCACTCCCATCGGGCTTTTAGATTGTCCCAGGGAAGAGCCTTTGACCACCGCTATATAAGATGGTGCACCGTCGGTAGGGATAAGACAGTTCTTCTGTGACGGTAGCAGAACCTTCGCCTGCAACAAGGACCTTGGGCAGGAGGCAAAATGATTCTCAGCCCCGCAACCAAAGCAACGGGGGTGCTTTGGGCAAGAGGCTGCCTTATGTCCATATTCCTTGCACCTGTAACACCTTTGGCCTCTTTTTCTACGTGATACGAAAGACCAACCCTCGTGCTTCTTTTTCTTCACACCTCCATGAACGGTAGCACTCTTGCCCTCCTCACGAAACCTCCTCTCCCTTTCTCTTCCATGAGAAGTAGACCTCTCCCACGCCCTTTCTCCCATGGAGTTATGTTCCAGTAATTTGGTGAAATCTGAAGAAATTTACTAGGCTTAGGGATTTTCTTCACTAAGCATGGACCTCCTAATGTTTTTACTTATTCCGATGTTGAATATGTTTTTTTACTTATTTTGATGTTTTTTTATCCAACTACTTATTATTATGTTGACTATGTTAGTAATCCTAACGACCAGAGATTGATTATTAGATATGCTATACCTCTTTTGGTGGAAATTTATTTACTTAGCACAAGAAGAAATAGACAATGCCTGACATATCCAGTGCAGAAGCTGCACGTACAATGGGCCATACTACTTGTAAAATGACTTGGCTCATCTCCTTCTTAAGGAACTTGTATTTTTTGCTAGTACTCTAATTCTTATGAACTGTAATAACAAGTCAACCACTTATTATCTCAAATCCTATTTTTCATGAGCGTGTGAACTACATTGAAGTTGTTTGTGATAGCATTTGTGTTGTTGCTAGGCAAGGGATTTTTTTGAGTCAAAGAGGCAAGAGAAATCCCCTTAAATGGTATGGTGGTAATGTTGCGTGTCTACCACCGAAAAGATCAGGATTCAAATCCGCAATTGTGGGGGTTGTGTTTGGTAGTCGACAACCAGCGTAAAAAATAGTCGAATCTTTCAACATGGATTTGAGCAAGAATCCATATAACCGACCCTACTTATAGTGGGAGAAGGCTTTGCCATTTCTTTGAAGAGGCAAGTGAAAATTATTCCTTACTTGTCTTTAATGTGCAACTCAGAGATTTATTAACCGGCGCCCGCCGAGCAACCTTCCTTTTCTTGCATCCTAGTTGGAGGCCTGGAGCAATGTTTATGCTCCAACTCAAGGGTATGTAAGAAATACTTTTTTATATACTCTATTTTCTTTGTATCATTATGTAATTTTCCCTCTCCCATTGGAGTCTTTTTTCTCTATAGAAGTTATTCCTGGGTTTATTCTGTGACTATTAATCAACTCAGTTTTTCCTTACCAGTCTATTTGGTATAAAGCCAAAGAGTACAATAGCAGAGGTTTTCCAGCAAGATCTCACAACAAAAATGGGAGAAACATCCTAGGCATGAAGTACTAAAGCTTTATCTACTTTATTGACAGTTGGACTGCAGTTTTTATCATTAAGTTAACTCTCGAAGACCCACTCCTAAGGGAAAGGGAGGTGGGGGGTGTGAGCAGAGTTGGTTCTTTAAATTGGACCAAGTCTAAATAGTTTAACTTGATCCTTGTTTCATCTTTTTTGTTTGTATGCTGACTGGGAAAGCTATCCTTATGGCTCCTTGATCTCGTAGGTATAAATTCAAAGGAGTTGTCTTCTAATATTAAGACTTCTTTCAACCTTTTCCAATTACCCCTTCCATAACTTCATTGTTAGACTCATCAGTTTGATCTCGGTATAGTCTGCGCAGTTTTTAATGTCCCATGTATTCTTGTATATGGGAAATTGCAACACCTTTTCTTGCTTTGCCAAACGATATTAACTAACTTCATAGTCTGTTATTTTTTAAGAAAAAAAAGGACATACACCCACAAGTGCATGCCAAATACTTATGTCAATAGATGATTACACCTCATAGTTAGACAGACCACGATAATTAAACCTCATAGTTAGAATGACCATGAGTTAGTTAGAGCCTATGCATTCTCAATTACATTTTCAGCATAAATCGACTCATGCTTAAAGACAACATTTTTCCAAGCTTACCACATGGCCTATATAAATAGCCAATGGTTTCAGCATGTCATTCCTTCTCGATATTGTGCAGCCGTAAACAACTCCATCAGCCATGGTAGAAGTGTCCATTCAATCCCATGCAATCGTGCATCATTTTTTTTTAATTTTTTAGATTAGAAAAAAATGTGCTAAACGGTTTCCTGGTTGTCCATATAAAGAGGACATCCCTACTCCAGCAGACCAAATATCTTGGAAGTTGGAACTATATGCCTTCATCATAACGTGTCCCTTCCTCTGAAGTCAAAGAAAGATCTTTACATGCAGGGTCATTTTTAGCCTTCAAAACCGACCACACCATTCCGAATATGATCTTTTCGTGCATCACATATTCATCACAACATTTTCATTTCTGCCACTGTCATTCTCTGCATGTCTATAGTTCAAAAGCCAACATTTGGATCCATAGAGCATGCCAGGGTATCACAGTTGATTTGTAATACTTTCATTTGATTTTCAAAGGAATTTTCTTATCATATAGAACAATAGAGGTTCCTCTCCACTTTAGTAAGCTTGGATTTATTCTACAAGTATCATCTTCATCGATTTCCCCATAATGTTGCAAAATAAATCCCAAGTACCTAAAAGAGTCTTTCTTCTAAATGTTTTCTCCAATCTTCACCTTGATTCTTTCGTCACTGCTTCCATCAAGTGTGCACAATCTATTCAATCTTAGCCCTACCTATATGAATTCTGTTACTCTTTAAGGCATTCTCTAAACATCAAGCTTCTCATTTACTCCATCTCTAGACTCATCCATTGCACAATATCATCTCTAGCGTGCCTACTACCCAAAAGATTGGGGTTCAAATCGCTCTTTCTAGGTGTTGCATTAGGTAGCCGACAACCAATATAAAAATAGTTAGATTTTCAAAATGGATTTGAGCAAGAATCCATGTAGATGACCCTACTTAAAAATGGGAGAAGGCCTCATCATTTACTTTAAGCCTATCATGTACTTCCTCGATCCACTAAATTTATGTGTATCTGTGCAACTCTCCTTGATATATTTTAACTTCTTTAGCAACTTTTCTGACACAACTCGCCCTTAACTATAACAAGTCATTGTTTCCTTTAAGATCCTGATCAAGGTTGCAGAAATCGATAGTCAATACTCGGTCAGTCGAGTCATTGACTAAGGATTAATTGATAGTATGAGGCCTAATCAGATTTAATCAGTTTTGAATATTTTAATTATTTTAAATATATAAATCATTATATATATTCTTATATATTTACATAGATTTGTACATTTTTTACTAATATCATAATGAAAAAAAAGTAATTGAATTTAAATAAAATATTAAGCATATTAGAATGTTTGCTTAAATCCATGTTGAAAAAGATCCGTCTGTCTTGAGGCAACTTCCTAAATAGTAATTATTAAAATACTATTTAGAAAGATGTATCCGACTATTTTACGCTGGCTGTCGTCTATCTAACGCAACCATCCTCAATTTAACCGGGGCTTGGGACCGACCATGACTGAGTTAGCATGTGAACCATCGACATGTGTATAGACATGCTATGCTCTATGGATCTGAATGTTGACATGTGAACCAAAGACATGTGTAGATAATGGTAGTAGCATAAATGAAAATGCTAAGGTGGATGTGTGGACACGCACGTAAAGATCGGATTTGGAATGATACAATCAGAATGAAAGATGGTGTAGCTCCGATCGAGGATAAGATGCGGGAAACCGCTTAAGGTGGTTTGGCCATTTGCAAAGGAGGTCAGCTAATGCACCGGTTAGGAGATGCGAGTTTTGGGATGTTGAGCCGGCTAAGAGAGTGCGAGGAAAGCCCAAGAAGTGTTGGAATGAGACTATACGAAGGGATCTTAGTTTTTTGATCTAAGCTCGAGAATGATCCAAGATAGATCCGAATGGAGGCAAAGAATCCATGTACCCGTCCCTACTTAACGTGGGAAAAGGCTTTGTTGCTGTTGTATTAAGCATATTAGAATAAGCTCATTTAAAAAAATAAAAAATATGGTTTCTCAATGTAAAGTCAGTCGAATAGTCAATCTAATCGACCGACTGATCAGACCGAGTAGTCGTCTGACCGATTACTCAATAGTCAATCGACCACTCCACCGACTTGACTAGTCGGGTTAGTCGACCGACTTTTACAACACTGATCCCAATCAATTTCCCACATCACTCTCTTTTTGAAAATTCCTTTTCCCTATGTAAGTTCCTCATGTTTTTTATTCACTATACTTACATAGACAACGTTGCTCAGATAACCTCACTCTGAATGACTTTGTAGTGTTTACAACTAAGTTGATCTTTTCTTTTCCGGACAATTAGTCAGTTGATGTCTTTGTCGAATTATTCTTTCAAATATATATGTGCTTTCCAAAGATAATAAAGAAAATAAACCACACCTTAGCTTTTAGGATTTCTATTTTTCTTTTTGTATAGCCATTTTATATAATAGTTTACTTATACAATCTTATTTGTGATGAAATCATGTACTTTCATTTTTTTAACTATTGTATTACCTCAATATCAAGGGGTCACAATACGTAATTATTGGGAAAATACGAGACTTGTTTATTTCATTGAGCCCTAGGCTCTCTTATATAGAGGAGAAACCTATGGGTAAATTACGTAAGACTGACAAAAGAAAAAGGAATAGAGACAAGAGTACTGTAACATAAATATATCTCTACATTCCCCCTCAAGATGGGGCATAGATATCAATCATGCTCTTGGATGAACATATCTGAAACAGTTATATAGGCAGAGCTTTGGTAAAGATGTCTACAGTTTGGTCACTTAAGCTGACATGAGAAGTAGAAATGAAGCCCTTCTGAATTACGTCTTGTGTGTGTTGGCAATCAACCTCTATATGTTTCGTTCTTTCCTGAAATGCATGGTTATTTGCAATGAATAGGGCAACCTGATTGTCACACTTCAATGACATAGGAAGAGGAACATATATATATAGCTCATCTAGTATTGCTCGGACCCACATCATTTCTGCGCTTGCCCGTGCCATAACCCTATATTCAGATTCAACACTAGACCTGGCCACTATAGTCTGTTTCTTGCTTTTCTATGAGATAAGAGAATCTCCAACAAATGTAGCAAATCCTTTCGTGGACTTCCTATCTTTGGGATGCCCTGCATAATCTGCATCTGTGCACGCTGGAATAGTTATGGCGCCTCCTTTTGTAAATAGTAGGCCTGCCTTTAGAGATAATTTAAGATACCTTAGTATCATGTGTATGGCATCCATATGTATATGATGAGGTTATTCCATGAATTGACTAACCTGACTGACAACAAATGAGATGTCGGGTATGGTAGTAGTGACATAGTGAAGTTTTCCAACCAGTTCTCTATATCTTCTCCTATCTACCTCATTAGTGTCATCATCATATAACCTCATGCTAGGATCCATAGGCGTGATAGTGGGTCAACATCCAAGCATGCCCGCTTCACTTAGTAAATCAATGACATATTTTCTTTGGGTCATTACAAGTCCTTGCTAATTTCTTGCTAGCTCCAGTCCCATAAAGTATCTAAGGGCATGGAAGGCCGTATTCCGATATATTGGTATCGACAGGTCATCGATATATCGCCAATATGTCTGATATCGGGTATCGACACGCAAAAAAGGCGAGCTGAATCCCGATGTCGGCGATATGGCGTCGATATATCGGCGATATATCGGTATCGACATGGTACCGATATCGATACCGATATCGATATGTCCTTCCATGTCTAAGGGTACCAAGATCCTTGGTAATGAATTCACGACCGAGAAATTCATTCAGCCTTGCAATTGTACCTCTAGAAGTTCTCTGTATGAAAAGAGAATGATTTGCATTCGACCTTTGCTTTTCAATCAAATCCGAGAGCTCATGAAACCAAGCTCTCGAGCTTATGAAACCAAGCTCTCGAGCTCTGTTTAAGGCCATATATTGCCTTATGAAGTTTACATACCTGCGGACACTCTCCCTCAGCAACGAACTCCGATGGCTGCTGCATGTGGACTTCCTCCTGAAGATCACCATACGAGAATGCCCTTTTAACATCAAGCTGAAATAAAGGTCAATCTCGAACCACTGCAACTGATAGAAGAATCCGTAGGGTAGAGTGACGAGCAACCAGAGAGAAAATGTCTAGATAATCCTCTCCATATGTCTGAGTAAAACCTCGTACAACTAGTCGAGCCATGTACCGATCAATGCTCCCATATGTATTCTGTTTTACTGTAAACACCCATTTGCAATTGACTATAGATGCCCCAGAGGGGGCAGGAACCAGACTCCAGGTACCTTGTAATTGTAGGGACACCATCTCCTGCTCCATAGCTAAATGCCACCAACTGTCCTTCAATGCCTCTTGGTAGTTCCATGGTATTTCCACGACTAGTAACGCAACAACAAATCTCCTAAAGTCACCCGTCAGATGATCGAAGGTGACATGAAGCAACCAGATACGAAGCACATGTACGCTTCTGCTCCTAATAACAATCGACACATCAAGATCATCATTGGTCTCGATGGTGGCATGTGTATAAACCTTCTGCAAGGATGTCTGCCATGGTATGAAAAAACGCTCCTCGAGGCAGTCGAGGCATACGCATTGAGACAAGGCGGTCCTTTTTAGTCTCGAGACATGCACCTCGGTCCACTCCAGTGAGGCGTTCCACCTCGAGATGGTCGAGGTGTTTTGCGAGACGTTTTTGCTTTTTTGAGGTATTTTTTATGATTTTAATGGTTTACTTGGTAGTTTGAGAAACTTATAAGTATATGCTTGTTTAGGATAATGATTATATGAGATAAATGCCTAAATCTGATGTTTCTTTCGTGCCCATAACTTCATATTTACTCTTTATTGTGTCCAACTATTTTACAAACTCTTAGTATTTCTCTTTTAATGAATGGATTCATAAATATCAAATCCAACAATACTCGTAATATATCATACAAAAAGGAATAGATATGGTTCATAATTGATCATGTAGCCATATATTATATGTTTGACATATAACATATATTTGTTCAACGTATATTTAATCGTACTTTTAATTACAACAATATTTCGAAGGTTTGCTCAAAATGGGCAGGATTCACGGTTTCTCGTCCGACCATGTATTGGACACATAATATAAATTTCTTCGATGTATATTTAATCATACTTTGAATTGCAACAATATTTCAAAGATAGATATGTATTGTTTAATTCTTTCACAACATTTATAGACAATGAATTCCTCTTTGATTGGATGAAAATGTGTAGAAAGGGATATGATGTTGTTCTAACTTCTATTCTGGTGTTCTTATATATATATTTTCATCATATTCTACAGTGCTAAGTATTATATATTAGGTAAAGAACATATAATTGCATTGCTATATATAATTATAGTTTTCTGCATATTTTTCTATATAAACTGTGGTTTACGCCTCGATCGTCTCGAGGATACGTCTCACCTCGATTCCGAGGAAAATGCCACGTTCCGCCTTTCGTTTTTTCAAACTTTGATGCCTGCTGAGAAACACCTCCAGTCCCATCGTTAAAAATAATGTATTCGGTTTATAAATAAACCTGTGGCGTGCTAGATGACGGACCATGAACATGAGCAGGAGCAGACCGCCAACTGTAGTGTTGTGGTAGGGTGTAACTGGAACAATGGGTGGTGGTAACGGTGGGGCTGATGTGGGTGATGGGTGTGGTAGTCTCATAGGTGGAGGGTGCATGTAAACCTCATCATCCTAATATGAAGATGTCAACTTGTCACCTGTATGCGAGAAATACATGACCGACTTAAAAAATGTGACATCTGTACTGACATAAAACTTCTGATGTAACGACTCATAACATTTATACCCCTTATGAGTACCAAAGTACTCGACAAAGACATATTTGGCAACCCTAGGAGAGAGCTTATCAATCCCCGGAGTCAACCAATGGATAAACACAACATACCCAAAGACACAAGGTGTAAGAGAGAACAACTCCTTATATGGAAATACAAGAGAAAAATGTATCTTCTCCCCCAACACTGATGAGGGCATACGATTCACAAGATAACAAGCCGTAAGAACCGCATCTCCCAGAATGAATGTGGGGCACGACTCTGAATAAGGAGAGTGCGAGTGACGTCTAAATGGACAAACACAACAGACCCAAAGACACGAGGTGTAAGAGAGAACAACTCCTTATCTGGAAATACAAGAGAAAAATGTATCTTCTCCCCCAACACTGATGAGGGCATACGATTCACAAGATAACAAGCCGTAAGAACCGCATCTCCCAAAATGAATGTGGGGCACAACTTTGAATAAGGAGAGTACGAGTGACGTCTAGTAAATGACAATGCTTTCTCTCGACAACACCATTATGTTGAGATGTGTAAGCACAAGATGTTTGATGAAGAATACCATGAGACGATATGAACTCTGAAAGTACACGAGTACATAATTCCGGAGCATTATCAGTTCGCACAATTTTGACAGGTAGAAAAATATTTTGCACTTCTTTAATAAAATTTATAATAGTATTTCCGGCTTCAAATTTATTTTTTAACAAGAAAACCTAAGACATACGACTAAAATCATCCACTGCAACTAAATAAAATATGTAACCCTGATGACCAGGAACACAACTCGGACCTCAAATGTCAACATGAAAATACTCAAATGGGGATCTACTGCTCCGACTTTGACGACTAGGGAAGACAGACTGATGATGCTTTCCCAACTGACAAGCTTCACAGCTGAACGAAGAGCGCTATGAAATTTAGGGAAGGACTTGACACATTTTTGAAGTGGAAGATTACCAAATCGTAGATGCCAAAGGAAGGGAGAGGCCGATCTAGTGGATTGAGATGATAATCCAACATAAAGGGTTCTAACCAGTCGATAGAGGCCGCCCTGCTCACGGCTACAGCCATGGACTCAAATTTCAGCGAAATTTGATCGAATTTTTGTCAAATATCGACATCCAATCGAAATCAAAATTCGATCGAAATGGCCAAAAAGACCGAAATATGGGGACCATAGTGCAAAAAATGATCGAAATGTCTGTCAAATTTTGACCGAAGTTCGATCGAACATCCGTTTTGGTCGGTCACAAAATGGTGATCGAAACCGACATTTTGGGCCTTGGTCACAACCAATCACCCTGCCTGTAAGAATGTCCTAAAATACAAGAAACGACGTGTCAAATATAGCTCTACAATGTAAATTCTTAATCATCTGACTAATAGACAATAAGTTCATAGTGAAGGATGTGGTAGACTACTCAAGCGCATCACGGAAGCGTGTGCATCACATCATATACGATCGAGAGCAACTAGTCGCACTAGTTGGTCGATGCAACGAAATTTAAAAAATTTTAATCGATGAAACCACATGATCCAAGAACACTTCTTAGATCGTTTTATCTAACCACATAATAGATAAATGAATACCTCTTGTAGTGTGGTTGCGATCAAGCCTCTAAGAGAAGAGACCTCTTGTCTCAAGTTCGATCCGTTGAAGGAGACGCTTGCGAGCGCGGAGACGAGTCTCGTGCTTTTCGCAATTCAAGTCGATGATCCAAGCGATGGATCTCCTGATCTCGTCTCACGAGATCGAACACCTTCTTTACAAACGAGATGCACCAAAGAAGACGGAGATCTGCGAGTCGTCAAAGCAGCATCACAACGACGATGCAGCGACGAAGGCGACCTTCTCTCTACGAGAAGAGTGGACGACCACTCAAGGAGATGGAGAAGGGCTGGTGTGAGAAATGAGAGAGAGAGAGACATTGTCGAAATTGTGTCATCGAAGAGCAAATGGTGCCTCTTCTTTTATAGGATTTTAGGAGTCCATGGATCTCAATCCATGGACAACACTAAATCAATGGATGCGATTGATTTGTGTTAAATTCAATGGCCATGATTTTGTTGTTAAAAACACAACAATTAATTTAATTTAAATTAATATATATTGTTAAATGAATATAATTAATTCAAAATTAAATCATTCAATCTTGGAGATATGGAGGAAGAGATTGCCTCATCCTTAAAAAAGGACAACTACCAAGTCCCTTTGGGACAATGTGACCGTCTACCCTTTTGACTAGGTATGAGTCAACCTCATTACAAGTCATGAGATTACATTATCTCACGTAAATTCCAAGATTATCTCACAAGGATAATTCACAATTATCTTGTGAAGATTGTAACCATGCCATTGGAATTATGTGAATCACATTCACAACGTAAAACAAATTATAATTATATTTTCAATTAATCATCGAATGTGAATCCAATTCACATCATTAACAACAAATATAAATCACAATTAGTCTCTCTCCTATATATCATGAATCACATTTATAATATATACGAATAAGTGCTATCCACATTATTCATATGCATAATAATTAAGTCACATTTAATTATATTGGATTATCATTCTCATGCATTCAAATAATATGAATCAAATTCACATTATTCATGATAATTAAATCACATTTTATTATCTATTTCTTAATGCTTAGATATAATTCAACAATGGAATTATTGAGCGTCAAAAAAAAATAATGGAATTATTCTTGAACTCTTTCAAGAATAATGTGCTTTCTCCGTAGATACTTGGAAATAAGGACATGGCGATTGTATGTTTCTTATATAGTGACTTGGATATTGCGGTGACATCTCAACTCCAAATCTCATGGACCTCTCATAGATGCTTGATTTAATCAAGGCCGCAAATCTAATCTTCTCATTTTATCTGAATCTCATTCAAATCAATGTTCAACACTTGGACCAAAATAAGATTACTTCTCTACGGAGAGGAGTCACTAAAATCCAGACATGTTTCATCACCCCCTCGGAATGGAAGCGTCATGGTTATACAAAAAGAACTCTTTCAAAAAGAACTATGCTTAATTTCTTGCAGTTGTATTTATGTATATAATGTATACGATTAAGTTATGATCAATTTATTATTGTTGAATCTGAGAAGCGGAAGCGGGATCGATAAAACAAGAAACCACGAGAAAACACGAAGAACAAGGATTTAACGTAGGAACCTACTTCCTAAAGAGTGGGATGAAACCACGGGAGAAGCCCTCAAAGGGGCAGATATTCTATTAGAATTCTCTCAATGAGTACATGGGGTGTGGGTCTCCTTATATAGCCTCACAGACAGTCGCAAGTCCCACCACTCTTCCATGTGGGACTAAACATAAGTGGGGTAATTGGATCTTGGTGAGATCCAATTACCCACCTATACCAAGATCCAATTACCCACCTATGACATTCTCTAAAACTCCCCCTCAAGCTAGAGCTGAGAAAACTGTAACTTGCAACAAAAAGAAAGTATACAACTCATTTTCACACGATACATCACAAGAACACGACGAGTCTTTGGCTTTCAGGACATCGGAATGTATCTCTGTCATGTATGTAGAATTGCCACGATATCAGGTCACTGGAACGTATCTCTGTCGTGCCTGCAGCTCATCGGAACATATCTCTGTCGTTCCTAGAGAAGAATCGCTGCAGAAGAAGTCCAACGCGGGGAACTGATCGGGTCGTAAAAGAAGAAGTATACGCACCGGTGAAGAATTTGATGCTCGGTGAAGACGGTTGATCAACGAAATCTGGAGTGTCAGTCAGTCAATCATGGACGTGCAGATGTCCTGAAGAATTTAGCTCTGACCCCCCCTTTCTCCTATACTTGGTAGAATAAGAATCATGGATCAAGTTGGGAGAAACATAACATAAAGATGCATTTTTTGTGCTTCTCTCTCTCTTTGCACCATTCATTTCATTTTTTTTCTTTTTTAATAGCCGTTATATATATTTAAACAAGGCGTTCCTCATAATTTTTCTTGGTCTCTCATCATTTTTGTTGTTCTTGTTTTTGTTCTCTCGTTTTTTTGTACACATCCCTTACAATAAAAAAACTCTCATTTTATTTTAATAAGCAACACAACCCCTCGTGGTGTTTATTTAGGGTTTCCTGCTAGGGTACCCTCGTGACAAAGCCGCTGCCCCCACGATTTCATTAGGAGTTGCCGTTAGGAAATAGGGCTTTGCCTGGAGCCCCCTGGGATGCCATCGTAAAGGAGACTGATGGAGGTGCGAGATCGGGGTCGATCTTGGAGCAGGCGCGATGTGCCACCACTGGAGGAGTTGCTGGAAGCAGGGTCTGTAGTTAGGGCTTGGCCGCTGCTGGGAGCAAGGTTGCAAAAGTCGGTAGTCGATACTCAGTCGGTCGGGTCACTGACTAAGGATTAATCGCCAATCAGGCGACTAATCTGATTTAGTCGGATTTTAATCGGCTTTGAATTTTATGATTATTTTAATATATAACTCATTTTTATACATATATTTACATAGATTTTGTATATTTTTATGCTATCATGATAAAATAAAAGAAGTAATTGAATTTAAGTAAAAAATTAAACAGATTATAAAAAGTTTGCTTATGAAAAACAAAAAAAAATGGTATCTCCAAGCAAAAATTGGTCGACTAATGTGCCTAGTCGGAATTAGTCAATACTCGGTGACCACCTCACTGACTAGACTAGTCGGACCTAATAGTCGGGCCAGTCGGGTGACTTTTACAATGCTACGATGATGACACTGAGGAGGTCGACAAGAGGAGGTACCAGAAGCCAAGGTTGCAAAAGTCGGTAGTCGGTACACGATCGACGATGTCACTGACTAATGATTAGTCGATAGTCGGGTGACTAATTAGATTTAGTCGGACTTTAATCGTCTTTGAATTTTATGATTATTTTAAATATGTAACTCATTTTTATGCATATATTTACATAGATTTTCTATATTTTCACTATCATAATAAAATAAAAAAGTAATTGAATTTGAATAAAACACTAAGGTTATTATAATGAATTTACTTATAATAAAAACAAAACATATAAAAATATGGTATGCCCAAGCAAAAATTGATCGACTACTGTGTCTAGTCGGAATCAGTCGGTACTTGGTCGGTCACCCCACTGACTAGACTAGTCGGGTCAGTCGGGCGACTTCTATAACACTGCCAGGAGCTTGTTGGCAAACTCCTGTATGTGACTATAACTAGGTCAGATATATCCTTTGCCGATAGCAAAGTGAGCCAGTTCATGGAGCAACCCAGACATTCATATATGTATGCAATCCATATAATTTTGAGGTATCTGAAGACATCTTCTGACATTGGACTTCTATTCAGCCAAGGTACATCCCTTTCAGTTACAACATGCACATATGCATATTATGCTGGGTGACCCATGGATAGGAAGTCTACTTCTGGCTTTGCAGTGTCCACGGGGAATTCCCTGGTATTATGGAAGAGTAAGAAGCAGACTGTGGTTGCCATGTCTAGTGCTGAGTCAGAATACATGACCGTAGCGCAAGCTAGCACAGAGATGATGTGCGTCAGATATGTTCTTACTGACGTTACTATCGAGATACCTCTTCATATGCACCTCCAATGTGATAATCATGCTGCCCTGTTCATTGGAAACAACCCTGCCTTCCATGAGAGGACCAAACACATAGAGGTGGATTGTCACTGCACTTGTGACATGATACAGAAGGGTCTCATCGCCACTACTCACATCAACTCTGGAGACCATACATCAAATATACTTGCTAAGGCCTTAGCCAGAGGACCTTACCAGAGATGTTGCTCTGAGCTGAGATTGATTAATATCTACGATCCGGCTTGAGGGGGAGTGTAGAGATATTAGTTATCTTTCATATTGTTTATGTAATTTCTATTTTCTTTATCTTCTTGTGATTTGCCCAACAGATTAACCCTAGGACATCAATAATGCAATTCATTCTTTCATCTCCACAATATGGTTAGCTAGAAATGGTATTATCTTGTTGTAGATCATTTTTATATTGAAAATATTTTGTTTGACGTCAAGACTCCGCTCGAATCATGTCTCCTGTATCTCCATTAATTTAATATATTTGGAACGGATACCATAACGTCTTTTCTCCTTTTTCGTTAAAAAAATCTTCTATTTGCGTTACACTGACATTCATAAATATTCTCTACACGTCTATAGTTAAAGGTGCAATATTTTAGTTTTATCTTTAAGGGCTTTTTCTCATCATAGAGATGTCTTGAAGTTCTCTTCCACTTCAATATCCCGGTATTTACTATGAGCGGCATCTCCGTTAATTCTTCTGTCCCGCTGAAAAGCGCTTTTCAGCGGTATTTTAAAAGGCCCTTAAACAATATGTTTCGAGCACCTCAACCTTTATCTCTTTCATTTTCTATAACCCATTTATGCTCTCTTGTCGGGAGCCTTGGTTTGACTTCATTGTAATTGAACTTGCGTTCTCTACTCCGTATATGCTCTCTTAGTTGGAAACCCTGGCATTTCATAGCCTTCCTTTCATGTTCAAGCTTCATGTTCGCTCCTTTGTTATTGTTAGAAGAAAGGAGTCTTCGTTATGATAATAAGAAAACCCTAGGCTCTCTTATATAGGGAGAGGCCGTAAGGGTAAATTACATGGATGTCTAAATAGAAGAGAGAAATAGAAACCATGTACATAAACATATAATAATAATAGAAACTATCTCTACACCCCCCTCAAGGTGGAGCATAGATGTTGATCATGCTCAGCTTGGATGAACATCTCTGGAATGGTCCTCTGAGCAATGGCTTGGTGAATACATCGGCAGTCTGATCTCCTGAGCTAACATGGGCCGTGGATATCAATCCTCTCTGGATCAGGTCCCTAGTGTAATGGCAGTCAACTTCAATATGCTTGGTCCTCTCATGAAAAGCTGGATTATTGGCAATGAACAATGCTGCCTGATTGTCACACTGAAGCTTCATAGGTAGAGGTACTGCTACATGTAGATCTTCTAATACGGAGCGAACCCACATCATTTCCGTGCTGGCTTGGGCCATTGCCCTGTATTCGGATTCCGCACTGGATCTTGCCACCACCGTTTGTTTCTTGCTTTTCCAAGAAACCAGAGAGCCTCCAACAAAGACTGCAAACCCTGAGGTTGATTTTCTATCCTTAGGGCATCCTGCATAATCTGCGTCTGCACACGCTGAGATGGATAAGTCTGCACCCTTTCTGAATAGTAGCCCTAATTCAGGAGTAGACTTCAGATACCTCAATATCATGTGTATAGCATCCATGTGAACCTGTCTCGGCTGCTCCATGAATTGACTCACCCTGCTAACTGCAAATTGAATGTCTGGGCGAGTTATGGTGATGTAGAGGAGTTTGCCCACCATCTCTCTATATCTCCTCTTATCTACTTCATCAGTATCACCATCATATAACTTCATGCTGGGGTTCATGGGGATGCTTGATGGTTTGCAACCATCCATACCAGTCTCAACCAGGAAGTCTGTAATGTACTTCCTTTGTGTCATCACCAAACCATGTGCATTCCTTGCACATTCCAACCCCAGAAAATATCTTAGGGTTCCAAGATCCTTTGTAACAAACTGACGACCGAGGAATGCCTTCGCCCTCGCTATGCCCTGAATATCGTCTCCTATAACTAGAATATCATCCTCATAGACCATTATGACAACCGTACCTCCCGAGGACTTCTGGACGAACAACGAATGATCAGCATTGGACCTCTTGAATCCCTGGTGTTCAATTAGGTTGGACAGCTTCTGGAACCACGCTCGTGGACTCTGTTTAAGGCCATATATAGCCTTGTGAAGTCTACAGACCATATGCTTCTCCCCCTCAGCAGTAAGCCCGGGTGGCTGCTGCATGTAGACTTCCTCCTGTAAGTCCCCGTACAGAAATGCATTCTTGACATCTAGCTGAGAAATGCTCCAGTCACGAACCACTGCAACAGACAGGAGGATACGGAGAGTCGAGTGTCTCGCCACTGGAGAGAATGTATCCATGTAATCAACGCCATATGTCTGTGTAAATCCACGGGCGACCAAGCGTGCTTTGTACCTATCCAATGTGCCATCTGCGTGATATTTGACTGTGAAGACCCATTTGCAGCTCACAACGGATGCATCTGGAGGTGCAGGGACCAAAGACCATGTGCCACGGGACTGCAAGGCCCCCATTTCTTCTTCCATAGCTAATCTCCAGCATTCACTCTTCAAGGCTTCCTGGTATGTCCGTGGTATGTCCACGGAAGACAAAGCTGTGGCAAACTTCTGGAAATCACCTGTGAGCCGGTGAAAGGAAACCTGTGAAGCAAGTGGATAGGATGCACACTGTCGTCTCTGTTTCCGAATAGCAATCGGAACATCAAGATCATCATCTGGGTCCGCCTGTGAGGAGTCATCCTGCATACGTACCACACCTGACCCGTCATTAGTAACATCATCTGAACATACCTGAGGCGTAGTGATTGGCTCATGAGCTGCCTGAGCGGGACCTGACCGACGCGTATAGTGGTTAGGAAATGGTGATATGATTTGCCGTGGAATGGGTGGAGGTGGAGGTGGTGGGGGTGGTGGTGCTGGCATGGGAACTGACACAGGAGACGAGTCAGGTGACAAACAAGTAGGTGGTGGTGGAACCAAAATATCATCAGTGGTGGTGGATGGTTCCATTCTGTCCCCAGTTGGTGAGAAATACATAACCGACTCGAAGAAAGTGACATCCGCACTAACAAAGTACCTGTTGGTTGTAGGATCATAACACCGGTATCCCTTCTGGGTTCTGGAATACCCAACAAAGACGCACTTGACTGCTCTTGGAGAGAGCTTGTCAAGTCCAGGAGATAGACGATGAACAAACGCCACAGCGCCAAAGACATGTGGTGGCAGTGAGAATAGCTCTTTGTCCGGAAAAATAAGTGAAATGGGTATCTTCTCTCCAAGGACAGAGGACATCATTCTATTGACCAGATAGCATGCAGTAAGGACAGCATCCCCCCAGAAAGAAATAGGAGCACAACTTTGAATCAACAAGGTACGAGTGATATCCAAGAGATGGCGATGCTTTCTTTCCGCCACACCATTTTGTTGGGACGTATATGCACAGGTGGTTTGATGGATAATACCCTTCAATGACAGAAATTGAGAAAGAGAACGCGTACAAAATTCCAGGGCATTATCAGTCCGAACATATTTGACTGATGAAGAAAAAACATTCTGCACTTCATTAATCAAATTTTTGATAACATCTCCTGCTTCAGACTTATTCTTCAGAAGAAAAACCCAAGAGTCACGAGAAAAATCATCTACTACCACAAGATAAAACCTGTGCCCCTGGTGATCGGGAACACGACTCGGACCCCATATATCTATATGTAACAACTCAAAAGGGGAGCTACTGCTCTGACTCTGACGACCTGGAAAGCTCGACCTGTGATGCTTTCCTAACTGACATGTTTCGCAACGAAACGACGAACTTGGAGAGATCTGGGGCAGAAGATGGCGCATCTTCTGGAGCGGAAGGTGACCAAAACGAAGATGCCAAATGTAAGGGGAGACTGGTCCAGCTGAGTGAGTGGAGATGTCAGCATAGGATTCCCGAAACAGCCGATATAGACCGTTCTGCTCAGAGCCACAGCCAATCACCTTGCCCGTGAGTATGTCCTGAAAAATGAGAGAAGACGGGTCAAATATAGCACGACAATTCAAATCCTTTGTAATCTGACTAATAGACAGCAAATTCAGTGAGAACTTAGGGGCATGTAAAACATTCTGTAGCTGCATAGTAGAGGATAAGAAAACCTCCCCCTGGCCAACAAGGGGTGAGTGGGAACCATCTGCTATCTGTACTGAGCGACCTGGAGGAATAGCCCTGTAGGCCTGTAGTCTTCCTCTATCTCGACAGAGATGATGTGTAGCTCCGGAATCTATAACCCAGTCAGATATATCATGTGAATGTATGAGGGCTGATGATCTACCTGAAGAACTGGCTGCGGCGGATGAACTGGCAGAGGCTGTGGCAGCAATATCTGAAGATCCACCAGATGAATCACCAGAAGAATGTGGCATAATATCACGGAGACGGGCCACGAGTTCGTCAAATCTATGATCTGCCGTAGACGGTAATGGAGACTGTGAATGCTCTGCAACCCGTGCCGATGCTGGGAACCCATGCTTTGAGTAGCATGTCTCCTCTGAGTGTCCGGTTCTGTGACTATACGAGCACATCTGACTGACTCGGCCGCCTCTTCCTGGAGGTCCACGGCCACGCCCAGAAGGTGGTCCACCTCTCCCCCGCGAAGCTGCCATCACAGATGGGGGTGGAGTAGAAGAGCTGGATGAAACTGGAATACGACTGAGCCTCCTGTAGACATCCTCCACTGGAGGAATGACTGCATCTGCTAAAATCTGTGACCGTGCAGCATCATACTCCGGATCGAGGGCAGCAAGTAGAACGCCTACCATGGTGGCGTTCCGAAACGTCTTCTGCTGCTCCGGAGTAGCAGTCAGAGGAATGGTACTGTAAAGCTTCTCGAACATCTCTCTTAGGGATGTGTATAGAGAATGGAGAGGTCTGCCGGCCTGCTTCATCGTAAAGATGTCATGTTGAAGCTGCAACATCTTTGTCTCATTTCGCACCTGCGAATATGTAGTGGCAAGGATGTCCCACATCGCCTTAGCAGTGGGCTGATGGAGGACATCATTAGCTATCTCCATCGTCAACGTACCAGACAACCATACTTTTGCGTAAGCATCATCGGCCTCCCATGAGGCATAGATCCCTGTCTTCTCCGCAGGCTCATCCTCGGTAAGAATGTGTTTCTTACTATTTGATTTCATGAGACTCATGAACTGCATAGCCCATAGCTCATAGTTAGACCCGTCCATCTTCACTATTGGCGTCGGACCTTTGAATGCGCTGGTGGAGGGCAAATCGACTTTCGATTCTGACATACTGCTGCTCGGAGAAGACGAGGGAATAATAGACACTGTAATGAATGTCTACACCAACTGCATTGGATTTGAGTACGTGTGTAGACTTTTACGCACTCAAATCCATAAACCGAAGGAAGAGGGGTCTAGGGCACGCCTCGAAAGAAGCTTACAACCCTTGAATCGCCTCGAAAATGACGCCTATGGACTGCTGGAGGCTATAGAAGCCCTACGGCGGCAGAGGGGGGGTGCCGCTAGGGTGCCAAGGGCCGCAGGAGCGGCTTGAGGGTGCGGCTGGGGCGGCTGGAGGGTGCGGCTGGGGCTCGAAGGGCCGCTGGGGCGGCTGGAGGCGGTAGAGGGGAGCCCCGCTAGGGCGGCAGGGCCGCTGACGTGTGCGGCTGGGAGCCGCTGGGTGGTGCAGCGGCAACGGAAGGGGGATGGGGCTGCTCGGAGGTGCAGCGGGCGGTTAGATGAGAGAAGAGGAGGGGCGGCGGGTGGGGAAGGGAGGAGAGCCCTAAGGCGGCTCTGATACCATGTTAGAAGAAAGGAGTCTTCGTTATGATAATAAGAAAACCCTAGGCTCTCTTATATAGGGAGAGGCCGTAAGGGTAAATTACATGGATGTCTAAATAGAAGAGAGAAATAGAAACCAGGTACATAAACATATGATAATAATAGAAACTATCTCTACAGTTATCTCAGTCACAAAACATGTGATTGTGGAACTGATAACTTGAGGATATTTCAGGTCTTGAACTTGCATTGTGGTGTGCGCGAGCTGGCATGCATGTGCACAGGGGTTGTTTACGTCCGTCTCTGCTTGTGTCTGTCAATTTTCTAAAACATAATTACATTTCACTAACTTTTAAATGGATTAAAATACAAGTTAGTGATGAAAGCATCCCTATGCTCACGTGTGTGCACATGTGCATATGCAGTGAGCTGCCTGAATTACTATTCCGGTAAGATAGAGACATTAGAGGCTTCTGAGGCAAGCACGGTGGGGTGAGGTGTTTTAGGGTGATAATGGAATCGAAGGTTGAGGGAAGGTGCAAAGGTAATGCCTGGTGGCGGCAGAGATAAATTAATGCGTTAACGCTATGCACGACGGGATGTGGTGAGCAAGTTATCTAGATATGTGTAACGTCCCAATCCAAATATACTATCACGTCGGAAACTCACAAGTGCGAATGTGGATTATGAGAGAGGGGGATTAGTTGACAATTTGGGCTTAAGCATTTTGAATGGACAATAGTCTATGGGAACCTAAGCCCAAGATGTTACAAATGATATCAGAGCGGGTTCCCTTTGGTAGTGGACATGGCTATCCGAGGGGACCTAAGCCTGGAACGTGCAACCATCACTGTCACTGAGAATAAGTGATGTGCCATGTCGTAACGAGAACATTACGAATATAAGTAGGGGAGGTTGCACCTCAACCCAAACATAGTCCCACATCAGACACTCACAAAGTGTGTGTTTTAAGAGTGGGGGACTACTACTTGACAACTTCGGCTTAAGCATTTTGGGTGATTGTCAACGAATCCAATCGGGTCCATACCAATAAGTTCTCAGTTCCAATTTTCCTCGGTAACGGTCCGAGGACCTAAGCTGGGGCTTTACAATGGGACATCGTCGTAGTCAGTATTTACGATATTTCCTTGCCATTATTTTTTTAAAGCTACTTTGTAGAGATAGTTCGTAGCATTATTATCTTTTTATATATCTTGTCGTTATTTCTTTCACTTTCATAGACTTCTGTGTAATTTACCCTTTAGGTCTCTCCCTATAAGAGAGCCTAGGGTTATTCTGAATGTATAACGAAGACTTTTTTTCCCAACATGGTATCAGAGCCACCCTAGGGCTCACACCCGCCGCCCCTCCCTTCCCCACCCACCGCCCTCTCCTCGGCGCCTCTCACGCCGCCACCGCTCTCTCTGGTCCGATCTAGGGCTTCCACGCTGCCGTTCTCTCTCTCCTAGCTGCAGCCAGCGGCCCCAGCCACCGTCCTAGCCACCGCCGAAGACCACCAGGCGGCCCACCTGCCGCCTTTGGCCCCAGCCAACTCCCGGCGGCCCCTCCTGCCGCCTTAGGCCCCCAGTGGCCTCCATCTTGTCCTGGCGGCCTCTCCTCCTGCCGCCTTAGGCCCCCAGGCCGCCCCGGCGGTCCCATCTGCTGCCTTAAGCCTCCAGCCCAGCCGCCCGCCGATCAACGGTCCTCAGGCGGCACTCGCTAGCCACTTCAAGGGTTGTAAGCCTTCTTTGAGGTGTGCCCTAGACCTCTCTTCATCCGATATATGGATTTGAGTGCGTAAACGTCTACATACGTAATCAAATCCGATGCAGTTGGTGTAGACATTCATCACCGTGTCTAGATACCCTTGTTCTTCTCCAAGCAGCATTATGTCAGAATCGAAAGTCGATTTGCCCTCCACCGGCGCATTCAAAGGTCCTGCGCCAATAGTGAAGATGGACTGGTCTAACTATGAGCTCTGGGCTATGCAGTTCATGAGCCTCATGAAGTCTAATGGTAAGAAGCACATTCTTACCGAGGATGAGCCTGCAGAGAAGACAGGGATATATGCCTCATGGGAGGCTGATGACGCCTACGCAAAGGTCTGGTTGTCTGGTACATTGACGATGGAGATTACGACGTACTCCATCAGCCCACTGCTAAGGCAATGTGGGATATTCTTGCTGCTACATATTCGCAGGTGCGAAATGAGACAAAGATGTTGCAGCTTCAACATGACATTTTTACGATGAAGCAGGGCGACAGACCTCTCCATTCTCTATACACATCCCTAAGAGGGATGTTCGAGAAGTTTTACAGTACCATTCCTCTCACTGCTACTCCTGAACAGCAGAAGGCGTTTCGAAACGCCACAATGGTTGGTGTTCTACTTGCGGCTCTTGATCCTGAGTATGATGCCGTCCGATCTCAGATCCTGGCTGATGTAGTTATTCCTTCAGTGGAGGATGTTTACAGAAGGCTCAGTCTCATTCCAGTTTCCTCCAGCTCTTCTACTCCACCTCCATCAGCGATGGCAGTCTCGCGTGGGAGAGGTGGACCACCTTCTGGTCATGGTCGTGGATGTGGCCGTGGACCCCAGGGAAGGGGTGGTCGCTTCTGTCAGACTTGCACCTATTGTCACCGTACAGGACACTCGGAGGAGACATGCTATTCGAAGCATGGGTTCCCAGCATCGGCACGTGTTGCAGAGCACTCGCCGTCTCCATCACCATCTGCTGCTGATAATCGATTCGACGAACTTGTGGCCCGTCTCCGAGATATTATGCCACATTCATCTGGTGATTCGTATGGTGGTTCTTCAGATATTGCTGCTACTGCATCTGCCAGTTCCTCAGCCGCGGCCAGTATCTCAGGTAGATCTACTGCATTCATACCATCTCATGATATATCTGACTGGATTATAGATTCCGGTGCCACACATCATCTCTGCCGGGATAGAGATTGATTACAGGCCTACAGGGATATTCCTCCTGGCCGTTCAGTACAGATAGCAGATGGTACACATTCGCCCCTTGTTGGTCAGGGGGAGGTCGTACTATCCTCTACCATGCAGCTACAGAATGTTCTACATGCTCCTGAGTTCTCAATGAATTTGCTATCAATTAGTCAGATTACGAAGGATTTGAATTGTCGTGCCATATTTGACCCGTCTTCTCTCATTTTTCAGGACATACTCACGGGCAAGGTGATTGGCTGTGTCTCTGAGCAGAATGGTTTATATCGGCTGGTTCGGAATTCCTATGCTGGCGTCTCTTCTCACTCTGCCGGACCAGTCTCTCCGTACATCTGGCATCTCCGGTTTGGTCATCTTCCACTCCAGAAAATACGTCATCTTCTGCCCAAGATCTCTCCTAGTTCGTCTTTTCGCTGTGAAGCATGTCAGTTGGGAAAGCATCATAGGTCGAGCTTTCCAAGTCGTCAGAGTCGGAGCAGTAGCTCCCCATTTGAGTTGTTACATATAGATATATGGGGTCCGAGTCATGTTCCCGATCACCAGGGGCACAGGTTCTATCTTATGGTAGTGGATGATTTTTCTCGTGTGTCATGGGTCTTTCTTTTGAAAAATAAATCTGAAGCAGGAGATGTGATCAAGAATTTGATTAATGAAATGCATAATGTTTTTTCTTCCTCGGTCAAATATGTGCGCACGGATAATGCCCTACAATTTTGTACACACTCACTTTCTCAATTTCTTTCATCAAAGGGTATTATTCACCAAACCACTTGTGCCTACACTTCACAGCAGAATGGTGTGGCGGAACGAAAGCATCGTCATCTCTTGGATATTACTCGTACCCTGTTGATTCAGAGTTGTGCTCCTATTTCTTTCTGGGGCGATGCTGTTCTTACTGCATGTTATCTAGTCAATAGAATGCCATCCTCAGTCCTTGGTGAGAAGATACCTATCTCTCTTATTTTTCCAGACAAGGAGTTATTCTCACTGACTCCACGTGTCTTTGGTACTGTGGCGTTCGTTCATCGTCTATCTCCTGGACTTGACAAACTCTCTCCTAGAGCAGTCAAGTGCGTTTTTGTTGGTTATTCCCGGACTCAAAAGGGCTACCGGTGTTATGATCCTACGACTAACATGTATTTTGTGAGTGCTGATGTCACTTTCTTTGAGTCTGTCATGTATTTCTCTCCTGTAGGTGACAGAATGGTACCATCCACTATCACTGATGATGTCTATGTTCCTCCACCACCTACATGGAGTTCACCTGAGTCGTCTCCTTTGCCTGTTCCTACGTCAGCACCTCCACCTCCACCACCACCTCCTCCACACATTCCACGGCCCATCGTTTCACCTTTACCTAAATTCTATATGCGTCGGTCAGGTCCTGCTCAGACTACACATCAGCCGATCATCACGCCTCAGGTATGTTCAGATGGCATTACTACTGACGGGTCAGGTTTGGTACATGTGCAGGATTCTTTAGTACAGGATGACACTAGCCGATCCAGTACAACAGATGATGATCTTGATGTCCCGATTGCTCTTCGAAAGCAGAGAAGGCAGTGTGCTTCTTATCCGTTTGCTTCACAGGTATCATTTCACCGTCTCACTGGTGATTTTCAGAGGTTTGCCACAGCCTGTCTTCCGTAGACATACCACAGACGTACCAGGAAACTTTGCAGAATGAATGCTGGAGATTGGCTATGGAAGAAGAGATGAGGGCCTTGTAGTCCCGTGGCACATGGTCTTTGGTCCCTGCGCCTACTGACGCATCCGTTGTGAGCTGTAAGTGGGTATTCACAGTCAAATATCATGCAGATGGCACCTTGGTTAGATACAAAGCACGCTTGGTCGCACGTGGGTTTACACAGACCTATGGCGTGGATTACATGGATACATTTTCTCCTGTGGCGAGACACTTTACTCTTCGTATTCTCTTATCTGTTGCTGTGGCCCGTGATTGGAGTATATCTCAACTAGATGTCAAGAATGCCTTTTTGTACGGGGACTTACAGGAGGAAGTCTACATGCAACAGCCACCTGGGTTTACTGCTGAGGGGGAGAAGCACATTGTCTGTAGACTTCACAAGGCGATATATGGCCTCAAACAGAGTCCGAGAGCATGGTTCTAGAAGCTCTCCAACCTGATTGAGGAACATGGATTCAAGAGGTCAAATGCCGATCACTCGTTTGTCCAGAAGTCGTCGGCAGGTACGGTTGTCATTATGGTCTATGTGGATGATATTCTTGTTACAGGAGACAATGTTCAGGGCATAGAGAGGGCGAAGGCATTCCTAGGCCGTCAATTCGTTACAAAGGATATTGGAACCCTAAGATATTTTTTGGGGTTGGAATTTGCAAGGAATGCACAGGGCTTGGTGATGACCCAACGGAAGTACATTACAGACTTCCTGATTGAGACTGGCATGGATGGATGCAAACCATCAAGTATTCCCATGGACCCTAGCATGAAGTTGTATGATGGAGATACTGATGAGGTAGATAAGAGGAGACATAGAGAAATGGTGGGAAAACTCCTCTACATTACCATAACTCGCCCAGACATTCAATTTGCAGTTAGCAGGGTGAGTCAATTTATGGAGCAGCCAAGACAGGTTCACATGGATGCTATACACATGATACTGAGGTATCTGAAGTCTTCTCCAGGGTCAGGGCTGCTATTCAGAAAGGGCACAAACTTATCCGTCTCAGCGTGTGCAGACGCAGATTATGCAGGATGTCCTAAGGATCGAAAATCAACCTCAGGGTTTGCAGTGTTTGTTGGAGACTCTTTGGTTTCTTGGAAAAGCAAGAAACAAACGGTTGTGGCAAGGTCCAGTGCCGAATCCGAATATAGGGCCATGGCTCAAGCCAACACGGAAATGATGTGGGTTCGTTCAGTACTAGAAGATCTACATGTAGCGGTGCCCCTACCTATGAAGCTTCAGTGTGACAATCAGGCAGCATTGTTCATTGCCAATAATCCAGCTTTCCATGAAAGGACCAAGCATATTGAAGTCGACTGCCATTACACTAGGGACTTGATCCAGAGAGGATTGATATCTACTGCACATGTGAGCTCAGGAGATCAGACGGCAGATGTATTCACCAAGCCACTGCTCAGAGGACCTTTTCAGAAATGTTCATCCAAGCTGAGCATGATAGACATCTATGCTCCACCTTGAGGGGGAGTGTAGAGATAGTTCGTAGCATTATTATCTTTTTATATATCTTGTCGTTATTTCTTTCACTTTCATAGACTTCTGTATAATTTACCCTTTAGGTCTCTCCCTATATAAGAGAGCCTAGGGTTATTCTGAATGCATAACGAAGACTTTTTTCCCAACATACTTTAATACCATGTAATAAATATCTTGATAATTATTCTTTACAAAAAATATCGATAATTGGTGATATCGAAATTAAACTTGATATCACCCGATTCTTCATAATGTCCCACATTTCTGTTTCGTATCTCCTAAGCTAATGTGCTGAACTTTGCAGATGCAACTTCTTGAATTATGCACGGAATCTGCGTTGTCTGGAATGCAAAGCAGATGGGCCCAAGAGGGTCAGTCTAAGCAGTCCTGAGATGAAGAAAGGAGATTGGACCTGCCCTCAGTAATTTCTCCACCTTCATCAGATTCTGAAAAACATCATTTTCTAGCATATATTGATCATCAACATGAGATTCGCAGGTGCCAATTCATGAATTTTGCCCGCAACACTCAGTGTAAACGCTGTCAAGAATCCCGACCTTGGAAAGCGCTTGAACCGGGAGAATGGGAGTGCCCCTCGTAAGAACCTCAAAACACCAAATCTGTCGTATACATTGTTTCTTGTTCATTGCTTGTTTCATTCTTTTGGTTTTACAGTTCATATATTTTAGCCACGATGAATCATTTGAGACAGGAATCTCGTATACATTGTTTCCTGTTCATTGCTAATCAGATCTGTTTTCCCTCTGTTTCTCAGATGCAATTTCTTGAATTTTCGAAGAAATGATTCCTGTCTGAAATGTAACTGCGACCGGCCCAGGGAGGGGTCCTCTGGAGTGGAAGACAATGTTTGGAGGCGGCCTAAATTGGCTTCTGAAGCTTCAAAGTTCATCGGTTGAGTTCGATGGCGGGCCGCAGGGGATGTTCATGAATTATTATTTTTGGTTGAAGTCATGTAGTATTAGATAAATGCTGCCAATGCCTGTCTTTTTATTATATGATAACATATCTGTTTTTAGGATGATTGTTTTCAGGCCAAGCAGTTATCCATTATTGCTAAGTCTTGTTTGATTTTGTATTATTTTTATCTTGCGTATGATTGGATTGGATTTTGATTGATTACTAATAATAACAGAAGTATATTATAATGGCTTAAATATGAATGTGTTGGATGGCTTGTACATGATAATATCCATTTTCATATACATTCTAAACGGATACAAATATAGATGTCAAAATACGTAGTTGAATACCGTAGCGAATTAGATATAGATGCATTCCTATCTGTTTACATTCCTATTCAAAATTTTGCTTACCCTCAAGCACGAGGCTTGGGACCTGGATTGGGAGGGGTGAGTTAGCTATAATTTTTATTTACTGATTACTTTATTTGGAGTGGTTTAAATTAAGTTTTTGAAGATCGAATCGGACATCGAACATGGTCAAGCATATATTGAGTTTTCATAGTCGGATCAACGGAATTGAACCATGGAATCAGTGGCAATGTCAACAGTTCATAAAAATTAGAGGAAAAAACTGAATTATTTTATTGTTGGTTTGGTTCATACAGTCTAATTGGGTTGAATCGTGTTTGATCGGTATTTCATACAAATAAATTTATATTATTTTACATCAAGTTTTTGAATAAAAAAGTAAACACCCATGATAGTGCGTCTGGTGCCCTCGCCCCACATATATAGCTGCATCATATATTGAAATGTACTGTATTATAAAGAGGGACAATTACGTGAGATGAGCTTTTGTGAGATGGTGAGATGAGTAATCTCAATCGTTCATTTTACCATCATCCACGGCATGAAATTTTGGGGGATTTAGATAATCATATATCTTCTTGGTGTTATTCAAAGAGACTTCTATCCCTTCTAAGACTATCAAACTTTAACGGCCTCAGAATTGCTGAAATTGATCTCCTCCAAATGGATGTGTGAGGGGTGTTTTTTTACACGAAATTTGAAACACACATTCCGCTTATTATTATATTGAAATCCCACATGGTTTCATGTTCTGAATGATGGTAAAATGAGCGGTTGAGATTACCCATCTCACCACATCATAAAAGTCTCATCTCACAAGATCGTCCCTGGTGTTATAAATACATACATATAATGCCTAAAATTAATCGTCTTAAAAATATCTTTGAAAATGATAATTTGATGACAAGGATCGCAAATTGTTATCTTTCATGTTTTGGCAATGGCAACTTTTTCGTGGCATGAAGGCATCGTTTGCTGTTGGTTGGTGATGCTCACGAGGAAGGAAGGGAGAAGAAATATCAAGAGAGGTAGATTAACGGTTATGGATGATCAATTCAACCACTTATTCCATGCGTGCGAGTTCCATTTTTGGAATGGGACTATCTCCCGATCTGGTGAGCGCTATTTTCGGATTCGGCAATGGCATCCCTCTATGCGGCAACAAATGTTGATCTGGCAGAATTGGAAGATTGTTGACGTGCTTTATGATGGTTTGGATAGGTAGAATCGATGTGTATTCGTGAATGGATTTTTCACGTTGTTGCGATATGTCTCGAACATGTAGAAATAACACACGATAAATTTTGGTGACCATTTTCCCACCATAATCATGCCGATCATTTTCCCATTATATAAGTTTGTATCGATAAGTTTTCTTGCTCGGGTTTGTTAACGACAAACAAAAGGGATGAACATGTTCTTGAAGATGTTCATGCTGAGTTTTTTTCTCAAGCATCTAATGGACATTCTTTGGAGACATGAAAAGATACCTATAACATAAGCATATGCACGATAATCTCACTTTGCATTTAAATTGCTTCTTTTCTACTAGCTTATCTTTATCTATGTTATTTTGATGTGATAATTGTTGATAAGTTATACGGTGCCCGATGCAAACCCCAACGACGCAGTAAAGGATATAAAGTAAATTACAAAAAAGTCCCTCAACTATACATTTGATTTGAATGTCATACATGAACTTTAAAAAGTAACAATGCAGTACCCAAACTTTCAAATTTGCCTCAATATGATCCCTGCCTATTGAAATTTAAGGTTAAAATGACGAAATAATCAGCTAAATTTCTATGGTGAAGGACTAAATCGAGACAGAATAGAAAGTTGGAGTACCACATTGTTACTTTTTTAAAGTTTAGGTATTTGAAATCAAGTATACAGGTCAAGTACTTTTTTGTAATTTACTCAAGGATATATATATATATATATACCCATATATATGTATATATATGTGTGTGTGTGTATATATATATATGTATATATATATATATATATATATATATACCCATATATATGTATATATATGTGTGTGTGTGTATATATATATATGTATATATATATATATATATATATATATATATATATAGAGGTAAATGGGGCTGCCCCCAGGGAGTAGCCAACTTGGCTACTCCCACCCCTATTTTTCCCTCATTTTTTTATTTTTTTGGAAAATAAAAATTTGTATATTCATCATTATATCCCTCTCACATTCTATTAAAATTTCGTCAGAAACAGAGACTCGTACGGCCTCCATCCAAACATGGTCGATTTAAAAAATCTTGCGACCGTTAAAAAAATGACGTCTGGATGGAGGGCTTAGGAGTCTCTGTTTCTGACGAAATTTTAATAGAATGTGAGAGGGATATAGTGATGAATATACAAATTTTTATTTTCCAAAAAAATAAAAAACGATGGAAAAATAGGGGTGGGAGTAGCCAAGTTGGCTACTCCCTGGGGGCAGCCCCATTTTACCCATATATATATATATATATATATATATATATATAGGATATCTTTCAGATGAGACTAGGTCCTTCCATTCCTATGGAAGGTCAACAATCCCATACGTTGGATCCGATGCATATTTCCATCGACGGCTATTAGGAAAACCACCTTCCATAATCAAAAACCGCTGATCTAATGAGTGTCGTGCCATCCAAAAATAGAATTTTTTCAGTGGCATCTGCTTCCGTAATTTATGCTTCATAAAAGCCCGTAATTCTGTCCACGTCATTTATTAGCCTATTTACTCTAATTAGATCCACGTCACATCTGTCCAAATAATCCTATTTTTTCCGATTATTAAATTACACAATTACGGTTTATTTGACGAGATCTTATGTTTTGTTTTCTATCAACAGTATTTCTTACGATTAATTTTGTATTCCAAATACTAAACAACAGTAACTTTATTTCATACAATGGTTTGATTGTTTTGATTGTTTGTGTAATCCTTTTATTAACTAATAATATATAACGTCAATACGTTATTAAATCAGATATTTATATAGTATTTTTTCCTATTAATTTGTTTTTTGTATAACGTTGTATTATGAACCATTATTTAGTATAATACAACCATTTTTTAATCAATCTAATTGATTTTAAATTAAAATCATGATTTTTCGTTGTCATTAAACCATGTACAATCATCCATTAAATTTCGGATTTGTTTGTTAGCATTAATTTAAAAAAGACATCTTTCATAGTACGTGACCAATTTGTTTTATATTTCATAATAATTTTCTATACCACATACGTTCGTCATTTGTATTTATAATGCATGTTTTGTATAATACACTTGTATAATTGTATTCTAATTATCCAGTATTTGAAGCATGTTTTTAAAAACTCTGGCATCGAATTTACTTTTTTGATATTCCGACAATCCTTTAAATAGAAAGTTCGATATTAGAATTCCCATAATTGTAGGAACAAATAGTTAAAACCTTTCCTTAAAATAGTATTTGATGAAAACCGTACTATTTTATTTTGTATAATTTATATCTCATTTCTCAGATTAACGTTTTGTTTAGTATTTTAACATGTTGCTTTGTAGGATACATCCAGTCTTTTGTAGACAAAAACACACGTTCTTCAGCCATTTTTGTCACGTTCTAAAATGTGATATTCCTATATTAGGCAACCCTTAAATTCAGGAGTCGATAGTTATTGTAAGTCGGTTTTTGTAGAATATGGTAGTTTTAATCATATCAGTTGGAATTAGATCCGATGGATAGGATGCTTGACCTTCTATTTGAATGGAAGGACCAAGTCTCATATGAAAGGCCCCCTATATATATATAGGGTAAAATGGGGCTGCCCCCAGGGAGTAGCCAACTTGGCTACTCCCACCCCTATTTTTCCCTCATTTTTTTATTTTTTTTGGAAAATAAAAATTTGTATATTCATCATTATATCCCTCTCACATTCTATTAAAATTTCGTCAGAAACAGAGACTCCTAAGCCCTCCATCCAGACGTCATTTTTTTAACGGTCGCAGGATTTTTTAAATCGACCATGTTTGGATGGAGGCCGTAGGAGTCTCTGTTTCTGATGAAATTTTAATCGAATGTGAGAGGGATATAATGATGAATATACAAATTTTTATTTTCCAAAAAAATAAAAAAATGAGGAGAAAATAGGGGTGAGAGTAGCCAAGTTGGCTACTCCCTGGGGGCAGCCCCATTTACCTCATATATATAGGGATAAATGAGGCTGCCCCCTAGGGGGAGCTAACTTGGCTCCCCCGCCCCATTTTCACCATTTTTTTATTTTTTTTGAAAATTTCTTCCATGAATATTAATCACTATATCCCTATATTATGCTATTAAAATTTCGTACGAAACAGAGACTGCTATGGCCTCCATCCAGACAGTCATTTTTTAACGGTAACAGGATTTTTAAATCGACCCCGTTTGGATGAAGGTCGTACGAGTCTCTGTTTTGCACGAAATTTTAATAGCGTAATATATGGATTTAATAATGAATTTACACGGTTTTGGATTTCAAAGAAAAAAAAATATGTGAAAAAGGGGCGGGGGGAGCTAAGTTAGCTCCCCCTAGGGGGCATACACATTTTACCCATATATATATATATATAGAGAGAGAGAGAGAGAGAGAGAGAGGTAAATGGGGCTGCCCCCAGGGAGTAGCCAACTTGGCTACTCCCACCCCTATTTTTCTCTCATTTTTTTATTTTTTTGGAAAATAAAAATTTGTATATTCATCATTATATCCCTCTCACATTCTATTAAAATTTCGTCAGAAACAGAGACTCCTACAGCCTCCATCCAAACATGGTCGATTTAAAAAATCCTGCGACCGTTAAAAAAATGACGTCTGGATGGAGGGCCTAGGAGTATCTGTTTCTGACGAAATTTTAATAAAATGTTAGAGGGATATAGTGATGAATATACAAATTTTTATTTTCCAAAGAAATAAAAAAATGAGGGAAAAATAAGGGTGGGAGTAGCCAAGTTGGCTACTCGCAGGATTTTTTAAATCGACCCTGTTTGGATGGAGGCCGTAGGAGTCTCTGTTTCTGACGAAATTTTAATAGAATGTTAGAGGAATATAATGATGAATTTACAAAAAAAAATTTTTCAAAGAAATAAAAAAATGAGTGAAAAATAGGGGTGGGAGTAGCCAAGTTGGCTACTCCCAGGGGGCAGCACCATTTAACCCATATACATATGTATGCTTATATTATGAGTGATTCATAATGCATCTCTAGAATCTCTACTTCAACTAAAGATTACACATTTTACTTGATGTTAAAATAATAGGTAAAATATATGGTATGGTTGCTTATTAATATACAAGCATCAAATTCTTGCACATAAACTTATGATTGTTACGCATGTGATTTCTGTCGATTTTATGGCACATTGTCATAAGTATCACGCTTAGAGAAAATTAGATCTGATTTCATGGACTTCATTATTGAGTACATGGTCATAAGTATCACGATTACGTAAGTTAGATTGTAAAAAAAGCTTGGGGAAATTGAAGAGACAAAAATAAATAAGTGGGTGAATTGATTAACTAGAGATAATAATTTCAATACGAAACATGTTTTCCTCAGACGTGCATGTGATACACTTATTACGGTTATTTTATACTCACTCTACATGTAATTATCTTGGAATTCATAACAACTCATGTGATCGACATGCTGAGTACCCTTATCTTCATGCCAACTATAGTCACTATGTTCGAAGTTTGTAACCCCTTTAACTTTCTTTTGATATATATATATATATTAAATATGTCCAATAATTGCTAAGTGTATATATACGTAATGCTGTCAAAATTGTAGTAATGCATGCCACCTACAATTCACTACTATTATTAGAAATAAATAAAATGTATTTTAAATGTAATGTGGTTATTATCACCGATATGAAATCACCATAGAAAAACATGTAATACAATGGTTAGTTAACTGTTGGTATATGGTAATTATGCACGAGCCTTTTAATTGATGTAACTTATACCCGTCTTAATTTATCGCATATATGGCACATCAATGGTCGTCCTTTGTTTGTAATTAGTATATGTCTGGAAAGTTCTTAGATAATGACAAGATAAATACTGTTGAAAATTTATTAATGGATTCTGGGTTTGCAAAACGTGATGGTATCTCGTATTAGCATAAAGGATGTATGGTTGATTATTCAATTATTTTTTATAATTTATATTAAGATCTTGGGTCTGTGTTGTGTGATTGAAAGTGAGTGATTACTTGAAAATAAATATATAGCAGCTAAGAATCTAATCTAACATGGTAACATCAAGTATTGAATGATCGTGTTATATTAGTTATGTGTTTGGAACAATAAAGATCCTTTGATTAAAGGAAATAAAAGGTTCATTATTGTATGAAGATGTATTAAAAATGAATATTGACAATGTAACGATATATGGAGCTAAGTGCTATGCTAAGACGGGAGCGACCTCTAGAGTTCATTTATCGGGGACTTAAAGGGCAACACCTTCCAATGGTGTCAGATTCAGTAGAACCTAGACGAAAGTCCACAGTTGACTCAACACTGATGTCATCCTGTTCTATGTAGTGATTGAATGATCGTTTGTGCCGGTAGTTGACGAACCACATTTTTGCCTCTTTAAGTTTCATAATTTATCATAGTATAGGAGGCGAAAATGGATCAATGGAATACCATCTTTTGAACATATGGAGAATTTTACTTGGCAAGTCTACCAAAGTCAAACACATGGATACGAGCCCCTGGGATTATTAATCAGAAATTACTGATCATATTTAGTGATTAATTCTCAACCTAGGTCAACAGGTAGACACGAATAAGACATGTGCAAGAATAGACATGTGCAAGAATGCTGCAAATTTGTGATGCATGAATATAATGAAATTTTTGTAAATGTTATCAAAGTTAAAACACATATAATATGCAACAGAATGTTATAAGATGCAACAGATAAATATGTACAAATATGCCCCAAGAGAGGACTCCTAGATGGATGGTGATGAAAACTTGAGGGAAGGGGAGGCATAGAACCTCGTGGGAGTGGTCGTCGATATACGATCGTCGGAGGTAGAGCTCTAGAATTGAGCTCCGCCTGAAGTTCGATCATTGAGGATTTCAGACGTGCATAAGGGTTAACGAGGATAGCCGAAGCATGTTTGGTTCGTGCTGAGGTGAATGAAGGACCGACGAGCGGAGCAAGTGGAGCCCTTAGTGTGTTCTCCTCTGCCTCCAATGGAGCAGAATTCCTGGTGCGGAAAAGGGCATGGAAGAGGGGAGATGGTGAAAGGATGGGTGCACAAAGATGGGGGATGTTCGGTGGAGCTCAGAGATCGCTCAATATGGTGTGGAATGGTGAGTATACGTGCAATTAAAAAGAAGAAGAAAAGGAACAAATAATAATATGCTTACCAGGAGGATCCAAGGAGGAGGTGAGGCACAACTGGGCTTGGGTTGAGCCAGCTAGGCTAAGGTCGTCACTAATCGTGCTCAGTTGAGGCATGAAGCTCAAATGATGACCAAACAGTCGTGTCATGGTCAGCTCAAGCATGGGTCGATTCTTGGGTTCGAAGGGGTCTTCGTCCCCTCGATCCTCTACTCCTCTGTCACAGGAGGGAGGAGCGGAGCTCACCTTTGGCTCGTGAATGGTGGATGGGGTCAACTAGAGTTGGAGGAGTATAAGAAGGTGGCGAGGTTGAACTCCAAGTGCTGTGCGTCGTGGTTTCAACTACCCTTCCACGATCTTCGATGGGAGGGGGGAGAGTGCTAGGTGTCGTGCGAGGATGAGGGAGGTTAGGGCTAAGACAGAGAGTGGTCGATTGGATGAGAAAAATGGAAAAAAACAAAGAAAAATCGAAACCAGATATGTACAAGATTCAAATTAAAAAGTATAAAAAATAAAGTTGTAGATCTCAATGAGAAATACAAGTTTGATGTTGAAAAATAGTCAAAAGAGATCAAATATACAGAGTAGAATTTTTGAAAATATTTTTAATGAATAAAAACACCTCTTTTAATACTTTTGTGAGTTTTTGTATTTTTACTTTATAAGAAGAGCCAAATAAATATAAACAATAATTATATATTTTTTGGGATTTTTAATAAGAAGAAAATAATGGGATTTAAAAAGATGTTAATTAAGTACAATAATTAGGATTAATTACTATTTAGAGGTTAGTTGTTATTTAAGGTTAATTAATAATAAACTTTATTGAATTCTTAAAGCTAGAGAGATAATAGATGAGGATTGTGATGATAAATAAGAAATTCATCGCCTCCTACAATTAAACAGTGCTCGTCCTAGAGCAATTAAAGAATGAAAGAGTCGGATTAATCCCTGACAGTGCATGTGGAGTTTCAAAGCTTAATTCATCAATAACTCTTGATTTGAGTGATCCTAAAATGTTGGGATCAACCAAGCTCTAGTCGAAAGGAATATAAATTCTCTAATTATCAAACTCTTTGTGTGTACATATAGTATAGAGATATGACATTTGATGTGTACTGCAATCATGAGAGTCAAGTCGAGATGTCACTCAAAGTCCTAATCCAAGAGGCTCTCCTCAAGACCTGATCCTCAACACTAGGGAATAAGTCAGTTCTTGTATTCAATCCACCATCTCAGTAGTTTATCAGACTTGAAAAATATAGATGGAAGACCATTTGATGGAGGGCATAAAATTGTGTCATTTTTTCTCTCCCTCACATTGGAACAAAGGTCCTCTCAAGTGCCTTATTACTCAACACACATATTTTTGTTTGTTGATCAGTGTGTCCGTCAAGAGATCTTGGAGTCGTCTGCACTTATTTTCTTGGGAGTGCACCTGGGTGTGTCTCTTTTGAGTATCTAAAACATCTTTGACACCCACAATTGTATCACTATACGATAAAGATCCCTTTTATAGGTGCTAGCCCGACTCTTGATCCTAATAACTTTGGTCCAAATGGACTCCTTGAAATGGTTGGGAGTTCTCACCTTTGGTGGAAGCTCTTTGTAATTGACTTTTTATCGAAAGCTTTTTTACTCAACATTTTTTTTTCTTTTGGTTAAATCCAGTTCTTTTACGAAGTTGGCGCACAATGATCAATAATTTATTAAGTTTCATCACACTCTGGCACATAGGTCTATATAAAAAGATAGCATAAGAACTTGTTCTTATACTGTATATGGTTTGCTGCCACTCAGGTTTCATGAAGCTTTCATCAACTTTATCCTATCATCGAGTATCATCAAATCAGGTCTAGATTTAAATATCCAATCCCAGTCCTTCAAGTGAAATCGTAACTCATTTTATCAATCATGCAGTTTTACATGTGATGTGTCGATCACATTCCTTTAAGGTAGAGATAAAGAGTGTAATATAGCACTCATATCTTTCAAATTAGGGAAGTAAGGATTATTAATTCTCTAACCCTAATGGCTAAGGCTGGTTAACTCAGACTCTCAAGACCTTAAATACCAAGTATTCTCAATTCCTCAAGCCTTGAGCGATAGTGAATATGCCAGGGACACGCCAACTAAAAATTTAATATTTTTGATATTTTTAAAATTTTCAAAATTTAAGGTTTTTTAACTTATTTATAGAAATAATGAATGTCCTAAACACATATGACTAGTTGCATCTACTTCCAGCCATACAGTGTAAGTACAAACCCTCAAATGGATACCTGCGTTACCTCAAAACAGTACCATACACAATTCTAAGTTTAATAGTCAGAATAGTTACTAAAAAGTTTATGAATTTTTTTTGTTTTTATGGGGTTTTGAGTGAGATTAGAAGTATTTACAAACACAAAGTTAATCTCATTTTATCCCTTATTTTTGAAAGAATTTTGAAAAGATTTTTCGAACCACATTACATAATATATAGACTTTCAAAATATTTTTTAACACTTTTCAAAATAAGTAAAACTCTAATTTTCAAGCCAATGTCAAACATTTTTTAAACACGGTGTCACACAGTTAGGAAAATTTTTCAATCATTTTACAAACATTTTTACACAAATCAGTTCACAAAATACTATACCCTAGCCCCAGAAAGTTTGAAAATTTTCAAAAATATAAGCTATGACTAAAGTATATATGAAATATATACTGTGCACCTCCCTATACTTAGCTTTTCATATGCCCTCGTAGCACAAAGTGATATGAAGCCATAGCTCATGCTAAAATGCAAGTTGATAAACAAGATCTGGCTTGGATTTTCCTATATAATTAGGTTAGAAATAACCTAAGTATAAGAATAAGACTGAAAAAGGGATCAAATGAGTGAAGAATAGAAGGTGGTTGGGGCTCATATACCCCCTATACTTAGGTTGAGAAGAGCTTAAGGACAGAGTTTTCTTCATTTTATAATGAAGACGTGTATTATCATCACTAATTTTATGCTTAGGTTATCGATGAAATTAATGTGAGCACAAGTCAATCACCCTTTGTCTAACAACCAATCCCCATTTCGTTTTAAATACAAATTAATAAACCAAGAGGGAAATTGAGCAAAATCGATGCAAAGGGGAAAACCTTGATGCATACTTGAGAGAAAAACTTATAGTGCCTCCAACATTTTCTATGCACATGCAAAGACTGAATTTAGAATTTACACTACATGCATGCATGTAGAGGAAACTATATCCTAAGCATGCCACTATTAGCGGGAAGAATTAAGTTAAATTTGGCTAAGTAGAATGATGTTTACGTGCATCTTATTGAATCAAAGGATATGAAGTAAATCTCCTGATTCTAATTAGTGTGTCTTACCTGTGATCCATCACAAAAGATATAAAAATAAAAGAATCCCAGAGAGTCGCATGCCTATCCTAAGTCGAACACTCAAGTGGGGCCCCACTCAAACTAAGGTCAAACATGCTCCACACACCTCATGCAAGTCCAAGTTCATGATATACATGCGAGTCCTCAATCGAGAACTAGTTATTACAAATATATATAACAAAAAGGAACAAATTTCTCATTAAAAATTTGGATGCTTCAAAGGGGGTGCTTCTACAACTCCTCACAGTAAGAGCTCCCGACTTTTGCCTCCGTGTTTCTCGAGCATCATCGGTCTCCACGAGCTCTGCCACAAATGCCAATATTAGATATATGATCAAGAAATTCAATGAACAATAGAGCAATAAAAACAACACAAACAATGAGACCTATGCATAAAAAATAATCAATGTAATTAAAACATAAAAAATCCAATCAAACATGAAGATGAGTCATTTCCTCGACAATGGCGCCATCTGATGAACCACATTCTAACCTCTTTAAGATTCACATTTTATCATAGTATATGAGGCAAAATAGATCAACAAAATGCCACACTTTTGAATGTATAGAAAATTTTAATTGGCAAGTTTACCAAGGTCGAACAAAGGGACACGAGCCTCTCCAAAGATTAATCAGAAATTAATTATCAATTTGAGTTATTAATTCTCAACCTAGGTTAACAGATAGACACAAACAAGACATGTGCAAGAATAGACATGTGCAAGAATGATGCAGATGTGTGATGCATGATATAATGCAATTTTTATAAATTTTATTAAAGTAAAAAATGCAACAGAATGTTAAGATATGCAATAGATAAATATGTCAAAATATGCCCTATATTCATTGATCAATAAAGAGTGATCAATTCAAGATCATCAGATGCATCAAATTAATTTCGATAACCTAAAATTGCATTTAAATAGACAAGCATTATACCACATTATAGATCAATTTCAGCATGCAGTTCTAAGTGTCATATTTCTAAACAATACCAATATGTACACAATCAAATAAGCAACACAACAAAATTGAAAGCACTGAAAAATGAGTCCATATGTTCAAACTATGAGCGAAAAGGTCTAAAAGCATAATTGTAAAGAAAATATGCAAAATAAATAAAGAAAGAGTTGCAAATTGCTCCTGCCAAGGGAATTTGTGTAATTATATAAATCTAGCGGGGCATGGATGCAATTTTCCCAAGCCATCACGTGCCCAACACATGGGAGGGGGCTAGTATGGTTGGTCGGGATCGGTGCAGGTGGCTCGGGCCACATGGCAGCTCGAGGTGCTTTGGGTGAGGCTCGATCCCACCGAGCCTCTATACTCCAGAGTGATGATGTGGCAGTTCTACAGCGTTTGGATGGACACCGGAGGGGCACCATCCAATGCCACCTGCAGCGTCAGGCTCCTCTTCCTCCGCCATGCATTGGCGACACAATTGGAGCTCCAACGATATGCCAGGAGCTCCAGGCTTTCTCCTTTGTGCATGCTAAAGATCCAGGAGGACTCCTGGATGGCTGGCGATGAAGAATGGAGGGATGAGGAGGCATGGAACCTCTCGAGAGTGGCTGCCAATGTCCGCTCGCCTGAGGCAGAGCTCTAGAACCGAGCTCTGCCTAAAGTATGATAATTGAAGTTCTCAGACCTACAAAAGAGTTAGCGGGGATATCTGCATGTGTGCTTCGTATTGAGGTGAATGGAGGGTTGACAAGTGGAGCCCGTAGTGTGTTCTCCTCTGCCTCTGATGGAGGAGAATGCTAGGGGCAAAGTAGGGTATGGAAGAGGGGAGATGGTGAACGGTGGGGTGCGTGAAGATGGGGGGATGTTCGGTGGAGCTTGAAGATTGGTAAGTGGAGTGTGAAATGGTGAGTGTATGTGCAATTAAAAATAAGAAAAAAGGAATAAAGAAGAAGCAAGCTAACCTGGAGGATCCAAGGAGGAGGCGAGGCAGAGCGGGCCTTGGAATGAGCTAGTGAGGGCTCGGATCATCACTCATTATTCTCAGCCGAGGCACAGATCTCAAATGATGATCGAGTTATCGTATTCTGGTCAGCACGACCATGGGTCGACAGTTGGGTTTGGAGGGGCTTCATCCACTCGATCCTCAGCTCCTTTGTGATAGGACGGAAACTAGGGCTCGTCCTTGTCCCGTGAATGGTGGACGGTGTCAAATGGAGCTGGAGGAGGAGTATAAGGAGGTGAGGTAGAGCTCCAGGTGGTGAGCATCATATTTTCATCCGCCCTTCCACAACCAACGGTAGGACGGGGAGAGTGCAAGGTCTCACGCGAGAATGAGGGAGGTTAGGGCTAAGTTGAAGAGTGGTCGGTTTGGTGAAAGGTGGTGGGGATCACTTGGGAGAAAGTTGAGAAGGAGGAGGCCTGTCATAGGAAGAAAATAATTATCTATTTTTTTGATAATTTTAATAGGAAGAAAATAAGAGAAAATAAAAGATGGTATTTAAGCACAATAATTAGGGTTAATTATTATCAAGGAGTTAGTTGTTAATTAAGATTAAATAATAATAAACTTTATTGAAATTTTCAAGTTAGAGAGATAATAGATGAAGATTGTGATGATAAATCAGAGATTCATCAGTAGTAAAAGCCACAAAAGCTGCATAATATTTTATAATATAATACAAATGCATACAATAAATAAGTTTAGTTCTTATGAGGAAACTAAGTTATTATGTGAAAGTTAAGTGTTAATAAAAAATCTATGTGTTTATAAGAAATCTAAGTGTATATGTGAAAACTAAAGTGATTATGTGGCATATGTGTAAATACAATAAGTGAGTGAGTGTATATGTGAAATATCATATGTTACATGATATGAATGCCATTATGTATGATAACAATTATGAGTAAGTTATATGATGAATATAAATCTTGTTTCTATATATTGAGGTAAGGGTATAAATATGAATATTATTCTGAAATGCAAAGTAGGAATCAATACAAAGTTCTTTTCTTATGAGTATATTTGTTAGGAATAAACTATTTGATGTAGCTTAAGGAAGACATGATTTGCGCTAGCTGGTTTGACCCTAACTTGACACATACTGAACGTCATACTCATACCATATTTTATTGTATTTTTCGCAGGATAAGGTCAAAATTAACGACAGTTCGAGACTTATGTCTAGTCATGAAAGGACATCATTATGATCTTGGTTCTGTATTAGAGATGCAACTTTTATGGATAATTAGAATTTAAGACGATTCCTTACGGTTATTGTGATATAATTGATGTTCAGAAGTAACATTCGGATCCGACATGACATTTGTTACGTTTTCATTAGTCACCCAAGATCGTAACAGTTACAAAAATATTCCATTCAAACATCTTTTTTTATATACAGTTTACTAATACCGTGATTTTTCGAAAGCATAAGATTAACAGTTGTTGAGAAATATATATTGAGAATAAATTCACACATGCATGTAACATGACATAAATGAGAATCAATTTCCAGAAGCATATTTATCCATGATATGAAACACACCCAAATAAATTTTATAAGCATATAAATTTATATACTTAATCTAGAAACAACACTGATAGAACAATCAATGCAACACAGATTGAAAAATAAAAAGGATAGTTAGAGATAACACCCCGAAAAACTTCCCTCAGAGAGATAATGCTCCCACATTATCTACGTAAAGGATGCTGGCATGCCACTCCCAAGGTGCGTCGGCCATACGCTTGTATATGGTACATACCATGTAAGAGTGTCCTTGAAAGGCACCTCTGTGGATAAAACCGAGATCGGAGGAGAAGGAAGGCACTCACAAGCGAAGGGAGAAGAAAACATGCTAGAGAGATAGATAGTATTCATAGTCTTAGGTCACCACTTAAAACAAGTATTTAAGTCGTGGTAAACAGTTACACATTGTGGGAGAAAATCAAGGAACAGATAACGGATTCGGAATTCAAAATGCATCCAAAAAAGTGAAATTGAAAAAAAAATATGATTCAAAAACCAACTCGAGCACGGGCAGGGCTCGACGCGATGGGCGAGCGTCCACACATGTGTGTGATAGTCCAAAATCCCTTCTAGTCTGCTCCTTGATTGATTTCATGACTTCCCGTGTATAAGCGACATGACAATTTTCTATCTCCACGATGTGAGATCAAAAAGCTTCGATCATAGTTGAAAAAATGAATTCCATGAATTGAGATACATTAAAACAAATTGATATCTACCATAAAATAATACCAAACACCCAAAATTAAAATAATTCCAAAAATAGTATAAAGTTCAAAAATGATAGACAAAACTAGCATACAGATTTTCGAAGTTGTTGCTCCCGCTAACATTTAGGTATACAAAAGCAATATATTAAAGTTCAAGGGATCATTTGCAAATTCATAAATGCTCGATGTCCCAAATTTGGAAAAGTGAAGAACAAAGATGCACAAAAAGGAAGAAGCTCTTTATAGATTGGATTCTTACATTTTTAGCTTAGAAAAAGAAGCTTAAAATATTGGAGTTGAACTAAAACTAAGCACTCTTCCAAAGTATTTCTTCAAACCTCACATTTGTATTCCAAAGAGTCACTATCAAGCTTGTTAAACCAATTGATTTAACTTCTTAATCTAGGAAATTATTTATTCCATCTCACTAATTCTACTTGAAGTCATATGCTTTTATGATTATTAGTGGACCTTTTTATTATGCAAACTCCAACATGTATTGGTCATTCTCCAAAGTTCCATTGAAGCATCTATCACCACAAAGGTGGCTAATTAATAAAAGATTAAAAACCTGAGGTCTTCTCCCCATCCGAAAGTATTAAAGTAAAGGAGCATGCAATTTTATTACGAGCTTAGAGCAAATTTATGTTTGTATAGAAAATTAGATGATTAAAGAGCGGCATTTGTCTTCATCATTTTTATTAAGCGCTCCTCTCATATTCTGTTATGGGATGCATTTTCTTTGGATGTTGTTTTTTCCCTCCTTTCACCTATTTACTTCCCCTGACATTTAGATGCCTATAATATATAATTACAAATTTACTACTGTACTTTAATGACATTTTATTATAGTTTAAAACTAAAATGTCTTGCACTGTTGTATTACATAGTTTTAAAAATAGAGATAGAAACTCCTATCATCTTCTATTCTTAGATAACTTAATGTAGTCTTTGGTCCAAGTCTTTAATCTCCTTAGTTGCACACTACTATCTAATCAAATACAAATTCCAAAATCAATTTATCGCTTTTTACATTATTTCTCAACATCGAATGTATCCTTTTTTTAATCATGATACTCGTTACTACTCGAAGATGTTCTAAATTCACCATTGATAGTAAAGTACTCGACTTTAAATTTTGTTATACTTTTGAATTAGATTGGCTTATTATTGCTCTATGACAAGATATGAAAATACATAAGCGGAAGACATCGCAGATATTTTTAGAGTAAGCAAGTTTGATTATATCATCTAAGATGATAGTAATAAGAGGGTATAATTGCCACTAACATGAACTTGTTGTAATTATTGCTATTTTGTTTTCTTTTGGGTATAACATTTATTTCACGTTACTATATTTATTTCTCTATTGTTTTTAGAGATATAATTTTATAAAAAAGGAGACATAAATTTTAGAGATCAAATTGTTGAGAAAATGAGCTTTTGTGGAGACATTTTTCTTCATTTTTAAAGAAGAAGCTCATCTTACTAAAAAATAGGGAGATCTGTCATTTACGATTCTTTTTGATTGATTTTGATAAAACATCGAGTAGGGGAAGATTGTTTTTTGACCATTTATGCTAGATGCATGCAAGTAGGGAGGATAATGTAACGACCCATAAAGGAGAAATATAAAAAAGGGAAATAAAGTATTAATAAAAGAGAGAGAGAAGGACGGTTATATGTGGCCAATTCAAGACCCTTATTCCATGCATGCCACTTCTATTTTTGGAAGTGGATTTTGTGCACGGGATGGAAGAGACGTGTGCCATTGTTGTATTCATCTTAAAGAGAGAGAGAGAGACGAATGAAAAGAGGAAGGTAGAGAGATGGACGGTTATGAGGCTATTTCAATCCTCTTCTCCCATGCACGTGGGCTTCTTATTTAGGAATGGATGACTCTCTCTCCTCCCTTAATATAGAGAAAGATAAATAAATAGAGGGAAAGATGAGAGAATGAGCGAACAAGAGATATTTAGAGAGGGACACGGGAATCCCTTCGTTTAGTGAGAGAGAGAGAGAGAAAGGGAGAGAACCAACGATCCGGTGAGCACCATTTTTGAGTCCGGTGACGACAACCTTTCCATCGACATCGAGTCTTCATCCGACAAAATCGGAGGCACGACAATGTGGTCGGTAATGATCAGGATCTCGCGCAATCGAATCGTCATTGTGAATATTTTCGCATCATGAAGGTATGTGTCGAACACATAGGCTTTATACGATATCATGTCATGATGGAGATTATGATTTTGCTATGGCTGCATGGATTATTGATGGGAATTTATATCAAGTTAACTTATCGGTTAGATACTCAAGTAAAAGAATAAATAGAACAATATTGTATATTCTTCTTCAAGAACTAATAAATTGTATGTGTCATCCCTTTGTTCGCATCGTCTACTTTTCCCTCTCGGATACGTGTGTGTTACTTTTCAATCTGCATCTATTGTTATATCAATCCATAAGCAACAAGTATTCCGTCATCATTTGATTTTATTTTTCGGCTCCAATAATTGTTAATCAGTGCGCGTTGACAATTATACATATATACCGAATTGATTTTTATTCTAAATCATCCCACCATTGTTGAATATGAAAATCCATGTTCTACTTTATTCTCCCTTTGATTATTGTTGTTATTATTTATCCATACGTATCATATCTTGTGATCAACGGCCTTGAAGGGTATCGTGTATCTTTATTGGCATAATAATGCCATGTTCTTCTTGCCAAAATAAGGAAACTAACAGTGGTTTACAGATATATTAAAGCAGATGCAGAAGTTACACGCATGATAATTTCTGTACATTCGCATAAACATGAAGGAGATAATGTTGTATTTGCCATAGCCATTACATGATGTGAGTCATAGAAGTCTGATTTTATAATAGGCGAGATGCAAAGATAAAAATGGATTTATAAATATCTGTTTACGGAGCACTTACTGGTCATTGTTGTCGTATGTGTATGTGTATATCTGATGGATATTTTCTGATATTTAGAAAATAATTGTAGTTAGAGAACAGTTATTGATGCCTGTAAATATACTCCTTCGTAACGTCAACTCAATTATAACTTCTCTCCTTGTTGACATAATCCCACACCCGTTATGTTCAATAGGTATTTTAGGCTCTATGATTGAGGAAACGTAGGGGTTTGATCCCACACATTTGATCCATTGGAAGGCACCAACGTGTTGGTGTGAGTGACAAATATATATTTATTTATATATATATATGTGTGTGTGTATATATATGTATGTATATATGTATGTATATGTATGTATATATGTATGTATACGTGTATAGGTGGATATAATTAAAGAGTAAGGGTTACGTTGGGTGAAGAAATTGATCAGCGTTAATAAAGAAAACTCATTATTGTACTAATGACAATGACAATATAATGGCACAATAACGGTAACGGAGCTAAGTGCTACATGTAAGATGGGAGCCACCTCTAGAGTCCGTTTACCAAGAGCCTAAAGGGCAAGACCTTCTGGGGGTGTCGGGTTCAGTAGAACCTAGTGGAAAGTCCACATATTGACTCAGCGCTGATGTCATCATGTTCTATGTAATGATTGAGTGACCGCTTGTGCCGGCGGTAAAAGCCACCAAAGCCACCCAATAAATTATGAGATACGACAAATCTATCATGAATAAGCTAAGTGCTTATGTGGAAGCCGATTGCTTATGTGAAATGTTATGTGAATATGTGCATTTATGTGAAATGCTAAGTGTATATGAATAAATATGTGGAATGTTAAGTGTGCATGTGCATTTATGTGAAATGATAAGTGTATATGTGTAATTATGTCAAATGCCATGTGTTTATGTGCAAATGTTTGGAATGATAAGTGTATATGTGCGATTACATGAAATGCTTAAGTATATATATAATTATGTTATTGCTATGGGCATATGTGCAAATATGGTTAACCTTAAGGGTATATGCGGAAAGTATGGTAGGCATTGCATGAATATAAAAAGAATGTCCTTTGTATGCATAATTATGTTTATGAGTGATTCATATGATGCTATTGAATGACAACCGTCAAATGTTATATTTACTATCGTAAGAGTATTTTGGAATGAATATGCCATGACACAACTTTTGTGTAAGATACGTTCTGTGAAAAAGTATATAATCATGATGATGTAAATGAGATCAAAGCAAACCTCATTGTTAGGATAAAGTAAGGGCTTATATGTGATAATTCATAGCAATAGGTGTATGGGTGTAAACGTAATTCCATATATGTAATCATCCCTATGTAATTATTGCTAACGTAGTCTTGACGAGGGAACACAATGAAATCCATGCATATTATGTTATGATTAAGATCATATTGAAGAAATGTATCCACGGATAATGCATGTTATGGACATTATTACAGGTTGATGAATATAGAAACCATATAAGGATCCATTGTGGGAAATATTTATCCAGCTAATTATTTATGCATGGAGTTATCTATAATAGCATAAGGAGACTTGATTTTTCGTTAGCTGGTTTGACCTTATCTCGGCACATACTGAGCGTTAGCTCATACCATGTATTCTTGTGTTTTATTGCAGGTCAATATGTGAATACAAAATTAGTAGCAGTTTCGAGACCTTGCGAGTTTTGAAGGAAGGATATCAATGTGCCCACTGGAACAAAAGATCTTGGATATGTATTAGAGAAGTAGATTTTTTATGGATAAAGGAGAGTAAATATGGTTCTTATATGAAATTTGTGATATCATTGATGATCGAGAGTAACACTCGGATCCGACGTGGCATTTCATATGTTTCCGCTGGTCACCGTGGATCCGGGCTATTACAGATAAAGGATAAGTAGACTGATGGATATATATAAAAAGAGCAAGCCCACAATTGTCAACGCTCTCTTGCGAGCCTGAGTCTCTTCTTCCTCTCCATTCCTGCATCGGAAGGTCGAGTCTATTTTTCACATCTTTCTTTGCCAAATATTTACTATACTAGAACTAGATGTTTCAGTTATTGTGAACCTACATCAGATCACATTTCTTAGGGGGTAACTAGTTGCTGTCTCTTTGGATTCAATCACTTTTCTCCTTTCTCATTTCATATATATTTCTTTGCCTACTTTCACCAACACAGGGCTCATAGGGATGCAGAGAGGAAATAGAACTTATTTTTTCCTAATAGATCACTTTTTCCGTATATTTTAATTGGGTCCTTCCAGCGTGATAGGGAAGGACTACCTTAGCAGTATGGATACCTCCAACGCACCGTTCTTGCATGAAGTCAAGACCAGAGCGCATATCCTTCCCCCATGCACGCAGAACACCCTGAGAAAATGATATATCTTCTAGTATATATAGCTTTCTGAATATGGATTTCCACGTATATATAGTGGGATCTTGCTCATCATTCTATATGTTTGTTTTGGGATGCTCCTATTTATTAGTAATATAGTAGAATGAAGGAGTCGCTCCTCTGCTTATGACCAATTATATATTTAGGGTATAGACAAAATGGAAGTAGCTTGTATGCGATAAATAAAAAGTCACTTCTTGTTGCTTTCTCTCACACTCATGAGGTTGATCCGTATAGGTGAAAATGTGACTTGAAATTTAGATCCTCATCATTTTTGCATAGTCGCGACTGCGATAAGTGAGAGGAAAAACTAATTCTGAGGAAGTCCAGAAGGGAATGAAGGAGCAAAGAAAGGCGCTACAAAGATAACCTATTATTAGGACTAGACTCTGGATAGATGCACATGCATTGAGAGAGAATCGAAGTGGATAGATGCTCCCTATAATGAGCCCCTCAGACCCATAAGTTCAGAAATAGATAGTTGGGTTTATTATATGTAATATAATAAATAGTTTTTATGTTTTTTATATGTATAGAATCTTCCATAAAAAGTTTTTACAAGTTAGATCAACTAAATTGAAAATAAGAAGAAAATCATATTGGAGCTTGCAAAGAAAAGATCAGAATCATAAAACGAAGCTCATGGAAGGAAAAGATCCAAAACATGGCATGGATGACATTGAATATTAAAAACCATTGATGATTGAAGGCTAAACTTGTATTTATTTTAGCCTTTGTTAAAGGTTAAAAAAATTGCAAACAAAACTATCACTAATCAATTAACTAAATTGACTAATTGGTTAGTATGGATACATTGAATTATGTGAGATATAAAGTTGGCTTTCATAAAATACATATTTTCATATGGTTATTACATTCAATTACCTATCGAATATTCCATAACTAACTAAATAAATATTCCATAACTTCAATTAGCTTCCTCATATCTAAATCCTTTTGTTCTAAATTTGAAGACACATATTTTTTTCAATGATTCTACGGTTTTATAAAAATTATATTTTATCACAACTTTAAATAATCCTTAATAGTAAAACTTAGCCTTGAAATCTTAATCCTATGGTAAAAATAACTCCTTGAGATTATAGTTGTTTAATCTTTAAAATCTTAGTTTAAAAAACTTCAAGTAAAAATAGGAAGTATTTTCTCCTCATTTTTTTACTTTTTACATTATTACTTCCATTATACTAGTGAAAAGATGCTTCCATTGCTCGTGATTTCATTGCTTTCAAAGCTTGTTGATAGGCTGCACTCTTCCTTGTTCAACTTTCATTTGGTAATTACCTTGTAAATTCTAAATTATTTTGATCTCCATTTACTTTATTTCTCTCTACTTAGATATCCTCATTTTTGTACTAATTAATTCTATTGATATTCAAATATGCTAGTATAAAGTTTATTTGAAACTAGTAGATAGGGGTAATATTTCTACTCATTTTAGAGACTATTTGTCACCATCTCTACTCTAAGGAAATTATTACTACTTAAAACTTGACTTGTACATCTACTCCATTGGTTGCCCGTTATATCTTTGGTTGCCTCTTTGCTTTTACTTTTTCTACATATTGAAGGTAATTTTTTAAAATAAAGACCATCATTCTTACTTGTAATTTTATCTTAAAGAGTTAAATTTACAAAATGATATCAATATTTCACTAAAGAAATTTAAAAGAAATATTGACTCTTTAAACAGACAAAGTTATTTTGGATTTTTTAAGTATGCTACAGAATTTAAGAAGCCATTGACATAAAATTGTATTTACAAAGCAAAAATGAAAAGATTGACTCTATACAAAATTTGCACTCTTATGTTTTTATACTTTGAATTGTTGTAATTTCCTTTTTTGTAAAAGGAAAGGATGTTACCTCGTGTATTTTACAAGGTCAGGATCATAATAGGGACTGCGTTACTTCTGTTGAAGTAAAGTGGTTAGTGCATCCTATGTGTACATAGGTTTAGAAACATTGGATAAGAACATCTAGGTAAGATTTTTATCCATATGTGTTTCCTCTGTAAAGACATTGTAATTGTTCATTGTTTATAATATTGTGTGGTGGTTTGATAATTGATTATCTCATATTATCATTTCACTCAATTTAATTTCAAAATAATTTTATCTAATTGATTAAAGAAAAAATACGTAATATATTAGTAAATAAACAATTCACCCCTCTTGTTTATTTCAGCAAGTAGCAAGGCAAGACATTATGCAGGTGAGGAACGAACTGATAAGTCGATTTCTAACTCTCTTACTTTCATCGAATTGTAATATAGATAGATAGAAAATAAACGATAAAAAATCACAAGTTTAAATAAACTATTGTGTGGTCATTTTTCTTCTTGGTAAGTATATCATGGGTGAACACGGGAAACAATGATTCTCTAGTTGCATGGTTCAAAATATTCGCTATATGTAATTATTTGTGAGGATAATTTATGTATTAGAAAAATAGGCAGAATGAACTATGTAGATGAAACAGTTTCTATAAAAATGTCTCAAAATTCCTTTAATTGAATCTCATATCAATCAATTCAACACAAGTGATATTTCATCCAATAATGTCAATTATATTTTTCAAAAGTAGTGTTTGATGAAATCCTCGAATCCTTTCTTATGAAAAGATTATTTCCAAAAATATTTGCCATTAAATATCACAAAGATGAGCCCTGCAATTCATAAATTATCTTAAAAAATATTCCTCAAAATTTATGTCTTTTGAGAACCAAATTCAATCAAGTATAGAGCTCAAAAAAATCCTTGAAATTCCTCATGCAATACAATGTTCCAAACAATATTTTCTTAAAAGTATCCATGCAAATAATATCAGAATATGCCCACTGTTGGAGCATAATTTCGAAAGCTTAAGTACCTGATTTCTATGTCGGATAGTCGTTGAAACTCACAAAAACTCTTCAAACAAACAAATTACCAAACCTAACTATATCATTCACTAAGCAAAGTATAGGGTAAATTAGGGTTGAATCCACAGGGACAGAAAGATTCTGCACTTTATTTTACAAGTATAGATACTTTTATAAATCTACAAAATATTTGAATAACAAAAATTGAAATAAAAGTTGGAGAAGATAATAGTGCAGGACGGTAAGTGTTAATCACTCCCCTTCTATGCGGTAATTTCCAATTGGACTCATACGCGTTAACTCTTCACGAAATTGGATATTCTGATGAGGCGAGTTGGATGCGATTACAACCAATCAAGCCCAAACCTCGTGTCACGTCCTAGTTCTCCAAGAGTTCAGGATAATAACCATTAGATATAGATTGCCGTGATAGTTTTAACGAATAACTGCAAAAAAGGAAGATAACAAAGAAAGATGGATGTAAAAATATAAAGTAATAAAATAAAAGCGAGATAAAAATATGATGGTCGATGGTTCGAGAGGAAGCCTCTGGAGTCGGATTCACAGAGGGTCTGAGGAGATGATGGTTGGCGGACGTCTGGTGTTCGTTGATTTTTGACGGCACTCGGGGTAAGGCCTCAGGAGTCGGATTCACTGGGGGTCCGAATGCACAAGTCGACGAGAATACTTTGATACTTCATCAATGTATGATTAATTATGGTGGTGGAATTTTGTTGGATTAAATGATGACGAAATATGTTGAAAGCGGAATTGGTTGGAAATGGAATAACCGTAATGGAATCTGATGTTGATAGAATGATCGAATTATATGATAGCAATGGTGTGAAATGGGATGAGGAAGATGCTTGATTGGAAACCGAATGGTAATGGAATAATCGTATAACCCACAAAGCCACATTCCTGTGATACACACACATCTATGCATGACCGTTTCTTAGCCAAGAGCTAAACCCCTTTGGTAATGCACACACCACTTCAATTGGAATTGCATCTCTTCATGGCATACATCCTCTTCACTTTGGTGCCAACTCACTCATGACCTTTGCACATTAATGTGTGTGCCCTTTACATGAGATGGCAACTACATCAATTGTCATATGAAGTATATTCCAACGGCAATTAATGTGAACCACTAATTAGTTATTTAACTAATTCCAACGAAAGTTGTTAGGTCTTATTAGTGGCTTGAGTTTATTTAGGATGCTGATTTGCGTAAATTGGTATATTGAGATTCCTCTATGGATAGTATTTGGAGTGTAATTTTGATATTGAATATTTATAGTGCTCTTCACGATTGAGTAGTAGTGATGCACAACTTTTGTTAAGAGGTTATCAGTAGAGGAGGACAACGATTGTGTTCTTTTTTTATCCGAATGTAATAGACTTTAAGAATTTATTATAGCGACCTTACATTCTTAATAAAGTTGATTATACACCCTCTCATTTCCTTCTCTCTGATTGGAGTATAAATCAAAGTGGATCGAAAAGTAATAAGTGATTTCTCATTTCAGTGGATCGATAAATGCATGAAATCAGGTATGCATAATGCATGCAATACCACTCCCTAAAATAATTATACATCATAAAATATATGATTTATCTAATAGAATGGGTTGATACTATCATAAGTATATAATGGTTCTGAGATTCATCATACCCACATGCTTAAGATAGCTAGTCCCTAGCAAATATTTTGTAAAGAATATCAACACTCTAATATCGGCATAGTGGAAAAATACAACCTTTGAGGGTTGTCTAAAAATTATCCTTTATTTCATAAAATTTGAGATTGAAAATGAATCTCTTATACAATGCGTAGTCATCTCAACATGACTTAATGTAGAGACTTATTAGATTCATATTAAATGATACCTAGCATCAATAATGTCATTAGATCTTGAGGATAGACTCAAATGTCAAATGTATTGAATTGAGCAAGTACTTTCATCCACAATCCTCTATTTCTGATATACTAGGCCAGAAATGCCTGAGATGGAGGCTCAGAGTATTATTACAAGCTCCAACTTCATAATTAATTTAGCACTCAACCCAACTTCCTCCAACTGGTAAGCAAAAGAAAATAATGGGTTAATTTGTGGAGTATTTAGGTTAAGGCTTATTTGGTGGAGATGAACTTAGGTTTAAATTTATAGAAAGACATGAGTGAGGTCTAATATGTGACAATATTGATCATTCTAAGATAATTTTGGAGAAGAGGAAGATATAGATGGCATATGATGGTCATGAGAAAAGAATTTTCGCACAATCGTTCTCCTAGTTTCTTCATCTTTTCTTTCTTCTTTCTTCTCTTTTTCTTCTTCTTCTTCTTCTTATTTTTTTCTTCTTTTTTTTGCAATACCTTTTCTATTTCTTTTTTCAGTACTTCTTCTTCTTCTTCTTTTTTCCTTCTCCTTTTTTGCAGTATCTCTCTTCTCTTTTCAAGAGAACTAATGTGCTTTAATACTTCTTTTGCGACTTGGAAACATAAAAGAACATGTATTTTGTTGTAAATGGAGGATAGAATCTTGAAGAATATTTCTCTTTTGATGCTTTATAGAAGAAGAGGGATAGAGAGCTAATCAATCAATAAGATGAACTTGATCCATCAGCTTTTGATCGATCACCTGAAGTCGCTTGATTTGTCAAGCATAGATTGGAGGCTAGGATTTGTATTTCTCTAGAGCTCTGGCGGGTGGAGGGATGCGTGAAGGACTTTATGGGAAAAGTGGTATTTGCAAATGCATCGAAGGTCATCTAGGAGAGAAATAAGGGCTCAAAAGAGATTTGATGGAGTTCGACATAAATCTTTGAAAAGTTGTGTATTGATGATCCGAATACACCCCGTAAACATATCTTGATTGACCATATTGACAGATTTCTAGGATCCAAATAGGCCTTGTAACCCTATATATGTATTTTAGGGAAAGGTGTGGGTAATCTAAGAGTCATTTGGGATAGCATCGTCGCATAGGTTTTGTATTGTGCATTCATGTTTTTCATTATATTGGAGCCTCTATATGCTCATGATTTTTTCTACTACACCGCATAGGTTTTGTATTGTGCATTTATGTTTTTCATTATATTGGAGCCTCTCTATGCTCATGATTTTTTCTACTACACCGATGGGGTCTTTCCACGTAATCATGTGTTCTCCGTCAATTGCTTGTATTTATTGTTTGCTTGTATCATTATTTATATATGGTATATCAATGATTATTTTTTTAAAAAAGAAAAGAAAATGACATCATGAAGCAAGTCATATTAGACAAAGTGATTTTGGTATTACCATCACTGAAATCTTGTCTTATTACATGACAAACCTTGTAATTATGCCATGACCTCATAAACATATGCTCATGTATAAGTTTTGTGGTATAAGAGTTTATAATTTTACAAGGGTCTTGGTGGAATTTACCTGAGCCATGGTGTAATTACAAAATTATCTAGATTAAGGCATAATTATGCAAGATTTAAGTGTCATTTTATAAAAATCCAATTATAAATTACATAGGAATGATTCATTGCAAAAAGAAGGAGGATTACTTTGAAGCTTTTTTTTTGAAAAAAAGGGAAGTGCTTTGAGATATGTGAAGTTCTAACCTTCACTTAGACTCAGCCTATGCAAATTAACAAATGTTGTATTTTCTTCAGACAGAGCAAGAGAAATTGATGTCATCAAATCTTCTCATGCCTTTTTTCATTGCTAATGTCAAGGACTCTTTTGCCCATGAAAAACTCAAGGAGGAGTTGGCAAGGGTTGACAATATATACGAGATTGGTCTTCTAGTTGATATCCTTCAAATGAGGATTGGAAGAGCCTGCTACGAGTAGTTTATCATTGATCTAGCTTGAACCCATGAGAGCTATGAATTCATTTTGCCTGCTTTTATGGACTTCAGTGGGAAAATACATCGATTCAGTATTTTGACTTTTAAGGAGGGGGTATGGTATGAAGGCCAATTCTGTTTGTCCCATACGTGACCAATAGATTAACCGACCAAGATAAGCTTTTTGATATGCACGATAATGTTGTTTTTCATTCCATAGTAGAAAACAATCGATGTTTTACTACCAATCATGACCTAGCTAACTAATTTAGTGCATCGTACAAAAAATGACGAGAAAGGATGACTCTATAAATTAACATCTACTTTATATGCCTTCTAATGCATTTTCCAAGACGAGTGGACTATCTTACCTATGGTAAAAAGTTTTTGTCCTAACAAGATAACAAAGGGTCAATAAAAAGACATATTAAATATCGAAGCAAGTCCTCTTCAATGTCAAAGAAATACTTTTGTTTCATTTTAGAGAAAATATGTCATAATTATGCTCTCGCAAATGTATCTACTCCATCTGGAATCTTTAGGTGTAAATGCATGTATCTCATATAGATAGCAAAAAGAGGGGTCATGCTTCTCCGAAATGAAATTTAGTAAATATTATCAAGGCTATTATATTCTAATTAGAATATGTGGTCGTGAATCGGATGACAATGTTTTGGCCCCATGGATTCACTCGTCTCCCTCATTTCCCAAAAGTGGTAGGTTGTTTCCCAATTCGGTAGTAGATAAGGGTTCTTATGTAATTTCATTTTCTTCAAAAAATTTAAGGCAAATTACAAAAAAATCCCATCTATGATTTGCTACTTGATGAATCTCCATTTCATCACCTTTATTCTATCATTTTGGCCTTAAAAACCCCAGCAAATGCATGTAAATAGCATCAATTTGTTCATAATAGCATTCATTGTTTACTGTATTTATTGTACATAATATAAGGTTTTTAATGCCAAAATTATAGAATAAAGAGAAGAAAAGAAAAAGGAATAAAATATTGCAAATATTATGACCCGAACCCCGAGACCAAGGCCATCATGGAATTGGTCGACAAGGAATAAAGTAGAGGGAGATAATGGCCAATAATACAATAAATATCTCATTTATTTATTCATTCATTTATGCATTTTTGACACCTATTTTGTATATAATTATTTGTTCATCAAACAAAAATATTTTGAACATGAAAGTTGTAGATAATAATGTAAATAAAAATACAAAATTTAGTTTGCAAAAGAATAATACCTAGTATACATTTTATACCCAGAATAAAAAGCCAAGATCTCAACTTCATAGACCCATAATCTTGCAAATAAAAACTCCAAATCACCCAAACTCACCTTTAATTGTATATAGCTTCCCAAGAACTATTTAATAAAATTAGTTTCATAATTTTTGGAGTTCATCTTTAGAAAGTTAGGTTTTTGGCCCTCATTGTACAATTTACCCGAATAAAATATTCAATTTATTCTTCATCCATTATTTCTATAAATTTATATTTTTAGAATTTTGTAAATAATGTATATAATACATGTACACATTGAAATTACAATAAAACCAAAAAGAATTTGTAAAATAAAATAAGTCTATGTAATACATAGGCAAAATACCTATGTTGTATATGTATATAAAATAAAAGGGGATCTCATTCTTTTATTCTTTATCCATCTATATTCTTATTAAATTGTAAATACTATCTATAATTTATTAAAAATACAAATCCAAAATGAAAACAAATAAAATTCATTAAAAAAATAAAGTATATATAATACAGGTAAAATACCTATAAGTATACCTACATACAACATATATCTATTTATTTAAAATTATAAATAAAATCATAAAAATTAAATAAAAATATATTTATACTCACAAAAATAAGTTATAAATTTGTAAAATAAGAAAATAAAATAATAAAATAAAATAAATAAAATAAAAATAAATGTGTATAAATATACTTATAAATACATTATTAAAATAAAACCATAATAAAATATATCAAAAAATAAATAAAAAAAGAAATAAATACTACATTAATTTATAACATTTTTTATTTTATAAATAAAATCTAATTATGTCATTTATTATGTTAAATAAATAGGTCAAGGTAGTTCTGACGTGGACCAATCAGAAGCCAGGGACTGTTGACCTCCGGTCAATTCCCCTGCGCTTCTGACTCCCGTCAGAACCATCTTGTCTCGCGATTTTCATGCCTTTTTCCTGGGCGTCTCGTTTGTCGATTACACTTGATGTCTTCTGACAAAATCATCGTTGATCATTGCACATCCTCGCCCATTCATTTGTTCTTTTGTACAAAGCCCAGATTCGCCGCTACGGCCCGGTCAATAAGGGTGCGCCACCTGTGTTTAAATAAACCACCTCCGCCTTCTCTGCAATTTTGGTCACCCTTTTTCCACTCCCTTCCTCGCATTCGGTCCCGGCGATGTTCCTTGTGACAGGAGGAGTTCGCCAGCGCTTTGAATCGGTCGGAGAGGCGGAGGTTGCACCCAAGGCCGCCGCTCCGGCGAGGCCTCTGCTCCCTGGTGTTTCGCCAGGTACGAGCTGCGCCTTTACCCATTTTTAGTTAGGTTTTAGTTTTAGCTTTTTATTCGTGTCATTAGATCAGTCACTAGCCCTTAGGTGTAGCGTTAAATCGTCCACCCGTAGTTCGCCGGAGCTCCGTTCCAACGAACAACTCCACCTCCATTTTTGCGTGCTAACAGCTTCAGCCTTGGGCCGAGGAACTCCCCTCGAGCCGTGTGAGTATTTTCCTGCAGGTCAGGTGCGTCGATAAGCACCAGGAGACACAATCAAGAGTCACCGGAGGTACCTGGACCCCCTCGACTTCTTCGACGTCGTGGTGGCGCTCCATGGTGTCTCCGCCCGATCCGAGACCTCCAGCAGCTAGATCCACCTGTGAGGAACGTGCTGGGATCCTTGGGACAGCAAAGAGCAGCGGGGGAGGGAGATATCGCCGGAGGAAGTTCGCCCAGGCGAACCTTCCTCCCTGTTAATCCTGATGCCCTCTCCGCCGTTGGATGAAGATGGAGCCCCAGACCTGATCAGAGACGTCCGATCTTCCATAGCCGCAGCCGTTGGATCACGTGAGTGATCTAACCCCAGACGTCAGATGGCGAAGCGGTATCGACCGCTGGATGTGCGACGCGTGTCAAGTGGAGAACGAAGAACCGTTGGATCGCGCGCCTGATGGGGGTAAATTTCACATATAACCCCCGTTCTTTTTTATTTTTATATTTAATTTTGTAAATTAAATACCACATTGTAAAATAAATGTAACTTTTGTAAAAGGACCCCTGTGCCTTCCTCAATTACAAATTGGTCCTTCCGCGCCTCACGTGCAGTCCCACGTGAGGCGCGTGAATTTTGCATGTAAGACCTGGCGGTTTTTAGTTCTTCTGGTATTTTTGCACTGAAGCCCCTGCATTTTATTTTATTTGTAAAAATGCCCCTGCCAGGCTATTTTATTTTTATGTCTTTTATGTATTTATTAAGAATGCCTAGCTAGCTCCTAAAATTCACAAAAATTAGGGTAAATGCCTTGTAGCTTGTAAATGCACGCTGTATTTTTGTTTGGCATTTTTGAGCATTTTACCTAATTATTCAAAATGAAAAAGGAGCCAATTTTGTACTGTTTAAATTATAAATACCAAAAAGAAAATATAAAGTGCTTTTGAAAAATTAAAAAAATTATATATGGTATATTTATATATACATTGAGTCCAGAAAATGAAAAACCCTAAAAATAGAAAAAGAAAATATAAAAATTTCAAGAAGCTCCAAAATCCTAAAAAAATATAAAAACCCTTGAAAAATACCAAAAATATGTTTTATAATTTTCTATATAGTATTATTAATGTATTAAAAGTAATTTGGGTAATTTTGACACTTACTATACAATTTTAAAACCCAAATTAATTTACAGCCTATTTAAGTAGCCCTATATTAGGGACATTTTTGGAATTAAAAATACATAAAAATTAGCAAAATTCCAGAAAAATAACAAAAAATTTTGAAAAATCTAAAAAGCCTAAAAATATGATATTTAATATATTTTGAATATAGATCTATATGTATCCATATACTACTTCTCCCTCTTCTCTTATATATATATACCTCTTTATATATATATAGCGACATTATATAATCAAAAATATATAAAAAAATAAATATAAAATATAAAAACAAAATAAAAATTATAGAAAACAAAAATAAAATAAAAAAATATAGAAAATTAAAAATCCACAAAAACAATAAGAATTGGACATGATCATTGAATTGAATAATTGTACAATCTATTCCATCACAAACCATTCGCCTCCCAGTGTTCGACCTCTACTTGTGCTTATACCTATACACATTTACATGTAGAGTTATAATAAATTTTAACTCCACATTTTTGATTTAATTGCATATATTTCATTGTGGGTTAATTGTTGATTGATTTGGGAGTCTGTCTGAGGTCAACTCAGCGACTGTCGATCCGCCTTGTGGAAAGACACGACCTCGGCGAATTCCCCTTTCGTCAAATGGCACCGTTGCCGAGGATGCAACGGATTTTGTACGATTGTTTCCTTATTTATTTAATTCTTTGCTCATGTCCAGCATTCATTTCTTTATTTGATTATTATTGAGATTATTGATTGACTGCTCTGACCCATCTCTTTCTTCGTCTTTGATGCGAGGGACCGCCAAGCAAAGGAGGAATTCCTAGGAAGTCCTATGCACCCGAGTGAGGCGGAGTTGGCTCCTCTACACCAGCCAACAGGAGAGAGCACCAAAGACAGATGGAGGAGAATTTTGGATGGTAGTCTCATTTTTGCATTTTATTTTATCATGTATATTTATGTGAGAGAGCGATAATTGACATGTAATAATTCGGGACTCTCAGACACTCCGTCTCCCGAGGTCCATTGCCCGAGGGATTGTTCCCTTGGGGACCTCGATGGTTTTGACGCTTTTGTCTTTTTATTTTATTTTTATTATTTTGTGTGAATGAGCCCTAGCTTAGGAATTGCTTGTCGATAGATTAAGGTCCAAAGCCCCTAATATAATTGCATGTACCTATAGTGCGTTTTGGATCTAGTCAAATTTAAACAGTCGGTTCATTTATCTCTTAACCCTTGTGCCGTGAGCGAGCCCCATCAAGCGCTACTCCTGAACTCGAGTGTGTCGAGAAGAGGAGGGGTGAGTCAAGACCGGACTCTTAGGTTAAGGATCGGTGACCGACTTGTGGTGCTTCACGATAATAGTAGTTACTATCCTAGGGCAATTTCTTCGGCTTGCATTTGCATTTAGCATAGGTTTCAATTCTGTTCTGCATCCCGCATGGAGAGAGCTGGGAAGCACTGTAAGTCTTCTTACTTAGCATGCATCATCGTTTTTCGACTTGCATGGCTTTTCCGATCTCCTCCCTCTGTTTTTGCCAACCTAGGATGCTTAATGGAAATTGGAATCTCGTTAGACACGTGCATTGAAAATACCCAAAAAAGTGATAATTTAAATAAAATCGGGACTGTTAACTCTATTGGACCTAAAAATAAAAACATAATGACTTCGTTGTCTTGGGGAGAGCAACCCCCTCATTGTATGCATTTTAAGTGCTCACGTACACGCTAAGGAGTAGAGCCCAAATCCCATCAAGCCTCCTAAGTGTTTGTACAACTTTGTGATTCTCACCTAACTCTAAAACCAAAAAGATAAATGATCGTCACCTGATGGTATTCACTGTGTCGAGTAGGTGAATTGGGGGTTGGCCTTGTGTATTGATTGTGACTTGGAGTTCGTTGCATTTTCAGTCATTTTTAGAGTAGACGGTCCCGTCCGTGTGAGTCATGCATTTTTCATCTTTGAGTCTCTCTACCTCTCTTATACATATATCTCCTCATGCATCGAGTCATGATATTGGCGCTTGAGCTCAATCATTTCTTTGCCAAGTCCTTCGTCTCCTTCTTCTCATCACCTTCTTCGTATCCATCGTACCATCCCCATCGTCTCAGGTTCGAAGAGAGCATGCTCTTCGGACCATCATTTTGACGGTGTTCCCGCCCTGTGTGGGACACCCAATTTTGTCTTTGTCACGATTTCTCGCCCGCCCTCCTCGTCCCCTCTGTATCACTCTTCCTTTACCCGGGAATGCTGTGTATATTGATGAGGCCCGCATCGAGGATTGTCTATACAGATTATTTGTGTAAGTCGGGCATGATGTTGAGGTTGCTGAGATTGATTTGATGGATTCATCTCTGATACGATCATATGAGCTTATTGAGGATTTTTGTTGATGCATGATCATAGATGTGACGCTTTATTGAGGAATTTTTGGTCTCGCACACCGGATTCGGGATGTGATGTGCTTCAGTGATTTGAGGATGATATCATGATGTTTCCACTGATCTATCTATTTTGAGGTTTCAGCCCGTCTTGATTTGGATTCTGGATGGACTATCTTGATATATGCTTCATGATGACGATGATTGGAACCCACATGATCTCTCTTCTTCTTGATTGACCCATCCTTGATCTCCTGACTCTTTGATCCACCCTCGGCACTTTGAGGATTCCTGATTATCTATTGTGCCATCTCAGCAGATTTGATTGACCTGAGGGATGTTTTGTGAGTACCCTGATTATTTTCTCCCTCACCTGATCTTATTCCCTCCTATTGATTGATGGATTCACATTATTTCGAGGACCTGAGATTTTATGCCAGCATCCCCATGACTTACATTGATCTAGCTCGCATTCCTCCCCGAGGACTATGTGCGGGAGAATGCGACAATTTCTAGGACTACGGTTTCATTCACTACTCTGGTCGCCATTGTGATGGGACCCGAAACCGAGTCAGTTGATTTGCTCGATTGGCCTCACCCTGTGATTGTGTACCCGACCTGTTGGTACCAGAGGCCAGCTAGCTGTCTGATTGCTCCCCTAGACGGTCCTTGCAAGGACGAGCCTTGATCCTACAATTACTCACTGCCTAGTTCATAGCTCTCCGAGGGTTATCTGCGAGAGCCTATGACACATTTTAACTCTCTTGGTCTCTTCTGCGGTTAGACGGTCTGCCGTCTACCGAGGCCACAATTTCTGTGGATCCGTCTGATGGATCTAGCTCCTTAGAGCCTCCCTCTCTCCTTGACGACCCTCGCAAGGACGAGTTGTACTCTGATTATTCACTATATAGCTCACATCACTTCCCGAGGACTATCTGCAGAAGGATGTGACACTTTGTTTACCATCAACTTCACTCATTTCTGGTTCCTCCGGTCTGTTGGATCACGAAGCCGATTCGTCTGATTTGTGCACTCGGTCTCCATGTCTGATTATGCGCCCGATCTTTTGGGGCATGAGACCGACTTGCTGAGACTCCTTTGAGTCAGCTCTCCTTGACGGTCCTCGCAGGGATGAGCTCTTTTCTGATTATTCCTTGACTAGCTCGTAGCTCCCCGAGGGTTATCTGCGGAAGACTACGACGTATTTCCTATCTAATTGGTCTCTGCTGCTGGTAGTCGATTTGTCGACTACTGAGACCACTATGTGGGTCCGTCTGATGGATCCGTCTCCTTTGAGCCTTCTCTCTCCTTGACGACGCTCACAAGGTAGAGACACGGTCTGAGACTTCACTGCTTAGTTTGCATTACTCCCCGAGGACTATCTGCGGGAGAATGCGACACTCTCTTTACGCTCGATTCCCCTTGCTGACTGTGTTTCCGATCTGCGGAACACGGAATCGGGTCGTTAAATATATATGATTTTGGTCCCATCCTGAGTTGCATATTCGATCAGTGGATCATGGGACCCATCTGTTTAGACTCCTTTGAGTCCGCTCGCCTTGACGGTCCTCGCAAGGTTGAGCTCCTGATATCTGCTAGTCCCATGCCTAGCTGGCAGCCTGTTCCCCGAGGGTTATCTGCGGGATGCTGCCACATTCTTTAGATTATCCGGTCTCTTCTGCTGGTAACCGATATATCGCCTACCGAGACTGATACTGATGATCCGTCTGATGGATCACTGATGCCTTTGCGTACGCTCACCTTGACGACCCTCGCAAGGTCGAGTCTTCTTCTGATTATTCAACGATTAGCATGTACTACGCCCCGAGGGTTATCTACGGGAGGGTACATCATTTTCTAGGTACTCGATTTCATTTCTGGTATCTCCTGTTTGTTGGAGCACGAAGCCGAGTCTTCTGAGTTTTGTACTTGGTCTCCTCTCTGATTGTGTATCCGATCTGCGGATCACGGGACCAAGTCTTCTGATTATGGTATGATTCCTGGCTCCTTTGAGCCTGCTCACCTTGACGACCCTCGCAGGGTTGAGCCATGTCTTGTGGTATTCGGTGTGTCTCCTCTGATCGTCCGACCTCATGATCACCGAATGCCACGATGTCTCTTGCTCTTTACCTTTCCATATCTTATCGAGACTCTGATTGACCGGAGGGATCTGCACTGTTCCTTCTTCCTCCCGGTCTTATAGTATCGGCTCCTCTCTTTCATGCTGACCTTCTGAGCTGATTGACTGCTTCCTGCTACCAGCTCGGACCACTTTACTTTCGGATTTGTCCTCGGTAGCCGACACCACATCACTGAATATCGGGGTGTCTTTTCACCTTCTGACTGCGTCCTCATTCTCACAGGGAGACGACGATGAGAGTACGGTATTCACTTGTCAGATACCATCCTGGACTCCACCAGTTTTTCACCGCTTGTATATATGTGTTTTGTCTATTCCTTCTTTCTCCCGTATGTTTTAGTGTGCCTTAGATCTATCGCCATATCTTTGTGTCTACACTTCGGACATACCTTGTCCTAAGTATAGTGGGGGTATATACCGCGTTGTTCTTTCGTTGTTCAGTTTTGTCACTCCTGTTGTTGCCCATACTTAGGGATATCTCACCCTAAGTATAGGGGGAGTGATGCGTATATTCTCCACAATCTTCTCATATATATATATATATATGTGTCTTTTCTTCTTTTCTTCTTTTCTGTGTCTATCTCCTGTATTTAAATAAAAGGTGTCGCCCCTTGTAGACAGTCTTCTGTACTTAGGACATACTTTGTCCTAAGTATAGGGGGGGGGGTGCACCCCTAATTTGTTAATTCTTTGATCTGTTTATTCCCACCCATGGCCCTCCCTGCCTTGTGTACAGTCTGCTATACTTAGGATTATTTGATCCTAAGTATAGGGTGGACGATCATTTTCTTATTCCTTTACCTCGTTATTCTTTCATTTATTATTCTTTTAGTCGTTGTAGTATAGACTTTTCTATACTCAGTACGAGTTATGTCTTCTCTTTCTCTTTTCCGATCTATGAGGAAATAGCTCATGCTAAGTATAGGGGGTCGTATATACTATGTATATACTTTATCCATAACTCGTACTTTCGTATAATTATTATAAATATGGCTAAAAATACAATATAATTCATTGGATGCTTCTTATCCCTCAGATTCTTTTTGTATATACTGATTAATAAGTCAGGTTAAATAGTTTTGCAAAATGATTTGAAAAATGGTGTGAACTGTTTGGAAAACTTTTTGTGAAATGATTTCAACCTTTGTGAAAATATGTTGATTGCAAAAATTATTTTCTTTGTGTGAAATAAAGGATTTGAAAAATCTATGTGCAAATGATTGTGAAAACATTTTTGTAAAAATGTTGTGAAAGTGTATATATAGTGTCTGCAAAAATCTTTGCAAAATGGCTTTCAAATGTTTGTAAATATTTGCAAAAATTATGTTGTACTATAGTTTTCAAAATCATTTTCAAATAAATTTGAGGAATAAAAGCATCATAAAATAAATAATAAAATGAAATATATGAAATTCTTTATTAATTGTATATACACCTTAATAAATCACTTTGTTAAAACCTGTAAATTCTTTAAAATTCTTAATTCTTGTAAAATAAAGTGGCACGCCCGTGTAAATAGTTGTATATATTGAATGCCAAAATTCTTTCTTTGTGTAAAATTTTTCTCTTTGTTTCCAAAATTCTTTGAAACATTGCATTATTCTTTGCATATTTGTAAATAGCATAACGTTCATATTCTTTGATTGAGTATTGATGATTGAACTAGTCCAATAAAGTCGAAGATTGGAGCTTGGTTGGACCTTACTGCACCTAACTGCACTGGAACCTTATGGGAACTAGGTTTAAGGTACTTTAGGTCTATTCAGACTTAATTCTTTGAGAAATCAGGGCTGGGTTCAAGTCACCTCAGTGGACTAACTAGAACTTTTCGAGACACACGCGTGACTCTTGTCGACCGTGACCTAACTTGGACACTTGCACCTTTCACTTGGCTCAACTCAGTTGGAGTGGTGAGGGGGTTGGATTTTCCAGTCTGAGACGCACACGGGTGGAAACATTCGTCCTCGTCTAAGGAGGGAAGTGCACCCCAACCTGGTCCAGTATCAATGAAGTCGAATGACAGGAGAGCGCGGGTTGCAATAAAGATTCAAAAGAGGGATAGTCTTCTGGCTCAAGAGGAAAAAGTCCTTATGTAAATGCTGCTGTAAATAGTATGTTGAAAAAAAAGAAAGAAAAAAACTCCAAAAAAGTGGACAAGCTTGAAAATAAAAATAAAAGTGCCTGCTGGAGTATGTATATACGTTGTACAGAAAATAAGCAAGCTTGAGCATCAAAGTTACACCATGTGAGCCTGCACCTGAATGACTTGACTACACTGGTCTTGCATCCCAGGATAGGTAGCTACACTGGCTACCGTCCATTCTCATCTTCACCTCCTCCTCTTGAGTTGGATGCTACTTGAACTTAGAAGGGAATACCCCGCTCCTCGACGGTGGAGGGCTGGATTGGGGAATCATTGGGTTGTCATTCTGGAGAAGCTAATCTCTTTGTCATTTCAGTTGGGGAGAGCCACTATCACTTACACTGTACAAGTCAGCTTCATAGTCATAAGGGTTTGCGTATGATGAAGGCTAGTTCTGACCTGGCTATTGAGGAGATTTGAACCGAGTTCTGTGACTCTCGAAGGCTGTTGTGCTTTAAATTTGGTTCCCAACCAGGTTCCACACACATTTTCACACCAAGGTCTAACCTGAGCTCCAAACTGTGATTTTGTGCAGATAAGTTTAGTAATCATGATCAATTCAATTCATTCTTTGAATTCTTTATTTTTTACCTTTTCTTTTCTTCTTATTCTTTGTTCTTTTTGTACTTATTGCATAAGTATTTGCTAGGGACTAGCAAAGGCAAGTATAGGGGGGTGATGAATCTCCATTTCATCACCTTTATTCTATCATTTTGGCCTTAAAACCCCCAGCAAATGCATGTAAATAGCATCAATTTGTTCATAATAGCATTCATTATTTACTGTATTTATTGTACATAATATAAGGTTTTTAATGCCAAAATTATAGAATAAAGAGAAGAAAAGAAAAAGGAATAAAATATTGCAAATATTTTATGACCCGAACCTCGAGACCAAGGCCAGCATGGAATTGGTGGACAAGGAATAAAGTAGGGGGAGATAAGGGCCAATAATACAATAAATACCTCATTTATTTATTCATTCATTTATACATTTTTGACACCTATTTTGTATGTAATTATTTGTTCATCAAACAAAAATATTTTGTACATGAAAGTTGTAGATAATAATGTAAATAAAAATACAAAATTTAGTTTGCCTAAGAATAATACCTAGTGTACATTTTATACCCAGAATAAAAAGCCAAGATCTCAACTTCATAGACCCATATCTTGCAAATAAAAACTCCAAATCACCCAAACTCACCTTTAATTGTATATAGCTTCCCAAGAACTATTTAATAAAATTAGTTTCATAATTTTTGGAGTTCATCTGTAGAAAGTTAGGTTTTTGGCCCTCATTGTACAATTTACCCGAATAAAATATTCAATTTATTCTTCATCCATTATTTCTATAAATTTATATTTTTAGAATTTTGTAAATAATATATATAATACATGTACATATTGAAATTACAATAAAACCAAAAAGAATTTGTAAAATAAAATAAGTTTATGTAATACATAGGCAAAATACCTATGTTGTATATGTATATAAAATAAAAGGGGATCTCATTCTTTTATTCTTTATTCATCTATATTCTTATTAAATTGTAAATACTATTATAATTTATTAAAAATACAAATCCAAAATGAAAACAAATAAAATTCATTAAAAAAATAAAGTATATATAATACAGGTAAAATACCTATAAGTATACCTACAAACAACATATACCTATTTATTTAAAATTATAAAAAAACTCATAAAAATTAAATAAAAATATATTTATACTCACAAAAATAAGTTATAAATTTGTAAAATAAGAAAATAAAATAATAAAATAAAATAAACAAAATAAAAATAAATGTGTATAAATATACTTATAAATACATTATTAAAATAAAACCATAATAAAATATATCAAAAAAATAAATAAAAATCAGAAATAAACACTGCATTAATTTATAAACATTTTTTATTTTATAAATAAAATCTAATTATGTCATTTATTATGTTAAATAAATAGGTCAAGGTAGTTCTGACGTGGACCGATCAGAAGCCAGGGACTGTTGACCTCTGGTCAACTTCCCCTGCGCTTCTGACTCCCGTCAGAACCATCTTGTCTCCCGATTTTCATGCCTTTTTCCTGGGCGTCTCGTCCACCGATTACACTTGATGTCTTCTGACAAAATCATCGTTGATCATTGCACATCCTCGCCCCCATTCATTTGTTCTTTTGTACAAAGCCCAGATTCGCCGCTACGGCTCGGTCAATAAGGGTGCGCCACCTGTGTTTAAATAAAACACCTCCGCCTTCTCTGCAATTTTGGTCATCCTTTTTCCACTCCCTTCCTCGCATTCGGTCCCGGTGATGTTCCTTGTGACAGGAGGAGTTCGCCAGCGCTTTGAATCGGTCGTAGAGGCGGAGGTTGCACCCAAGGCCGCCGCTCCGACGAGGCCTCTGCTCCCTGGTGTTTCGCCAGGTACGAGCTGCGTCTTTACCCATTTTTAGTTAGGTTTTAGTTTTAGCATTTTATTCGTGTCATTAGATCAGTCACTAGCCCTTAGGTGTAGCATTAAATCGTCCACCCGTAGTTCGCCGGAGCTCCGCTCCAGCGAACAACTCCACCTCCATTTTTGCGTGCTAACAGCTTCAGCCTTGGGCCGAGGAACTCCCCTCGAGCCGTGTGAGTATTTTCCTGCAGGTCAGGTGCGTCGATAAGCACCAGGAGACGCAATCAAGAGTCACCGGAGGTACCTGGACCCCCTCGACTTCTTCGACGTCGTGGTGGCGCTCCATGGTGTCTCCGCCCGATCCGAGACCTCCAGCAGCTAGATCCACCTGTGAGGAACGTGCTGGGATCCTAGAGAGCAGCAAAGAGCGACGGGGGAGGGAGATATCACCGGAGGAAGTTCGCCCAGGTGAACCTTCCTCCCTGTTCTTCCTGATGCCCTCTCCGCCGTTGGATGAAGATGGAGCCCCAGACCTGATCAGAGACGTCCGATTTTCCAGAGCCGCAGCCGTTGGATCACGTGAGTGATCTAACCCCAGACGTCAAATGGCGAAGCGGTATCGACCGCTGGATGTGCGACGCGTGTCAAGTGGAGAACGAAGAACCGTTGGATCGCGCGCCTGATGGGGGTAAATTTCACATATAACCCCCGTTCTTTTTGTATTTTATATTTAATTTTGTAAATTAAATACCACGTTGTAAAATAAATGTAACTTTTGTAAAAGGACCCATGTGCCTTCCTTAATTACAAAATGGTCCTTCCGTGCCTCACGTGCAGTCCCACGTGAGGCACGTGAATTTTGCATGTAAGACCTGGCGGTTTTTGTTAATTGTAAAATAGTACCAAAAATTAAAATAAATGTTTATTTCTTCTGGTATTTTTGCACTGAAGCCCCTGTATTTTATTTTATTTGCAAATAGATATTGGTTGAGTCTTTTATTTTGTTTATATCTATTTTATTTGCAAATAGATATTTGCAAATAGCTAGGCTGTTTTATTTTTATGTCTTTTATGTATTTATTAAAAATGCCTAGCTAGCTCCTAAAATTCACAAAAATTAGGGTAAATGACTTGTAGCTTGTAGATGCACGCTGTATTTTTGTTTGCCATTTTTTAGCATTTTACCTAATTATTCAAAATGAAAAAGGAGCCAATTTTGTACTGTTTAAATTATAAAATACCAAAAAGAAAATATAAAGTGCTTTTGAAAAATTAAAAAAAATTATATATGGTATATTTATATCTACATTGAGTCCAGAAAATGAAAAACCCTAAAAATAGAAAAAGAAAATATAAAAATTTCAAGAAGCTCCAAAATCCTAAAAAAATATAAAAACCCTGGCAAAATACCAAAAATATGTTTTATAATTATCTATATATTATTATTAATGTATTAAAAGTAATTTGGATAATTTTGAAACTTACTATATAATTTTAAAACCCAAATTAATTTACGGCCTATTTAAGTAGCCCTATATTAGGGACATTTTTGGAATTAAAAATACATAAAAATTACCAAAATTCCAGAAAAATAACAAAAAAATTAGAAAAATCTAAAAAGCCTAAAAATATGATATTTAATATATTTTGAATATAGATCTATATGTATCCATATACTACTTCTCCCTCTTCTCTTATATATATACCTCTTTATATATATAGCAACATTATATAATCAAAAATATATAAAAAATAAATATAAAATATAAAAACAAAATAAAAATTATAAAAACAAAAATAAAATAAAAAATATAGAAAATTAAAAACCCACAAAAATAATAAGAATTGGACATGATCATTGAATTGAATAATTGTACAATCTATTCCATCGCAAACCATTCACCTCCCAGTGTTCGACTTCTACTTGTGCTTACACCTATACACATTTACATGTAGAGTTATAATAAATTTTAACTCCACATTTTTGATTTAATTGCATATATTTCATTGTGGGTTAATTGTTGATTGATTTGAGAATCTGTCTGAGGTCAACTCAGCGACTGTCGATCCGCCTTGTGGAAAGACACGACCTCGGCGAATTCCCCTTTCATCACTACCCAATTAGGATATTCATTTTTGAAACATAACAAAAAGAGTACTAAACATTGATCTTTTGGGTGTAGTGTCTCCATAAAAGGATTACATAGGGTTACCAAAGCCCGCATTTAGAGAAAAAAGATAAGATCCCTCTTTGTTATGCTTGAAAAATGATGCCCATATTATATCCAAATATTGATGCATAGATTATACCTTTTAAGGTAATTATAAAACATGGTCTCAACTATGCCTCAATTCTCAATTAGGAGGTTCATTTTTGAAATGTAGTAAAAATGGATCCAATCTTATTTTTATCTCAAATTCATGCTTTTGTAAGTGACCATTTTTATGTTGACATTAAATTAAAAGTTGAAAATTTTATTATCTCCTTTTTACATTTAAAATGAGTCAATTAAATGAGAATGGAAAAATAATTGTGTTTTTTCTCATTTACACTTTTTAAATTTACATTTTATTGTCTTAGCATGGGGTTGACCCATCCTGACCCAACCCACAAGCCTGATGAGAACCTGAGCTCAATTTACATGGAATCATGCTTGGGACAAAATTTTGGCCCATGAAATATGTTAGAATTATTATACTTTCAATTATGTTTGTAACCCTTCGGGTTCCGTAACCCTAACCCCTTCAGGATCTGTAACCTTCAATCCTTTGGGTTCCATTAGCACTCGGGGGTATTTATGTATATTTCTTTTTGTACTCTTTAGGTTTTCTCTCTATATAAGAGACCTTATACCTATGGAATAGATATCTCATTCATTTCTCTTCTCTAAATGCTATCAGGGAAACAATCCTAGATCAGAGTTCTGACCTAAATTCACCACCACCACCTTCAAGCCTCACAAAAACCTGCGCGGGCCCTCTTCCCCTAACTATGGCCCCACGCAAGGCCATCCAATCACATCCAGTTTAGCAGCTCGTCCCAAAGAAGCATCTCCAGCACCTACTGGTGCTGCTGGAACCATCTACGGAGACCCGCTAGTGCTGCCATGAGGTCACAACCTGTAACACCCCACTTTTTTATTTTTTTTCGAAGTTTTAAAACCTTCAATATTATACTCAAAAGAAGTGTCTCGTCGCAAGCTTTCCAACGAGTCCAAAAACGCGAAATTCTGAGTTCGGATGTGGGAGATATGCCTGTTTTAGTGAAGAGGGGTCATGAATATTGAGGGGATTAATGGTTACGGGATTAGATAAGTTAATTACGAATTAAGGATATTTTAGGGATCCTAAAACTAGGGGTTTAGTTCTAACCTATATTAAGACCCCCATTCTTCATCTCTCCTCATTCCCACTTCTTTCCAAACCCTAATCCATCCTTTTCTTCCTCCACAAGTCATTCTCTTATCCATTTTCCCTCTCCTTCTTTAGAGAATAAGGGAGAGAACCGTACCACTACCATTATCAAAAACTCTCGAAGCCACGTAGTTTCACGACAAGAAGAAGACAAGGAACACCATCGTAAGGGAAAAGCAACCCTCTCATCGGATTTGTGATCGAGCATGTGGATCAAAGGCGTGCATGAGCATAGATAAAGGATCTTCGACTTTCTCCTCTCTTTTTTTGAGATTGTCATATCGAGATTAAATACTTATTTTTGATCCTATCCTGAGGATCTCCTCTTGCTGTTGGTATAATCCTATTTCAAATTAGTAAATGGGATCTTCATCTTTCGGATGGGAAACAAACTAATACTCTTTCACTTTGTTGAAATCCCAATGCTGCAGCGTTATCACCATGCTATGGCGTATGTGCAAAATTAATACTTCTATCACCATGCTGTGGCGTTATGTGCAAAATTAATAGTTTTAGAGAATAACTAAAGGAGTACAATGGTGTAGAATGTTATAAGCCTCCATCATTGGCTATCCCTAAATGTGTTGTTGTCGAATGTGTCCCATGTATCATTCTATGTTGGAAGCCTATTGAATATGGCTGAATCAGTCACTATACTTGCTCGTCTCTGTAATACCTAATATGCTCTTGATGTTTGTTTCTATTGGAAATTAGGATGGCTTGTGAATCGATTAAATGTGAATTGTTAAACATGTACTGATGTTCATAGCAGTGTCCATAACTTGTAATAGATTGCACAGAATAAGTGATTATAAAAAGGATTAATTAATTCTTCTTTTTTCTTTCTAAAATATCAAAACATAGGTTCTCCGGTTTTAACCATGTTCTCTCACAGTAGAGTTACTTTCCATGATATTGAGGATTATCCTGTTCCAAATTGTGGGTTAAAATCTCGACGGATGAAAGTCCCCCATGTCCGTAACGTCATATCTATTGGTTTGACCAAATCAAGAGTATCACCTTAATTTATCGTCACACATAATGATCATTGACATGTTCTTTATATTCTAATTATAGCATGATCTTTCTTATGTAAGAGTTGTTATCATATATTATTATTTTTTTTTCATTAGGGACAGTTATGACCCCTGGTGTGCATATCAATAGTTAGGACCTTTAAATTCCATGTTGTTAATAATCTTGAACATATATGATGAGTCATTGTTCTCTTACTCATTACGTATTACATGATATGACCTTTCCATTATGCCTATTTATATTATATGTTATACATGATTTTCTTTATCTCGATTAGTGATTGAAAATTTGTTTTAGATAGCTTTTTGTATAAGATTTGCAGGAGTCTTTTTTCCATGTACGCATGTAGTCACTTAACCATACTATTATATATATTCAATAATGTGTATTATCTTCTATCAACTTCTTACTATAGAGTGTATCTTATTGGTTACAATAATTCTTTTGAACCATATAATAATGCTTAAGGAACTTTAGATCTTACTCGTTGATGAGGTTTTGATTGCTTAGTTCGTTAATCAAACCGACTCCGAGAACTCCTTTGTGTTAGACTAATAAGGGATGCTCTTTGATAAGCATGGATAGCAATTAGTGAATGGATGATGCCTCGAGGGCCTTAAGTGTGTTGTCTGAGAATTGAACCGTGGAGATTTGTGGTTTACCTCCAAGATTAATTGATTAATCATGTGCAGGTGTAGGAATAAAATATATTTACTACAAGGTGGGTGCACACCCTTGTAGTCCGGCTGAGCCAACAGTGAGTCACCCCCACTCGAGGGGCATCACAGAGTGGGGTGGTGGCAGGTACTCTGGTGGAATTGAGGTGGATCCACGCATGCGTTGTACCGTACAGATCCGTTGTTGCGGCACTTGTTTTGGGAGCGAGCGAGACTCCCGCGGCAGACTCAGTTGATGGAGTTACGACTCTACGGGATATATGCTCCCTGTCACGGATGTTAGAGTACTACTAGCCAAACTAGCTAGAAGGATCGCGCTTGCGCAAAGGTTTTAGTCTGCACTCTGAATGAAGTGTTGCAAGCTTCAGTCCTAATGCAGATCTTCTCCTTTGACGGGCGAGTCTGGAATAAATAAATGAAAAATATGGATTTAGATATATCAAAGAATTGGTTTTGATTGTGTATGTATTAAAGGCCTAGAATATAAGCGATTTTATAATGCTAGATGCTTTTAGAATGTGCTCTTCTAAACTTTTTAGTTACCGCATTTGCATTGCCTACCTATACTCTCTTGATTTATAATTTATTTTATCCTTTTGGATCAGTTGACTCACAAGTTACATTCTTTGGAAATCTAACAGGAAGTGTAGAGCGGGAGACAGAGGCTCACATCTGTGGTGGTGCATCTGCAGGACGTTGTTAAGGTTGAGGACTAGTTTTGTAGTAGTCTACATTTTTCTTCCTTTCCATTTATTTATTGTGTAATAAAAAGACTCTGAGGATTTATTGTTATCCTTATGTGGATTTTGGGTTATCAACGAAAACTTAGATTTTCTTCCTGTGTCTTTATTTTTTTGTATAAATGGTATATCATGCAAGTTGTTTATGACTATTGTTGGGTAATAATGTGAATGGGTGTTGAGATGCGCCCCCGTCGAGGTGGGGCGTTTCATTTGGTATCAGAGCCCAATTACCCCATCAGTCATAGACAACTGTATGGTAGGAGAAATACCATTGTACATTAGACAAGTAGTCTTCCGACTACTGTAAAAAAATATATTGATCAAGGTTGACAATCAAGGTTGACCAGTGACCTCTACTCTAGGATCTAATTGCAATTCCTTTTTTATTTCTACACTTGCAGATCATGCCGCCTCGTAGGGACAGACTGCGCAACAATTGACTGCGATGATGGCGATGCTGCAGGATGTGCAACAGAGACAGCTTATGCTCGAGGAGTGATTGTCGAGATCTGCGTCCGAAGGCGGGTCTGGAATGGGTGGGGGAGATGGTGATCCACCACCGCCGCCACCTCCTCCTCCCTCCCCCCTCGCTGCCGCCACCGTAACAAGAGGACATATTTTCAAAATATCGCAAGGAGAAAGTTTCAGAGTTTCTGGGCAATACAAGCTCGGATGTGGTAGAGAGATAGCTGAAGTGTGTGGAAAAGGTATTTCGCACCACACATGTACCAGATGAGGAGAAGATTACCCTTGCCACTTACTCCTTAACGGGCTATGCTGAGGAATGGTGGAGTTCTATGGAGCTGCAGATTGCAACGCCAAGTACTTGGGAGAAATTTACCGAGGCGTTCCGGGAGCATTTCTATCCGGAATACTGCCATAGAGCAACGTTGCGTGGAGTTCACACTACTCGAGCAAGGGAACGGAACCATGACTGCTTATCTGAACAGGTTCACGGAGTTGTTGAAGTATGCTACTAGCACTGTACCAACCGAGGCCGACAAAGCATTCAAGTTCTTTCGAGGTCTTCGTAAGGAAATTCGCGAGAGGCTAGTACCCCTTATATTGGTTACTATGAAGGAAGTGGTTGATGCTGCATCCCGAGTGGAGGAGGACTTGCGTGAAGGCAGGTCAGTGCAAACCAGGCAAGGAGGACCAAGCTATTATGGGAGGACTGCTCGTAATGATCAATCAGTGACACGGGAGAGGACAACGTCTCCACGCCTACCGGCCTGGCATGTCTACAAGATCCACACATCGAGGAGCTCCTACCTTGGGGCAAGCACTTTCCGAGCCATCACGACCAGCACATCCAACGGTGAACATCATGAACAGATGCACGTGTTTGCTACCGATGCAACCAAGAGGGGCACATAAGGTCCAACTGTTCGTTGGGAGCTTCACATATGCGAGGTACTGTACGGGGGGGACGTCCACAGCACCAGGGACGTGGTTCTACCTCTCATTGGTGGTAGGGGACATCCCAACCAGACTCGGAGTATGGTAGGTTCCAGTGGTCAGCGAAGAGAAGGACAACTCAATGCCATCACTGATGGGCAAGCACATGCTTCGGAATCGGTAGTGCGAGGTATGGTTTCAGTAGGCGACTTTACAGCTCATGCTCTTTTTCACTCGGGTGCATCTCATTCCTTCGTATCATGGAGTTTTGCGGATACCTTAGGCCGAGAGCCTACCATAGTTGCAGACCCTTATCTTATTAAGGGACCGGGGGGTCAGGTGTTTGTTGTCCATTGGGTAATTCCCGATTGCCCAGTTTATATTGGAGGTTATATGCTTGAGGCGTACTTGCTGCTCTTTCAGATGGAGGATTTTTACGTTATTCTCGGTATGGATTGGCTCGAGAATCACCATGCATGTTTAGATTGTTTCGGAAACAGATTATTTTCAGGATTCCTGAGCTACAAGAATTTGTATTTGACGGGAGCACCTCGTCGAGAGGTGTAACCTGCATATCAGCATTGCAAGCTCATCGCCTGCTATCTCAAGGGTGTGAAGGATTTTATTGCTCATATCATTGGGAATCAAACCCCTATGGAAGGAATAGAGGATGTTGAAATAGTAAAGAACTTTCCGAATGTATTTCCTATAGATTCGCCTGGGCTTCCCCCACCTAGTGAGGTGGAGTTTGAGATTTCTATCATTCCGGGTACTCAACCAATATCTATGGCACCATACAGGATGGCACCAGCTGAACTGAAGGAACTCAAGGTGCAGTTACAAGAACTGCTGAGAAGGGTTTCATACGCCCTAGTACATCTCCATGGGGAGCACTTGTCCTTTTAGTTAAGAAGAAGGATGGATCTATGCGCTTGTGTATCAATTATTGGCAGTTGAATAAAGTAATAAATAAAGAATCGTTACCCTTTGCTGCGCATTGACGATCTCTTTGATCAGCTACAAGGGTCATCCATATTCTCCAAGATTGATCTACGGTCTGGTTATCACCAACTATGTATTCAGGATGTGGATATACTAAAGTCCGCATTCAGAACCAGATATGGTCACTATGAGTTCTTGGTGATGCCCTTTGGCTTGACAAATGCCCCAGCAGCATTCATGGACATGATGAATCGGGCGTTTCAGCCTTTTCTACGACAGCTTTGTTGTGGTTTTCATTGACGATGTCCTTATATACTTTCGAGATGAGAAGGAACATCGCACTCACTTACAAACAGTGCTGGAGGCCTTACGGAGGCACAAACTATATGCGAAGTTTAGGAAGTGTGAGTTTTGGCTTCAAGGAAGTATCATTCTTAGGCCATGTTATTTCAGGTGCAGGAGGGTCAGTGGATCCTGCAAAAAGCAAAGCTGTCCTTAGTTGGGAATGATCGAAGAATGTATTTGAGATCCGAAGCTTTCTTGGCTTATCCGGTTATTACAGACAATTTGTGAAGGGCTTTTCTCAGATTACCCTTCCCCTCACCTAACTGACCAAGAAGGAGATGCCATATGCTTGGTCAGAAGAGTGTGAGAATAGCTTCCAAACACTGAAGGAAAGGCTCACTACAGCTCCCATCTTGATAATTCCATCAGGCCCAAACGGATTCACGGTTTAGACTGATGCATCAAAGGAGGGTCTGGGTGCGGTTTTGATGCAACATGGTAAGGTTGTTGCATATGGATCTAGACAGTTGAAGCCACATGAGAAAAATTACCCAACCCATGATATGGAACTGGCAGCAGTTGTCTTTGCTCTTAAAATGTGGAGACATTATCTTTATGGTGTTGCTTTCGAAATCTTCACATATCACAAGAGTCTCAAGCATCTTTTTGATCAGAAGGAGCTTAATATGAGACAAAGGAGATGGCTGGAGCTTTTCAAGGATTATGAGTGCGCCATCTCTACCATCCTGGTAAGGCGAATGTGGTCACTGATGCCCTTAGTCGTAGGCCTCATTCAAGTGAATCCCATCCTCAGCTTAAAGCATGGGATCTTCTTACAGCTTTCAGTGGTTGGCATCCATTTCAGAGTAGTAGTGAAACAGTCTAATTCCATCCCCTTCACGTCCAGAGTTAGTTGAGCGAATCATCCAGGGGCAGCATGAAGACCCGAGTATGCATAGACTCAAAGAGAAGGCTGTTGCAGGAACCTTAGTTGGCTTTTCTTATCAAGATGGGGTGCTACGAAATGGGAATCGATTGTATGTCCCAGCAGATGTACAATTGAGGGAAGAGATCATGCGTGAGGCACATAGTTCACGTTTGTCGATACATCCTGGTGGTACCAAGATATATAAGGATTTGAAAAAGAACTTCTGGTGGAAGAAAATGAGAAGAGATGTGGCCAAGTTCGTGGAAAAATGCTTAACATGTCAACAAATAAAGGCTAGGCATAAGAGGCCACCCTGGACTTTTGCAATCCCTTCTAATTCCTGAGTGGAAGTGGGAGAGGTATATCTAGACGGGACTTCCTAAGACCACTGGTAGGCATGATGCCATCTGGGTCGTGGTGGGATAGGCTTACTAAGTCAGCACATTTCATACCCGTGAGTATGGCATGCACTCCCTTACAGCTTGCAGTGATCTTTATTAAGGAGATTGTCAGACTTCATGGGTTGCCGAAGCAGATTGTATCTGATCGTGATCCAAGGTTCACCTCTCACTACTGGAGAGAATTCATGAGTTCTTTAGAAGTGCAACTATACCTTAGTTCTGCTTACCATCCACAGACTGATGGGCAATCTGAAAGGACGATTCAGACACTAGAGGATCTTCTTCGAGGCATGTGTGCTGGAGTGGAAAGGGTCGTGGAAGGACCATCTGCCATTAACAGAGTTTACATAAAATAACAGTTACCATGTCAGCATAGGCATGGCTCCTTTTGAAGCGCTGTACGGGAGGCGGTGTTCTACACCTCTGAGTTGGCAGGAGGTTGGACATAACCTTTTACATAAGGTAGAGTACTTGGAGGAGACTGCTAAGGTAATCAAGACAGCTCGGGAGAAATTGCTTACTGCACATAGTAGGCAAAAGAGCTATAACGATAGACGACGCACGTATCTTAGTTTTGAGGTTGGAGATTTTGTCTTCTTGAGAGTTTCTCCCATGAAGGGAGTTCAGCGGTTGGAGTGAAGGGAAAATTAGCACCACGATTTGTCAGACCTTTTGAGATTCTCGAAAGAATTGGTAAATTTGCATACAGGATTGCACTTCCTCCTCACCTTGCTGTTGTGCATGATGTTTTTCATGTCTCCAACTTGAGAAAGTATGTGCATGATCCATCACATGTGATTAATTATGATGATCTTCACGTAGATACTAACCTAAGTTATTTGGAGGAACCACTCTGGATCATTGATCGTTCAATGAAGAAGTTGAGGCATAAGGAGATACCTTTAGTGAAGGTCCTTTGGCAACGACACAACTCTGAGGAGGCCACATGGGAACCCGAGGCAGATATGCGGCGTGACTATCCACACCTTTTTGAAGGTATCTAAAATCTATACTTTTTTAGGTTGTTATCTTTTGATCGATAGGGTCCAACCTTTTTATGGTTGTTATGTTTCACCTTTGCATCCTAAGTCTCGGGACGAGACTGATTTTAAGGTTGTTATGATGTAACACCCCACTTTTTTTTTATTTTTTTCGAAGTCATAAAAACTATTCAATATTATACTCAAAAGAAGCGTCTCGTCGCAAGCTTTCCAACGAGTCCAAAAATGCGAAATTCTGAGTTCGGATGTGGGAGATATGCCTGTTTTAGTGAAAAGGGGTCATGAATATTGAGAGGATTAATGGTTACGGGATTAGATAAGTTAATTACGAATTAAAGAAAATTTTAGGGATCCTAAAACTAGGATTTTAGTTCTAACCTATATTAAGACCCCCCATCTTTCATCTCCCCTCATTCTCACTTCTTTCCAAACCCTATCCATCCTTTTCTTCCTCCACAAGTCATTCTCTTATCCATTTTCCCTCTCATTCTTTAGAGATAAGGGAGAGAACGGTGCCACCACCATTATCAAAAGCTCTCGAAGCCACGTAGCTTCACGACAAGAAGAAGACGAGAAGCACCATCGTAAGGGAAAGACAACCCTCTCATAGGATTTGTGATCGGGCGATCGAGCACATAAAGCATAGGTAACGGATCTTCAACTTTCTCCTCTCTTTTTTTGAGATTGTCATATCAGGATTAAATACTTGTTTTTGATCCTATCCCGAGGATCTCCTCTTGCTGTTGGTATAATCCTATTTCAAATTAGTAAATGAGACCTTCATCTTTCCGATGGGAAACAAACTAATACTCTTTCACTTTGTTGAAATCCCAATGCTATAGCGGTATCACGCATGCTGTGGCGTATGTGCAAAATTAATACTTTTATCACCAGCTGTGGCGTTATGTGCAAAATTAATACTTTTAGAGAATAACTAAAGGAGTACAATGGTATAGAATGTTAAAGCCTCCATCATTGGCTATCCCTAAATGTGTTGTTGTCGAATGTGTCCCATGTATCATTTTATGCTGGAAGCCTATTGAATATGGCTGAATTAATAACTATACTTGTTCGTCTCTGTAATACCTAATATGCTTTTGACATTTGTTTCTATCAGAAATTAAGATGGCTTGTGAATCATTAAATGTGACTGCACACAATAAGTGATTATGAAAAGGATTAATATATTCTTCTTTTTTCTTTCTAAAATATCAAAATATAGATTCTCCGATTTTACAGCATGTTCTCTCATAGTAGAGTTACTTTCCATGATATTGAGGATTATCATATTCCAAATGGTGGGTTAAAATCTCGATGGATGAAAGTCCCCCATGTCCGTAACGTCATATCTATTGGTTTGACCAAATCAAGAGTATCACCTTAATTTGTCGTCACACATAATGATCATTGACATGTTCTTTATATTCTAATTATAGCATGATCTTTCTTATGTATGAGTTGTTATCATATATTTTATTATTATTTTCATTAGGGACAGTTATGACCCCTGGCGTGCATATCAATAGTTAGGACTTATTAAATTCCATGTTGTTAATAATCTTGAACATATATGATGAGTCATTGTTCTCTTACTCATTACGTATTACATGATATGGCCTTTCCATTATGCCTATTTTTTATTGTATGTTATACATGTTTTCCTTTATCTCGATTAGTGATTGAAAATTTGTTTTAGATAGCTTTTTGTATAAGATTTGTGATAACCACGATTTTTCACAGGTCTAAATAGTCAACAATAGGCGGGACTACAATGTCGTTGTGGCGACCCGCAAGAAACCGTGATTAGTCAACAATGAACCCATAATGTAATATCAAACAATGGAAAACAAATGTGGAGTCAAATTTATTTTAACTCTACAAATATGTGTATAGTGTGCAAGTGTTTAGAGTGTCGAACACAGGGAGCAAGCAAGATAGATCAGCAAAATGCTAAAAATGCGTGAATGTGAATATTTGTCTACTTATGCTATTTTTTGTGGGTTTTTAATTTTATAATTTTTTATTTAATTTTTATTTTATATTTTTGTATTTTGGTTTTTATATTTCAGATTTTATATTTTCTTTTTATATTTTATATTTTTTAATAATAGAATATATATACAAAGTAAGAAGAGAGGAATAAAGTATTTATAAAAATAGGTAAAAATAAGTAAAAAAAATCAGGAAATAAAGTATTTTTTATCTTTTTATATTTTTTCTAATGTTTTTGTGATTTTTCTAGATTTTTCTAATTTGTTTGGTATTTTTAAGGTCAAAAATACTGAAAAATAGTGAACTGAGCTACTGGCCTAAATTAAAATGAGGCTTAAAATATAAGCAGTATCCAAACTTCCTCAAATTAATTTTAAAATAAAGGTAGTATAGTAAGGAAACTACAGAAACTGAGTTTGTATTTTTAGGATTTTTCTAGATTTTTTTAGATTTGTGAAGTTATTTAGGAGTTTTCTAATTTTTAAGGTTTTTTATTTTGAAATTTTTAATAATTTTTATAATAACATTAAAATATATAAGATAAGCAAAACATAATTTTTTGGAATTTTCAAAAGCTTTTACTAATTTTTTATGGATTTTCTAATGCAAACAGTGTTGAAAATACATGTTTTTATTTTTAATAATTATGAAAATGCAATAAAAATGCCATTAAAAAATATGACGTGAATGAGCAAGCAAACAGGGGTTTAAACTAGTTTTTGTGAATTTTTTAGGGTTTTATCGATGCATGAAATAAATAGATACAATATCAAAAAACTACACTACTAGCAAGGGCATATATGTAAATATACAAACATCCAAGGGCCAATTTTCACGCACAAATATATAATTAATAAATGAAGTTCCTTGATTAGTTACAAATACCCAAACCCGAAGGGGGTTCGCTGCAAAATCACCAAGCCCACACATATAAACACTGTGACCTGACAGGGGTATAATGTAATATTACAAAATCCAGGGAAAAGCATGCAAATAATCCATAAAATTTACACAAGACAAAAAATTTCGGGGACTAGGATGAATTAGCTAAACCCACGAGAGGGTCCTTGCAAAATTCCCAGCCCCCTCACGCGTACGAGCACGTGAGGTGACGTGGAAAGGACCTGTTTGCAAATACTAAGAAGTTGAGGGGTCTAGATGCAAATATACACAGATTTTCAACTTCTGATGAAAGTTTATAGCCTCGATATTAAAATATAAAGTAGCGGGGGTTGGATGCATAAATACCCACGCTAGCGCGGAAGCGGACGGCTCGGATGCTTTCACTTAAACACGTGTCGACGCCTCCTCACGCGATGATGCTTCAGCCCGTCGACGGGTTGAGATTAGACGAGGCAATGATGATCAGACGGTGCGTGAGGCAGAAGATCGACGACGGCGGAAGTATCTGGGGATGGAGCGCGATCGGACGGTCACGAGGACCTTCCTGCAACAACAGGGAAGAACCCGACCTCCGACGAGCTTCAATCGATGCTAGGGCGCTGCTCAGGACTCCTTCCTCGACGCAGAAGGTCTCCAATGTTTTCCTGGAAGGGTCCTTGATCCACCAACGGAGCTAAAATGGCTCAAAGAGCACTGATGCTCCGCGGCGAAGTCCAAGACGACGATGGGGTCCAGGTACCTCGTATCCTTCAGAATCGACCCTCCAAGGGGCCCTTTTAACTCCTGCAACTTGCAAAAATGGTTAAGCGAGGTGAGGGAAAAATGCCTCGACCTCCAGTGGGAAAGAACAGGGACGGTCGGAGATATGGAGGCTAGCCGGAGCTTGCTCCGGCGAGGGGTGTCGATTGTGCGAATCGATCGATGAAAGTCAGGGATAAAGGTGGCAAACTGATCCCGTGACAACCGTGAATAAAAAGGGCAAGAAAAAACGAGGAAATAAACACCTCAAAGGGGTGTACCCGAGGTAGAAGATACCTCGACGACGGGGTTCACCGGAGGTGATGGAACTCGCCCTAATCCGCGACGAATCTCCGCCTTGAAGGGCCAAATCTGGAGCTGTCACCTCCAGGTAGCCAAATCACACCAAAGGGGGAGAAGATCGGGACAAAATGGGGTTCAAAGGTCAATGGAAGGAGAAGGGGGTTTTTGAATGGCTGACCGTCGGGGCTCAAAGAGCGAGGAATATCGGGCGAAATCGATGGCCCTCGCCCCCAAAAAACACAAGGGTGTGTATCCTTGATCGAAGGGGAGAAAAAGTCGTGAAGGGTTCGACATGAAATGGTGCAAGACAGAGCCTCGACAAATCGGCAAAGATGGGCGAAAACCAATGTTTCTGACAAGGCAGGCGCTGGGTCAGGAGTTGACCCGAGCTCAACTCTCTAGCCCTCCCTGGTTGAGTTCCCACGTGGACCAACCAGGAAAATAGCCTGGGAAAATTATTGCAAGATTCGGTTAAAAATAGTACAACAATTATTTAGATTTCAAAATTAAAAATATTTATTATTTTATAAATTATTTTATAGTGACTTTTTTTATTTTTATGAGGTTTATAATCACAAATTACCTTTTAGGCCTATATAGGTATATTCATCTATATATTTTAATATTTTATTTTTATTTTATACATTTAATTTATTTATTTTTGTTTATTATTTTATAAATTTATAAAGTAGTTTTTATACACTTAATATATTTTTATTTTATTTTTCTGAAGTGTTTTGTACACTTAATAAAATAAAAGTGTAAAGTACATAGGTATTTGTATAGGTATTATACCTATGTATTATAATACAAGTATTTTATTTTGTATTTTATTTAGGTTTTTATTCTGATTTTAATATACACATACATTATAAATATTATTTATAAATTATAAAAATATAAAATTAGAAAATAATGAATAATAAATAAAAAGAGTATTTTAATATGTACAAGTGTACTAGTGGGGTCCAAAACTCAACTTTCAAACCGTAACTCCGAAAAATACGAAATCATCTCCATTAAATAGATTATTTGACATTATATACAATTAGGTGAGTTTGGTATATTTCGAGTTTTTATTTGCAAGTTACAGGTCTGGGAAGCTGGGATTCTGGAATCTTATTCAGATCATAACTTTTTATCTATTCATTATTTTTGTATGAAATCAATTTTGTATTTTTGTTTATTTAATTACCTACAAACTTTCATGTACAAAGTTTCTTTATTTGAAGTATAAAAGGTGGAACCAAAAATAGTTCCCAAAATGAATAAAGAATGAATTGAATAAAAGGTATTTTGAGTGTATTTTGGCTCTTATCTCCCCCTTCTTTATTCCTTGTCGACCTATTCATCGGGATGCCTAGGTCTCCGGGGTTTTTGGTCATAAAATATTTACAATATTTATTCTTTTTCTTTTCTTTTATTTATTCTATAATATTGGCTTTAAATACAGTATTTTATGTACTATTTATATGCACGTGAATGAATGCTAAGATGCGGGAATTAAGGGTATTTACACACATTTGTTAGGATTTTTGAGACCAAAATGATAGAATAAAGATGATGAAATGTGGCTTCATCATCCCCCTATACTTTACCTTTGCTAGTCCCTAGCAAACACTTATGCAATAAGTGCAGAAAGAAAAATAAGAAAAGAAAAAGACGAAGGTGGATTAAGTTTAATTATCAAACTTGTCTTCACAAAATAAAAGTTTGGAGCTTAAGTCGGACCTTTGGAGTTTTAGTGCGGGCGGAACCTTAGTGAGAATGGATTTAAAATCCAACAGTCCCTGAGAATCCCAAAACTCTGTTCAAGTCTCCTTAATAGCCATGTCAGAAATACTTCAACTCATACGCAAACCCTTACGACTATGAATCTGACTTGTACAGTGTAAGTGATGGTGACTCTCCCCAACTGAAATGACAAAGAGACTGACTTCTCCAATATGACAACCTAATGATTCCCCAATCCAACAACCCATTCCTCAAGGAGCAGGATATTCCCTTCTAAGTTCAAGCGGCAACCAGCCCAAGAGGAGGGGGTGAAGAGAAGAATGGACGGTAGCCAGTGTAGCTACCTATCCTACGATGCAAGACTAGTGTAGTCAAGTCATCCAGTTGCAGGCTCACATGATTTGACTTTGAAACTCAAGCTTGCTTATTTGACTATACAACATATGTACACTCCGGCAGGCATTTTTATTTTTGTACATGCCTGTCCATTTTTTGGAGTTTTTGCTTTTTGCATTTTTTAAATACTATATATAGCAGCATTTACATAGGGAGTTTTTCCTCTTGAGCCAGTAGACTATCCCTCTTTTGAAGCTTTATTGCAACCCACGATCTCCTATCCTAGAAACTCATCATTAGTGAACGGGTTGGGATGCACTTCCCTCCCTAGAGGAGGACAAATGTTTCCACCTGTGTGCGTCTCATACCGGCAAATCCAACCCCCTCACCACTCCAACTGAGTTGAGCCATGTGAAAGGTGCAAGTGTCCAAGTTAGGTCATTATCAACAAGATTCGTGCGTGTGCTCCGAAATACTCTACTTAGGTAGTCAAGAATCCATTGAACTAAGTCTCTGATCCTCAAAGAATTAAGTCAACTAGACCTGAAGTACCTCAATTCCAGTTCCTATAAGGTTCATGTTATTAGGTAGATTTTAAAGTCCAACCAAGCTCCAATATTCAGATTTTACTTAGATTTGTTCAACTATCAAACTCAATCAAAAAAATGCTCATGCTATACAAATGCAGAAAATATTTTTGTGATGCAATTTTCAAAGATTTTGAACTTTTTATGGATTTTTGAAAAGATGATCCATATGCATTTTTTTGTATTTTTCAAAAAGTTTTTCAAATGTTTTTGGTATTTTAATTTTGCAAATGTTTTTGGGATTTTTGAAAACAAAAAGGCTTTGACCGAAAACTAGGTACAAATATTTACACAAGGATGCTTCTTATATATACAAGAAGTGGGTTTTAAGAATTTACAGGGTAAGTGGTCAATTTTATAGGGATATGCGTAGAGAATCTTAGGTGTGATGTATGTATTCCTCAAACTTATTTGAAAAAGATTGTTCAAGCCATTTTGAAGACTATAGTCCAAAACACTTTTTACAAACAACTTTACAAACATGTACACACATTTGAAAATCATTTTGCAATAGATTTTCCAAACAATATATATAGATTTTTCACATATTTTTGCAACCATTTTTCAAACCATTTGTAAATCATTTTTCAAACATTTTATTTCACACAAAGAAAATACGTTTTTTTTCAATCAAAATGTTTTTACAAAGGTTGAAAACATGTAACAAAACATTTTCAAAATAGTTTTCAAAAGAATTTTCACAAAGATTTTCAAACTATTTTTCAACATTTTGCAAAAACTATTTTCACCTAATTTATTAATCAGTAAATACAAAAAGAATTTGAGGAATAATCACATCTTTTTATTAATGTTTTTAATGAATTTTAAAAGTATGATTAGCCATAGTTATTAGTAAAAAGTACGAAAGCACGAGTTATGGCTAAAGTATATACGTAGTATATATGACCCCCCTATACTTAGCTTGAGCTATGTCCTCATAGATAAGAGAGAAAAGAGAAGACATAACTCATACTAAGTATAGACAAGTCTAAAGAATAAATGAATGAGAGATGAATTAATAATGAGAAGTCGACCGTCCCCCCTATACTTAGGATCAAATAATCCTAAGTATAGCAAATTGTACACAACGCAGGGAGGGTCAAGGGTGGGAATGAACAGATCATACTCAGACTGTCTCCCCCTATACTTGGGGTAAGATATCCCTAAGTATAGACAAGAAGAGGAGATAATGGAGAGGATCGAAAAGAATAGAACACTCGGGGTGCACACCCCCTATACTTAGGACAAAGTACATCCTAAGTCTAGAAAACTGTCTACAAGGGGCGACACCTTTTTGATAGATACAGAGGATAGAAAAGGAATAGAAGAAACGATATCAACAGATGGAAGATGGAAGTGATAACCCTGTGTGAGATGCAAGTGATCCGAGTCGAAGAACACATCTCATACCAGAAGGATGGGGGCAACGTCAACGGTCGGTGGATCATGGTCTAGATATAGCTTCAGGCGCTAACCGTTAACACGAAAGGTAGAGGAAGATGACGGCTCTGATATATCAATGCTACCATTGTCATGTACCTTCCTAATCACATAGGGACCTTTCCACTTACTCTGTAATTTCCCTGGAAATAACTTCAGCCTGGATTCAAACAACCATACACGTTGATCGGGCTCAAACTGTTTATGCCTGATATGGGAATCATGCCATATCTTCACTTTTTCCTTATACTGTAGGCTGCTAGAAAAGGTTGTATCTCTCAACTCCTCCAGGGCTGCCAACTCTGCTTTCCTCTGTTCTCCTATACTCTCGGGATCCAATAATAACTCAGTTACTGCCCAAAGTGACTTGTGTTTGATTTCTACTGGTAGATGGCACGGCTTGCCATAGACGAGACGAAAGGGAGATGTCCCTAATGGAGTCTTGAAGGAAGTCCGATAAGCCCACAAGACTGAGTCCAAAAGCTGTGACCAATCCTTTCGGTCTGGGTGGACAACCTTCTGTAAGATAGTTTTGATCTCCCTGTTCGATACTTCAGCAAGATCATTAGTCTGAGGGTGATACGGCATGGCAACACGATGGTCAATGCCAAACTCGTCTGCAAGGGCCCTAACCTTGTCATTAATGAAATGAGACCCCCTGTCTGAAATCAGAACTCTAGGTACCCCGAACCGTGAAATGATATTTTTCCTCAAAAATCGACACACGATCTTAGCATCTGCGGCTCGGGTGGGGATGGCCTCAACACATTGGCTGACATAATCCACAGCGAGCAAAATATGCTCGAATCCCTGACTCTTACGAAATGGGCCCATGAAATCAATTCCCCATGCATCAAAAACCTCACATAAGTGAATGGGCTGCATGGGCATCATGTCTCTCTGGCCGCAAGTACCCATCTTCTGACAGTAAGCACATCCCTTCACGAACTCATCTGAATCCTTGAAGAGGGTAGGCCACCAAAGGCCGGATTGGAGCACCTTCTGTGTTGTTTATCTCCCAGAATGATGTCCTCCTGCCTCAAGCTTGTGGCAGTAGGTGAGGACGCTATGCTGCTCTTCTTGAGGAATGCACCTCCTCCAGATGCTATCCCCTCCTTCATGATAAAGGACGGGATCCTCCTTATGGTAAAACTTGGCCTTAGCTAAGAAGGTCTCAAGTTTCTGCCTGGGTCAACCCTGTGGAACCGTCTTGGCAACAAGATAGTTCACAACGTCGGCATACCATGGGAGTGAGGCCATAGCCAAGATCGCCTCGTCTGGAAATGTCTCAGTAATAGGTGCACTGGGCTTAGATTCCTCAAGGTTCTCTAAGAGAGAGAGATGATCTGCCACCACATTTTTAACTCCAGGCTTATCCTTAATCTCAATATCAAACTCCTGGAGCAGAAGGATCCATCTGGTAAGGCAATCTTTGGCATCCTTCTTGGCCACGAGGTACCGGATGGCGGTGTGATCTGTAAATATAGTCACTCTAGATCCGAGAATATACGATCGATACTTATCCAAAGCAAAGACTACGGCCAGCATCTCTTTCTCAGTCACAGTGTAATTCCGCTGAGCGGCATCCAAAGTCCAGCTGGCGTAGTGAATGACATACGACATTCCATCCCTCCTCTGTCCAAGCACAGTCCCTACAACAAAATCAGAAGCGTCTGTCATGATCTCGAATGGGAGAGACCAATCAGGTGGTTGAAGGACAGGAGCCGTGACAACCATATTCTTGAGAGTCTCAAAAGATGCAAGACACTTATCATCTACAATGAACTCAGTGTCTTTTATCAGCAAATCAGTAAGCGGTCGAGCAATTCGACTGAAGTCATGAATAAACCGTCGGTAGAAACTGACATGCCCCAGAAAGACCGCAATTGCCGCAGATTGGACGGTGGATTGAGTTTTCTAATGATATCCACCTTGGCTGGATCAACCTCGATGCCCCTGTCGGAGATGATATGACCAAGGACCGTCCCTTGAGTCACCATGAAGTGACTCTTCTCCCAAGACAAGACAAGATTGACCTCTATGCAACGCTGAAGCACACGGTCTAGGCAGTCAAGACAAGCATCAAACCCATCTCCATAGACCGAGAAGTCATCCATGAAGACCTCTAAACAATCACTCACCATGTCTGAGAAAATGGACAACATGCACCTTTGGAATGTTGTGGGGGTGTTACATAGACCAAAGGGCATCCGTCTGAAAGCACCTTTGGAAGTCCCAAACGGACAGGTGAATGTCGTTTTCTCCTGGTCTTCGGGCGCAATGAACACTTGATTGTAATCGGAGTACCCGTCAAGAAAACAATAGTGACTCTTCCTAGCTAGCCTCTCGATAATCTGATCAATGAATGGCAGTGGGAAATGATCCTTCTTGGTGGCTTGATTCAATCGTCCGTAGTCCAGACAGACCCTCCAAGAAGTTGGTACCCGGGTAGCTATCTCCTCTCCAGACTCATTCACAACTGTAGTGATACCCGTCTTCTTGGGTACCACATGTAATGGACTAACCCACTTAGAGTCGGAGATGGGGTAGATAAAATCGGTGCTACACCACTTTGATATTTCTTTCATGACCACATCTCGAAGATTTGGGTTCAGCCGTCGCTCGAACTCACGTGAAGGCCTAGCATCCTCCTCAAGATAAATGTGGTGGGAGCACAGAGCTGGACTAATCCCCTGGAGATCAGCTATACTCCATCCTATCGCCTTGCGGTTTCTTTCAAGAACCTCCATCAGACGAGATTCTTGTTCTCCAGTCAAACCTGTTGAGATAATGACTGGGTGCATATCTGGCTCACCCGCAAGAAATCTATACTTCAGTGACCGCGACAAGGGTTTCAATTCTGGACAACTGGGAGGTGGCAGATCTTGCTTCTGATATGTCTGTGTAAAGGCTACCAGGTCTGCATGTGATAACTCTCGTTGCGCATACGAATCTGACGAAGGGAACCCTGCTCAATAAACTGTACTGGCTCGTACTTCGTCATGGCTGTCGGCTCAGAAGGAATCATACAAGGCAAATAATCATCGAAATCATCCCAATCGACGTCTGAATCCGAGGGATCTAAAGTAGAAGAACAAGACTGAAAATCAACATCACCACTCGACCCACAACTGTCAACCTCAAAGGTATCCTCGTCCAGGGAGGTGCTCTCCAAGCTCTCAACTGCCATAAGCAATAAATATGGTGAATCTGCAGGCAGGGCGAGGGCTTGTGCTACTCGATCTGTCCAATTGGATTCATCATCTGTCATCACAAAATCACACTCCTGGTGGATGTCTAGCTCGGCCTCTGTCATCTGCTCAGTATCACTGGACTGCTCTGAGCATGCTAATTCTCTCTCTCTGGTCTCATCGATCATCTCTATTTGTATACTCTTGCCCTCTACGCGAAAGCATACCTTCCCATTATCATGATCGGTCACTGCCTTGGTAGTGGCCAAGAATGGGCATACGAGTATGATAGGGGCATCTGTTACCGACTCAGGGATCTCCATGTGCAGTACAACAAAGTCCACGGGGAATTTCAGGCCCTGAATGGTAACGACCACGTCTCTCAATAACCCCTTCAGCCTCTTAGTCGATCTATCAGCAAACTGAAGGACCGTCCTGCTCCGAAGAAGAGGACCAAACTCGAATCATTCGAGTAAGGCTGTCGGAAGGAGGTTGATCGAAGATCCGCTGTCTAATAGGGTAGGATTGAACCGCTGCTCATGAATCTCGCATCTGACATAGGGTACTCCTGCATCAGGTCTCTTGGCAGGCAATCGGTTCTGAATGGTGCAGCAAGTAGAATGTGTGAGCACATGGATCTGATCTTTGTGGTTCCTCCTCTTCCTGTGGACTGTAGTCTTCTCTCTCAAGCTCTTTTGGAAGAGGGGGATGTGCTCGACTGCCTCCTGTAGAGTCAGTTGGATCTTGAATCTATCAATCATCTGGTTGCTGAACTCTACCTGTTGAGTCTTTTTTGGGTTTTCTCTTTTGTTCCCCTTCGCCAAGAGGAGTGCTTCGGGGAAGGGGATGGTAGGGGCCTCCTCAGATGGAGGACTAGGAATAGGTTCCTGTGCCTGTGAAGGAATGGAGTCTATACAATGATCATCATGCAACAAATATGGACCGGAAGTGGATACAGAAACTTTTCCTTTATTCATTTTTTTGTTCTTTTGTTACCACAGTCCCGAGATACAAAATGTGGCAACACAACAGAGGGAAGCTCAACAAAAGTAGAAGTGGTGGCCTCAGTGCCACCAACGACATCTGACTTCGCGGCATCAACACCGTGCTCTGGCTCTGCATAAAAAATGGTGGCATCAACACCACCGCCTGCATCTAGCATCACGACAGCCTCAATACCGTCATCTTGATCTCCATCCTTGGTGGCCTCAGCACCACCGTCATCAACGTCATCATCAGCGACATCAGCACTGCTACTCTGCTCATCTGGCGCTCGTGGTTCCTCGTGCAGTTGTCGCTCAGATGAGGTGCTGCCTGCTGGCATCCTACCGCTCCTAGTAGTCACGAAATCAGCATCATACAAAGAAGACATGCCACTCAAATAATCACTAGGAGAAGTATCCTCTGTGAACTGTACCTGCTCAGACTTCCTCTTTAGATTATTCGGATTGGGCTCGATCTGTACAGGTATGACGGCCTTGCCCTTGATGATATCTCTCATTTCCTACCGGAACTCATCCATTTCCCGCTGGAAGGATGCCTGCTGGTCAGAAATCATATGGGCGAGATCATCTAGAGCTGGGTTCTCAAAGGCAGGTGCCTGAGAACCGGATGTATTCCCCTGCTAGAAATGATGTTGTTGCTGGTGAGAGAAGTGATCACGAGGCTGGGAGTATGTCGGATGAGGCTGCTGACGTTGCCTCCACTGCTGTCCCTGATAGGCGGGATGAGGACGATGCTGGTATTGCTGATGGGCATACTGGGGCTGGTGCTGTTGCTGGCTGTTCTGCTGTCCCTGAGCCGGAGGCTGCTGCTGGGAAGAGGTCCTTCCGATGGTCCATCGGAATCCGGGGTGATCACGTCGAATCCCGACTGGCTGTGGGTACCGGTCATACCATATCCCATTGACTTCCATCAATGGCTCCTGCTCGAAGGATGGTGGAGGTAGAACTGCCAGTGGTTGATCAGGCTAATAGACCACCATCTGAGTGTCCTGAGATGGTGGTTGTGACGGGTAATACTGTAGTTGTTGGACCGGTTCTGCCTGGATGTGGTTGACCTGGTGGTATGAGGCAGAGGGCTGGTTTGAGCTGCTACTACTGGGATCAGCCCGTGACCTGGGAGGCTGCTGAGTATACGTTTGTGCCTCCTGGATGCAAAGAATCTATGTCTTCAGGTCACTCATGTTCTTCGTAATCAGGTCCATCTGGGCAAGACTCTGACTCTGCTTCTTCTCGAGGATCTCGAGGCGATCCAACTTTTCGCTAATAATTCCCATGTCAGCTGTTGCGGATTCGGCTTGGGATGCAGCTGCCGACGGAGTGTGGGGACCAGCATCGATGCGGGCGATCCTCTGAAATGATCCCTTCTCCTTGAGGGGGCTTCTGTTGCGTGTAGACTTGGGCTTGGGCCATAACTGTTGAGTTCTCTTCCATTCCTTCATAGATGGCCCAAACGTCGTCTTCACCCTTGGAAAAATAGAACCAACCACAAGAGGAATTTACAAGCCTCTGCAGCTCCGGTGTCAACCCACAGAAGAAACTCTGAACCAAGTTGGGCTTTGATATCTCGTGATGTGGACACCGATCGATGAGCTCTCGGAATCGATCCCAAGCTTCATGGAATTGTTCATTAGGGATCATAGAGAAGTTATTGATCATAGCTCGTGCTGTGTTCGTCCGGTCGAGAGGATAATACTTATTCAAGTATGCGGTCCGGAGTTGTGCCCAAGATGTGACGTACCTCCCAAGGTATTTCAGCCAATAGGCTGCTCTGTCAGCCAAGGAGAATGGGAAGGCAATCATTTTAATTGTGTCCTCGTCCACGAACCTGTCATGGACAGTGATACAAATCATCTCAAACTTCTGCAGATGGAGATGAGGTTCCTCGGTGGCTAGCCCATGAAACTTCGGCGATAACTGAATGGTCTGCGGACGAAGCTCAAAGTTCCCAACAATGGGAGGAATCTGGATCCATCGGTGAGTAAGGGTTGCAGCTGGGTTGTGCAACTGCCTCATAGTCATTTGTGGCGGCCTCTCCTGGTCAGGTCCTCCTCCTCCGTCTGCGGCTACTAGTATATCTCCACCACCGCCCTCATGTCTGTCATCTCGTCCCTCTCGCATCTGCATCAATTCTCTCATGATGTCACCCATGAATACTCCTTGGTCTCTGATTTGTCTCTGCATGGTCTCCAAGGAGGCTAGTAATGAGTTGTTGATGGCATCTTGGTCATATAGAAATAGAGGGTACTCCTGCTCATCTGGGTGTTCTCCTCTGTCTGCCATGGCTGGATTCTCTGAAAAGGCAAAAGAACCCATCTCAGGTGCCGTCAAATGATCTGAGATATGTGTTGCACTAAACTCTGAAACTGTTGGACTGATGGAGGAAGAAGGATGGTCGAGGGGGAACAGGGTGGAAGTGAACTTAGGTTCGGAGAGTGGGTCTAGACTCCCCGAAACCGTCCTAGATGAATATGGAGGAGTGTTGGATAGCGGTGCCGTCAGAGACAACCTAAGAGACCTCCTTCCCATCATCATGATTATTGAGGAGCAAGATTGAGAAATGAAGAGGGGGGGGGCAAAATTATGCACAATTGTGCGGTGTTTTTGATCTTGACCTAAATCCAACTAATCAACCAAACACAATACAAGGGGTTCACCAACTCAACACATGAAGCCATGAAGGTTCGACTATTATCTTTGTAGTTTTTAGATGAATTCAGGCATTTATCTTTGAATGAGTCCTTAGAGCGCTATGCCTATAGAAGAGAGAGTACTGCCGGAAGAGTATTTCGTACTTGTCCTCCTCCTGTGTAACCTGTAGTCTGCACTTTTTGAGGTCCTTGTAACCCTTCCTGGATCCCTACTCAGCTAAAGAAATAGAGGGAGGAAGCCGATAGGCGAAACCGATACTTCGGATCTCGCTCGCAACGGAATCACCCGTGAGCGTGCAAAAACCTACTCAGACGCAAGACAATGAGACAGACACCCCCGTGAAGGCGTAGCCTAGGCTCGATACTTCGGACAAGGTCGATGCTCTACACAATAGAGAGCCATCACTGGTGACCAAACCCTACTCGTCTACGTACGATAGAAGCGCCAATACTTCAGAAATCTAGGCAATACACAAGGCAGCCACAGACTGGATTTTTGGCTATAATCCTTATGAAGCCGCTCTCTCACTTGGAAGGAGACCTTCCCATGCAACATGAATACAAATGAGGGTATTACTTACCCCAAGCAATGAATCCAATTAACCAATTTTATTTAGGTCAAGTTTTATTTAGCAGTCCCTTTTTTATTTTTTTGGTGTTATCACTTACTTTGAGTCAATTAAATACAAGCGCCTAACGTTTTTGTATTTTCTTTTGATTCCTATTTGATCCAAAATCAGGGGAAGAGAGTCGGAAAAGCCAATGCAAGTTGGCACTAAGATGGAGATCTCACCTTAGTGCCTAAATGATGGATGCTAAGATAGAAGACTTACAATGATTCCCAGCTCTCTCCATGTGGGATGCAAAACAGGAATTTTTAAACCTATGCTATATGCCGATATGCACACTGAAATCGTCCTAAGCAGGCAATTGCTAGCGTGAAGAACCAAATGCTAAACACAAAATGAAACCTAAGTGTCCGGTCTTGGGGGCCGATCGGTGTCCACCACAATGGATCCTGCACGCGTTGTATACGACCCCTCCCGGCGCGGTGGTTTCAATTATGTGTTCAACAATTAATTAATTCTAAGTCCAAATGACAAATCTATAGGTGCATGTAAAGATTGTTAAGTGTTTGGCCTTAGACTACACGATCAAGCAAGCCTAAAAACTAAGGGATCAATCCATAAAAATGTAAAGATAAGAAAACAAAACTTGGAAAATGACAAGCAGTAGAAAAGCCGATAAAACCGCAGTGAGCCCCCAAGTGTCCAAACACTTGGAAATTGGGCATGAGTGTCCAAGTCCAAAGTACCTGTGTTATTACAAATTAATAATGTCTCTCTCTCACAAAAATAATAAACTAACTATCCTCTCTCTCTCTCTCTCAAAATCTTCTGCTCTCTCCTGCCGGCTAGGGTAGAATAGCCAGCTCCTCCTCCCAAGGCTGCTCAGGATCCCCTAGACGATCCTCCTCGGTCGACGGTCCCTTGCAAGAAGACAAGAAAGAAAGTGGTCAGATAGCTCAACAATAGATATCAAAAATGGAGAGATCAAGTAAAGCAATGATGGTAAACAAATAATCACAATCAAACTCAAACTATGATCTATACGTTGTTGCTCCCCGGCAACGACACCATTTGATAACCACGATTTTTCATAGGTCTAAATAGTCCACACAAGGCGGGACTACAATGTCACTGTGGCGACCCGCAAGAAATCGTGATTAGTCAACAATGAACCCACAATGTAATATAAAACAATGGAAAACAAATGTGGAGTCAAATTTATTTTAACTCTACAAATATGTGTATAGTGTGCAAGTATGTAGAGTGTCGAACACATGGAGCAAGCAGGATAGATCAAGCAAAATGTTAAAAATGTGTGAATGTGAGTATTTGTCTACTTATGCTATTTTTGTGGGTTTTTAATTTTAAAATTTTTTATTTAATTTTTGATTTTATATTTTTGTATTTTCATTTTTTAATTTTCTGATTTTATATTTTCTTTTTATATTTTATATTTTTTTTAATAATAGTATATATATATATACAAAGTAAGAAAGAGAGGAATAGAGTATTTATAAAAATAAATAAAAATAAGGAAAAAATCAAGAAATAAAGTATTTTTGGTCTTTTTATATTTTTCTAATGTTTTTGTGATTTTTCTAGATTTTTCTTAATTTTTTGGTATTTTTAAGGACAAAAATACTGAAAAACAGTGAACTGAGCTACATGCCGAAATTAAAATGAGGGTTAAAAATATCAAACAACATCCAAACTTCCTCAAATTAATTTTAAAATAAATAATATAGTAAAGAAACTACAGAAATTGAGTTTGTATTTTTAGGATTTTTCTATAATTTTTTTAGATTTTTGTGAAGTTGTTAGGAGTTTTGTAATTTTTAAGGTTTTTGTTTTGAAATTTTTAATAATTTTTGACTGACACTAAAATATAATAAGATAAGAAAAATATAAATTTTTTGGAATTTTTCAAAAGTTTTACTAATTTTTATGGATTTTCTAATGCAAACAGTGTTGAAAATACATATTTTTGATTTTTAATAATTATGAAAATGTAATAAAAATGCAATACAAAAATATGGCGTGAATGAGCAAGCAAACAGGGGCTTAAACTAGTTTTTGTGGATTTGTTAGGGTTTTATCGATGCATGAAATAAATAGATACAACATCAAGAAATTACACTACTAGCAAGGGCATATATGTAAATAGACAAACATCCAAGGGTCAATTTTCAGGTAAAATATATAACTAATAAATGAAGTTCCTGGATAAGTTGCAAATACCCAAACCCAGAGGGGGTTCGCTGCAAAATCACCAAGCCCACGCGTATAAACACGTGACCTGAAAAGGGTATAAATGCAATATTACAAAAATCCAGGGAAAAGCATGCAAATAATCCATAAAATATTACACATGATAGCAAAGTTTGGGACTAGGATGAAATAGCTAAACCTACAAGGGGGTCCTTGCAAAATTCCCAGTCCCTCACACGCGCACGAGCACGTGAGGTGACGTAGGAAGGATCTGTTTGCAAATATTAAGAAGTTGAGGGGCCTAGATGCAAATATTATACAGATTTTCAAACTTCTGATGAAAGTTTATAGCCTCGATATTAAATAAAAAAGTAGCGGGGGGTTGGATGCAAAATACCCACGCTAGCACGGAAGCAGACGGCTCGGATGCTTTCACTTAAACACGTGTCGACGCCTCCTCACGCGATGACGCTTCGGCCGCCGACGGCTAATATTAGATGAGGAAATGATGATCGGACGACGCGGGAGCAGAAGATTGGACGGCGGCTGAAGTGTCTAGGGATGGAGCGTGATCGGACTGTCGCGGACCTTCCTGCAAGAACAGGGAAGAACCCGACCTCCGACGAGCTTCAATCGATGCTAGGGCGTTGCTCAGGCCTCCTTCCTCGGCGCAGAAGGTCTCCAACGTTGCCTGGAAGGGTCCTTGATCCACCAACGGAACCAAAATGGCTCAAAGAGCACTGGTGCTCCGCGACGAAGTCCAAGACGACGACGGGGTCCAGGTACCACGTATCCTTCAGAATCGACCCTCCAAGGGCCCTTTTAACTCCTGTAACTTGCAAAAATGGTTAAGGGAGGTGAGGGCAAAATGCCTCGACCTCAGTGGGCAAGAACAAGGGACGAGCGGAGATTTGGAGGCTCGCCGGAGCTTGCTCTGGCGAGGGGTGTCGATTGTGCGAATCGATCGATGAAAGTCGGGGATAAAGGTGGCAAACTGATCCTGTGACAACTGTGAATAAAAAGGGCAACAAAAACAAGGAAATAAACACCTCAAAGGGGTGTACCCGAGGTAGAAGATACCTCGACGACGGGGTTCGTCGGAGGTGATGGAACTCTCCCTAACCCGCGACGAATCTCCGCCTTGAAGGGCCAAATCTGGAGTTGTTACCTCCAGGTAGCCAAAGCACACCAAAGGGGGGGAAGATAGGGACAAAATGGGGTTCAAAGGTCAATGGAAGGAGAAGGGGGGTTTTTGAATGGCTGACCGACGTGGCTCAAAGAACAAGGAATATCGGGCGAATCGATGGCCCTCTCCCCCAAAAAACACAAGGGTGTGTATCCTTGATCGAAGGAGAGAAAAAGTCGTGAAGGGTTCGACATGAAATGGCCCAAGACAGAGCCTCGACAAATCGGCAAAGATGGGCGAAAACCAATATTTCTGACAAGGCAGGCGCTGGGTCAGAGAGTTGACTCGAGGTCAACTCTCCAGCCCTCCTGGTTGTTCCACGTGGACCAACCAGGAAAAAGCCTGGGAAAATTATTTCAAGGTTCGTTAAAAAATAGTAAATGATTTTTTTAATTTTAGGTTTTAAAATAAAAAATCTTTATCATTTTATAAATTATTTTATGGTGATTTTTATTTATTTTTATGAGGTTTATAATCACAAATTATTTTATAAATGATTTTTATTTATTTTTATGAGGTATATTCATCTATATATTTTAATATTTTATTTTTATTTTGTACATTTGATTTATTTATTTTTGTTTATTATTTTATAAATTTATAAAGTATTTTTATACACTTAAATATATTTTTATTTTATTTTTCTGAAGTGTTTTGTATACTTAATAAAATAAAAGTGTGAAGGATATAGGTATATGTATAGGTATTATACCTATGTATTATAATACAAGTATTTTATTTTGTATTTTATTTAGGTTTTTATTCTGATTTAATGTACACATACATTGTAAATATTATTTACAAAAATATAAAAATATAAAATTAGAAAAATAATGAATAATAAATAAAAAGAATTTTTTAATCTGTACAAGTGTACTAGTGGGGTCCAAAACTCAACTTTCAAACCGTAACTTCGAAAAATACGAAACCACATTCGTTAAATAGCTTATTTGAAATTATATACAATTAAAGGGAGTTTGGTATATTTCGAGTTTTTATTTGCAAGATACAGGGCTGGGAAGTTGGGATTCTGGAATCTTATTCAGATCATAACTTTTTATCTGTTCATTATTTTTATATGAAATCAATTTTGTATTTTTGTTTATTTAATTACCTACAACTTTTATGTACAAAGTTTCTTTCTTTGAAGTATAAAAAGTGAAACCAAAAATAGGTTCTAAAATGAATAAAGAATGAATTGAATAAAAGGTATTTTGAGTGTATTTTGGCCCTTATCTCCCTCTACTTTATTCCTTGTCGACCTGTTCATCGGGATGCCTAGTCTCGGGGTTTTAGGTCATAAAATATTTACAATATTTTATTCTTTTTCTTTTCTTTTATTTATTCTATAATTTTGGTTTTAAATACAGTATTTTATGCACTATTTATATGCACATGCATGAATGCTAAGATGCGGGAATTAAGGATATTTACACGCATTTGTTAGGGTTTTTGAGACCAAAATGATAGAATAAAGATGATGAAATGCGGCTTCATCAATTTGCAGGAGTATTTTTTTTCATGTACGCATGTAGTCACTTAACCATACTATTATATATATTCAATAATGTGTATTATCTTCTATCAACTTTTTACTATAGAGTGTATCTTATTGGTTTCAATATTTCTTTTGAACCATATAATAAGGCTTAAGGAACTTTAGATCTTACTTGTTGATGAGGTTTTGATTGCTTAGTTCGTTAATCAAACCGAATCGGAGAACTCCTTTGTGTTAGACTAATGTGGGATGCTCTTTGATAAGCATGGAAAGCAATTAGTGAATGGATGATGCCTCGAGGGCCTTAAGTGTGTTGGTCTGAGAATTGAACCATGGAGATTTGTGGTTTACCTCCAAGATTAATTGATTAATCATGTGCAAGTGTAGGAATAAAATATATTTACTACAAGATGGGTGCACACCCTTGTAGTCCGGCTGAGCCGACAGTGAGTCATCCCCACTCGAGGGACATCATAGAGTGGGGTGGTGGTAGGTACTCTGGTGGAATTGAGGTGGATGCACGCGTGCATTGTACCGTACGGATCCGTTGTTGTGGCACTTGTTTTGGAGCGAGCGAGACTCCTCCAGCAGACTCGGTTGACGGAGTTACGACTCTACGGGATATATGTTCCCTGTCACAGGTGTTAGAGTGCTACTAGCCAGACTAGCTGAAGGATCGTGCTTGCGCCAAGGTTTTAGTCTGCACTCTGAATGAAGTGTTGCAAGCTTCAGTCCTAGTGCAGATCTTCTCCTTTGACGTGCGAGTCCGGAATAAATAAATGAAAATATGGATTTAGATATATCAAAGAATTGGTTTTGATTGTGTATGTATTAAAGGCCTCGAATATAGGTGATTTTATAATGCTAGATGCTTTTAGAATGTTCTCTTCTAAACTTGTTCAGTTACCGCATTTGCATTGCCTACATATACTCTCTTGATTTATAATTTATTTTATCCTTACTGGGTCAGTTGACTCACAAGTTACATTCTTTGGAAATCCAACATGAAGTGTAGAGCAGGAGACAGAGGATCACATCCTTGGTGGTGCATCTGCAGGAAGTTGTTAAGGTTGAGGACTAGTTTTGTAGTAGTCTACATTTTTCTTCCTTTTCATTTCTTCCTTTCAACGGAAACTTAGATTTTCTTCCCTATGTCTTTATTTTTTGTATAAATGGTATATCATGCAAGTTGTTTATGATTGTTGTTGGATAATAATGTGAATGAGTGTTGAGATGCGCCCCCGTCGAGGTGGGGCGTTTCATTCCTACCGTTAGCATCGCCCATCGCTTCCAAGAATCCAAATCTACTGTTCGTTGAGGTTTTTCAGCCCTTCTTCAAGGGCAAACGTGAGTTCTAGGGCATTTTCTAGCCCTTTCATGCATCCTTAGTTGATCACAAGACCTTATTTCTATTTTAAGACCACCATGAAACATTCTTCGACCAAGATAAATCCCTTGACCACGAATATTATGGCACAAGGTACTATTATCAAACTCAAGGGCATGGAAATTTACATGCTCTAGTCTCGATCTTTTATGGTGTTCATTGATGGTCAGAGGAAACTTTACATTCTGTCTAAAGATCCTTTATATGAAAAGGATAAACAATACGACAAATGACAGACATACAACTACTTGGTTATCAATTGGATGATTAGCATTGATGAAGCTCACATTGCCTCAAATCTTCTTTACAAAATACAACTAAGGAAATGTTGGAGAATATCGAGAAAACATGCTTCCAGAAGAAGATGAAGGCAAGCCTTGCAGACATTTACAAGCAAATATGGTTGGCATCTCAGGGTGATTCCACCCTCATCGAGTACTACAGGCATCTCTCAGGAGCCAATGTTTGATCCCTCATGTTGCACTAAACATATGCAAGAGCATTCTGACTATCAGGTATATCGCTTTCTTGATGGCATGCATTCTAGATATCATGCAGCAAAGGAGAAATTTCTTATATCAAACATACTGCCAACAATGAATGTCATCCTTGGCCGACTTGAAGAACTCGAGACATCGGTTGCCCAACCTCCCGTCTTACCTTCAATAGAGAACTTTGCACACATCATCTCGTCTGGGCTAGGAGGCAAATACGACTTACGAGGAGGATGCGATCGTGATCCAAGTCATGGTTGTGGATGGGAATCTGGATGAGGCCGTGACTTTGGCAGTGGTCGTGGGCAAGACTCTACTGCCCCATGCACTCATTGTGGTAGGTGGAATCACCCGACTGAATGATGCTATCAGAAGTTTAGCATACATTCTTATTACACCAATAATGCCTATGAGGATGCCTATGATGTGGAAGAAGCATTGCCTACAACAACCTCTAGTGGCAAGACTGTTCATCTTAGTGACACAGGATACTCCCGCCTGATGCGGATCCTTCAGACTCTATGGCCTACTACCACTAGTAACGCTACCACTATTGCTCTAGCTACTCCTTCAGGTACAATAACCAACTCAACGATCACTCTTGCTCCAGCTTGGATTATTGATATCGATGCCTCTACTCATCTCACCGGAGAAGGTATCCTACTTACCTCTTATGTACCATCTACCTCTGTGAAGTCAGTTCGAGTCTCTAGTGGGATTCAATCTTCAATTACTACTGTCAGAACTATGGAATTCTCCTCCAAGCTCCGACTTTCTAGGGTTCATTGTGCTCCTGAATTTCTCTTAGCTCGCTATCAGTTCACAAGCTTTGTGTTGAGCTTCATTTTCGTGTGACATTTGATGATTCTTATTGTTATTTTCAGGACATTCGGAAAAGGCAGATTTTTGGTGGGGGTTATGAGAAGAAAGACCTATATTATCTTGACATACCCTCAGATTCCAATTTTGTTGGTGATGCGTCCATCTCCGAAGATCCGCTCCTATGGCATATGCGCCTTGGACACCCCTCTACCAAGGCCATCTCCATGATGTTTCCTGAACTCTCTATTTAGAAGCCCTTTCAGTGCGAGGCATGTGAGTTCGGGAAACACCATCGAGCATTGTTTCCTGTTCGTACTGAGTCTCGTAGTATTGTTGTTTTTCATATTTTTCATTGTGATGTTTAAGGACCTTTTCCAATCTGCACATTAAGTGGTTATTGCTATTTTATAGTGTTCTTTGATGATCATAGTTGATCTTTTTAGGTATATCTATTAAAGGAGCGTTGAGAGATTAATCAAATTGTCGTAAATTTCTTTCAATATGTTAAAACATTCTTTTCTAGCATTGTTAAGATCATTCGTACCGACAATGCTTTTGAGTTAACCCAACAAAACTTGATCTCTTTCTTTGCGTCACAGGGAAATGTTCACCAAACATCATGTCCATATACCTCACAACAAAGTGGTATAGCCGAGAGGAAACTTCAACACTTGCTAAATATTGCCAGATCTCTTCTTAGTCAAATGAGTGTTTCTAAACATTATTGGGGGAGATGTTATTTATTATGCAGTTTATCTCATCAACCGTGTTCCTTCATCTATTCTAGAAGTGGAAACTCCATTTTCCTTTCTTTACCATGATGAGTCTTCTTTTCCCACACCTCTACGAATTTTGGTTGTATTGCCTTTGTTCTTAACTTTCACGCAGTTGACAAATTATCCTCTCGTGCCATCAAATGGGTCTTTCTTGGGTACTCTCATACCCAGAAGGGCTATTGTTGCTATGATCTTGCTGGGTATCGATACTATGTGTCTATTGACGTCATTTTCTTTGAATAAACAATTATTTAACACAGATTGTGAATGACATTCCTATGGACCTCCCTCCTCCACCAATCATCTATGCTCGTCAGTGTACCTCTATACTTTCTATACCAACGTCTATACCTTTGCTCGTCCCTTTTATGCAGGATGATATGATCACTTCGAGTGCTCCCACCACTGTTGCCCCAAATGTACCCGACGAGCTTCCTATAGCTTTACACAAGCAAAAAAGGCAATGTACATATCACCTCATGTCACATTTTACTTCTATAGATGGTTATCTAGTTGTGACAAAAGATTTACAGATGCTCTGAATGCTCTTTCTGTTCAGAGAGATCATTTCAGTGTAATGCATGATCATGATTGGTGACATACCATGGATGAGGAGATGGATGCACTTACCTCCCGAGGCACGTGGGATCTTGTGATGTGCCCCTAGGGAGTTCGACCTGTAGCTTATCAATTGGTCTTGACAACCAAATAGTCGCATGGTGGCTCTATTAACAGGTTGAAAGCCATACTTGTTGACAAAGGTTTCACACAAATATTTGGAGTTGATTATTTGAGACCTTCTCGATCATTGCTAGAATAGGGTCGATATGTACCATTTTATCTATTGCTACCAACAAGTCTTGTCCCATTTATCAACTTGATGTGAAGAACGCATTCCTTTATGATGATCTTAAGGTGGAGGTCTACATGATGCAACTGCCTGGGTATGTAGTCAAGGGGGAGCATGTATGTCGACTACACAAGACCATTTATGGCCTAAAGCCAGAGCCCTAGGACATGGTTTGACAAGCTCACTACGGAGATCAACACACTTGGTTTTCAGAGGACAACATCTAACTACTCTGTCTTTGTTAGACGACGGTCTACTAGCATGATCATTCTTGTTGTTTATGTTGATGATATGGTTGTCACATGAGATGATGTAGATGACATTCAGGAGACAAAGACAACCCTCCAGAAATTCTTTGTCATGAAAGACCTCGGCCAACTTCGTTATTTTCTCGGCATTGAGGTAATATGCATAGAAAGGGGCTCCATCTTTCATAGAGGAAGTATTGCCTCAATATTCTGACTGATATTTCTATTTTTTTATTTTTCTGGAATTTTTGCTAATTTTTATGTATTTTTAAAGTAAAAAATATCCAAAATATGAGTTAAAAAATAATTCAAAGTTAATTTGGATTTTAAAAATAGAAAATAAGTCCCCAAAATACCCAAATTAATTTTAATATATTAATTATATATATAGATATTTAGAAAATAGAAAAATATAATTTTGGTATTTTTGTTGAATTTTTATATTTTTTATTAGATTTTGGAGCATTATGATTTTTTAATTTCCTTTTTCTTATTTTTAGGGGTTTTTATATTCTAGACTCAACAAATACCAAAATAGACTATATATAGTTTTTTAATTTTTAAAAATGTTTTATATTTTTTTGGAATTTTTATATCTAAACTATATTATTTAGGCTCCTTTTAATTTTTAATAAATAGATAAAATGCAAAAAATGCCAATTAAAAATAATAGTGTGAATCTACAAGGCACAAAGCATTTATCCCAATTTTGTGGATTTTTAGGAGCACTATGGATATTTTTAATACATAGATAATTACTACAAAAATACATGTCCTAACAGGGGCATTTTTGCAAATAAAATAAATTACCAGAGGCTCTATGCAAAAATACCAAAAGTTTACAATATAATTAAAAATTTAATGAAGTATTTAATAATTCCAAAATCGTCTGGGTTACATATGTAATTTTACCAACACGTGGGACAACACGTGATGCATACATGCATGGATTAAAATGCAAATATGTTAAAGTTCAAGGACCTGCATGCATTTTCTACAAAAATATACAACGTGAATTCAATTTATTAGACTAAATCATAAATACAAAAACTTGTAGGGACTACCCTATAATTTCTCTACCTCACGTGGGAAGACACGTGAGGTGACATGGAATGGACTTAATTGCAGTTACATAAAGTACGAGGGTACATTCACAAAATTTCCAATTATTATTTATAAACGTAAACTTTTATTTACAGGAGTAAATTCTAATTAACAACATGGGGGTTAGATGTGCAATTTACCCCTAATAAGGTGCGGGTGAATAATTGTATGATCTTCACTTGTCACGTGTCGTCCTCTCCGCGCCTGATGACGGTTCGCCGATGAGCAGTGGAGATCAGATCCAAGAGAGGATCTAGCGGTCGAGGAATGGCTCCATCAGACGGTTTTGATCAGAACTAGGGGCATTGTCTTCATTGGACGGCACGGGATAGTCTGGAAGAATTGGGAAGAAGCTCGCCTAGGGCGAGCTTTGATCGATCGTAACGGGCCCCTCCGGGCTCCTCCGGCCTCCTCCATTGCCTCTGAGTGGCTCTATACATTCCTGGACGTCCCTCGCATCTGAATTGGAGCTTTGACATGCTCATGCGAGGTCGAGGAAGTTTGTGAGCTCCATGTGCCTGTTCTTCAACAAAAATCGACCCTACATGGGTCTTTTGGCCTCTAGACCCTGTAGGGAAAACACGCGACGCAAACCACGGGTGCTGGGGGTCTTATTGGGTGAAATGGGTGGTAGGTGGTGTCGGGCGGAGCTCCTCCAGCGAGGGGCGGAGTGGAGGAGCCGATCTCCAGATCGGCTTCAATCTGGGGGACATGAAGGGGTACAGGGGCATGAAGAATGCGACGGGGATCAAAATGGGGGTGAAGTGGTGGTCGGAAGACAAAGGAAACACGGTGGAGATGTTCGCCAGAGCAAAGCTCCGACGAACTACAAATCTAGGTTCTAATGCTAAAACACTGCGCTAAACATAAAACTAACCGCACAACTAAAATGCTGATAATGAAATCTATCTAAAATAAGTAAAAGGGCGCATCTCTTACTTGACCAGAGACAAGGGGCAGAGGTCGTCGGCTTCGGCAGCCTGGGTGCACCTCCTCCTCTGCAAACTGCCATGGATGCTCAGGGGCTCCCCCTGTCACGGGGATACGCTCTATACCAAGATCTAGGGGTCCAGGGATGAAGAAATGACCAAATTTTGAAAGAAAGATGGAGGATGTTTATTTATACACATGTATGAGACCCTTATTTGATCAACCAAAATTAAAGAATCGACAATATGTACAAGGGTTCCAGGATCTCAGCGAGATTCTAAGATAATCAGAGAGTATTTTTCATGAAGGGATCTGGGATGGATGATGGATGGTTCATGCAGGAAAAAGGCAAAAAATCGTGGGGAAATGACATGTCCGCGTCAATTCAGAAGTAGAGGGGGAGTTGACTTGGGTCAACTCACGACCTGACGTGATTGGTCCACATGAGGTCGCTATAGGACAAAATAGTTTGTTTTATTCAAAAATAATTAATTTAAAATAGTAAATGATTTTATTAATTTTTAGACATAAAATAAAAATGTTTATTATGTAATGTAGTATTTTATTATGATTTTTATTTATTTTTTGGCTTTATTTGTTAGTAGTTAATTTTTAATAGTGTATATATAGGTATATTCATCTATGTTTTGTGCATTTTTATTTTTATTTTGTATATTTTATTTTATTATTTTATTATTTTATTTTCTATATTTATAACTTATTTTTGTGAGTATATATGCATTTTTATTTTATTTTTATGATTAATTTGTACAGTTAAATAAATAGATATGCTAATTATGTTGGTGTATTTATAGGTATTTTACCTATGTATTATTTACATCTTTTTATTTTAATGTATTTTAATGAGTTCTATTTTGGTTTTTTATTTTTATAATATAGATGATATTTACAATATTAGAAAAATATAAAAGAATAAAGAATTAAAGAATATGTTTCCCCTTTTATTTATATACATGTAGAATCATAGATATTTTATCTATGTAATTTCATAGACTTATTTTATTTGCCCTATTCTTTTTACTTTTATTTTAATTTTAATATGCACATGTGTTATGAATAATATTTACAAAATAATAAAAAATATGAATTTGTAAAAATAATGAATAATGAATAAATTGAATATTTTAATCGGTAGAATGTACAATAGGGGTCAAAAACCTAACTTTCACCCTGTAATTCCAAAAAATATGAAACCACCACCGTTAAATAGCTTGTGAAAAGCTATATATAATTAGAGTGATTTTGATATGTTTTGAGTTTTTATTTGAAATATATGGGCCTGTGAAGTTTGGATTTTGCCTTTTTATTTTGTGTATAAAATGTACATAGTGTATTATTTTTGTACAAACTCAATTTTGTATTTTTATTTACATTATTATCTACAACTTTTATGATAAGTTTTCTTAATTTGATGAATAAATAATGAATAATAAAATAGGTGTTAAAAATGCATAATCAAAGAATGAATAAATGGTATTTTTATTCCATTTTTGGTCCTTATCTCCCCCTACTTTATTTTGTTTCGACCAACTCAATTCTTGACTTGGTCTCGGGGTTAGGGTCATAAAATATTTTCAATATTTTATTTCTTTTTCTTTTCTTCTCTTTATTCTATAATTTTGACATTAAAAACCTCATTTTGTATAAAAATAATACAATAAATAATGAATGCTATTATGCACAAATTAATGATATTTACATGCATTAGCTAGGGTTTTTAAGGCCAAAATGATAGAATAAAGGTGATGAAATGGAGATTCATCAGTAACCCCTTGGGGGTATTTATGTATTTCTCCTTTTGTACTCTCTAGGAGTTTCTTTCTAATAAGAGACCCTAAACCTAAGGAATAGATACCTTACTTGTCTCTCTTCTCCACAAAACAAATGGATTGAGCTTGGGCCGACCTTGAACTAAGCCTATGAGACCACATCCTCGACCCAATAAGGCTTCAATAAGATGTCACATATAATGACTGATTATCTCATATTATAATAGAGATGTTCTTTGATATTCCCGTCAATCTTTACTAAATGCATACAGGTAATTTGTCCACTCTCTTCTCTTATAATAAACTTGTGATTAAGCTTTTCTTATCATATTCATTGTAACATCACTTTTTTTTATCAAAATGGCGAGTATCACAAATAAAATTGAGTTTGTTGTATGAGACTTGCATAGGAGGAACAAATTACTTGTAATTAATGGCTGAGCCAGGCATGGGGTCGACTGAGACCCAAAAATTCCAGGCTGTAGCCTGACCCACGATCCATTAATTTTAGCCAGATTTGGGCCGGATCATCTTTGAGTCTTGGACCCGAAGTGGGCCGATGCTCATTTCGTCGTTGGATCCCACCTTTCGCCACTTTCGCCTCAATCCCAAACCCCACGGCGCCTCTCCGCCTAACTACCGCCGCCACCACTCTCCCCATCGCCATCCACCACCGCCATCTCCTTCAGCGACCAGTCACAGCCGCCCTATATTTTCCACCATTGCCATCCACCTCCGCCTCCTCCTCCATCACCCAAGCATCGTCACCCTCTTCTTTCCCCAGCGCCAGCCATTCCCATACCGCGATTTCATACTCTTGCCGGAGGTAATGCTGCCCCTTCCTCAGGATCCTCCCTCAGCGTTCATCCTCGTCAGGTTGCTTCAGTTTATGTTTTTTTTCAATCTCTGTTCTGTTTGACGTTTATTCTCCTTTGGACCTCAGAGTTTCTGTTTCATTTTTATTCAACTTCTTGTGCTTTTTTTAATATAGTTATTACTTCTGCGTGGCCATTTTGTGGGGCCTGTTCCCTATCTAGTAACACTTGCATATCAACCAAATATAAAGTCGGTAGTTAGTTTCGATCTCGCATGTATGTTCATCACATAATCACCAGCCTGTTATCATCATCCGAATGAAATTTGAAGTTCAAATAATGCAAAAGATTTGGTTTTGTTTGGTTAGCTTGATGGATAATGGCATGCTAATATCATAACCAGCCTGATTGGCTTGAATCGCTGATACGTCAGCTAAAAGTGCGAAATGATAGTTCGTTGGTTAATCTGGTTAGGTTTTCTGAATTTCGATGTTGACCAAGTCTGTAGAAATTAGTGTGTGATTTGTTTGAGTTTTTTTTTCTGAAACACAAGAAATTCGGTAAGCACTTTTCCTTTCTCCCAACATATAGACCAAGGGGAGCGTGCATTTTTTTTGGGTCTTGACAAAATGCAGCCTTAGATCTTGTCAAAATGCAACACTCCAAAAAGAGCCTTACCATGACAAGTAACATTGTCCATGCAATTCTGGTCCTATCTAAACATCACCCCATTTTGGTCCATCTAGATTGCCCAGAAAACAACAAAGGGATGCAAAACACTGATACCATAAATAGGACACACAGACTTAAGCGAGGTCCAGAAGCCACCTTCATTGCCAGTGCCATGCCTACCCTCTCAAGTAAAAACTTGTTCAACACATCCTTGGATCACAAATAGGTGATGGATAGATTTTTGACATTTTCAAGATGCTTCAAACACCTTCGGCACGTAGTATCATTGATGTGCAACACCTTGGTTCGTTGCAAGGCCTTAAATGTCGGTTTCGGTCACCATTTCGGTATCGACCGAAACAGAATTTCGATGGAATTTCGGTGGAATTTCGACCGAAATTTCGGTCATTTCGGTCATTTTTTGTACTAGGACCCCCATATTTCGGTCATTTCGATCATTTCGGTCGAATTTCGATTTCGACTGGATATCGATATTCGACAGAAATTCGATCGAATTTCGCTGAAATTTGAGGCCATGGTTCGTTGTATTTTTGTCATCAAACAACTCCTCTGGACAAGCCAGATGAACACCTTTTGGAGGTCCACGTAATCATGCATCATCTATCAATACCACCCAGATCTAAAAACAATTGGGTAGATTGGGTTCTAGTAGTTGCTACACATATAAGGGTTGTCGATCTTACGTTTCTTACTAGGTGAAACCGTCAACTCAAGGAAGTCCTGCATCCTCGGCTTCGAGAACCCATAAGTAAAAGGAGCCCCACGATCTCCACCTCATAGCAGTCCTAATCAGCTGCAAATGCTAGGAGCCTCAAAAATCTATCAGAATAGGAGCACTCTCCATTCCAATCATCCCTCCGAAACCTGAAGCAAGTGAAATTCCATGGCTGATCTCAAGAATGGTTTGAGATCGACATCAATGCACACATCTTACACTAATAAATGGATGAAGATCTATTAGTCCTTGTCGCAGTAGATTGGCTGGAGCCAACCTTATAAATGGATCACACCAAATGAGAGAGCATGTCATTCCCCCTCCCTTAGATTCTCAACACCCACTTCGATATTAAAACATGTTCATCTCGTTGAACATATATTCTTTTGGTTGTAATCTTATTTAAAATGAGAGTGTATGGATTTATTGGAATAAATATGGAATTTTTACCACATTCTCATTCTATATTTTCTCCATGCTTTGTGATACTGTGATCGATAAACGTTTCAGGCAAGGATGATTATTATAACAAATTCCCAACATATCATAAGATTCTTGTTCTTGAAAATCAACACTATTTCAAATCTCGTAAACATAGGGGATTTTAGGATTCTTCCTTGGGGTAAGTACTTCAACTTTGAGCTTCCCAGATAAAACACCTCGCCACCTCTTCTATTTTGTGACGAACCCAGCCGACAACAAACTCGCATATATCAAGAAAATCGAGATGGATGAAAGAAATGACTTCTGTAGCACAAAATGACCCCCATCGAGAGGTATGGTGCCTTCTATTCTGCTAATTTCTTTTCCAACTTCTTAAATAACTATCCCTAATCAGATCATTGTACTAAAGCGACAACCCTAGTTATGACAACAATAAACAAACTCAAGGGGTACGTAGGACCTGCTACTCATTTATTGCATTCAATGAGAGACCAAATGGAATAAAAAATGAGTTTTCTCTGTTGATTTCGAGACCCGACACCTTGTTAATTAGATCTAAAACCACAGAGACATCCCTCGCCTAACATCTTTTTAATTAGATCTAAGACCATCACGACATTCATTGCCTCAACCACGCTATGCTCAATGAAGAAAATGGTGTCATTACATTCATAGTGGAGAAATAAAATAGAGAGGTCTTCATGCTTGAGCTCGCACATAATTCACTGCTAAGCATAAGCTTGACCATCATTGTTAGAGTATTTGTATCAATCAGGGAAAGTAAGGAGGCAAGAAGGCATCGTTGCATGACCCTTCTTTACGACTTAAACAAGCCACCCTTTGACATGCCATTCTTTAGCATTGAATATGAAATTATTATAGTGCATCTTTTGCTTCACATGATCTAGATCTCAAGAAAGCATTTTATGCGCAAAGAGTTGCAAGTTAACCTTCGATCTACAGTGTCATATGCCTTGAAGAAGTCAATCTTCCACAACATGCCTCTAATAGGCCTCCTTTACCAGTAGGTCACCATTTTTGTGGCCATGACTAGAATATTCATCATATATTGACCTGAGATGAACATATTTACTCTGGGTAATCAGTAAGAACGCATCACAACCGGTTCACCAAAATCTTGGCCACGATAAATAAACAACATTCAAACGGATGATGGATTTTAAGTAGTCCGCATGAGCAACGACATCCTTTTTGGAGAGCTGGATGAGAAGCACCCTATTTAACCTTTTAGACAGACTAATAATTATTGAGTTTGAACTCTTAAAAGCTCTCTGTCACATCTTCTGCCACAACTTCCCAAAACTCACTGAAGAAGAATACTAGAAAACCATCTAGATCATATGAACCATTCAAGCTAAGATTTGAGACCGCCATGCACACCGTTTTCACCTTAAATGCCCCATCAAAACTCACTCGACGTAAGGGAGATTCTACAACCCCTTGACCCAACTATTGCCACCTACTTCCACTCACCCTCCTAACTGTGCGGTAGTAGTCCACCAACATTGCCCTATCCTATTGGTCCCTCCTAAACATCTCCCCTCAGCAGAGAAAGAATGAATGAGGTTCTTTTGTTGTCTACTACTAGCCATGACATGAGAGACCTCCCTGTTACAATTGCCTTCTTTCGACCAAATTGTCTCTCCTTCTCCATTATACTCTGTTGTTTTTGTCCTTATTGGCAATGACACCTTGGTGTACTTGATGCTTCTCCAACTCCTCAGTAGTCAAGGCTTTGTCATCTTCTAGCTTGCTTCGCATTTCAATTTCATACTGCATAATAGTTCTTCTATGCTCATGTTGTGCACATACCCCCCTTTTCTAGGAAATTAACAACTTCCTCGAGCAGTCATCCTTAAAGAGAAAAGCTTGGCAGTTGAACCCTTCACACCCCAATCCTTCCAAAGATCAGTAATCAATGTTTTGAATACGTCCTCAAATCTTTGTTTTTTAAATCTTGATGCAAATAAAAAAATCAAAAGGTAGAAAACGTATTTGGTGCAAGAAATTGGAGGGTATAAGAAGAAATAACTCGCCGGATGTGAAGGATTTGGAGAAAAGAATTCCGGAGATCGCATGGAGGGAAAAAAGAGAGAGGCAGAGAGATAAATCTCAAAATATTTAACTCTCAACTGTTTCAATATATAAACCCTTGCTCCCTTTATATATGAGGGAAGAGAGGATTACAATAAAAAAAGAAACAAATAAAGTAAAGATCCTAATTAATCCTAATTATCCTCTAACCTACCTAACCTACTAACTACTCAATTTAACCGACCAACTAATTAACTAATCAATTAACCGGAGATCACATGCAATCTCTTTATTTAAAATAGGACTAAAATTTCAACAAACTCAATTAGATGAAAATAACTTTAATCTAACCTAAATTAAATTAGACTCTAATTAACAAACATAAATTAAAACCCTAATTTAGGTAATTGGGCCATAATTTATTGTTTCACGTTGTATCAACTCTATCGCTTCGAAAAAATCATTTCCTGGTGAGTGACATGATCCTCATATGCGAGTCGTGACTGCTTCTTCCTAGTTTCCTTTGTTTTCTGCCGGAAGATTAGATGTGGGGTGTGAAGTGGAGTCCAAGCATCATCCTCATATGTATACACGTCTTAATGCTGGATTAACAGATGTGGAGCGAATAGAATCCATTCTGATGCTGCAATTCAATTCGTCTGGAATTATTGTTGTCATCCATCGGCTCATGGTTGAAATTTTGATGAGGCCTCTTCTTTGTTGGGATTATGGAGTTTGGAAAGGCCATGAATAATGGAAACCACAAGGTAATAGTGAGGAGAGATATGAATAAAGTTTCTAGCCCCATGTTCTTATATAAAGAGGTTTTATAGTCCTAATTCCAATAGAAATCCCAATAGGATTAGGCTTGAGTTGTCCCTTTACTATTTGAGCCTTATGTTTGTAATTTTCTGAAGGCGTGTATGCAATTTGTCTACCCTGTCACTTTTATAGTCACTTGCCGTACTTCTCCCACAACATTGCCTTCAAGATAAGCCATTGCTAGGGTTTGCTCTCTCCCAAACCCACAACAACAGAAGACTCCCTTTTAAGGTCATTGGCAACAGTGGCATACGTAGAGTGTATGACGACTGCAACGGCATCGATTGCAAATTATGCAATGATGGTTCTTGAAGTCGGGCTGACAGTCGTGATGGAGATGGACCTTTTGTCGGCGGTGGAACCCTAACGCTTGAAGAAGGAAATGTTGCCAAGGGACTCTTGGCGGTGATGTTGGGTTTTGCAACGAGGTTGGAGCTAGGGGTAACGATTCCAGTTCCAGGGATGTGGGTTGTGGGGTTGTTAATGTGGAGCAAGGGGACGACTGTGCTGGTAGGGTTTATGCTAGTGGGAATTTTAGCGAGGTGGCGGCGACTCTAGTGATGGAGGAGATGGCGAGATGGCTAGCTGGAGTTGGGGTTAGAGCTAGAAGCAACAAGTTTGTTGGGGGATTCGGTGGTGCTAAGGGTGGATACGACATGGTTAACGGGGTTGTGGGCTGCCCCAGAGGCAGTGGTGGCTGCGATGTTGGGACGTGGAGTGGTGGTGAAGAACCTGACAGAGTTGGTGGAGGTATTTGGGTGGTGGGATGGCTGGCCTGTAACGTCAAGGAAGTGGCTGGAGGCTCGGAGACCTTTTAGATCGCAGTTGTCGGGATGGGAGGTGGTGACTCGACGGCTTTCTTGGTAGCGATTTTGGCGGCGTTCTCCTTAAGTTGTCCTATCAACGATTCAATATTCCACAAGTACCTCAACTAATTTGCTAGATTTCTAGACTTGATTGAAATTTGTGCAATATGGACAACAACTCCTTGTCATATCTTCTTTCAATCTCAGCATGCCATTTTTTTCGAGGAAAGTGAAGGGTGGCTTCCCAAGCTTTGACCCACCTCACCGTATATGTATATAAATGTACATCGGACATCCGCTCCCAAAGATGACTTTGTTCTTGGCATAGCAAATTGCCCTAACCAATGCAAAAAGGTAGGAACTATCATCATGTCCAAAGCCGCATACGAGTATCAAATCTCTCTAAAGTGGGACAATCCTGCTGCGCAAGCCATGTGATGTTGGCTCTGTTCCACGCCTCAGTCGAGGAAGGACAAGAGAAAATAGGTGGTTCGCATCCTCCACCGCCGACCCACATCTATCACACGTGATGTCCTCCAGGCCCAGCAGTAGCCCTCAGCGACTCTTGGTGAGGATCCTCCGGGGTCTGAACAACCAAAGGAAGACCTTGACTCGGTTTGGAACCTTACATCTCTAAATCATACCCGTATCAACACCCACCTCTTCCTACACCTCCTCCCCGCCTTCCATCAAAAACCGACAAGCTTTCTTCATCGTGAACCTTCCGTCTCTCCATACATAATGATCTTTTCCCGAAGACAGATCACTGGTATGCAATAGCATGCCATTTACATTCTGATGAACGAGATTCTTTGATTTTGTTTCTGTGCAAACACATGTATAGGTCGTCAAATCGTGAAGACGATTTGAGGGCCATGCTATGATACCAATTGATGTTAATAAAAAATTCAATAGTGGAAAAAAATTTTGGTGGAAGAAATTGAAATGTAGAAAAAGAGAACTCATCGAATGCGAGGGATTTGGAATGTGGAGAAGAGAATGAATCGTTGACTTGTTTCATGGTTTTCAGGGTTTCTTATATATCGTGGAACCTTAGAGAGCAAAAAGAGAGAATTACATATGAGTCCCTGAAGGGTTACATGGCTCAAATAAAATAGAAAATACGATAACTCCAATTACTCTAACAGTCCCTCTCAAGTTGGAGCATATCTATCGATCATGCCCAACTTGGAAATCAACCACGAGAGATGTTTCTTCGATCGCGCCTTGCAAGTTGAAGTTCATCGGAGATATGTGTAGTGGTCCTTCCTCCTCGTACTGCATCGCGAATGAAGTGACAATCAACCTTAATTTTGTTAGTCTGCTCATGGAATATAGGTGGTGGAAATGTACGTAACATGCTTGTTGTCACTATAAAGGTTCAGGAGGAGCAATCGAAAGTCCAAGTTCTTGTAAAAGGAAATAAGCCATGCGATCTCATTGATGACTTGGGTTGTTGCCCTGTATTCTGCCTCTGCACTCGATCTAGAGACTATTGTCGGCTTCTTGCTTCACCAAGTGACTAGGTTGCCTCCAACGAACATGGCATAGCATGTAGTGGATCGATGATCTTCACGCAAACTAGCGTAATTAGCATCAGTATAGATAGAGACATCAATATGATCATTGATCCCATAGAAGAGTCCCCGCTTGGGAGATCCCTTCTAATATCGAAGGATCAGAAGAGCATCCTGCCAATGACTGTAAATGGGGTCTCTCCATGTATAGGCTAGTTCTACGCACGTCATATGATATATTTGGCCTAGTAACAATGAGATATACTAGTTTATTTACTAGGCTTCTATATCGTGTACTTGTAGTATATTCAAATGAACAATAGATGTAGAATTCTTCCTTATTTCTGCAAGGATGCTAGATGGCTTGCATCTAAGTAATCCAGCCTCATTGATAATGTATAAGCAATACTTTCCTCTGTGAGAGATGTAAACCCTCTGGGATGCATATCTCCAGGAAGTAGCGGAGCTGTTTAAGATCTATCGTGACAAAGACCTTCTGGAGGAAAATCTTGATCTCTGAAATGTCAGCTTCCTCATCTCCAGTGACAACCATATCATCGATGTACGCTGCAAGTATAACGGTGCAAGTAGACCGTTGCCTAACGAAGGCAGAATAGTTAGATGCCATCCTCTGAAAATTGAGAGTACTGATCTCAGTGATCAGTCTGTCAAACCACGCATGAGGGATCTTCTTTAGGCCATAGATGGCCTTGTACAGTTGGCATACACACTCCCCCTCAACTACGTAACCCGGAGGCTGCCTCATATAAACCGCTTCTTCGAGGTCACCATAGAGAAAGGCGCTCTTTACATTAAGTTGAAAAATGAGCTAGGCTTTATTAGCGACATCGGAGAGAATGGTGGGTATGGAACCCATTCTGGTAATTGGAGAGAGTTTCAAAATAATCAACTCTATAGGTCTACATGAAGCCTTTTGCAACCAGTCTGGCTTTCAATCTATCAATGGACTCATTAGGTGACTGGTTGTGAAGACCCGTTAGGCGACTAATTCCTGGGGGCATGGCATAAGATCCCACGTGTCCCCAGAGGTAAGGGTGACCATCTCTTCATTCATGGCTTTTCGCCGACCATGGTCTTGCAGTGCACTATGATAATATCTGGGAATAGAAATGGCCATCAGAGCATCTACAGACCTCTTGTCACGGATAGATAAACCATCAGTGGAAGTAAAATGTGACATAAGGTGAAATATAGATTTCCTCTTTTATTTTCGGTGAGATATAGGAAGCTCCTTAGGCACATCTGTGGCAATAGTCGTGTGAGCAAAGGAAGAAGGCATATCATCCAAAAAAAAAAGAATAAGTAAATGTACATAAGTAGGTGCAATTGTGTGCTCGTGTTTATAAACAATCGGTGGAGGTGGTAGGTCCAAAGGGATATTACCGACAATCTGTGCAAAGAAGCCAGCCTGCTCAAATAAAGTAACATATGCGTACACCAGCGTCTGTGGTGAGATCTATGGAACTCTCACGGAGATCATGTGGAGGGGGAAGAGAAAGGAAGAGAGATAAATCTCAAAATTTATTTAACTCTCAACTGTCTCAATACATAAGCTCTTGTTCTCTTTATATAGGGGAGAGGAGGGGATTACCATAAAAAATAAAAGGAAACAAATAAAATAAAAATCCGAACAACTCCTAATTATCCTCTAACTTACCTAACCTACTAACTAATTAATTTAACTGACTGACTAATTGCCTAACCAATTAATTGGAGATCAAATGCGATATTGTTATTTAAAATAAGAATAAAATTTCAACAAATTCAATTAGACGAAATAAATTTAATCTAACCCCTAATTAAATTAAACTCTAATTAACGGATGGAAAATTGCAACCCTAATTTAAATAATTGAGCCCCGATTTGTTGTTTCACACTGCATCAAATCTGAAAAGCGATGATGGGTGCCAGGGATTCTTCCTAAAGTCCTACAAGATGGGCATGTGGTAGGAATGTGATCTCATGGTTAGGCAAAAATGGTTTGGTCTTCCATCATGGGTGATTTTCTATGTTGAAACTGTGTTGCTCATGCAAGTGCTCTATCCAAATCTTGGTTGATATAATTCATTATTTATTTATATTATTAATATATTTTGTAGTGTAAACCATTTCAGATATCTACCATTTGGTAGTGTAAAGTTTGAACCATTTTTTATCTTGATGATGAAGGCTTTTGAACATGACCTTGAATATGATATCGGCATCGCTTTGTCAAGCTTAAAAAGGTCGTGGAAATGGCTATAAAAGTAGTTTTCAAAGGGATTGTGGAATTGGTGGAGATGCTACTCATATAATGAAGGCAAGGTGAATGAAGTGGAGAGGAGTTTCAAGTGTTATTTGGGATAAGTACCTTTGAAGTGCAAGTGGAAATACTATAAAGCTGCAGTGGGACCTACAGTGCTGTATGGTATTAGCAAGTGTTGGGCAATTAACTATAAACATGTGCATAAATTGTTTGAACTGGGATGAAGATGCTCCGGTGAATGTGCAGCCACACATTGAAAGATTGGATTCGCCATGCATCAAACAAAAAGGTTGGTGTGTCACATATAGATGAAAGAAACTTGGCTAAGGTGGTTTGAACATACGCAAAGAAGGCCATATGGTGTTCCATTTCGATAGTGTGGAAATATAGGGAAGATCATAAAAGTGTTTGAAGCAAAAAAAATCCATGTGGCCGATCCCACTTAAAGTGGGAAAAATCTTGGTTGTTGTTCAATAACAAGAATGGATGTGTTTGATGGCTTATATTATCTTTATTTGTTCATGCTTTTATTGGGTAACAGTTAATCATTATGGTCTTTTTGCATCTGGGGATGACTCCTGCCTTCTATAACATTTCAGTTCTAGTGCTTCTTTTAATCGATCAAGAAAGAAAGAATTAACACCTCCAGCCTTGGTTGTTTCAGGAAATTGATTTAACTTTGAGCTTCCAGGGTTGTCATCTACCAGGGTCAAACCCTTATTGATCTTTCAACATGTATTTGAGCAAGAATCCATGTGACCGACCCTACTTAAAGTGGGAGAAGGCTTCGCTATTTTTTCACTAAATGAAGACATTGCAGGGTTTTATCCCAAGGATGCAAACAGATGGAGCTCTTTGCATTCAATTAGCCTTTATAACCTACATTACTACTTATTACAAATATTTTGAGCTGATTGTTCTTTTATGCAGTCATTTAGTTGCATCTTTTAGTTATGTTTACGTAGCCGACATATTTTCTTCGGAGACATCCTACATCTGAGTACCAGCATGTTGGGGTCCCAATGTTCAATTGCTGATTAAATGCTGTCCAATGGTGTACTCGGTCAAGAAAAGTAAAAGAAGCTTCACTTTCACATTTTAATCATCTTTCATCCCGTTTCTCTTTCAATTTAGCCTTACGTGCACGAGCCTCACACTTGTATATGGCTAGAAGAGCATGGGGATGTGGAGGATGCTTCCTTGCGTCCAAGAAGGAATAGAACCAAAAGGAGGGAACATCCTCTCAAGACAAGTCATCATCAAAATGCAGTAATGGTCCCAAGAACAGCGACCACTCTGCTTATCCACAAATTTCATTACCAAGCAAGAAAGCGATTCCTGGTAAACTTTGTTCCAGAGAATGACTAATCGAGACAGGCGACAACAGTGAGGGACACTCAGCAAAGAATGCGAACCGACAATGGCCTTTTCGATATGACCCACCGGCATCGCATTAGGGTGAAAAATGAAAATCACCATACTTTTTCATCCTTGCGTGCGTCTTTTATGGTTCTAGTGTAGTGATGTTCAGGCTCCAGGGGTATACAGTGAGTTGGTTATATGCTGAGCATGCAAGTCTTTTTCTTTGAATCTTTTTAGAGAAGATAAATAAGGGTGTAAAAGTGCTTTTTAGCGTGAATAAGGTAGAATCTGCACCTGCATGTTTTCAGTAATGCATTAGAAGCCTTGAGTTCTTAACACTTTATTCTGATATGTTATAAGTAGGCTTGTCGGCATTGTCGCCATCAATGACCCGTGCTGCATGTTACTTGACCCCCTGTCGATCAATTTGGAACTGGTGCAAGGCTGTCATATTCCATTGGCGTCTTCAGCAAGGAATACCGGTGAATTTTACTTTTGCTGGTAGGAAAGCTCGCAATCAATAGACATTCCCTTTGTTTCCCTGTCTCATGCTTCATCTTGTGGGAAAGAAATCCGTTGGTTTCTTATACAATTATATAATATAATTATCAGTATGTCTTAATTTACGTTCTTGTCATCTATCATGGCTGTATTAGGGGATTCATTTTTCTGTTAACCTCTAAGATGTCATTTTTCAGAGGCTGTACAAGCAGTTCTGCTTCATGCATGGATATCCATAAAGCTAGTCAGTTACCGAGACATAGTTGATCACAAGAAATGGCAACTGATGTTGATCTGGAATGCTTGGAGAAACACGTTACAACGTCCATAACAATTATTTGCAACCTCCGTACTTCTATTTGATGGTTTTCCGCTGATTATGTGTATATGCTGTTGACTCTCAGTTTGGTCTTACTGATGCTTTATTTTGTTATGAAAAAAAGGAAAGGGAACATCAGTGCCAAATGCTAGGCAGTTATTGATAGAGCTTATTCATGATTTCGAGGCTGTAAACGAACAAATAAGTGGTTTTTCAGGAAATGTTCGAAGTTTTCTCGTCACATCTTGGTCACTTTGACCTTTTCCTTATTTCATAGTCATCGGGGTATGATACCTATATCTTCACAGTGTTGAGTCATTTTTTCATTACTTTGACTCTCTAGCAGCTGGCAAATGTGCTAGTTTGTTTGATGATAGCTTAATCCTTTTTTGGATGGTTTTGATGATAACATAATCCTTTTTTGGATGGTTTAATGACATTCTACATCGATAAGTAGAGTTTATTGTGGACAAAGTCCTTGTATAGTTAAATTCTTATTCTATCTGGTCAAGTTCTTACATTAAAATGGTTAGTTGAGGTTTGTGCTCCTGATGTCACAGTTCTTGGTGATATTATTATGTTTGGATGCAGGAGCAGATTTTTCCCATAATTTGTAGATAACCGCCTGAATCGATGAGTCCTCATTCGATTGATTGATATTGAGTATGATTTTGATATTTGCATCATTAAATTTTGTAGCCTCTTGGTTTCATAAATACTGTAAAACAGATAAGACTCTTGCTGTTTCTTTTTTCAAAGTTTGCACGGATGGACTTGCAAACGTGACATCCAGTTAAATATTGTGTTGCATTGAACGCGATATGACTATAATATATTTTTCTCCATGAAAGTAATTATGAGGTCTGGTGCGGATGTAACCTATAAATTGAAGCAAGAATCTGTAACAAGAACAACAGAAGAGGCTGAAATTAGATTATGATGTACTACTGAGTGCATTCTGAAAATATTTGTTTTGATTGCCTTGTTAAAACTTTTTATTTTTTGTTGCATTTAAATTATGGAAATGGTTCCAAGATTACAGAATCTGATAATGTTACAGCAATCAAAATAAGGCCTTGATAATTTTTGAACTTTAATTTTCTTTTAGTAATTAGGTTAAGGTGAGAGCAACAGCTTTTAGATACATGTAACAAAATCTTTGCTAGCTTTAATGAATTTCACACGAATAAATTATATACTTTGCAACTTTTGTTGCAATTATAGGTCATCCATTGATTATAACATACCTTGAAAAAAATCGTTTGAACATCTTCTACATGGTCAATGAATTCGATTGAAGTCCAATTTTCAAAATCTCTTCCTATCATTATGAAAAGTCCATTCCAATAGGGATGAAAATGGATCGGATACATGTTGGATATAGATATTTTCATATCCGTATTCGTTTGCTTCATCTATATTGAATACAGATACATATGTGAGTCTGTTTGCATTTAAGGAACCATATCTAGACATAATTGGATGCGAACTTGGATTGAATATTCATCGAATACGAATCTTGGATCAAATAAAGATCGAATATGAATCAAATAAGCATCAAGTATGAAGTGCTTTAAAAAGATACCATAATAACACACAAGCACACATGCTATGATAAAAATATTTAATCAATCGATAAAAGTTATAGTTGCAGAGGGACTGCGTAGAGGGATCATATATAGTCATCAAGGGATTGAAGCCTACTTGAGATTTCTATTTACGATTCCTACGAAGTTGTGAGGGAAATAGACATAGTGGTTGTCAGATATTAAGGGGACGCATAGACTTGGGTTTAGCGTAGTTTACTAACATGACATTATATACGCATATATGTATTGTAAGTATATATATTTCTATGTTTATGTACATGTATTATTTTGTATTTAGATATTCTGATCAAAATATTTTGGTTGTTACCATATCCATTCCATATTCGAAAAATTTTATAACGGATATCCATACTCGATTAATTTTTGAATATGCATATCCATATTCATCATTTTTTTAAATATGTTAAGCATAGATACTCTGATATATCCATATTCATTTTCATCCCTACCCTCCAACCACTCGAGGTAACCATTTCTCTTATAATCAATATTGTCACGTATTAATCCATACGCTTCCTAAAAAATATGAAACCAAATTACATTTTCTTTTGATTATCACTTGAGTTAATCCACAATAACTGAAAGTTTTTATATGATGCATATAACGGTCATTTTAAAAATCAACAGCATAACCTCACATCTCTTTTATGTATCTCATAAATCAAGCTTAAAGATTGATCAAAAATGTATCAAAATTTTATGCCAATGAACCCTAGTAAGATCGACTTGGTATATCAAAAGGAGTGGAGAAGTTGTCAAATTTTTATAAAAAAAAAATGAGTTTGATAATTAAAAAATGTCATCTTTTGGTTATTGTGAAATTTTCATAGACTTCCTTAGTCATGATATAATAAGGTATCCGTATATTATGATCACAAGTGATTAGACATTTACTTATTTCGACTTGTTTACGGAAGTTGAAGTGGATCTAAGTGTTCTTATTTTTGTGCTCTAAATTCATGTTATTGTGAATATCTAAATTTTGAGCCGCTATCTGTACGGAACATTTACATGCAAATAATAAAAATCAAGACAAATGAACAAAGAAATCCCATCCCTTAATGTTCGATCCAATGACGTGAAAATAGAAAAATTAACGATTAAAGAAGGCATCTCAGTTGTTGCACTATATGTGAGTTGTTTTCACAATTCCAAATTTGGTGGAATCACTTTACCTATTTAACCATAAATTACTGTGATATATGTCCATACGAATATCAAATTTAACATGATAAATTATCATAAATGTTTTAACATGATTAAAAATTATAATTAATTGAAGGAAACTGGTTCATAACATCTTAACGAAGGCTCAGATTTTGTCATTTATATTATTTATTACCCAAATCTTAAAATGCACTAAAATGATTCGTAAATAAACATCCTGAATTGGCACGTCTGTTAAGGCCGAGACGCAAAACTCTCTCTATAGAGGGAGCTCCTATTTCCCCCACTTTTTATTTTTTTAATAAATGGATCTATGAAAATTTATCACTATGTCTCTATATTACGACATTCATTCGTTAGAAACAGAAACTCTTACGACCTTAATCTAGACAGTCATTTTTTAACGGTTGTTCTGTGTACATTGAACATTTTCCCTCAATTTTTTTGGGGAAAATCCACCATGTATTTTCACCATTATATCTCTCTAATATGTTTTTCCAATTTCGTCAGAAGCGGAAGCTCCTTTATCCATCCAAAACTAGTAGATTATAACAAATCTAAGTTCGTTAATATTGCATGTTCTAGATGGAGGGCATATGAGTCTTTGTATTCGACGAAATTGAAACGACATATTAGATGAATATAACGATGATACATGGTAGAATTTCTTAGAAAATAAAAAAAATTGGGAGAAATGCTCCACGTAGCAGCCATGGTTCGAAAAGACTATCCTCGAGGCGGTCGAGGCATACGCCTCGAGGCGAGGCGATCCCTTTTAGCCTCGAGGCTTACGCCTCAGACCGGTCCTGTGAGGCGTGCGCCTCGAGTGGTCGAGGCGGTCGAGGCGTTTTTCTTTTTTGAAGTATTTTTTTTATTTTCATGGTTTCCTTAGTAGTTTGAGAAGCTTATCAATATCTGTTTATTTAGGATAATGATTATATAAGACGAATGCCTAAATATGATGTTTATTTCATGCCCATAACTTCATATTTACAATTAACGTATCTAACTATTTTGGCAAACTCTTAAATGAATGAGTTCATAAATATTAAATTAAACAATACTTGTAACTTAACAAAATTTGCAATATATCAAGCAAAACAAAATGGATAAGGTTCATGGTTTCTCATGTTGCCTTATATTATATATTAGACACAACATAAATTTCTTCAACATATATTTAATCGAACTTTTAATTACAACAATATTTCAAAGATTTGCTCGAAATGGATATGATTCATGGTTTCTCATGCGATCATATATTATATGTTAGACACATAACATAAATTTCTTCGATGTATATTTAGTCGTAGTTTTAGTTACAACAATATTTCATAGACATATATGTATTGTTTAATTCTTTCACAATATCTATAGTCAATGAATTCCTCTTTGATTGGATGAAAATGTGTAGAAATGTATATGATGTTGTTCTATATTCTATTTTGGGGTTCTTATCTTTATCATTTCATCATATCTTGTAGTGTAAATTATTATATATTGGGCAGAGAACATATAATTACATAGAAATATATATAATTGTAGTTTTATACATATTTTTCTATATAAACTGAGGCTTACGCCTCGACCGCCTCGAGGCTACGCCTCGCCTCGATTCCAAGGAGACCGCCTCGTTTCGCCTTTCGTTTTTTCAAACCTTGGTAGCAGCCAACTTGGTTGTTACACGAAACATCTTTCCCTTTTCTGATGTGTGTATGTGTGTATAGGGAATTTATCCAATGGACCATATGCCCATTTGAGTTGGAATGAGCCCATCCCTACAGTCGTTGGATTAGAACAATTCCAATTCCTGAATTTTAGGATCATGTTACATTATTTGGTGTGTATTTAAAAATGGTATTTTCAGGCTTTCTAAATTTAGCGTCCGTTAATGTTTTCGTGTCGTGTTTGATTTGATCACTTCGAAAGCATTCTTGTCGATCTCGTGCGATGGCGAAACTTCTGAAATTGCAGGATCTTTGTTCTTCGAAGGTATTTTTGTTGAAGCTTTTTTCAATCGATCATTCCTTGAAAAAATTATGTTTTTTTGTTCTTAGTTATCATTGTTTGTTCATATTTTGATCTCAGTTTTCTCATTACATATCCGAAGACATTATGAACGATGCTTCTGTATTCTCTATGGATCGTATCATGAACAAAGTTCATATCAAAAGGAATGACGATGGATGACATGCAGATGAATTTGATTCTTGATCTATAATCAGATTTGATTTTTTATACAAGGTATTTTGATTTCAAATAATTTAGTAATTTACGTGCGACTATCAGTAACACTTGACGTATTACAAATAATAAAATAAGTTAACTAAGTAAAGAGGGTGTGGTTTGATAGTAATTCAAAACAAATAATAGAATAAGTAAGATTGAGAAAAGCATCAGTAACATGTAACAAATTGTAAAGTAAGAGAACACAATGGAATCAATAACTTCGAATAATTATAAAAAAACACATGACCAGTAACTTATGTATGGCTATCAGTAACACTCGACGCATTGTAAGTAATTAAAAACATAATAAATAAATAAGGGATGCCTTAATAACACGTAGAGTATTAAGTAACTATAAAATCAGTAACAATCAAAATGAGTTTAGTAATATGGATATTTTTAATCAGTATTTGTTATATGGACATTTGTATTTTTTACCTTCACGTTTGAATATAAACTTATCTTACAACAAAAACTACTTGAGTAACATACATGAATTACTGATTTCTGTGCAATATAATATTACAATTGTAAATTACTGACAATTATTTTCAATAATACTGATCATGCAACAAATAGTTACTTGAGTAAACAAGTACCTTACCAATCAAATGTACAATGACAATTTCTTTAGCCCAAAATTAAAGATTTGAATTTATATTTCCAAATTCATCTTCCTTTTTTAAGAACTTGGTATAATTGAAAAAAATAAAGGCTCAAACATATTATCTTTTCAAAACCGTGCTCCTTCGAAATAGGCAACCTTTCAAATGGAAATATACATGGAAAGCTTACATTTGATGCTTATCAAAACTTAAATGGGTAAATGGCTCACTGCATAAGCCCTCTCTCTCTCTCTCTATATATATATATATATATAGAGAGAGAGATACGGAGTCTGCACCCAGGTACATGTAATTTTACATTCACCGGTGCCTATAACTTCCACTTTTTTATTTTTTTAAATGTCACTATATATATTCATCTATATATCCCTCTAACATGTCATTCGAATTTCATCAGAAACAAAGACTCTTATGCCCTCCATCCAGAACAACTAATTTTAACAGTTTTAGAATTGTTGTAATCGACATGTTCTAGATGCAGGGCATAGGAGTCTTTGTTTCTGACGAAATTCAAATGACATATAGGAGGGATATATAGATGAATACACTGATATTTTTCAAAAAAGTAAAAAAAGTGGAAGTTAGGGAGTATGCACCCAGGTGCATGCAAGTTTACATGCATTGGGGACTCTAACTTCCACTTTTTTTACTTTTTTGAAAAATATCATCATGTATATTCATTTATATATCCCTCCTATATGTCATTCAAATTTTGTCAAAAACAGAGACTCCTATGCCCTTCATCTAGAACAGGTTGATTACAACAATGTTTAGACCGTTAAAATTACATGTTCTGAATGGAGGGCATGGGAGTCTCTATTTCTGACAAAATTCGAATGACATATATGAAGAATATATAGATGAATATATGTGCTGATATTTTTCAAAAAAATAAAAAATGGAAGTTAGAAGACCCGTTGCATGTAAAGTTACATGCAACTGGGTGTATACTCCCTATTCTTATATATAATACAATATAATATATAGAAAAAATGGGATTGCCCTCGCGCTATTTTTCCACATTTTTTATTTTTTTTGTAAAATAAAACATTATATTCATCTATATTTCCCTCCAATATGCCATTCGAATCTCATCAAAAACGGAAACTCATATACCCTCTATCTAGAACATGTAATTTTAACGTCTAAACATTGTTGTAATCCGTATGTTCTATATGGAGGATATAGGTGTTGGACATGTGAGCCCACGGCGAGCCATTATGCAATAAATGTTATTGCGAATATCATTCCCTGATCTGAAATGAAGAATAAATAATTTACATAATAGGTCCCTCTGTACAAATAGGGTTATGTACCATGGCTATCTTAATAATCATACATCTATTGATTCAATTAATTGAATCATAGAGGCTGGTGCTTGGATGAATATCTAAAGGGTTAGATTGAGGACTCATCAAGCACCGTCAAATGATTGTTAAGAGATATGATCTCCAGCCTGAGTAGGAGATGGCAATCCTTTCTCACATAGGCTAATATCTGACCGACCTCTTGATGCAGGTCCTCTGTATAGGAATATAGATTCGGAGGTGTCAGATTAGTTAGGTCAATGGGTTGACTTAACGAGATCGAGATAACCAAAGTCCGATGTTGAATGCTATCACAGCATAGGCACGCATCCTCTGATCGGAGACAGATGTATTGCTATATATCTGAGTATGTACATTTGGCAAACCGATAGGTTGATGGCCTAACCAAGGTCTATATACCGGCGCGTTTGTGTGCATATAAGGGCATATGAGTAATACGATCTCTCAAAGGGATCATACAGTTCACTACTGAACCGGAAGACATGAGCTCACTCATGAGATATTGGGAAGAATCAAATTCCGTGCACGGTCGTCTCGCTTTGGAAGCTTGACTGAATTTGTAGGTTTGATATATACTTTTGGAAAGTATATGATCAAGACCTAGGTATGATATATGCTTTTGAAAAGTATATGATCGATACCAAATCCCAATGATCAAATGAGAAACTTAGTGATCAAACCCTGAAGAAGACAGTATAAAATTGATCTTGATCTTCGGGTTGACCATAGGTCTTCCAGTATGCAGGATTTACAGGTATTGGGAATACCTGAGGGTGATGTGATCATAAACGATTGTATATCCATGACGCTTTCGTTCCGAGGGAGTGATGAAACAGGTCTGGATTTTAGTGACTCCTCTTAGTAGAGAAGCAATCTGATCTTGGTCCAAGTGTTGGTCTGAATGAGATTCAGATTCAATGAGAAGATTAGATTTGCAGTCTTGATTTAATCAAGCATCTATGGGAGGTTCGTAAGATCTGGATTTGAGATAAAATCTCAACATCCAAGTCACTATACATGGAACAATACAATCGCCATGTCCTTATCTCCAAGTATCTGCGGAGAAAGCACATTATTCTTGAAAGGGTTCGAGAATAATTCATTTGATGAAATTCATATCCAAGCAAGAAGAACTTGATGATTAAATGAGATTTAATTATCAAGCTTAATATGAATATGATTCATATTGTGAGAATGATTATCCAAGATAATTAAATGGGATTTAATTATCAAGAGAATGTGGATATTATTATTCATAATATACATATATTCAAGAGAGAGAAATTTAGTAAATAACATTTGTTAATTATTAAATGTGGATTGGATTCACATTTGTTAATTAACTGAAAATGTCATTTACAAATTAGTTTGGGATGTGAATATGATTCACATATTTTCAATGGCATGATTGAAATATTCACAAATTAATTTGGAATTAATTTTGTGGATAATTATGTGATAATAGTTATCACAAATTATTAAGAGATAATATGATATAATAAAAAGGAGATAATAAGCCACCATTTCAGGAGGCTACATTATCTCCATTTTATTATCTTGATTAATCTCTTAACTAATTTATTTTTGTTAAATTAAAAATGTGTTGATAATGTTGCAACATATATTTAATTTAATTATAAATAAATGTTGTTGGTTTTAACCAACAACAATTATAGCCATTGATTTTACATGGACCAAGCCTGGCCGTTGGATCCATGTGTCCCATGGATTGAGATCCATTGGATCTTAAACTAATATAAAAGGAGGGCTAGGGTAGCCTTCTCAATGGACATGATTAAGAGTTGTACAAGGTTACAACTCTCTCTCTCTCTCATATTCTCGCCCTCTCTCTTTCTCTCCTCCAAAAGATGGTCGTCCATCTTATGTTGAGAAAGAAGAGACTCTCGGCTTCTTCTTTGCTTCTCGAAAGAGTAAGGCCGTATACGTAGTGACCCCAATATCGGGTCCTCATATTATTGGGGCGATATTGGATTGCGTATAGCGAGTATTAAGCCTGTTGACGGTTGGTTCAATTAATGGCGGGTCAACATCATCTTAGGGGTGGTGGGCCCGGGTGTTAAAAACCGAATTGGGAAATGTAAGTTGGACTTGCAAGGCGGAATGTGTTCCCGCTTCTTTTTATCCGAGTTGTAGGTTCTCATATTATTAGGATGCAACGAAGATAGGAAAGGAGATCCCAGATCTTGCTAGAGATATAATGGTAAGAATATCTCTTACATTGAAAGTGATTAAGGGAATGAACTTTCATTTTTGACAAGGCAAGACAACTTTGATATAAAAATTCCTAAATCAAAGTAAAACATATATATATATATATAATATATATACACTTATACAAATTTCTTATTTTAGATAATCTTTCATTAAATCCACTCAATGTTATACTCAATAATAACCAGTAAAATATCTTGGATTGGACTCATGATCCAGATATTGTACTTGCAATTGGACACATAATGTATGTGGTTGCAATGTGCAAGTTTCCTCAACATAATGAGGAATGACAATTAAATAAGACAATAAGACATCACCTTAGGGTTTGTATGTCTCTATGTTCTTGATCTTTCATCGAGTGTACTTTAGAAGTCACATGTCGATGGTGATCGTAATTGTCAAATAATCCCTATAAAATCTAAGAAGATGTTCTGGCATACATATGTGCTCTATACATTTAATCATGAATGACATGGTTCTCTGCATTATGCAGAATGGTAGCTCGAAAGAGATGATGTATTCAAAATGTTTGAATACCTACCTAAACCTGTCTCTAAGAGTTAAGATGTATGTAGATATGATGAGTGTCATCATTCTACTGTCTATACTCTAGACATTCATGAAGCTTCATATTAATCATTTTGAATGAATTTAATGAAGCATGTATAAAAGTTGAAATGCTCTTGTATTGAAATTCTTAGAGTTCAACATAAGAGATTCTTTGTCTTGAACAATGGTTGTTTATAGATGAAGAAAGCGCAGTGGAAGCATGGGTCGGACCCGAGTAAGAAGGAAAGTCAAAGAGTTGACCTACTTCTGTGACTTCCGTATGACATTCAAAGAGTTGGATGAATGCCAATACTGCAATAAGTTGATGTGTTGATAGTATGACTATCAAATCTGTCTAAAATCCTTAGTGAAGGACTCAGATAGAGCATCAGAATAATCTACATATAATCATTGACTCTGACTTTCTTATTTCATAAGATTAAGTCTGACAATTGTATCCCAATATTCTAATAACATTTACAATTGGTTGCATATATATATTAGAAGATTAGAAAATTGATCTAAGATTTAGTAGTCATCTACATGGATATTGCTGTAATTGTTGCAGCAATCTCTGTTGGATAGATAGACTTCATATTCTCAGTGGGAGAGCCCTTAGTCCTGGAGAATGTCTCTATGACCTAGATAGTAGAGTACACTCATTGTTTTTTTTCTAAATGTTGGAAATAAACATGAATTCTGAGATAGAACTATCATAAAGAGTTATGATGGATATATTTCAGATAGTAATCTAACATCTAGTAGACTCCACAAAATTAGAAAATTAATGAATGGTTTATTAAGATTTCTAATACTGAAAAATCAAACCTTGATAGATCAATAGGAGGATGAAGATCATTTGACGATGATCTGGCATCAAGTCTTGGACATATGTCTATTGATATGATCAATAGACTAGTAAGAGATGAAACTTTAGAATGTCTAAAATTTCAAATCTTACATACTTGTGAATATTGTATTCAAAGTAAAATGTCCAATACACCTTTCTCTGGGAATGGTGTTAGATGTCGAGGTATTCCAGATCTCATACATATTGATATATGTAGATCATCTATATCATAATAAACATTATGGATGTGTGATATCTATTGATGATTATATATGATATGAGGTATCTTCTCTTCACCTGAGAAACCTTTGAAATGTTCAAAGATTTCACAATTTTGGTTTAGAATCAAAGTTTGAAGGAAGATTAAATGAATTTGATCTAACCAGAGTAGCAAGTACCTGTTAGATGAATTCAAAGAATACCTTATGAAGATATGAATATCATTTCTATCTCAATCCTCCTAACACACCTAAACTCAATGGAGTTGTAGGGAGATACAATTGGATCATGTGTGACATAATTTGATCAATGATGAATTTTAGCATAATTATCCCTTAGTTTTCAAGTGTATATACTACAATATATATCCTTAATAAGATTCCATGCATGTAAGTTGGAATCTAGCACTCGAGAGTGCTGCTTCATTAGGAAAATAAAGGATGGTATTGGATACCTACTTTATAACCCGGAGATTCTTAAAAGATCTCATCTCTGAGAATGTGATTCTTAGAGGATGACTCTCTTGAGAATCAAGATGAAAATGAAGTGTAGGAACTCATTTAATCTTAAGATGGTAATAAGGCTCCTGAGATCGGAAACTAGAAGGATAATTAAAGATGAAACATTAATACCTCTTCAAATGAGTTTGAAGATGTATTCCACGTGTCAGTTAAGTCTGAGAGTGATCAGACTTCATGTGATGAAGCTCCTATGGATAATGACATGGAAAGATGGATATTAGCAACAAAGTCTAAAGTAGACTTCATATACAAATGTTGTATATGGACCCTAGTGGATCCACCTATAAGGGTTTGACCCACTAAGGTGTAAATGGATCTTCAAGAGAAGAGGGAACCTGATGAGAAGGTAGAGACCTTCAAAGCTCGGTTCGTAGCCATAAGCTACACATCGGAAGAGAAGACATTGCTTGTAATGAGACTTGCTCTTCGGTAACCATGCTTAAAATCATCAGAATATTGTTAACCTTAGCTACACAACTTTACTATTACATCTTCAAGATGTAAGTCAAGATTGCATTCCTCTAAGAATACCTCTCTTAGGATATTCACATGAAATACCCCCAGGGCTTCATGGTTGAGGAAAGCAAGGTGTGAAAGCTAAAGAAATCCATCTATGGACTCAAATAAGCTTCTTGTAGTTGGAACATCAGATTTGATGAAATCATAAGTGTTATGATTTCAGATAGAATCTTGATGTACCATGTGAAGCTTAGTGGGAGTGCCATTGTGTTCATCGTGCTAAATGTAGATAATATCCTAATCATTTAGAATGATATAAGGATTAGAATAAGTGTTTTATTTCCTGGCTATTCCATACCTTGAGATATGATCTCAAGAATACCTCTTAGATCTTAGTTCTGAAGTTGTTCAGAAGCAAAGAAAAGAGGGTATTGGGACTGTCACATTTGTAGTACACCTTGGATATGTTCCATTCTTGGAAATTCCAAGAAAGGCTTCCTTCCCTTAAGATTTGGCACTGACCTATCTAAAGGGATAGCACCTCAAAGAGTTGAGGAAGTGAATGCTAGAACTACTTGCACTTGTGCATCAGTTACAAGAAGCTAAGTGTATGCTAGATGTGTACAAAAGCCAGTGCAGTGGGAGTAGTAAACTCTTACTAATCCCACTATGGAGATAGAACACTTGGTTGCAGTAATAACAAAATCTTCAATAGATGACAAGATTTTTTGAGATAGTGATCTCAAAGTCATATCTTCAAAAGCTTAAGACTTTATAGATAGAGATCTAAAAGGTCTTAACTGTGGATGCCTTAAGAGATAGTGATCTCCAGGAATAAGGGTATTCTGATAAGGATTATGGAAATACTAGTTATAATAGTTATTGAGAAATAGTGTCAAGGACACTATAACTGCTTTGATTAGATTGAGTATTGGTTGCATAAGATGCAACATTCGCATTGGATGCGGGCACTGTTACCTAGGGATATGCAAGTGTCGTAAAAGGACTTGGCATAGTCTTTTGGGAACAGAGTGACTGATCAACTTACCTAGCTATTTCTAAATAGCCTATGATTGTCACATGAGTGTGGGTTTAAATGATTAGCCCATTAATGGCTTTTTGGGCTAGTGGGAGATTGTTGGACATGTGAGCCTACGGCGAGCCATTATGTAATAAATGTTATTGTGAATATCATTCCCTGATCTTAATGAAGAATAAATAATTTGCATAGTAGGTCCCTCTGTACAAATAGGGTTATGTACCATGGCTATCTTAATAATCATACAGCTATTGATTCAATTAATTGAATCATAGAGGCTGGTGCTTGGATGAATATCTAAAGGGTTAGACTGAGGACTCATCAAGCACCGTCAAATGATTGTTAAGAGAGATGATCTCCAGCCTGAGTAGGAGATGGTAATCCTTTCTCACATAGGCTGATATCTGACCGACCTCTTGATGCAGGTCCTCTGCATAGGAATAGAGATTCGGAGGTGTCGGATTATTTAGGTCAATGGGATGACTTAACGAGATCGAGATAACCAAAGTCCTATGTTGAATGCTGTCACAGCATAGGCACGCATCCTCTGACCGGAGACAGATGTATTGTTATATGTCTGAGTATGTAAATTTGGCAAACCGATAGATTGATGGCCTAACCAAGGTCTATATACTGGCGCGCTGGTGTGCATATAAGCGCATATGAGTAATACGATCTCTCAAAGGGATCATACAGGTTCATTACTGAACCGGAAGACATGAGCTCATTCATGAGATATTGGGAAGAATTAAATTCCGTGCACGGTCGTCTCGCTTTGGAAGCTTGACTGAATTTGTAGGTTTGATATATACTTTTGGAAAGTATATGATCAAGACCTAGGTATGATATATGATTTTAGAAAGTATATGATCGATACCAAATACCAATGATCAAATGAGAAACTTAGTGATCAAACCCTGAAGAAGATAGTGTAAAATTGATCTTGATCTTCGGGTTGACCATAGGCCTTCTAGTATGCAGGATGTATAGGTATTGGGAATACCTGAGGGTGATGTGATCATAAACGATTGTATATCCATGACGCTTCCATTCCGAGGGAGTGATGAAACAGGTATGGATTTTAGTGACTCCTCTTAGTAGAGAAGCAATCTGATCTTGGTCCAAGTGTTGGACATTGGTCTGATTGAGATTCAGATTCAATGAGAAGATTAGATTTGCGATCTTGATTTAATTAAGCATCTATGGGAGGTTCGTAAGATCTGGATTTGAGATAAAATCTCAACATCCAAGTCACTATACGTGGAACAATACCATCGCCATGTCTTTATCTCCAAGTATTTGTGGAGAAAGCACATTATTCTTGAAAGGGTTCGAGAATAATTCATTTGATGAAATTCATATCCAAGCAAGAAGAACTTGATGATTAAATGAGATTTAATTATCAAGCTTAATATGAATATGATTCATATTGTGAGAATGATTATCCAAGATAATTAAATTGGATTTAATTATCAAGAGAATGTGGATATTATTATCCATAATATTTGTGTATTGTAAATATGATTTATAATATACATATATTCAAGAGAGAGAAATTTAGTAAATAACATTTGTTAATTATTAAATGTGGATTGGATTCACATTTGTTAATTAACTGGAAATGTCATTTACAAATTAGTTTGGGATGTGAATATGATTCACATATTTTCAATGGCATGATTGAAATATTCACAAATTAATTTGGAATTAATTTTGTGGATAATTATGTGATAATAGTTATCACAAATTATTAAGAGATAATATGATATAATAAAAAGGAGATAATAAGCCACCATTTCAAGAGGCTACATTATCTGAATTTTATTATCTTGATTAATCTCTTAACTAATTTATTTATGTTAAATTAAAAATGTGTTGATAATGTTGCAACATATATTTAATTTAATTATAAATAAATGTTGTTGGTTTTAACCAACAACAATTATAGCCATTTATTTTAAATGGACCAAGCCTGGCCGTTGGATCCATGTGTCCCATGGATTGAGATCCATTGGATCCTAAACTAATATAAAAGGAGGGCTAGGGTAGCCTTCTCAAGGGACATGATTAAGAGTTGTACAAGTTACAACTCTCTCTCTCTCTCTCTCAAATTCCCGCCCTCTCTCTTTCTCTCCTCCAAAAGATGGTCGTCCATCTTATGTTGAGAAAGAAGAGACTCTCGGCTTCTTCTTCGACGACTCGAGGATCTCCTTCTTCTTTGGAGTTTCTTACTCTAAAGGAAGACGACGGATTTCATTTGAAGAAATCAGGGGGATCCATTGCTTGGATCTTCATCGAGGATTGCGGGATGGACGTGACTCATCATCGTGCCCACGAGTGCGTTCTTCGTGGATCGGACTTGAGACAGGAGGATCTCTACTTTGGGATCTCACGATCGCAATCACGCTTCAAGCGGTATTCCTTATACTTGTGGTTTGATGAAACGATCCGAGAAGTGTTCTCATAATCAAGTGGTTTCATCTTTAGATTTTAAAATTTTAATTTCCGTTGCATCTAGCATCTAGTGCGACTAGTTGCTCCGATTGCATACGATGCGATCGAGACGCTTCCGTGATGCGCTTAAGGATTCTCAATATCCTTCAATAGGAGTCTCCGTTTCTAACGAAATTCGAATGACATATTGGAGATATATATATATATATATGAATATACATGGTTCTATTTTCCAAAAAATAAAAAAAATATGGAAAAATGACGCGAGGACAGCCCCATCTAACCCTATATACAGGGGAACTTCCAATGAGGTGGGCATTTTATGGATACACGAAAAGTAACACTAATCTAGGTATTTTTTATATTTATTTTATAATTTCTAACTCCATAAATTTAATAATAAATATTAACATAAGAGGATGGGGAGCTTGCACCATGGTGCATGTAACTGTATATGGACCGGTGCCAAAAACACCCATTATATATATTTTTTGAAATGAATTCATGTGATATTTAGATCACCACATATCACCATGATGGCATTCAAAAATTAACTTAATTCAAAATTTCTAATCCCTCCATCAAGACTGCTAAATTTTAATGGTTTCAGAATTGCTGAAATTGAGATTTCAAATGAGCATTGTTAAGAATGTTTGTTTTACACGAAATTTGAAAAACATATTCCACTAATAATATTAAGTAAATCTCCTAAGGTTTCATTTCAATATATATATATATATAATGGACGTTTTTGACACCGGTGCATATACAGTTACAAGCACCATGGTGCAAGCTCCCCATCATCTGAACATAATATGTATATCAAGAAAATTTTATGAAAAAATATTATTATATTGAATAAAAAATGATAGTTATAATATTAGTGTTATATTTTACAAAATAGTATAATCATCGTTATTTTAAAAATCTGCAGTGTATATTTTTTACAAACTCGTTACACATGCAATTTACAAATCATTTAGGTCTGATGGTTGCGCGAAACATCACCAAAAACATTAGATGTGAATATCATCACGTTTGTAATATAATAATTGTGTAAAGAAGAAAATTTGAAATGCTAACCAAACCATCAAATATTGCAATCATCATGTTAAAGTATGAGAATATATAACATCACCCTACCCTTTACTCATATTCAATCCTCACATACCACCACATGTCTCTTATGTCCAATCCTCACAAATTACTACCCTAGCTCATCGTCTACACATATCCAGTCACGGAGCTTGGACACTTTTAAAGAGCGAGCACAATGTTGAAAAATATTGTCCACCAATTACGGTATTATCATATTCATTGTATAACGATAGTGTTGTGGAGGATAAATTATGCAATCCTTATTTTTCACGTAAGGATAATCCATTTCAAACTTACTTTTTAATTGACTGTATGTTTTTTTATTCAATTTTATCTATATCGATCTCATATGTTCCATGTTGTCGGAATTCTTTTGTGAATGATATTTATTTTTAAAAATTAAACATATTCTAATATTTTCAATTTGTTTTTTAAAATCTAATCTTTGGATTTTGATTAATTCAACATAAAGTATACTTGTTCATTTTATTTATAACTTTCTATCTTGATCAGAATACATATAACTCGATAATTTAGACCATCATCATGGTATCAACATCAAGAAATATAGTAAGAACAATCTAAAAAGTTATTCATAATATTGAGCCAATTCCGCATCATTAGGATGTATCCATCCCATTGAGTTTCTACGAGTCAAATTTATCATCTCTATAGGATTAGATCTTAAATTATTGTGAAGCAAAAAGATAAGGTTATGGAAATAAATATTCTCACATTTGTTGCTATTGTAGTCTTTATAGTGCCTACTCCCTTGTTATTTATCATCCATGTAAAAAATCCTCGCCAAGCTACATAAAGAGATTTACAAATATCTACAGAAAGATTATTGATAACTACCCAAAATGGGAAGCGAAAAGATTTTAATAAATACATTCTTCAGTAATATCATCATGACTTTCGAAGTCATGCATGATAGTAATACCAAATCAAATACGATGATTAGTGGGTCTTGTGCTAAGCCTTGTTAAAGCTTGGAAATCTTAATCCCATGATGCATTTCAAATCTTCCTAGACATTATCCTACTATAATAAGCCTTGCTTGAATGCCCATTTTAATTTAAAATATGAATGAAAATTATTTTTAGACACAATAGAATGAACTCGATAAAAATTAGTTATAAATATATATTTATCAAATCATCATGATGGTAATCTTAAAATGCTACATATTTTATTTTCTAGATTATTTTACATGAAGCTTATATCCCCCACGTGGCACACTTGTAATAGACTATAATTAAGGAAGTCGAGTCAATCTTGAAATGTATTTGTTTAGAAGTTAGTATAAACCTTATTATATATCTTACATTGATGTTGAAAATGTCCACTTATGATATCTTTATGTCAGATCATAAAATTGTGGCTTATCTTCAGAATGATTTTTGCCAAATCTCAATTTATATTTTTTTCCAAAAGAATGGTTGGAAATCAATTAAGAAGATCCAACCAAGTATTATTTAACAAATACATAACATGGCTGGAGTCAAGGGTGTCAGAAAAATCTCGAATTCAATATTCGTTCAGGTTGGATTCATTTAAAGTTTGATTTAGATTTGGTGTAAGCATTGATTTCATTTAAAGGTATATATAATTCAATGAGCTTCAAGCATTGATTTTGAAAAGAGAACAACTCGACATATTTTTATGCATTGTTTTTGTACATTAAATTTAATTGACATTGGTTGTTGTTGGTAAAAATAATGTGCAAGTTGTATTAATTAATAATATTTTATCCCTCCTGAATAAAAATGGAACTTCAAGTAAACATCACAATATCTGGCATTAACAATGCTTCCCACGCCTAATTTCTTTGGCAGAGGACAAAAATGCTCGCATTGTTGATTCATGGGCTAATGATGTGAGGATTCTGGCCTTTACGAGCGGCTCTTCTGAGCGACGTCGGCAGGATGTTGTGTATTTGATGGAATATCTAGCTGGGACTGAGGGATCAATTATTAATAGAGACCACTGGATTTGGTCAGATGGAGAATTTACTGTAAAGAAGACCTACAATATTTTGATTGGGAGAACGGACTTGCTTCACAAGAATCTGATCAGAGATTGTAGGATCATTTGGGAGTTGAAGATCCCGACACGGATAAAGATTTTCTTGTGGCTCTTAAGGCATGGGAGATTGCTCACAAGGGGTTGACAATCTCGCATCCTCCACTCAAAGGATATCTATTGTGCTCTTTGCAGGTCGATGGTGGAGTCCATTGAGCATTTATTTCTTGGTTGTGAAAAGGCGAAGGAGCTTTGGCTGGTGATGGACATAGTTTGGATTGTCATAGCAGTATATCGGCTTTCTGTGAATCCCTACTCAACTCTCGATTGCGTCCAAATGTAGAGAGAATTGTACCGATTGTGGGCTTATGGACTTTATGGCTTGCCAGAAATGTGGTGATTTTTCGCTCAGAGAGGTTCTATGTTCAAATTGTAGTCCACCATGCTCGGATTGTCCTTGGGTCCAAGTTGTTATAATTATAATTTTTTAATTTAATTGGGGTGGACACCTAAGCATGCTTCCCCTTTTTTATTATTAAAAAAAAGTAAACATCACAATCGAGTCAGATAAAATCATATCCCTTTAGATTGTCAAAACTATTGTAGTTGGTGAACTTTGGAGAAGTAGAGGTTTAAACCAACAAACAAGCATGTCATATCGAAGTGATATCGTGTATCGTGATGTTAATAAGGATGAAAATGGATACGAATATATCCGAATATCCGCTTACCGTATTCGAAAAATTACCGAATACGGATATTCGTATCCGAATATTAATCGAATATGGATCGAATATGAATATGAGTTGTAAAAAATTTTCGGATATGAATACAGATATGGTAATGGCTTGAATATCCGGATCCGGATATCCGAATACAATGTTTAATATTATGTATATATTAGTTAATGTAATATTAGACACAGTCTTGTGTTATTATATTAGCATTATATATTATAAAATATAATATATTAATGAGATTAATAAAATGCCATTTGTTTGGGGATGGACACGAATAAAAGTTACAACATTCTATCCTCTTTGTGCTTCCGAACAAGAATGCGGGTCATCTTGACGCTCCCTCTTGTCATGATGCAACTTAATTTTCATTACTATTTTTTAAAATCATTATGAACTTTCATAAAAAAGTTCATTTCGTATTTGTATGTAGACTTTATTCGATCCCTATTCGGATTCCATATTTATTTAATACATATTTGGATTTCACTCTTTATTCAAGTCATATTTGGATAAGCTCTTTATTCATCCGTATTCGGATCCGTTCTTCATTCAGTCTGTATTCGGATTCGATAAATATCCGATTCGGATTCGTAACCGTAATTTTAAGGATATGGTTTCCTTAATGCATATCCGAATCATATTCATATCTGTATTCATATTCGATAGAGATGAAGCGAATATGAATATGGAAATAGGCATATCCGATCCGTATCCGATACATTTCATCCCTGGATGGTAATCACTAATCATTATCAGTTTGATGTTTACATCACATGTCCTCAATTATATTGCCCAAGATGGGTTGAATTTCTTACAAAGGGCTAATAAATCTTTGTTATTATATTCCATATATACAAATATTTGATTTTATATTCAGCTATCATCTTATGAATCTCGTTTTAGCTATTACAAAAGCAGCATCACACTCTTTACCATAACAAGAGTAGAATATATAATTTAATCATCTTGACTTTTTGTTCGGATTTTGAAGGAAAGATTGCAACTTAATTAATTGTAAGAGACAACGGATGACTCATTACTAGAATGTGCACATTGTTTTTTTTATCAAAAGAACAACATTATGGATGAATAGTGTACAATTCATTGAAGGCCTCAGCAGCATAGAGCTCACGGTACAACTAATTTGCATTATTGGTGTGTTGAAAAATTCTTTGCAACTATTTTGACTTAAAACTCCAGAACTAAATTGCTATTTTACGGAGAGCACAATTGTTTACTTTATACGAGGCATGTCTTAATCCACCAAAATCATTTTCCTCCTTTTTATAAAGAGAAGTTATTACATATGGCATGATTACATGGAGAGGATATCTCAAATTTTGATATGGTTAAGTTAAAACAAACTAGGTACTAATATTTGGATATGATTTGTAAAGAGGAATTTTTAAACTAAAGGAATTGCAGATCTTGGACAATAATTTGTCAAGAAGAAAAAAATATATGTCTTGCATCTATTGGTTTGTAAGCCTCAAGTTGGCGCTTAATATACTAGTTGCGTTGCTATAGTCGAAAGAGTGTCTTTTGCAATGAAATAAATAAAATATCACATTTGGAATAAGATGTCGGACCAGTGGTTGAATGATAGCCTTGTTACTTATTTTGAAAATGATACGTTTATTGATGTTAGCAATATAATGAAGCCATTATTTGACGATTTCAAAATATGAAAACTCGTTGAGAACTATAGTATAAGAAATTTTTCTATTAAAATTACATTTTTATTATAATTCCTCTACATATTTATCGACAACACTTCAACCAATATATAAATCGGACCATGGACTCGAGAGCCCATAAGCTAAATAGGATGCAAGGCTCTTGATTCATCCTCCTAAAAAGTTCAAAATCCTCTGGATTAAGGGCTAATCACTTGTTAAAAGTAGTGCATACCGCTTCACGGGTGCAAAGATGTTTTCATGCGCAGTCTTAGTCTCTTGCCCGATAAATGACACCTTTTACTGATTCTACACACTCTCTCAAGCTATCGTCACCTACAATCACGAAGTGGAGAAGTTTACTAAGCAATTTACTCTTAGTTTGTTGATAAAAGGACAAATTCTGCATGATGTAAAATCAAGCAGGGGTATCAACAAGATGTAGAAGGTTTACATCAAATTCTACGACGCGATACAATCACCATTCTTACAATTTTGTGATCAGCATCCTCAAATATTTTCATGAGGACAAATTTTGGGACTATCAAGCGAATTTGAACAATAAAAGCAAAAAAAAGTGGGATGGTCCCTCCTCATTTACATTCTTTTATGTAGATCGCAAAAGACATCATCATTCATGTCCAAGCACCCATGGCAATGACGCATGGAGAGAATGAACACATTGCATATATACCTTTTGCCTTCTAAAATAATTTATGTTTATTTTTCATATTTTCTTAATTTGTTCATCTATTATTATGCATCTCCTTATACCAACTTGTAGCCCTATTATGTAAATAACCATATGCTCCATACCATGTGCATCGTGTCTGTATTTATATATGCAAGTGCATGCATGCATGCCTAACCGAAGGGTTAATAAAATACACACTACATTTTATGCCATTCAATTCAAAATCAAGTGCCCCCAATCAAGAAATCTTCATACCAACACTCATACATATATAACAAGATGGAAGACACATACCCAAAGAGAGAGAGTAGATGTGTACATTATACATACCCTTAAAGCCACTTTAGAAGCACCCACCATAGCTTTTCTTTCCCATGCCTTCTTTACCAAGCATGTCACCTTACCTTTATTTGAAAGGAGAGAATTGTGTGCCTTTGGGAGGGAGCCGAAAGCTCTTGCACTTTTCTAGGGTTTCCCCCTTCCTTTCCCTCCTTCCTAAGGTTGACAACAAGCATGCCAACACAAAGGACGTCCCTTTTCCCCTCCCCCTCTCTTCCATCCCTTAATTTGCTCCTCCCATCAATATAGTATAACTAAGGAGAAAAGAAGGGTATCTTTTGGCTCATAAACATTGTGACAAAATTAATGAGCTGTCATGAAGAGGAGAGAAGAATGTCAAAAAAAGGTTTGAGAGATCTCACCATGTCCATTGGACTTGTGATTCCCACTGATCTCTTCTCTTCGTTCTCCTCTTTTTGATGATTTACTTGATATGGGATGCAAATTTATGCTAGTTTTCTAACAAGATTCCATGAGAACCATTTCTGAAGTCATCAAGTCAACCTCTTACACTTGCTACAGTTTAATTAGTTTACTATGATTGGTTTTTCTAAGTTGAGCTGAAAGGCGTATGGCTTATATAGTTTCTACAGTATATATACAGAAGATGACTTTTGCAAATTTACAACTGTCAAGCATTTATATAATTGAAATGGATTGCATATAGACTAATTACAGTCTTTTTAACATCATCTCTGTCTTGGGTGGCTTCTCATTAGTTTGAATATTTGCAGTAGCAAAAGACGCAGGCAATCAGATACAGATAAAAATATAGGAAATATTGTGTTCAAATCAGTTCTAATTTGATATCAGGACTGTGCAGTGCTATCATATTCTCACAAACAAAAAGGGATATAACAATATATGTATTCCATCTGAATATTGGAATATTTTGTGCGTATGTACTGGAAGGCTTACAGACGACACATGTGCTCATTGAGTATTAAAAAGATTTGTACAGAAGATCTGATGCATGTCTACATCTTTTTCTGATCACATCTGCAGACTCATGGCCAATCTATTATTAAATTTTGCAGTATACTAGTAGCGTAATTAGGTTATATTTTGAGCATATGGAGCATACGTACACAAAACAAGTACTCTCCAGTAAATTTGTTCTGGATCTTTTGGAGTGTGAGAACTGGAAAAGAAAGAAGCACATATCCCTGTGGTGTGTGGTCTGTCTTTGCAAGTGCAGCAACAGCAGCACTAGTGCAGCACACCCTTCCCCGCATCACACTCCATCTTACACACTTCATCACACTGTCTATGGATTTGTGGTCCTCTCTCTCTCTCTCCCTCCCTTGCTCACCCACTGACATAGTTTCCTCTCCTTTTTTTGAAGGAACTCAGTAAATAGTTATACATAAAGGAAGCAGAAGTATCAAAGTAAATCAAAAGTCGCTGGTTGCTACAGTAATGCTCGGTGAGATACTGAACATTTGAAACGCGCCAATCGAGGATCTTATGCTTGTATGTGGGACAAAAGGATCGTGTACTGGTGGTTGTTATGCGACATATGGTTATTGCAGTAATCCATGTTAAACTCGCGGTATACCTCTGTTGGAACAAAGTGCATTGTAGCATAGAACAAGATATATGCGAAAATATATTTACATATAAACTCAATTGTATTAAGATTAACATATAATAAATAAATACAAAAAATCACAATGAAATTACAGAAACGGTCCATGATCAAACTAAGATGTGATACAAAAATAAAAATAACACCAAGAAAGAGTTAGAGTGGTTACACTACCAAAAAACGCAGGATCGATGAGCATGATTTGGCTTGCCGAGTAATCTCCATGTGCTCTCCCAAAGGATGGGCGAGCACATGTGCTCACTCCGCATGTGCGCACAACTGGTCTAGATGCAAGTCGGGGTGGGCGAGCACACATGCACTCCTGTTGGTCGCCCGTTAAGTTGGGTGAGTGCATGAGCTCACCAATGTGCACGCTCATTTCCCATGTTTCTCGTACTAGGGAACCTGTCGGTGAGAACAAGAGCTTGCAGTAGGAGAGCACTTGTGCTCGCCCAATCCAGAACTGGTAAAAAAATTTTACAGTTCCGTCAAGGTTTTGAAGCCCCTTCGAACCTGTAATACCTGCTCTAAACCACTAAATGTGTTTAAAAGAATCATCGAAGATCATACCTGAGATATTGATTGGATATCAACTAATTGATAGATCATGTAATTATTATATCTTCTGCATAGAATTAAATAAATAAAGAACAACCTAGCAAATATATTTTTCTTGACATAAAACAGATAAAAATTCATTACAAGACTTAAAAATATTGTACGTAGATAATACGCATTAAACACCATATAAAAGTTCATAAAAATGTAAAGACATTTGCTATTCTACTATTAAAAAATATAATAGCCACTTCTTCTTTTCTCGAAAAATCTCTGAGGGCAAACTCTGCTTAGATTTCTTTTTTCCTTTTTCATTTCCTTAAACATTGCATACATTCGAGCTTCTTCTTCAGAAACAGTATCTTCCTCTTCTTCTTCAATGTCCTATTGATGCGTGGCCTTTGGTAGCTATTGGGATATTATATATAAGATAATAGAGAGGAAACATGAATACTTAGAATATACTTAGATTACTTATACATTAATTCTTACATATATGTAGTGAAATCTTCCCGCAGTTTGGTCACTTATTCCACCATCATTGCCATCTGAGACTCCATATATAATGATCGTTGTTGTGACGATTGAGGTTGTGAATATGATGGTTGTCCATAAGCAGAGTAAGAGTGATGACGTTCCTCCACATAATATGTAGGAAGACCACCAAGTGTCTGCTTTCTGTCAGCGAAACCAACATCCCTCTCCTCCAAAGTCTATACTCAAAATTTTATAACCACATAGACATTGTATAATCATTTAATCACTTAAATTTTATTTTATTATACATATTTTCATATAGTTTTATCAAATGCCAATAATTGATCCTCAAGAGTGCTTGCCCACTTTTCAGCATTGAGGTTCATATATCTTTCCTGAAATGAAAATTGAGAGAAAAAATATCTAATACTATTTATAATTCCGCTAATCATTTACAACAAAAAACTAACATCATGTCTTCTGCCTTAGGAGTAGATCACTGGAAATCACCATCTTTCCCTCGCATATGTGTCCTACCCCATCATTCCTGAACAAATGCTTCCATTTCCAACTTAGCAGCCTGAAAAAATGTATACAAAAAATAAAGAATGTATATGTCAGAAATCAACGTTGAAATTGATGTATAATATTGTTAAAATTACCTGCTCATCCCATATATGATTGAGGCTTCTAGATCAACTTATTGATCTAATCTTTTGCTTCTGGAGGTTTGCTCTATCCGTCACCGATCTCCTCCCAAACTCAATATCAGAACTGAAAGAATCACACAAACCAATCCTCCTATAATAAAATTTATTATAAGAAATTTAGATAAAACTAAAAATGTTATAATTTAACAAATGTAAAAAAATTTGAATATCTCTCCTCGATGCACCAAGTTGGGATAATCTCTTCATCTCCTTAAAATCCATCTCCTCCAAACATGTCTTTCTATGTAAATCCCTTCTAGTATTAAAAATGTATCGCTCATTCTTTTCTCCATCGTAAGGATAAAAGATCGACGGTAGGACTCTTTCCCAAAATCAGGAACTAAATGAAACCTAACCTAAAAAAGTACAAAAATATGTCAGGTAATTGAATATGTAAGAATTTATAAACTTTTTATTTAAATTCTTATCAAAAACAAGTCAAACAACATCTCCTTCTCAACGTGGGAATACAAAACCATCGGAACTCTGTGCATGTCGTATTCGCCTTGATAATATTCATTATTTCTTTAGTAACCTTGTTGCTATTCAAATGGATACATACATCTATATTTGATGGGCCCATCAATTTTAGTTTCGCATGGTAGGTGATCTCAGGTTGATGGAAGAATGCATGCATGGAAAATAGAGAACACAGTGGAAACAAAGAATAACATTACTTGTAGATGAATAACGGAGAACAACTCGGAAATTAGGGCTGGAAACAGGCTGATGATGGAGCTTTAAGGTGCTCCGGTCATCTCTTGACGATCCAGTCTAGGAATCGAAGCTTAAACAATCACCTAAGGTGATGCAACTTGGTCTCTGATGACCAAGTATCTCGTTTGGAAACTTCCTCCTTCGTCTCTCTTAAATCAAATTATAACTATCACTTAGACATGAATTAGGGCTCGGAGGAATTCACAAAAGTAGCGAATATCGAGGGTGGTTGTCAGATAGCAGCTTTTGATCTAAAGGAAGAAGATGGTTGCAGGAGGTTTCTGTGGAAGTTTCAACCTCCCGAGGAATGTCACGTGAAGGGGGAACAAGAGGTTACAGAGTTGGTGAAGATGAGGGTAAGAGGATATATTGATTGGTGGTGGAATCAAAGGAGGAGGTTGTGTGAGGAGGTTAGGAAGTTTGGGAGAAGTTGACGGTGGCGAAGAGACGAGTTGCCTCAGTCGAGGGAGTTTGAGGAAGAAGATGATTTGGGCACTATCAGATCATGATCTGAAGGTGGAGATTACGATCCGTACGAGTGGACGATATGCAATGATCAAGGATGATCAGGCAGGGGATGAGATCTGGGCTATTTGTCTAAGTGATCATATGGCTAGGATTGACGGCACCGAGGTGTAAAGGAGTGGTGATGTGGAGTGAAGTAATTGGGCCATGTGGCCGAATCAGAAAATAGTAAATAACAAAAACATTGTAAAATCAAAACAAATCGATAAATGATGTTAAAATAAGAGGTTTCCTTCATGAAAGTTGTATAATTTTCAATTCTCTACAACTTCTATTAAGAGATCAAAGTCAAAATAAGTCATATGTACATAGTTATTTTTTTGCTAGTATTTTTATAGGTATAAAAAACTTATTTTATTTTTTTAATTTTATGGTATTTTAAATAACAGATAATATACAAATTATGCCATTTTTATGGGATTTTAGAAAATACATAAATAATAATATAATATAAAACACATAACCATGTTATTGATATACAATAATTAGGGTCAATTATTTACATCAAGTCAATTGTTAATTCAACTTAATTGTTGATTAATTTATTGGACTTGTTCAAGTTAGAGAGACAATAAATATATATTAAGATAATCGGAGATTTATCAAAGCAATGGATCAAGTATGCGTTATAAATGGTGTTAATGCATTAACGATAATGCACTTGGAGGATATAGGAAGATGAATCCTTCTGAGTGCTTCCATCCTTTTGGAAGCTCTATTAATAATTTTGAAAAATAAGTTTTTAGGTAGTGCTCTTGTGTGAAGACTGCCCAAGGTATCATATCGATCATTTTTCATTCCTAAGGCTTAAGTTAAGGAGAGTTGTACGTGGAACTTAGCCTTGCTTCAAGAGCAAGTAAGAGAATTTGACTTGTTAATTTTTAGACTCAACAACTTGGAGAAGATTTCCAAAATGAGAAAGAAGTTTCGAATGGATATTCCTCTTTTTCAACGAAGAATAGGATATCATCCACATATTTTATACTAATATATCGATCTCACCATTTTTCATACGATATGCATTAATCCTTCCTTTGCATTGAGCATTAAGAAGCATTTTGTTTAGAATAAATATAGTCATTTTGTACAGAAGAGGCAACAAAGAGTCACCTTGCCTTAACCCCTTGGAAAGGCAAAATGTCGAATCATCATGCGTATTGATTATAATCGAAAGTTTGGTTGTACCCAGTAGTTTTTCGATCCAAAACACAATTTTTTTCTTGAAAGATTGTGAATGATTATTGAACATGTCAATCAATCATCTTGAAAGAGATTTTGATTGATGGATCGAACAAATAGCACTAAATGAGATCCTTAATATAGGATTTCAGTTTACTTGGTCGAGTGGAGCACATTCATTTAGTTGGGCTATTCTGGACAGAATACTTTGGAATGAGGGATCCATAGATCAATTCCCTTGCAGTAACCTTACCACTTTACCAAAAACCTTTTAGGATCAGAATCCTTTGACCTGAGCAGGGGAAATTTTAAACCACGGGTGATTACATTTTACACAAAGACTTTCTGGATGAAAAGGGGCAACTTTAGGGAGATGGTGCATCAACCAACTCCTTTCACTCTTAAGCTAGGAATACCTAGAGATTAAATCGAAAATCTCAAATAATAGAAAATATTATAGATCACTTATCTTGTGAGTGACACAAAAGAATTGGGACATGAAATTGAGATAAGGAAGAAAGATCCATTTATTGGCACAAAATCACTTTAGCAATGAACTATGAACTCTATATCGCATTATCGGATTCCAAGATCTTATGTATATCACATGTAGAATCAACAAGCAGAAGTTTTCTCAATCAAAGTAAGGAGACAAAAACATCATTTTCCTAAAGATTGTGTTCTCTATCCACATAAGTAAAAAATCATATTGTGTTACTTAAGGATAAACATGGAGTTCTTACATTTGATTTCTAGTAGATAATGAGAATCAACGTTGATTATTATAAAGAGGATTTTGTGGAGATAATAGGCGATTTTGACTATTGTTTTTATATGTCTAAATGTTGGCCCACATTTTCATGCAAATGCTACATGCCTTATACATAGAATACTTTGGGTTAGAAGACCCTAGACACAAAAAGTACAATTATCTTGCAAGTATACAAAATCAAGATATCCTATCAACTTATGTTTCTCATTAGTATTATGATCAATATTATTTCACAAATCATTGGGATATATTATTGGAGACACTAGATTTTTTTGAGAAAAAGAGGGTGAGCTCCTGAGATGGAAGTCACCACACAACTTTTATATTAAATCAAATCCAGAGAAGTGTTACATCATATAACTAACTAGATTCCCACAGACACCAGAGAGCCTTACAATGAGAGACAATATTTTCTGCATAGAACCTCTGATTTTCAAAAATAAGCTCATTTATCACTTGCCAAATTGCCCATAGCACCGCAAACGGTCTTGCCACATCATAAGATGAGTTGCCTCCTAATTTCCTTACCCCCTCTCAGAAGCTCGAAAATCCACACGTATCTACTCATGGAATCGTTAGTTCTTTCCAGACCTTCACCGAGGTTCTGCAAGAGAGGAAGATATGTTCCGAGTTCTCCTCTTGCTCCCCGCATCTGTCACACATCACAACCTGAAGATCAAAAAGACTTGCTCTCCTAACCTTGTCCAGTATCTTATCTCCCCTCAGGCACCAGAGGAAGATTTTTATTCTTTTCGGGATCATGCTTGCCCAAATGATCTTCACATCCTGACACAAGTCCATATCATGTCCTTCCTCACCATTTCTCATCTCGTTATATAAAAGTTTGACTGAGAACTTCTTACCCGTCCAAACAAAATGGTCTCTATTCTGGGAAAAGATGACTGGGGTAGGGGCCGCATCCATTAGTCTACCCAAATCCTCCCTCATTCTGTCCGACAGGATCACATTAAAACCCGATCTCCATTTTCCTGATTGAGCCACTTCCCTTAAGGTTGCCGCCTTTGATGTAGCCAAAGCAAAGATTCTAGGAAACTGCGTCTCCAAAGGGCCTTCTCCTGTCCAATCATCCCTCCAAAACCTGAAGCCTCTCCCATCCCTGGGCTTTGGCGCTAGTCTATGAGAGGCAAAACATCTCGTAATCCTTTCCATAAGGTCAATTCATATCGAGAGACCTTTGCTTCCAAGACTCCTTTCACCCCGTAAATCTTTCTCAACATTGTAGTTACAAGATCCACGGATGGACACCAAATGCGCAACACCCACTTTCCTAGTAACACCTTGTTCATGCAAGTTAGGTCCCAAACTCCCAAACCACCGCGCTCTCGAGTTCTCGTGATCTCCTCCCAGGCCACCAGGTGTACACCCGATTTCTGTTGTTTCCCGTCAGACCAGAAAAATCTTCTCATCAGTTTTTCAATCTTTTTTCTCACACCCACAGGCATCAACCTAGTTAAAAAAAATACTGGGATAAAAGATAGAACATGCTTCAGCAGGATCAACTTCCCACCCTTCGACAAAGTAATTGTTTTCCACCCCGCCAGTCTTAGCTCAATCTTATGGATAACCGCATCCCAATCAGCAACCCTGAGTTTTCCAACCACTGATGGAAGGCCAAGGTAAGTGATCGGTAGGTCACTTAACGAACAGCCAAGTAGCTCAGCTACCCTGATCCGATCCTCATTTTGAATCCCAAAAGTGATAACTACCGGTTTCTGTCGATTTATCTCAAGCCCAGACAAGCTACTAAAGATGTCCAACAATTGAGTTGCTCTGCAGTTCATCTCATCTGAACCACCAAGAAAAGCAATTGTATCATCTGCATACTGTAGGAGAGGTATGGATATGTCGTCAAGACAAAAGCCCTCGTACCATCCTCCATCTACTGCTTGTCTGAACAAAACGGCCACCGCATCCGCCACTAGAACAAAAAGCATGGGATCTAAAGGGCATCCCTGTCGAACACCTCTCTGTGGCTGGAAAAAGCCGCCTTCCGGTAAGACCGAGAAAGAAGATGTAGTGATACATCTTTTCATCCATGCAATCCACACATATGTGAACCCTCTTCTCCTCAGCGATGACCACATGAAGTTCCAGTCCACACGGTCATAAGCTTTGACAAAATCTATCATCCATAAAACCCCCTTTGAACCTCTATGTTTCCATTCTAAACAGATCTCTGACGCCAAGACTAGACCATCTGTCATTTGTCATCCCGGAATAAACGCGGACTGAACCTCCAGAACAATAGAGTCCATGATCCCCTTGAGACTGTTTGCCAGCACTTTTGCCACAATCAGGTAAATCCCATTTGAGAGAGAAATCGGTCTGAAATCTTCTACCCTAGCGGGATGATCTTTCTTTGGAAGCAAAAATAACATTGCTCTGTTAACCTTCTCGAAACCCCTATTTCCTTCTCTGAGCTCTTCAAGCACCTCTAGGATCTCATCCTTCAAGAGATCCCAAACTCTCTGTAAAAGAACACTGGAAACCCATGCGGCCTCGGTGCCCCTTCCGCATTCAGTCCCTAAACAGCTTTCTTCACCTCATTCTCTGTAAACGGTGTGACCAGCTCCTCTGCCTGTTCCGGTGTCTAAGTCTTCACCCCCTTTCCCAATCACCCCCATCCTACCCTTGCTTTCTTCATGATGCCTCTACATAATGCCTTCTTATTGCGTTGCCAATCTGTGCTTCCTCGGAAAACCTCAGCCCCCCAACCTCAAGCTCCTGAATATGGTTCCTCCTCCTTCTACCAGACACCATTGTGTGAAAGAATATGGTATTAGCATCCCCCTCTCTCAGCCACTTCTGTCTGGACCTCTGTTTCTACTCCATTTCTTCTTTCTGATCCTCCATCAATAACTCCTCCATAAGCCTGGATCTCTCCGCCATCTCCTCCTAGCATAAACCTCTAAGATCGTCAATGTAATCCAGACGAACCAAACCTTCCTGAGCCTTGCCTCTCTTATCCCTTCTTTTCATTTTCACCTCTCCTCCATACTTTTTTAGGAATGATTTGAGCAGCCCCAATTTAGCCGCCAACCGACTAACCATCGGCACCGCCGGATTCCACTTTCTCTATTGCTCCACTACCAACTCCTTGAAACCATCTTCCCACATCCAAGACCGCTCAATGTGGAAGAGAAAACTTCTCCTTTCCTCCTCACCTGACGACCATATAATAGGTGTGTGATCAGAGTGAGACTGCGGAAGAGCCCAAGCCCGAGTCAACGGAAATCTCTCCACCCCCTCAATGGATAGCAAGAATCTGTCCAACCTTGATCTTGACCTCACGTTTTGCCATGTAAAAGCACACCCTGTTGCATCGACATTTGTTAGCCCCAAGAATGTGTCATCTCCAGAAACTCCGTTGAACCAGCGTCCCTCCTACCACCTCTTCGTGGGTGGTCCCCGGGCATCAACGTAATATTGAGATCCCCTCCGCAAGCCACACGCCATCTACTTAGTCGACGTTAGGGATGAAAAGGAATGTGAATATATTCGTATCCGATCTGCTATCGTATTCATTTTATACATATTTTGACATTCGTATTCGTATTCATTTTAAAATGGATACGGATATGGATGTCACTTTAACATTCGTTAATATTCGCATTCGTATTCGTATATTCATTTTTGAACATAAGTATAGTAATATATTTATTTATAAATGTGTGTAACAACATTTTATGATTGCATTCACCATCGTTGATATAATTTTTACGAAACTGCATTATCTAGTATATCTATTTTATGTTTAAACCATCCTAAACATGTTTATTAGTAAATTATTTTTGTTATTATTCGTATCCGATTCGTATTCGTTTTACATTTGTATTCGTTTTTAAGGATATGGTAACACATTTTTCACATTCGTTAATATTCGTATCTGCATTCGTATTCGTATTTGTAAATGGATAAGGATATGATTATACATACATTCGTATCCGTATCCGACCATTTTCATCCCTAGTCGACGTACATCTGCATCAAGTCTGTCGCTAAAGAACCCCTCCTGTTGTCACAAAGCCCATAGACATTCGTCATCATAAAGATAAAACAATCTATCTGATTCCTGAGGCGAACCGAGGGCGAGAAAGTGGACCTCCATTCCGCTGTCGCCTCAAACACCTCCTTTCTCCAACCCGTGATCAGTCCACCTTCTGCACCATGTGCCTCCATTTCTGCAACTTCAACTAATTGTCCAAATCCCAGAATACAACCAACCTCTGACAAACTTCGAGATAATTTTGTTTCTTGCAGCAAGAAGATCTCTGCCTTTGCTTCACGAATAAGATTTCCATCCCCCATGCATTTTCGGGTCTGTTGAGACCCCTTACATTTCAGGACAGTGATGAATCCACATTTCATCATCTTTATTCTATCATTTTGGCACCAAAAACCCTAGCAAATACCTGTAAATAGCCTTTATTTCATCATATTAGCATCCATACATGAGCATCTAATTAGTGTATAAATTACTGTAATTAAAGCCAAAATTATAGAATAAAAAAAAGAAAAGAAAAGAATAAAATATTGTAAATATTTTATGACCTAAAACCCCGAAGACCTAGGCATCTTGATGAATAGGTCGACAAGGAATAAAGTAGGGGGAGATAAGGGTCAAATACCCATATTATTATATTCATTCTTTATTCATTTTGGGACCTATTTTTGGTTCCACTTTTTATACATCAAATAAAGAAACATTGTACATGAAAGTTGTAGATAATTTAATAAAGAAAAATACAAAATTGATTTCACTGAAAAATAATGTACAGATAAAAAGTTATGGTCTAAATAAAGTTCCAGAATGCCAACTTCCCAGACCCGTATCTCACAAATAAAAACTCCAAATGCTGCAAACTCACCTTTAATTGTATATAGAATAAAATAATCTATCCAGTGGTGGTGGTTTCGCAGTTGGCGGAGCTACGGTTTGAAAGTTGAGTTTTGGACCCCAATTGTATACCTGTATTGAATAAAATATTCAATTTATTATTTATTCATTATCTTTATATTTTTATATATTTTCATAATGTTGTAAATATTACTTATAATAATTATGTACATTAAAAGTGGCATAGAAACATAAATAAAACCCAAATAAAAATAAATACATATTTGATACATAGGTATACTGCCTTTACCTATACATGTACAAAATACTCTTATATTTTATTAAATATACAAAATAAATCAGAAAAATAAAATAAAAATATATTTGTGTACATAAAAGTATTTTAGAATTTTAGAAAAGAATAAACAAAAATAAATAAATTAAAAAGACAAAAATAAAAATAAATACTCAAATATGTAGATAATATACCTATATAGGGGTATAGAAGTAACTTGTAAAAATATACTTCAGTAAATAAATTAAAAATCATAATAAAATACTACATAAAATTTTAAATATTTTTTATTCTTTAATCAAAAGTTAATTCGGCCTTCTTCTATTTTTAAACGAATTAATAAAATAATTTTTTATTCTTTTCCCTGGTTGGTCCACGTGGACCAACCAGGTGCGGTCTAGAGTTGACCTCGGTCAACTCCCTGACCAAGGCCTGCCACTTCTGACGCCCTAATTTTCCCCCGTTTTCAAGAAATTTTGGCGCCCGATCCTTCCATTTTCTCGCCTCGAATCCTTCTTGGAACTTCTTCCCTGATCATCCCTCTCCCACGACGCACCTTCAGATCACGCAAAATCCTCATGATGCGCGCGTGGATCTCGCTTGAAGGAGACGCCACCATCTTCTACTTAAACAACCCGCCATCTTCGAGCCCAAGTTTGAACACCTTCAGTCCACCCTTCCTTGCTCTTCTCGTGCTCCAAGCACTCGTGGAGGTGACATCTCTCACGTCGTGCGTTCAGCTAGGGCAGAGGAAGTCGGAGGCGTTTCCACCACCTCCCGCAAAGTCGCCGGTCGAGGTATCTTTTTCCTCTGTCTCCGGCCATCGAGGATCATTCCCCTTGTATCTCTTTGCATCTTTAGGGTCCTGTTAGTCTAAGGATCGAAAACCATCAAAAAATTTGAGTTCCATCGACCATTTCGTCCGATCAAGCACCTTGGCCGGAGCGCACCTCCGGCCGTGCACCCACATCTCGATACGCGCCTTCCCCCGACCATCCAAGGGTCCAGGCAGTTTGCCCTGGACCCTTTGACCATTTTTGCAGGTCAAAGCCGAAGTGGAAACATCTGGAGGCGAGTTTTGAAGCTCGCCGGAGCTAACGGAGCTCCCCAGCTCCGCCAACCACCAGCAAGCACCACGACCACCGCCGTGGCTTTTTGACGCCCCCAGAAGATAGAGGAGGACCAGAGGAGGCTCCAGCCCGATTTTGAAGCCCAGAAGCCACCGGAGTCGGCCGGAGGAGCTCGAGGAACCTCGCCCAGTCGGAGCTCCGCCGTGTTCTTCCAACCGCCTTCGCCACCGTCCGGTCAAGGGAGCCCCTCCAGATTGCACTGTTGCCGTTGGATCGCGCCACGCCTTGACCGTCGATCTTCCCTGGAGATCTAATCTCAGCCGCAGATCCACGAAGCGTCATCGGCCGTTCGAAACGCGCCACGTGTCAAGTGGCAACTTCATCGCCGTCGGATAGCGCGTCGAGGGTATTTTGCATCTACACCCTCGCGCCTTTTGTATTTATTATTTAGTATTTAAACTTTCGTCTGTAGTGTAAAAACTTTGGGTTATTTGCACAAAGACCCCCGAGCTCTCCATATTTGCATCCAGGTCCTTTGCCACGTCAATTTGCACTGGGACCCTCGGTCTTTGTTGTATTTTGTTTTAGTACCAAAACTGTGACATCATGTGTTAAATTTTTGGATATTTTGCAAGTAAGCCCCCAGGGTTTTGGACTATTACATTTCAGTCCTCGCCAGGCGCGTGCAAGTCACGCGCCCTGGTGGGAAAATTGCTAGGATACCCAGGCGGGTTTTGTAATTGGATTTTGGTGCTATAAATTGAATATTCAGTTCAAACTTTTGTGGAAATTTGCATGTATGCCCCTAGATGTTTGAGAAATTGCATAAATACTCCTGCCAGACCTGTTTAATGATTGGATGCTTGTTCTAATTATTTAACCTACCTTTTTAAGTCCAAAAATTCCACAAAAATAGGGTTTAGCTCCTGTTAACTTGTACTTTGACGCTATCACTTTAGTTTTTGATTTTATTATATTTTAACATTTATTAAAAAATCAAAAACATGCTCTTTGTTTACTGTCTAGCTTAGAAAATGCCAAAAAAATATTAAAACACTTCGAAAAATTTCAAAAAAATTACCTAGCGTCTATTTTAACCTATTTTAGTGTCAATCCAAAAATCATTAAAAATCTCAAAAGAAAAACACTAAAAATTTAAAAACATTTAAAAACTTAAAAAAATATATAAAATCAAAAAAAATCCAAAAATCACAAACTCAGTTTCTGTTTGTTCAATATTTTATTCTCTTTATTTGAAAATTAGTGTGAAAAATTTTGGTTGTTGTTTGCTAATTTTAACTTCCATTTTATTCACAGCCAGCACTTATTTCACTGTTTTGCTTCATTTCAGTATTTAAAAATACCAAAAACACCTTGAAAAATCTCCAAAAATCACAAAAACAGTAAAAAAATCCTAAAAATATCAAAAACAATTTATTTCTGAATTTTTGGATATTTTTGCACATTTTTATAAATATTTTATCTTGCCTTTCATTACATTGTTTTTAAATTCCAATATTAAAAAAATATAAAATATAAAATTATAAAAATCAGAAACTTAAAAAACCAAAATACAAAATTACAAATTAAATTAAAAATAAAAAAAATATTAAAAACCCACAAAAACATCTTTGCTTGCTTGCTTAGTGTAAACATCACACACATTCACACACGCACATTTGTTTGAATTACCATGTTTGCTCCCTATGTTCGAACTCTCTGCATACTTGTCACTATACACCATTTGTACAGAGTTAAAAATAAATTTGACTCCACACTTGTTTTTCATTGTTTGATACTTGATTGTGGGTTCATTGTTGATTAATTACATTCTATTGTGGGTCGCCACAACGACGTATTTAGACCCTCGATAAAGTGTGATTATCAAATGGCGCCGTTGCCGGGGAGCAACAGCGAGTAGTTTACATTTTTGTTTGCTTGTGATTGTTGTCTACCATAGCTTCAGATATCTCTCTTGCACTTTTGATACATATATTGATTAAGCTATTCTAACCATCCTTTCTTGTCTTCTTGCGAGGGACCGCGGAGCAAGGCGGATCGCCTAGATGAACCGAAGCAACCTTGGGAAGCGGAGCCGGCCTTCTTAGGTCAAGCCGGCAGGAGAGAGCAGGAGGAGTGAGAGAGAGTGCTTAGATTAGTTGCATTTTATTTTCGTGAGAGAGTGACTTTGATAATTTGTAATAATACAGGTACTTTGACTTTTGGACACTCCGGGCCTAATTTCCAAGTGTTTGTTCACTTGGGGGCTCACCGCGGTTTTGTGTTTTTCGTGGTTTTCTCGCCTTCATTTCTATTTGTTTCATGAGGACTTAGCCCCTAGACATAGGAATTTTTGTTGACTGTGACGAACTAAGAAGCTAAGGCCCAATCCCTAATATCTTGCCTGCACCTATAGAACGTAATTGGACTTGGCTAAAAATCAATCGAAAAAGCTATTTGACTTGGACTAGAGGCCACGTGCCGCGAGCCCACCCTGTTAAGCGCTACTCCTGAACTCGATGTGTCGAGAAGAGGAGGGGTGAGCCTAGACCGGACTCCGGACTCTTTCCTTTGTCATAGCTACTTGTTCTTCACGTTAATAGAAGTTGCTCATCTTAGGACGATTTCCTCGTGCATGCATATAGGTAGTTTAAATTATTGTCTTTAAATTATGCGCGGATCACTTTGCATGTAGAGTGCTGGCGACAAGGTACGCATTTCTATCCCTGCATGCATCATAGATTTTGACCGCGCATTGGCTTTTCCGCTTTCCTCCCCCCAGTTTTATTGGACTTTTTAATAACAAGGAAATTGGAAAATTCGTTAGACGATGTTTGTTCAGAAAAATACATAAAAAGTGAAAACAATAAAAATTGGGACTGCTAATGCAAACTTGACCTTAAAACTCATCCCACCAAAATTTTTGTCTTGGGAGAGTAACCCCCTCCTTGTTTGATTTATTTGCTGCGAGAGAGTGACTCGACACTAGGATAGAGCCACATCTGAAATTTTGGTTGACTACTGGTCGTGGTTAGTCGTTCTCCAGTGAGGATCTCTCCGGTAACCAGTAAAGCGGACCGCGATGTCCTTAACAGATTGAATTAGCGGGAACAACCGGATTACGGTCCGCAATTCATACTGGCTGGGAAAGATCTGACGTGGATTGGGACAGTCGGCTAGGAAAGTAGGATACCTAACAGCTCGCTCTAACGCTCTGATAGATTGACTGATCACCTAATAAAAATTGACAAGATAACAGACCGAACTCTCACGGTCATCAGCTCAAGAGTTGTGTAGGTGAATTTGGGGTTTTGATTTATCATCCTGTTTGCATTCCAGATCTCATCCGCCTTTCTCTAGATCAAGATGATGGGACGGAGATCTCTTAGGCCGACCCTGTCGGCACCGCTATCCAGCACTCCTCCTCATTCATCTAGGAATACCTCGGAGAGTCCGCTCTCCGAGCCTGAGTTCACATCCACCCTGTTCCCCCTCGACCACCCTTCCCATTCTCCTTCTCTCAGTCCAATCGTTTCAGAGTACAATGCATCACAGAGTTCAGCTCATTCGATAACACCTGAGATGGCCTCTTTTGCTTTTTCAGAAAATCCAGACATTGCAGACAGAGGCGAGCATGAAGATGATCATGAGCACCCTCCGTTCCTATTTGATCAGACAGCCATCAATAATTCCTTGTTAGCATCCCTGGAAACTATGCAGAGGCAGATTCGCGACCAGGGTACATTCATGGGTGATCTGATGAGAGAGATAGCACAGATGAGAGAGAACCGACCTGGGGGGCGGTGGCGATGGAGGAGGAGGAGATGCAGGAGGAGGCGATCCAGACGCTGAGCGACCGCCACAGACCATCATGAGGGAGTTGCACAACCCAGTTGCATCCCTTACTCACCGTTGGATCAGACTCCCGCCAATTCACGGAGATTTCGAGCTTCGGCCCCACACAATCCAGCTTCTACCTAAGTTCCATGGGTTGCCGACCGAAGAGCCGCACCTCCACCTCCAGGAATTTGAGATGATTTGAAGCACCATCCATGATCGGTTGATGACCGAGGACACCATAAAGATGATCGCCTTTCCATTCTCTTTGGTTGATAGAGCCGCATACTGGCTCAAACATCTGGGGCGATTCGTCGATACATGGGCAGAGCTCCGGACCGCATACCTGAAGAAATACTACCCTCTAGGCCGGACCAACGCAGCTAGAGCCATGATCAGTAACTTCGTCATGATCCCAAATGAACAATTCCATGAAGCCTGGGATCGATTCAGAGAGCTCATAGACCGGTGTCCACATCATGACATTTCCAAGCCCAATCTCGTGCAGAGTTTCTTCTGTGGGCTGACACCGGAGCTGCAGGGGTTAGTAAACGCCTCTTGCGGTGGATCTTATTTCTCCAAGGGAGAAGACGACGTCTGGGCCATCTATGAAGGCATGGCAGAAAACTCTACTGTGATGACCCAGGCCCGAGTCTACACACAGCAGAAGCCTCCGCAAGGAGCGGGATCATTCCAGAGGATCGCCCGCATTGATGCCGGTCCCAATACAGTGTCCGCTGCCGCAGCCCAAGCTGAATCAGCCGTAGCCGACATGGGCATTATTAGTGAGAAGTTGGACCGCATGGAGATCCTCGAGAAGAAGCAGAATCAAGGTCTTGCTCAGATGGACCTTCTCACAAAAACTATGAGTGACCTGAAGATTCAAATTCTAAGCATTCAGGAGGCACAAACTCATTCCCAACAGCCTCCCAGGTCACGGGCTGAACCCAGTAGTAGCAATACCAACCAGGCATCTGCCTTATACCGCCAGGTGAATCACATTCAGGCAGAGCCGGTTCCCTTGCTGCAGTACTATCCTTCTCAATCGCCATCTACGGATACGCAGATGGTGGTCTATCAGCCGGAGCAGCCACTGGCCGTTATTCCTCCACCCTCTTTAGAGCAGGACCCATTGATAGAAGTTAATGGGATATGGTACGACCGGTACCCTCAGCCCGGGATTCGTCGTGATCATCCCGGATTCCGTTGGGGCAACGGTAGCTCCTCCTCCCAGCAGCAGAACCCTGCTCAAGGACATCAGAACAGCCAGCAACAGCAACACCAGCAGCCCCATTATGCCCAGCAGCAGCAATATCAGAGTGGCCCTCGTCCCGCCTATCAGGGACAGCAGTGGAGGCAGCGACAGCAGCCTCAACAGTCTTATTCCCATCACTCCCAGTATCAACCACAGCAACAGCAACAGCCCCATTTCTAGCAGGGACAACCATCCGGTTCTCAGGGTCCCACTTTTGAGAATCCAGCTCTCGATGATCTTGCTCGCTTGCTCTCCGAACAACGAGCATCCTTCAGGCAAGAAATGGATGAATTCCGGCAGGAGATGAGGGAGATTATAAAAGAGAAGGCCACCATACCCGCTCAGATTGAACCTAACCCGAACAATCTGAAAAGAAAGTCTGAGCAGGTAGAGTTTACAGAGGATACCTCTCCTAGTGATTCTTTGAGTGACATGTCTTATTCCTATCATGATGCTGATTTTGTCTCTACTAGGAGCGGTAGGATGCCAGCCGGCGGCGCCTCCTCTGAGCGACAACTAGATGCAGGATCAGGAGCGCCAGAGGAGCAGAGGAGCGGTGCTGATACCGCTCATAATGATGTTGACGGTGGTGCTGATGCCACCCATGATGGAGTCCAGGACGACGGTGCTGATGCAGTTGTGATACCAGTTACAGACGGTGGTGCTGATACCACCATTTTGGATGATGAACCAGAGCGCGGTGCTGATGCCGCGAAGACCGGTGGTAGTGCTGAGGCCACCACTTCTACTTTTGTTGAGCCTCGCTCTGTGATGTTACCACCTTTTGTATCTATGGACTGTGGTAACAACAAAAAGAACAAAAATATGAATAAAGGAAAGGTTTCTGTTCACACTGCGGACCCATATGAGTTGCATGATGATGGTTGTGTGGATCCCTCTTCCTCACAGGCACAGGGACCTATTCCTAGTCCTCCATCTGAGGAGGCCCCTACCATTCCCTTCCCTGAGGCACTCCGCCGAGCGAAGGGGAATAAACAAGAAAATCCCAAAAAAGAACAACTGGTAGAGTTCGGCAATCAGATGATAGACAGATTCCATATTCAGCTGACTCTACAAGAAGCACTTGAGCACATCCCCCTCTTCAAGAAGAACCTGAAAGAGAAGACTACCGTTCGCAGGAAGAGGAGGAACCACAGAGATCAAATCCATGTGCTCACTCATTCCACTTGCTGTACCATCCAGACAAGCTGCCAGCTAAGCGACCAGATGCAGGAGCTCCCTATGTCAGATGCAAGATTCAGGAGCAGCAATTTGACCGTACTCTATTAGACAGCGGCTCTTCAATTAACCTTCTTCCGGCAGCCTTACTCGACCGACTCGAGTTTGGTCCTCTTCTTAGGAGCAGCACAGTCCTTTAGTTTGCCGATAGGTCGACTAAGAGGCCGAAGGGGTTATTGAAAGACGTGGTCGTTACCATTCAGGGCCTGAAATTCCCCGTGGACTTTGTTGTGTTGGACATGGAGATCCCTGAGTCGGTAACTGATGCCCCCATCATTCTCAGACGTCCATTCTTGGCCACAGCCAAGGCAGTGACCGACCATGATTGTAGGAAGGTATGCTTTCGCGTAGAGGGCGAGACCATACAAATAGAGACGATCAAGGAGACCAGAGCTAGAGAATTAGAATGCTCAGAGAGATCCAGTGAAGCAACACAATTGACAGAGGAAGAGCTAGACATCCACCAAGTGTGTGATTTTGTGATGACTGATGATGAATCCAACTGGGTAGATCCTGTAGCACCGACCCTCGCCTTGCCTACAGATTCACTGTATCTACAGCTCATGGCAGTCGAGAGCCGGGAAAGCACATCCCTGGATAAGGATATACCTGAGGCTGACAGTGTTGTGATGAGTGGTGCTGATAAGTTTCAATCATGTTCATCTTGTTCTGATCCCTCGGATTCAGACATTGATTGGGATGATTTTGATGATTATGTGCCTTGTCTGATTCCTTCTGAGCCAAAAGCCATGACAGAGTGCGAGCCAGTGCAGTTCATTGATGATTCCGCAAACCGCCCTTTGTCAGAGATTCACGTAGAGCGAGAGTTCTCCCATGCAGACCTGGTCGCATTCACACAGACATATCAGAAGCCAGATCTGCCGCCTCCCAGTTGTCCAGAACTGAAGCCTCTGCCGCAGTCGTTGAAGTACAGATTCCTTGCGGGTGAGCCAGATATGCACCCAGTCATTATCTCAGCAGGTTTGACTGGAGAACAAGAATCTCGTCTGATGGAGGTTCTTGAAAGAAACCGCAAGGCGATAGGTTGGAGTATCGCTGATCTCCAGGGGATTAGTCCGGCTCTGTGCTCTCACCACATTTATTTTGAGGATGACGCTAGGCCGTCGCGTGAGTTCCAACGACAGCTGAACCCGAATCTTCGAGACGTAGTCATGAAAGAAATTTCCAAGTGGTGGAGCGCCGATTTTATCTACCCCATCTCCGACTCCAAATGGGTTAGTCCGCTACATGTGGTACCCAAGAAAACGGGTATCACTATAGTTGTCAACGAGTCTGGAGAGGAGATCGCTGCCAGAGTACCAACTACTTGGAGGGTCTGTGTGGACTACAGACGATTGAATGAGGCCACCAAGAAGGATCACTTCCCGCTACCCTTCATTGATCAGATTATCGAGCGGCTAGCCGGGAAGAGTCATTATTGTTTTCTTGATGGGTACTCTGGATACAATCAGGTGGCCATTGCGCCCGAAGAACAGGAGAAAACGACATTCACCTGTCTGTTTGGGACGTATGCTTTCAGACGGATGCCCTTTGGTTTATGTAACGCTCCGGCGACATTCCAGAGGTGCATGTTGTCCATCTTCTCGGACATGGTGGGTGACTGTTTGGAGGTCTTCATGGATGACTTCTCAGTCTACGGCGACGGGTTCGATGCTTGTCTTGACTGCCTAGACCGTGTGCTTCAGCGCTGCATAGAGGTCAACCTTGTTTTATCTTGGGAGAAGAGCCACTTTATGGTGACTCAGGGGACGGTCCTTGGTCATATCGTCTCCAACAGGGGCATGGAGGTCGATCCGGCTAAGGTGGATATCATCAGAAAACTCAATCCACCGTCCAACTTGCGTCAGTTGCGGTCTTTTCTGGGGCATGTCGGTTTCTACCGACGGTTCATTCAGGACTTCAGTCGTATTGCCCGACCGCTCACTGACTTGCTGATGAAAGACACCGAGTTTATTGTCAATGATAAGTATCTTGAGTCATTTGAGACTCTCAAAGAAATGGTTGTTTCAGCTCCTGTCCTCAAACCACCCGATTGGTCTCTCCCATTCGAGATCATGACGGATGCTTCAGATTTTGCCGTTGGGGTTGTGCTTGGACAGAGGAGGGATGGATTACCCTTTGCTATTCACTACGCCAGCCGGACCTTGGATGCCGCTCAGCGGAATTACACTGTGACTGAGAAAGAGATGCTGGCCGTAGTCTTTGCTCTTGATAAGTACCGATCGTATATTCTCGGATCTAGAGTGACAATCTACACTGATCACACCGCCATCCAGTACTTAATGGCTAAGAAGGATGCCAAAGCACGTCTTACCAGATGGATCCTTCTACTCCAGGAATTTGATATTGAGATTAAGGATAAGCCTGGAGTCAAGAATGTGGTGGCGGATCATCTCTCCAGATTGGAGAATCTTGAGGAATCTGAGCCCAGCGCACCTATCACTGAGACATTTCCAGATGAGGCGATCTTGGCTGTCACCTCACTCCCGTGGTATGCTGACTTTGTAAACTATCTTGTTGCCAAGACAGTCCCTCAGGGTTGGCCCAGGCAGAAACTTGAGACCTTCCTAGCTAAGGCCAAGTTTTATCATTGGGAGGATCCCGTCCTTTATCATGAAGGAGGGGATAGTATTTGGAGAAGGTGCATTCCTCAAGAAGAGAAGCAGAACGTCCTCACATACTGCCACAAGCTTGAGGCAGGAGGACATCATTCAGGGAAAAGGACAGCACAGAAGGTGCTTCAATCCGGCCTATGGTGGCCTACTCTCTTCAAGGATTCTGATGAGTTCGTGAAGAGATGTACTGACTGTCAGAAAATGGGAACCTGCGGGCAGAGAGACATGATGCCCATGCAACCCATTCACTTCTGTGAGGTTTTTGATGCATGGGGGATTGATTTCATGGGCCCATTCCTAAGAGTCAGGGATTCGAGCATATTTTGCTCGCTGTGGATTATGTCAGCCGATGGATTGAGGCCATCCCCGCCCGAGCCGCAGATGCGAAAACCGTGTGCAAATTCTTGAGGAAAAATATCATTTCACGGTTCGGGGTTCCTAGAGTCTTGATTTCAGACGGGGGGTCTCATTTTATCAATGATAAGGTTAGGGCCCTTGCTGACGAGTTCGGCATTGACCATCGGGTTGCCACTCCATATCACTCTCAGACTAATGGTCTTGCCGAAGTATCGAATCGGGAGATAAAGACTATCTTGCATAAAGTTGTCCGCCCAGACCGAAAGGATTGGTCACAGCTTTTGGACTCGGTCTTATGGGCCTATCGGACTTA